>OZ030007.1:10812500-11412500 GCA_964023405.1 Apodemus agrarius
TATAGGCCACAAAATACTCTTATCGGACTTACGGAGACGCTGTATTTCCGTCAGCTCCCACGTGTTCATACATCAGGTCCAATTCAAGTTCCGGATTCTCTCTAGTCTCTCTCGCATCAGAAGGACCCCTGCCATTCTCCTCGTCTCCCTCATCTCACCATCACCAGGCAGTATGCGTCCTCACCTACATGGGGAAGCTGAAAATGCTTCCTGCACCGTGAATGTCCTCCCGCCCAGGGTGAATGACACACACAGTCCCACACTCCGGTTCAGATCACTGTGGTTGCCCGCTCTACTTGTTTCTGTTGTTTGCGGGGATAAAATACTACGATCAAAAGTGGTTTGTAGAAGACACCTTAGCCCACGCGGCTTACTGCTCCAGACGGGTAGAATGTATTATAATGGAAAATGTGTCACACGTTGGTAGGTTCTAGAAGCTGTCTGATTAAATCTTTATGCATGCCCGTGGAAGAGCTACCACACTGTGAACTCTCAAAGACTTTCTTTCACACACAGTGAGGAATTTCTCCCAGCAAGGCTCTGCCTCCTAAAGGATTCACAACCCACGCAAACAGTGTCACCAAACCGCAATAAAGTGTTCAAATATGTGACCCCATGGAAAACACTCTCACCCACACCACCCCATCTGCCCTGGAGGCTAGGAGGCTTCAACGCTGAGAGATCGAGAATCCGGGGCAATTGGTCCTACCAGCTGTTCCTCGGGTGGTGCCTCTGCTTTATCAACGGGAAGTTATCAGATAGTCAAACCTCTGGGATTTTAAGTAAGACATTTCTTTTAACAAGAAATCCTTCCTCTTACCCTAGTCAGGTTAGTTTCCTCTGGATTCCAAGGAAATGGATGCCTTAGGGGGGTAGACCTGCGAACTATTGACTTTTGCTCAAAGGAGTGGGAGTGGAAGGTCACAGGACTTTCTCCTGGGCATTCCTATGCAATTCTGCTCTAATTAGACCCCTGGCCTCAGGGTCTGGGGAGGATGCTAGAGTAGTTACACTAGGGAGGGCCAGGGCAAAGGGGCTCTCTCTCTGTGGCCATCGGGGAGTGGCCATCATGCACAGTGCAGACCTCTCTGTGGTGCTACTTCAGGGTCACCCATATTCCTGCTGGTAATTCACTCTTTTATGCAAGCCTAATAAGCTCATTAGTTCCCCAGAATGCTCTTGGTTTGTTATATGGTCTTCATCTGGAGGGGGTAGAAGATGTTTACATCTTCCCCAGGGAGCTAATTCTTACAGCATGGACATTCCGAATGTTTAACTTGGGAGAGATTAAGAAATGGCATCCAACCTGACATAATAAAATATCAGAAGCTGGCTACTTGGTCAACAAATTCTTGTCTTATAGTTGGGAAATCCAAGATGAACTTCCAACAGATTTAGTGATATGGATGAACGTGTTTTCTGAACCATAGCTGGAGCCTCTCAGCTGACTCCAATGGTCCAGTAAGAGCAGCAGGACGAAGGCTGCTTTAAAAAGAGAGAGAGAGAGAGGGAGAGAGAGAGGGGGAAAGAGAGAGAGAGAGAGAGAGAGAGAGAGAGAGAGAGAGAGAGAGAGAAAGCTGAATCTATTCTTTAGGCTTCTGGTCTTGGTATCTGAGATCCTCACCAGTCTGTATCTCCAACACCATTCCCTTTGGGGTTGGGACTTTAATATATGAATAAAGTAATCTTCAATCCAGGATAAGTAGTCAGACAATCCATTCTGTCCCTAGATACCAGCTACCCTGGAAAGGGCAAGATGAGTTTCTTCAGTGGAGGTGTAGGGTTGGGGGTGTTTAGCTGAGGGCAATCAATAGCCCATAGTAGAGCCTGCACAACACAGCACATGCATTTCAGCCAATCCTTTATGGAGTTCAACCTCACTTGTTTCATCCTAGAGAGAAAATAACCTGGAATCCTGATTGTTCTTCTTCCCTCAGACTTCTCAGAAGAAGAAGGAATGACAAAATGACAAAATATAATTGATCATTGACAGCAGCAGCATCTTTCTTCCATTATATGTTTTATAAAATCCTCTGAACATGATCTAACACATAATTATGACTTAAATAGGTTCCAATGCATAAACAAGATCCTAACCCATGGGAAGACTGAGATGGCTCAGTTAGTAAACTGTATGCCTTTTAAGCACAAAAACTTCATCTGATCCCCAGAATCTACATAGAAAACCCAGGCATGATTTGTAATCCCAGAGATGAGAAGGTAGAAACGGGAGTGGGGGGGGTCCTAGAGCTTGCTGGTCACCATAGTCTACATGGTAAGTTCTGGTGAAGTTGGTGATCCATGGTTGGATCTGGCCTCCATATGAATGGGTATGTATCTGGACACACACATGTTAACATGCCCAAATGCATACATGTACAGAAAAACAATTACATATAGAAGTTCAAAGACACACCCTTGTAGATCACCAGGATGCCTATTCTATACCTTCAGTATAACAAGAACCACACATCTTTTTAATACTAAGGCTTAATTATCTTTCCAGGGACCCTATTGCTGACCTTGTCTGTTTCTTAACTAGCTGAATCTAATATGACTGGGTGGGAGGTCTGGCACAAAGTTTGATGGTCCCTGGGAGATGTGCCCTGGGATGCTTCCCATCCAAGCTCCTTTCCATACCTACTGACCCTGGAACTACACGTTAGAGCACCACAAATACTCAAAATGAGTGACATCAAGCAACGGTGAGGGAGGCCCTGGCTGTCTCCACTCAGGATTTCCTGAGTTATATGTTCTGCATCTTGGAGTTACAGAACTCTAGAATGATCTGTTGCTTAATGAGTATAGCACTTCCTGGAATAGTAACCACAGGCAGGCATCGTCTTCAGATTGGCACTTCAAGAGCTAACTCAGCCAACCCTCACCGGCTGCTTCTGTGTATATCAGAACCAATACATTTCATGATGGCCATCCCCTGTCATTCCTACACTGTTACAGAGTAGCTTCTGTAATACAAGAAAACATTAAGCTGGATTTGACACTAGTGTATCAAACACTCTCAGGTGATGGGTCTAGATGGGAATTGCTACAGAGAAATAGGAAACCAGAACTTGTAGATACGCCTAAACGAACCACTTCCCTTTAGAGTAAAAGGAATATTATGAAAGTGAATTGCTACCAGGTTAGCATGCAGCCTCCTCAACAGGTGGAGAGTTATGATGAGCACATCATCGATTTCCACTATTGGTTTGCTGGACTTTAAACAGCAGGATTAACTAGATGAATTCTTTTTGAGTACAGAAGTTGGCATTCTATCCTTTCTTCCAACGATGCTCTGGTCCTCAGTTCATTCCAGCAGTTCTCAAGTTAAATGGATGCTGAAAAAGATTGACAGGAGTCAACTGGTTGCGTAAGAGCTTTGTACATGGTTGGTTAGCAGCTTTGGCATGGTGGATGCTCATTGGAGGAAGTTAACATGTGATGTCAGGATCTCCAAAGTTCACTCCCCCTCCCAAGCACTCCATTAATAACTTCATTAACCACTACTCTAAATTTCCTATTCTTTCTCTGTCCACATCACCTGACCAACAAGCTGACCAATTTGACTTGATATGAAGTCACACGTCACCTTGGCTTGAGCTACCTCTGAAAGGACCCATACATCAAGGGGCTGCTCCCTTTTGAGCCTCATACTAAGCACAGACCACACCCAAATGCCAATTTCCACGCAAAGGGATCCTTTATTAAGCAAGATCGACGGACAGGATGGCTGAATCTGGATCAGGCAGCAAAAGCAGCAGCTAGTTCTCTCCCTGCTGGAGTAAAATTTAAGGAGAAAAAGGGGGGGGGAGTCCCTACCAGGATGAGTTGCCAAATCCTTATTAGACATGTTAGTGTGTGTAGCCAAATAAGATACTTGATAGCTGAACCTAGGGAGTCAATCTCGGGAGGGAGGGAGGAATGAGGAAGTGACCAAATTAGGAGGCTAATGAGGAGTCTAGTGAAAGGAAAGCAGGAGAAGACCAGGCAGCGCCATGTTTGCCATGTATGGCATTGTTATAACCCCACAACTTCTCTATACATATAAGATATCAAATTAGGTGCAGTCATCAAACCTGCCTTTATACAAGGATGGCCATTTTGTACTTTATTAGATCCATCCCTTTGTACCTCAGACTTTGTAAGTAAATTTCAATTCTATCAGCATACAATGCATGCCAAGCTTCTGTTTTGGTTTGGTTTGGTTTCTCTGTTTTATTTCGTTTGTTTTGTTTTATCCCTGGCCACAAAGGAATCCTTCCACACAGTTAGAGATGCCAGTTAAAGGCAAGATGTCAGTAGTGATATAATGCTGGACTGTGAGTATTAAGTCTTATAACCTGGAGACTAGAGATTCCAGTCCCACTCCAGAAAAACTTCTTCTATTGTATCCTGCAGAATCTAGTTCACAGTAGGTATCTCTGGCCCGCCGAACAGTGATGTTTTCACAGGGAGATTGGCCAAGTCTGCTGGAACTGAGTAGCATTGGAAGAGCAGTATTTGTTGCCGTGCTGCAGTGAGGAACTGGCCCCAAATCTCTGTACATCTACATTTCGGATATTTTTCCACTCCCCAAACCTTATAGCATTGTATAACCCAATGTCACGAAGACTGCCTAAAAACACATTTCTTAAAATTAGCAATTCTTTGCATCACTCAGTAAAGTAGATTAGAGCAATAATCCCAGGTGTAAAATAAGCTGCCTCCAGAGTGTACAGGCACAGTATGAAGTGCTTGGGGCAGAAGAATAGGTCTTGTAGTTATGAGTTACTTAGAAAGTGACAGTGGCCTGACATGTACTGGACCCTTATAAACTATTGACAAGTAACTGGAGTTCATCTCAGCCTTGGAGTATGTGTACGTAGGAAGGTCTTAGATGTGTTTGCCACATTTCACTTATGGATGAGTGTACGACTATCACTATGGTAATATAAATGGATATGATATGATCTGTATAAATGGTCTATATACTTTCTGATATATTTTGAAAGCAAGAACAATATAAGAGCCACAGCAGTAAATATAAACTTTTCCCCTACAACATGAAGATCCAACTTGCCTGTGGTCTTTTCAGAAGGATATAAAAAGATGGGGATATATTTATGCCACACCTCAGGGACAGTGTACCATGTATGCATACCATCCTAGCCTTTCTGGTGAAGACAGTATGTGTAACATAGCAGCTTCGGTTGCTATCACCCTTTGGTTGTTTCTACAGAAATCTAGCCTGCTGAAATCTTTTCGACTCCATCTGTGTTTCCATAGAAACCATGCTGGGGAATTAAATAGAAAATATTGTGTGGACCATACCCTTGCATCCTTGAAGTTTTTAATAGTAACATTATTATATGCCATTTTTCTCGGGATGAATTATTGTTTTGTATGAACTATTTTGACTGGGTTTTAAGGGAGCAGTTCAGAGGCTGGGCCAACCTGGGCTACCTATTGTTCCAGAGGGCAATGGATCCAGTGGAGGGATCTGTGACTAACAGGTGTCCTGGATATAAAGATCAACTGAGACTTTTATCCAATAGCCTTAAAACCATCTGGACCATCACCTGTCCCATACATATATAAAATGTAGGTGCCACGGCAGGAAGAAACATGCATGGTATAGGTGCGGCAGATACTTGCTTTGCTGAAATAGGATCCCACTTCTTGGGGCCTTCAGTCAATAATGATTCCAGATTTGAAAACAGATTCAGTCACAGAAAAAGTATGATGGATACAATATATCATCTCCTAGCCTTAGCCTTCTATCCGTTTTAAATATGCTGGTAAACATTTTTGTTTCTTATCCTGGTTTCCTTTGTTGGATTCCCGTTTTGCTAGAAACAATGTATTATTTTAAGCATCTCATTGGTCAGAGTTCCTTTCCCCACTTAACAGACTTCATGCTCCCCTCTCGGATTCAGACTTGACTACATTTATTGACTTGCTGATGAGGCATGATTCTGACCATGGATGATCTTTTGCAAAGCAGAGATGTTTACATCGTCCTGGCCCTAGCCTTTAATGGGAAAGAGTAAAATGCTTTAAAAACCCCACAGAGCTCAAGGGCCTGAGGTTTCAAAGAATTAAAAACTCAGAGGTCCTCCGCCCACGTCTCACTCTGACATTTGTGAAAATGGTGAGTTCACATTCTGTGGGAGATTTGTTACTTATATAATTAAACCCTAGGATGATATCACTCCCCTTTTACCTTTGGACCTGAAAAGAGAGTCTCTCGAGTGTGTGTGTGTGTGTGTGTGTGTGTGTGTGTGTGTCCCTTGTAAGCCCTCTTTCACATTTGTATCCAAAACTATGAGATTTAATCTTTTTTCAAAGATCTCAGTCAGTTTGAGACACATTCCTTTCCAGCAGGGTACTATTGAAGGCTTAGTTTGCCACTGGTGGAAAATTTTAGCAATCAGGTACTACCATACCTGGCTCAAGCTATCTTTGCTTCAATCACAGTCAACCCTGGAGTCCTTAGAGTGAGCTAGTTGTTCAGCTACTTACCCCATGCTATGGTCTGTTTCCACCCCTAACTGATTCATGATAGATTTCTCGGGAAACAGCCTGGGAGATCTGAAATTTGTATGCAGAGGTTTATTGAGCAGAAACAAAAGCAGCAAGAGTAGGCAGAGGGGGAAATTGCAGTGCTGGTAAAAGGGGACTGGGTGGAACTGGCCCACGAGAGATAGATACAGAGATGTGAGGGGAGGGAGCTGTGGTGCTCTGTCTGCGGTGGCATGACGCTGGGCCCTGATAATACATGCACGGTCCAAGAAAGATAAAATGCACTATTTCAACTGTTTTCACCACAAACAACTTGTAACAGCTTGAGGAAATGGATATGATTACTTGATATAAAGCCACATTGAAATATCACATGGCGCTATAATCAATACCTACAATTTGATGTGTCCTTTAAAAAAATGTAAGTGAAAATAATTCAAAATTAATGGCCAAAAAAAGTGCAAGCCATTCCAGTGTTCATCAGATGATAAAACTGATAAACAAAATATGGCGTCTTGAAATAATGAAAACAAGAAATCCTGCCACGAAGTTCGGCATTCGCGATACTTCAGTCGGCTGTGGACTATGTGTGGAATGAGCGTCCCAGAAACAAATAGAAATGAAAGCAGAAATGTGAGTGTGGTCTTAACGTGATCCCGTCGGGAGCTCCGAAGCTCAAGTAATCAATCAAGACACTGGGGTTAGATCCACACAGGCCTGCATGGGGCTACAGGAGAGCAAGCTTAAACGTGGGTGGCATTCTCCATCCAGTTAGAAGAAATTACGAGGCTTCTCTGACCCTAATTATCACAGGGTATTAAGAAATGAATATCTCAGTGGTACTCAAAGGGAGTATCCTGAAGGAAGATTGAGTTCATAAGATGCAGCATTAAAGCACACATGAAATCCCATTCCTATTCTTTCAAGGTCCCAATTTTACTGCTGCGGGTGTATCAGATTATTCATTACCCGCAACCACTCTAAATATAGATAATGCTAACCTTTCCTTTCATATTTAAAGATCACTATGTCTGACCTATCTTGAGCTCTTCACTAATTCTTTCTCCGTGTGTAATCGATATTTGTTTTATCTTGGAAACTGGGATTTATCTTCAGATCTCAGATTACAAATCACTTCCTTAAGAAACCTCCCCAACTTCCTGGACTCAACAAGGTTATAAGTTTTTATTACGTACTGAACCCATCTACAATTTGGTTAGTTACAATCAGGCTAAATTCCTCATAGACGTTATATTTATTACCATAGGCTTCTGCTGTTACAGAAAATGGTGAAAACAAGTTATGTCGCCCTTACTCACCACTGCATCAACAGCGCTTATCCCAATGCCTGACGGGTAACGGTTGCAAAAACCACAGTTGTTGAGTGAAAAGAATGAATGAAAGAACAAAGAAGGAAAACTCTGTTTTTGCTAATAATGGCCTGGGCACATAAACAGCTGTTTGCAAGGGAGCTTAAATTGTTTTATGAACTTGCTCCATTTAAAGAAAAGCCAGCAGCATCCAGGAGCTACTCTGCGAGGAAACGGTAGTGTTGCAGGAATTCAGGGGTCTTGATTCTGGAGCTGGTGAAGACTAGAAAGGAAAAGGAGCACTTTAATGGGATATAAAAGGTCTAAACTAGAGCAAAGAGGTCCTTCTACACTAACGAGGTATGTGGAGAGTAACATATTCACGCTGAATCCACTCTCCCACCTGACCCACTATGGCCTCCAGTATTCAGAGGACTACATCTGAGCCGCTGGGCCCCATGCACCTAAGCATTCCTATATGTTTTGAGCAGACCAGAATTCAAGAAACAGCCCTAGAGCCCTTCTTGCGAAGGCTTTGACGGGATAACACCAGAGGAATGAAGGATCGGTTGTCCTCTCCTTATTCATTTGGCAGAGACGTCCATGTGCGCTGGCTTTTTACACAAAAAGATTTGTAAAAGGATAACATTTATTCTCGTGTGTTGATGTACAGATATTTGATTTATTTAGTGTGGGTTTTTTTTAATTCCTTGTTATAAATATTCAGCTTTGAGATCAGATTGTTTGACTGTTGTTGTTGGTTTGACATGGGAAATAAGTGGTCGCTGGGAACCCGCTGAGCAGTCTCAGTGTCCTCATCTTTAAACAGAGAGTAGCTGAAGGGGCGCCTCAAAGCTGCTGTAAATGAGAGCAAGAAATCCATATGCTATATGGTAAGTTATTGCCTCCATGATTGGCTGTGAGAGTAATAGATAGGGCATGATAAGAAACAACTTTATTAGGATTTATTAATGTGACTCTAGACTTCTCGTTGTCAATATTTTATTTGAGACAGGTAAAAAAGTCATTATAATCTGAACTGTTACCATAGGTAATAAATGAGCTTTGGAAGTAAGTGCCTGGTGTTAGCATTTATGTTGTAGCTGCCTTCTGGCTGTTTGATGTTCTTGGAGGTCAGGCCTGAAATTTGGAAGGGTTTGCAGCTGTTAGAAAGCCAGATTGTTATCAGTTGTGACTTACAATGGCTCCTTTCTACAGTGTACATTGAGAGTCAAGGAGAGAGCAGGCTAACTTTCTCAGGTCTGACTACATAATTAGACTATTGGGATTCAGGAAATCGCACCCCATAGTAGAGGTTAAGAGCAGTCAGTCTGAGAAGTTTCTCTCTGACCTTCTGCACTGTAGTGCATCCCCCTCATTCCTCCCTGAGGCAATCCAAAGAAAGTCATGTTCCCCAAAGCAGGTAGCGTTATCCAGAACTCCCTTCCCCCAAAGGCAAGGCATAAAACCTATAAGTACTATTCTAACTTCCTTAGGTTTTTTTTTTTTTTTTTTTTTTTTTTTCCTGGAAGGGTTGGCCGTAAAGAAATGAAGACATGCATTTCAGAAAGATCTTGCCCTGTTGGCTCGAGGAAGAAATAAGAAAACTGAAGGCCCAAGAAATGTCTAAATCTCCACACCACCCTGGGCTGGCCCACTCTGCCTGTACACAGGGGATCCTAGATCTGTTGCCTTACTGATTCCTGTATAGATATCCATACTTGGATGATCCAGAACATAACATTCAAGTGTTCATTCTGGGTCTTCAGACCTTCATTACAAAGGCTGTGGAGTTGTGTAAAGTTTTTACCTGATAGACATGGAATGTGTTTCCTCGTTAGCCTGTCTTTAGTTATGGGAGCATTAGCTCACGTACCTTTTGGGTGGCTGAAAGGCACCAAAGATCAACCCCTTCCCATCCCCCATAATATCTACTTTTGCTTAATTTTGTCTCTGTTGATGATTTGTGTTGGTTATTTGTTTAAAATGTTTGATTTTTGACTCGTTTTATGAGGCAACGTTTTAAGGTTAGCAGTACAATTACATCACTGCCACAGAAGTTGCCACTGGGGGCTCCTTCTCTTCTTCGAACCTTGCAACAATTGTTATCAAAAGTCTCTTCCAAGTCTGGCTTCCTCGGTGACACTATGAGTCTGAGATCCCACTCAGCCATCTCTGTGTATTTT
Source organism: Apodemus agrarius (assembly GCA_964023405.1). NCBI lineage: Eukaryota > Metazoa > Chordata > Mammalia > Rodentia > Muridae > Apodemus > Apodemus agrarius. The sequence goes on from OZ030007.1 coordinate 10,822,498, forward strand.
TACACTCAGCAAAAAATTAGGAATTATAGTCAATACCCATTGAGGAACTGTATAGGTCAAAGTACCCTGTATGGTGCTCAGCTAATGACGGAATATGGCACTGGAACATAGGGACCTCAGGGTAAATCCTGGTGTCCTGAGCGCTGGGGAGGTGGAGACAGAAGGGAATGCTTGCTGGCGAGCTTGTGAAGCCAAATCAGTGAGCTTGACATCAGTGAGAGACCCTACCATAAAGAGGAAGACGGAAAGCGATGATAGGAGGAACCCATTTCCATCCTCTGGCCTACACACACACACACACACACACACACACACACACACAATGCAATTTCTGTCATCACTTTGCTCTTATGTACATTTATCAATGTTGGAAAGCTGCTTTTTTTTAGTACAGGAATTCTATTACGTCATTTTACTGTTATTATAAAAATGTTTATTGTTAACATTACTATTAAACAAAATAGTTACACATAGTAAATACTCGATGAAATTTCATGTATATAGAAATGCTAATAACCAAAAGGCTGAAACAGGTAGATGACATAATAGAGTTTAAAGAAAGTTAAGTACAGGAGTGCACATTGGTAACCCCAAAATTCTGGAGGCAGAGGCAGGAAGATTGGGAGTTCAAGTCCAGCCCGAGCTGCAGAGTGAGACAATGCCAACCTGCCCCCCTGCCCTCACAAAAGGTTGAGAGACTTACAGAGAACAGCGAGTGTGTGTTTAGCTTTTAATTCTTTCTCCAGAAGGGAGCCTCATAAGGTTCCTCAACCTTCCTTGTCTGTCTATAAAAGATGCCATCTCAGGATACACTAAACCTATAGTCTTGGGGTGACTCTAATTCATGTGTTTGAAGCTTGGTCCTCATTATGATTTTATGGGACTAATTGCTTGGTAACGTTTAAGTTGGGGTAGGGTTAAAAAGGCACTTTGAAGGGCTAGACTTCGGTGCAGCCTGGTTAGACCAATCAAGGATCTAAGTAATTCTCTTGGCTTCCAGAGTTATTTCTCAAGAGTTTTCATGATAGAGTAAGGTTGGCCCCTGTTCCCACTGTGGCTTTCAGTCCCACTGTGTGAGCTCTGTGTACAAGCTCCTGCTGTGAGGCCACCATCGTGATGAGATGCACCTATAACTGCCTTCATTGGCACTGGCATCCTGTTGTCTAGATTCCCCACCTCCAAACCTGAGGCTTAAATCAACTCGTATCTTTATAAAGTACTTTGCCTCTAGTATATAATCATAGTAACTAAGAGAAAATAAACTAGGAGAAACCCTGTCTCGGGGGAAAAAATAAAAAGAAGACATAAAAGAAAAGAAAAGAAAATGAACTAGTAAATGTGATCATGTATAGAAGAAGTCTAGTTTCAAATATAAATCCAACCAACTGTAAACATTCGGCAACATAATAAGGATCCTCCTAGCCATAATTTCCAATGCATTACAAATGAAAAGGGGGGATTTGGGAGAACACAGCCTTACTGTGGTGATGTTTCAGATCAATTGGGTAGTATTGCTATTAAGATTTTGCGAGTGGATAATATTGTGACATCTTGCAAAGGGAATATTAATAAAGGCCAGAGCCTGGAGTGTGATGGCAGTGACGGCGATCCAGATCAGACGTAGGTGACACCAGGTAAAGAGTCATCAAAGCTGTCATCACGATGGCCTGACTCCGAATCACATGCTTGTTCTGTTTTAAGCATTGTATCAGATTGCGTTCGTCTTCTCAGAGTGCCCCCAGTTTCCCACTTAGTTCCAGCTGAAATCTATGTACCTTTTCACATGAGTGCCCTGGCTGCTCAGTCAGTAACCGCTATCTTCGTATGATTCATTTAATTCCATCAGTGCCGGCGGCTCCTGTTCTAAGTGTGAGACCCACCAGGGCCGCAGTTTGCAACCTCCATGTCGGCATTTGTAAGGCCTGGAGTTTCTTTTCATAGACAGTGCTACGGCTTGATCTATTAATTCAAGTTTGAATCCAGATATAATCTCAAAGCATTACATTTTCAGCCAACCTGTATGAGCCTGCAGCTTCCTTTCCTCCTAAGTATTTCCAGGGTCTTATTCCTCTTCAGAGAGTTTGTGTCTACCTAGCATCCAGTTAGCTATTGAAGTCATGGTCAGCAAGGAACATGTAAGAGACAGTTGCAGCCAAAACACATAAAGAGACAAATGACAGAGAGATGCAATGTACTATCCTGGATAGAGTCCATGAACCAGAAAGAAAAAAGACACTGAAAAGAAATGAGTAGATTCAAACAAAACAGCCAACCTTTAGTGTTAGTTACTGTCTCAATGTAAGGCATTAGCGATGGGGATAACAGGGTATAAGGAAAATTTTCTGTGCTAATTTTCCCATTTTTTGAGAAAGAAAGAAAAAGAAAGAAAGAAAGAAAGAAAGAAAGAAAGAAAGAAAGGAAGGAAGGAAGGAAGAAAGAAAGGAAGAAGGAAGGAAGGAAGGAAGGAAGGAAGGAAGGAAGGAAGGAAGGAGAGAGAGAGAGAGAGAGAGAGAGAGAGAGAAAGAAAGTAACACTGAAGTTTACTTTTAAAATACTTGTTGGCAACGGAGCATCTTTATCACACCCTCCAAGGGTAAAGTACAAGAGTGTGAGAGCCAGAGACTGGGAGTACTGTGACTGTGAGCTGTCTTCTGGGCATGGCCTGGCACTGCACTCGTGAGCTTTTTGTATCTGTAGTCACCTGCACATGATCTGTCCTGTCAACATTCGATCATGCATGGGGAGGCGACTTGGAGATCCCATCTCTCCACAAGACTCGATCGACAATTCATGGCTGCTGAGGAAGAGGGTATCATTTCCTAAACATATGTTGGTGTGTGTACTCTTTCATACTCATCCGTTTTTAAATTTTATATGCATATATGTGCGTTTGCATGAATCATGTATGTGTACTAAGGGAGCACCTGGCACCCACAAAGACTAGGAGAGGGTGCCAGGTCCCCCGGAAACTGAGTTACAGAGGGTTGTGAGCCACCATGTGGGTGTCGGGAACATGATTCCTCTGCAAGAACAACAAATGCTCTTAACTGCTGAACTGTCTCCCCAATCCATTCCCCTGCAGTCTCATAGATTGTTTCAATATCAACCTTAGGACACTTCTTGTCATGCAAAAAACATTTAATAAATACCTGCCTGAGTCAATTGTGCCCAAGAACCTGATGACCCTTCCAAGATGTCCAGTCAACTCATCTAGGTTCTAAAAAGAAAAGAAATGAGCTGACAGAGGAGAGTTCGGAACATCTGTCCTATGTGGACAAGTTCCTCCATTTAATCTATAGTATGAGAAAAGAAAGAAAGAAAACATGATCTGGGTTAGAAATGTAATAGAAACTCGGCTCAGTCTCCACTGTAACGTTTGCATTCTTAGCCACCATTTAGGACTAAATGGGGAAACTGTGCTGTGACATTTAGAGTTAGCATGAGGGCAGCAGGCAGCCAGAGGCAGGATCAAAGTGGGTGTTGCAGGGGGTGGGGGCATGGTAAAGAAGGGTGTGAGCACGGTGGGAAGGTTGATCTGAGGATGAGAGCGGTGAAGAGCAGGAGACCCAAGGTAGATGGTGGTGGAAATGAGCAGAAATGGTTAGTGCGAGGGACGATTTGATTTTGGATTATGTGTAATAGATAACTGATGATAGGTAATGGATGGGTGGCAAGGATTAAATGTGATTGCACTAGTTACTATTCTGTCGCTATGATGAAACAGCATGACCAAGGCAACTTACAGAAAGAAGGGTCCGTTTGAGCTTAAGCTTCCAGAGACCAACAAGGCAGGACGGCATGGGTGCAACCAGAAGGCGTGGCCACAGGAAGTTGAGAACTCATGTTGCACATTTGGGTGAGAAGAGAAACATCTGAAGCCAGTCCCCATGGCATACTTCTCCACCAAGGTCACATTTCCTCAATCTCTACTTAGCAGCACCATTGAGTGTTTAAATGCCAGAGTCTGTTGGAGGAATGTCATTGGTTTACATCACCATGACAGTCTGGGATTTAAACCACTAGAAGAATGCTACTACTGTTAATAGGACTGGGAAGTGGCCATTTCCTACCACTTTACATATCTTCACATGGCATTTGGTTATCACAGTTAGCAAATCACATATAAAAAATAAAAACCAAATTCTTGATGCAATTAAATTATATTTGTGATGAATTGTACTTATGATGTTTCTAACACACACACACACACACACACACACACACACACACACACACACCCCTAGAGCAAAAAATAGACAGAGGCTGGATAAATGGCTTGGCAGTTAAGAATATGCACTACTCTTCCAGAGGACCTGAGTTTGGTTCTCCATCACATTATATGGCTCACAACTGTCTATAACTCTAGCTCAAGGGGATCCAGCGCCCCCTTCTGGATCTTCAGACACCTACGCTCACATTCACATAGACACACACAGTCATACAAACATACATAACTAAAATATAAAATAAATCTTTATATAAAAAGGGAGAGTTTGTAAATACTTCCTCATCTGACAGAGCATCTATGCTAGTTTTTTTCTTTTCTGTGCCTCTTGTACAAAGCTTTGGTAATAATAAATAATCATAATCCCTCTGGTATTGAGGTCTCTGCCTTCCACATTAGTCTTAGGGTTGTAACATGGTAATTAGGAGTATGACTTAATATCTGTTGGAGATGAGCATGCATACATTCTGGTGAATAAATGGAAGGTGTTACCTTAGAGCAAAGTAATTTTTTTATGATCAATAGGTCATCATTAGCATAATGTTTATTTTATGCATCTGTAGACTTTAAATCACCTGAATCGTGGTTTATAAATATTAACCTATTGATCTTTGCTGCTCTGCTATCTGCTACAAGTTTCTGATGAACATGACCACTTGCTTTTGTTGCAGGTGAAGGACACAGTAATAAAACAAGACTCTGGCTCTCTGAAGTCTGGTCATGTTTGTAGAACTCAGAATTCAAGGTTACCTAACCACATAAATGGCTTCCCTAGTATACATTCCAGTTCATACACAAATTCCAGACTCAGAATGCATTGTCCTTTAAATCAAACCATGGAGAAGTTACCTACCACCAGCCAGCATGCACAGTGTCACCCCTCACTATGACTTGCGACTTCTGTATCATTTACAAACCATTCCACAGCACACTGGGCTTGGGTTCAGTTTGCTTCTTCAAAGCTTAGCACCATTTATTGTCTTCTCTAGTTTCCTTTTCACAGTTTACCGGCAGCAATTAATTCAGCAAGATTTTCTGAATTTCTTCTTTTAGTTCTTTGTGGGCCTCATTAGAGGAATTACCAATCATGACTCCTTTGTGCAGTAAGGATCAGTTCCTGAGTGACCAAAATAACATGCTCACAAAAACTGTACAAGAATGGACTTAGAGAAGTCTAAGAATTCTATTATTTTCCTTAAATTTATTTTTTTTAAAAAGCCCTCAGCTTGTGTGGATTTTCTGATAGAAAGCTTTATTTGATCCATTATTTCTTTAATTTATTTTGCTAAAGTAAACCTGGCCCAATCCTGAAGCCCAAGACTGACATTTGAGTTGTATTTAATGAAAATCTGAGACACAAAAGCACTTCAATTATTCATGTTTTCTGATATGTGCTGAAAAATGGGTGTGCATGTGTGTGTTCCTTTGATAGGGTTCAAATTAGCAGGGAGCTTTTGAAAACATGGTTCTTAATAGCTTCAACAAATGTCCTTTTGCCAGCTTATCTTGAGCAAAACAGACTTTTAAATCAAACTTCTATTTCATCTATTTCTTTCTTTCTTGCCGAAATGAATAAAGTCATTTTGCATGGAAACGTAAATTCTTATCAAAATTGGGAAGCAATAACTATGACAATAAAATCATTTCTGAGAGGCCTTGTATATTATTATATTGCATTAGGACGACTGGGAAGATACATTTGCCAGGGGGAGCCTCACAGACTTCTTAAGCTGTGAGCCCAGACATAAGTCATGTGTGTGTAAGCAAGGACCAGACAGACTGTCCAACGGGACACTCGAAGTTTGCTTATGCAAAGGCTCTTCAGAATTGGGGACCAGCAGCCCTTCCTTTACCACTGCATCCCAGAGGAGACTCGGGGACAAGTCACACAAATCTGTGTTTGCTTCCATGTGGTCATTTACCCTCCCTTGTGCCTTTGAAAGTAAAATACTGTCAAGGCAGCATTTGAGGTTCGGGTGACAGATTACTTTTCTCAATGGAATGAAAGACTGGCCATCTGCCATAAAATAGATGAGCCACAGCTGGCTTCCATAGCAATCAATCCTGATTGCAGAAGGACTGGGGCACTTCTGGATTGATTGTGGGGCCCTGCTGTGACAAACAATACTGACCAATTCAGTCATGTTGACAACACACAATTCCTCATGTTTAGATACAGACTAGAGACTCCATGACTCTTGTCATCACAGAACCCATTCCAATGTGCCCAAGACCAAGTCAGTGGTTTGTTTTTTTTTTAAGGCTGGAAATTAGTGTGTAAGCTCAAAGTAGAGACCCGTTACCAGTATCTGTACTGATCTTATGTCCACACTAGATTCACAAAATAATATCTGACCTTTACTGCCCTACTGACTTTCACCTGTGCCTTCATCGGATGGAAACTGACTCTCCCTGCCCCTGCTGTATGAGCTGCAGAAGGACTCTATGGTTTCTCTCTGCTTCCCAGAGATGGCTGACTTGACTCAGATTGGACATCTGAAGGAAGTCTGCAGGCGTGATAGTGAGTTGGTATTACTGAGCTAAGCCAACAAATGCCTCTTTTAGAGTTAGGAATTAAAGATCTAGGAAACTGAGTGAGTTAGCTGTGCAAATCTGAGGTAGGGTAATGATAGAGCCGTCAAAATGAGCATCAAAACACAAAGAGTCAAAATGGCTAGAACATTGGGTAAATACTCTTGGCTAGATTTTACCCATTGTCATGGTTTGAATGAACACTTTCTACCAGCATGTGTGTTTGAATGCTTAGTCCCTAGATGGTGACCAAATATTTTAGAAATCTTCTTGCTGTGGGGACCTACCTGGCACACATTGGGATGTAGGGGCAGGACTAGAGGGTTACAGCCGTCTTTCACACCTGTGTGAACTCTCTGCTTCCTAGGAAATACCATGTTATAAGCAGGTGCAGCAAACGCCCATTGCCAAAAATGCAATCTCCACACCATGTTTCCCCAATGATGAGGAAACGTGTCATCCTTAACTACTAACTCAGTTAAGTTGCTTCTTGTCAAGTACTTTATCACAGCAATGAAAGAAATGACTGATGCATCTGCCCTTACTATTACTTCAACAACAGCACTTTTATACCTGTTTAACTGATAGAAACTCTAAATTTGGAGAAATAAATTAAAAGCCTTCTCTAACATGTAGGTGTAAAAATAAAACAGAGCTAAAGCTTCATTCTGCCGTACTCTCACCTAACGAGTACAGAGCTGAGAAACTATGGCAGAAGGAGGAAAAGGAGTGAGACAAGAAAAGGGGGACAAACCGCCCACACCCTGAGAAACACATCTCTCCTAACCTCTGAGCTCAGTCTCCACGGGTCTGATGGGGGGTGACCAGGCTTTGTCTTTGGGCCATCGTCATTTCCCACCACAAGTCTCCAGCTGAGTATATCAGACAGGATCGACCTATCAAAATGCTTAAAGCAGAAGGAACATCTGTCAAAATTTCTTTGTATTTTGATCGTTTACTTTGACATAGGGGATTTGACCTTGCCCCATGCTGTTTCTCTGAATAGGAAATGCATAAATAACTACAGACTATAAGCAAAAATCAAATTTGAGGTTTTCACTAATGTCTTCCTTTTCAACTTATAATGAGGACTTAAGATTAAATCATGTATATTTCTGTATTAAAACAGATTGGGCTGTGGATATTGTTCAGTCTGTAAATTGTTTACATTGTGAGCAGGAAGATGTGACTTCCGTCCCTAGAATCCACACACACTAAAAAAGCAAGCATGACCACCCAGAGCTGGTGATAGGTTCCAAGCCAACAAGAAACCCTGTCTTAAAAAGCAAAGAGGGGAGAAAGGGAGGAAGGGAGGAAGGGAAGCGGGGAGGGAAGAGAAAGGAAGAGAGAGGAGAGGAGAGGAGAGGAGAGGAGAGGAGAGGAGAGGAGAGGAGAGGAGAGGAGAGGAGAGGAGAGGAAAGGAAAGGAAAGGAAAGGAAAGGAAAGGAAAGGAAAGGAAAGGAAAGGAAAGGAAAGGAAAGGAAAGGAAAGGAAAGGAAAGGAAAGGAAAGGAAAGGAAAGGAAAGGAAAGAACTGTGAACCACAGCTAAGGAATGAAGCTATTTCTCCAGCCACTGTGTACACAGACACAAGCATGTGGTACTATGCATGCTGAAACACATACATGCATGCATGCATTTGTGTAGGCACATGCACATACACACACACACACACACACACACACACACACACACAAGGGGGTAAAGGGAAAGAGAAAATAATGCCGTGAATTTTGCAAATAAATGTACATGCCTTTCCATCTAGATTTTCACTGGTGAGATTTTCAAGCCTCTTGAGATCATTTGGTCACTGATACCTTTATCCATTGTAATGTTTCAATGTAAGTGACTTCCATTTGTGGAGAGTAGAACTGGCCCTTTCCCTTCACTACAGCGGTAAGTTAAGCTGTTATTCTAAGGGTGATACACAGGCACGTCTGTCCCTGACCTGCTCCTCATAGCCCTGAATAAACCAGAATGGATAAATAAGGCGTCGATGACTCAGACAGCATGATTTCTGGAAAAAAAAAAAAAGTAGATGCCTTATGTAGAACAGATATTTAAAGAGAAAAAATTTTAATCTATATTATTTTGCAATTTTACTGTTCTGTGGCCCTAGATTTTACTGTCCTAAGCTTTCATTTAAAGGTTAGAGTTTTGCTACGTTGAGGATTTCAAAGGTCAGCTCTCCAAATCTCTAACCCTATAGGTGTGACACGAGCTGGACAATGTCCCCATGTGGCACAGATGTTCGTCAACATTTGTTTGTTCCATATTCCTCAAGTAAACAATACAATTGGTGCCTCCCTTCCAGAGAGTGGGCTACTGTTTTGTTTGGCAGCCGTTAACTATTTAAGCAGATCTAGGAGACTAGAGCAGCAATTTGGAACGTATAATGAAGTACAGAAATAGTCCCTCTGTGTTTTCAATTATGTTCACAATGCTCTATCTTCCTTCTCCTTAAAATTGTTTCTCTTTGTTTTTAAAGGGGGTGGGAAGAAAAGGTTATTTATTTCGAAACATATAAAGACTCTTTTATTCTCTTTGATACCTTTCCCAAGTTCTGTGTCATTACAGACAAATGGTTGAAAAGAATTTCAGATAATCTTGTCTTGATTGCCTGAAACTCATGTGGCTGTATTTTACTGTTAGAATAATGCCCTTACTATAATGGAATTTCAAATATATTAACAGACATTGACCATTCTTCATGTTAAATGACCCAAATCTATATATTGAACTCCTTTAAATAAAATATATACATTTAAATACATATCCATTTATAGATCACATGATTCTTTTCATTCCTATAGTATGCTTTTAAAGAGTCATGGAGCCATTTAGTACTATTCTGAGTTACAGAGGTTTAGCCACAAATTTTTAAAAGTCCACAATGTTAATGCCATTTAGCTACATAAATTGTACATAGAATATATTGTGATGTCATGGCGAACATGACATTCTCTTTGTCTTAGAGTTTCTTTTGCAAAGGTGCTGAAAGATGCATGCAGGAATATTAAAATGATGTAAACCTGCGTGGCAATTGTAAGTCAACAGATATCAGCAGTGGGTATAGATGAAAGAACTCTCCAACACTTCATCGGTCTGACATATTAGGTTTCCCATGGTTTGGGAAAAGGCCCGAGAATTCTAAAGAAAGGAGAGTTTAGCAGAGTAGAAAGGAGGGTGTTCTCTTCGGGGAAGGATGAAGACTCTCACTGAAGGTGGTTGAGAAGGAAGACAGCGGAGGGTAAGAACTAAGGGTGGTTCCTCTAAACTAATTTGCACTGCAGAAGTCAGCTAATCGTCATTCAACTTAAGGATGTTACAGAGGGAGTTTGGAGAGAAAGTGGACTTGTGCCACTCTGTGCAGAAGAGAGATTGTAAACCTGCATTCAGGACTCATGAGTTCAATAAGAATCTCCCAAATGAAAGATTTCTGTAGAATCCATAAAATTTCTCCATGCAACTAAGAGGTAATATTAGAACATCAAACATACCCAGTGAATCTATCTTTCAGTTTATAGTGGCCAGGGACAGACCTGAAGAACGAGTCAGGAAGGCCAAAGGGGTAGGGTGTGACAAAATAGGGAAAGAGGAGACCATTAGCCACATAATTTCCACACCACAGATGACTCCCTTGTGTCAGACAGAGAGACTGATATCTTAGCAGACAAACCAAGCTACATCTTTTCTGAAATGACATTATTTGAAGAGGATGGCCTTGAATATAAAGAAAAATACCCAAGAGTGCATACCGATTCAAAAAAAAAAAAAAAAAGTAGTTCAACAGACTGTGTTCAGAAGGAAATTCAAGAAAATAATAAAGCTACCTGCTACTTGAAGTCCATTGAAGTGTCTGATCAAGATTCGACTGGGTTATTCTGGTAAAATATACACATGTACACACACACCCTCAGGTATACACAAGAAGATACGACGGAACAGAGTGAGTGAGGAATTGTAAGAGCGGCAGCATCACACTTTTCAGAAGGTTCCCCTTGCATAGACACTTGGACAGACAGGACACAGTCACTCTGAAGGAAGCTCATTCCAGGCAGAAGACCCAACAAGAGCTGAGGCCCAAGATCAAGATCGACAGGCGTGAGGATTCACACTGGCTGGAAGCAGGAGATGGTGACAAAAAGGCATAATCAGGGATGTCTCAGGTCAAGTAGAGTCATACAACCAAGGGGATGATCTATATTCCATTTTGTAGAGAAGGCAAGGCCTTGAACGCGTCTAAGTGGTAGAATAACATGATCTAATGTACACTCTTGGATGCTGACGTTCGGGGTTTGTTTACTAATTACTGAGCATGGTTTCAGGTCAGACAGGGCATGTGGCGCTGCCCAGTTGCCATGGTTGGCTACACTGCTCCATTGTCTAAGACAGGCCAGCTTCTCCTGCTCAACACTTTACCTTCGCGCCCCTGACAGCACTTGAGTTTGCAACCCAGGTTCTTACAGCTGCTGCTTTTCACCACACAATGGGAGAGCACTCTGGAAGCATAAGCTTAAGCTGCTCCTTTCATCCCCCACCCCCCGCCTTGATGCACAGGGTCTCCCCAGACTTAGCCGGACTTACATTCTGAATCATATTCAGAATCATAAAGCCGTTCTAAGTCTTCTGAGTCTTCTGGGACTTTGTGTGTGTGTGTGTGTGTGTGTGTGTGTGTGTGTGTGTGCGTATGCCATTCAAAATAGTTTACACCCCTGAAACAAGAAGCCTCAGAAATCTTGAGTTTGTTGCCAATTAGAAACCACATTGGTTCTAGAAATATTCATAATTTGTCTTGAAGAAGAGCCAGGCAGCTTTGAAACAGGCTTCATGCTTAGGCGAGGTCATTCCCCAGGGACTGAGGAGCCCAACCACATACATCATGAAATGTACTCCCTGACTCCAAAAGTTATTGTTACAGAAATAAAAATCCTTTGAAAATCCACTTCCAAGACAACCTTGAAGAGGGAAAGCGATCTCCAAGGAGAAGCCTAAGTATGTTTAGAAGTGGAAAGAAAATAGTGCCCATTTGTTCTGGTAATGGCATGTGTGAGGGCTAAATTAGGTAGAAGGAAAATGACCTTCCATTTCTTCTTCTTACTGTATCTCCCGCTTTCCACTGCCTCCTTGAGTTCAACATGGTAGAAGAACTCAGAATTATTACTGTCAAACACAGGATCTGCTGGACACCCAAGTTAACACTTCACAGAGGATCCAAGTCATATTGGAATGTTTAGTTTACTGCCTTGTAAAAACCCTAGTTCCTACTCAATAATACCCTAAAATTTAGTTCAAGTGATCTATAAAGTCCCCCATATATACAAATGTATCTCTTGTTCGTTCAGCCTAATCTGTATGTGGGTTGTATTTATTAACTATGTACTATGTAGCAAGTACTGTACGCTTTGGGGAATTAGTCTCTGAGTATCTGGAGACTGATAAATACTATGCTGCTCTTGATGGCTTCCTTAGGAAGGAACCATAAAAAAAAATCATGAGTCAACCTAGCCCGTTCAGTCACTAATAATGCAAAAACATCCTGAGCATTCAGAGAAACTTGTTCCTGAAGAGAAGGAATTGGACACAGAACCTAGCATTGTGGTTTTCCTTGTTGCTTTACGTTTTACTCACATCAGAATTCTGGGGAAATCACTTCACATATCAATAAGCCCAATACAGGAAAGATAAGGTTGCATAAGCCTTTCAGTGACATCTTGGAGACCTCAAATGGCATCCCACAACAATGGAAATCCACTGAGCGTGTTTGACTGAAATAGTGCTTATTAAACTGCTCAACTTACACCCTGGTCTGAGCACTCACTGTATACATCTATCAACCTAAGATCCGAAGATCGTCATGCGTCCATGTGGAGGTGTGCAGCTTCTGGTAAACACAGGATGATGAAAAGATTGCCTTTGCTTCCAGTTCCTATCTTCGTCTTTCACGCACGAGAGAGACATGATCTACTGCTACTGCCTAAGACTTAGAAGTCATTCTGCACTCTTCCCTTTCCCTTGTCCTCTCTTCACAGATCCTAGCAGTCTTCTCCTTGTTGAGTTTAGGGCCTATAGGTTTGCCTTGTTTGAAACTGATTATCGTATTTCCCGAACTGACCTTGGACTCTGTGTCTAAGGATGACCTACAAATTCTGATCCTTCTGCCCCTTCCTTTCAAGGTTGTTGAAGTCACCAGATCCTGTCCCATGGAGTGCTACGGATTGATCTCGGGCCCTTTTTCAAGCACCTAATCAACTGAGCTCCAGACCTCCTACAGTCATGTTTCGAATGTCTCGTTGCTGTTGGTTTTCATGGTGCCCAGCCTAGCCACAGTCTCCCTAAGACTGGAGCTCCCTGACCACAGGGACTGCTCCCTTGCTTTTCCTTCTTCTACGATGCTTTGCCCCCACCATCTTTGCCCCACCATCTGCAGCAGCCAAGGATAATCTCAAACTGAAGACTGTATGAAGATTCTCCGCTTTTATCCTGAAGCAATATGCAAGCCCTTCAAACAGCTTCATATGAGAAAGAAGCAAAACCAGAATGCAAGCAGGGTGCTCGGAAGATGCCTGGCTTTCTCACCTGTCCAACAGGCCTCTGACCACCCTCTTCCTCACACTCAGTCCCATGCTCCTTTGTGTTCCCACGCAAGCGAAATATTTTCCCATACCAAGATGCCACGGGTCATGCTTCTACTGCCAACAGATAGTAACTTTTTCTGTCTCCTCTGTGTTCTGCTTAAATCTTAGACTGTACATGCCCATCCCCTATGGAACTCTGGTGCTCTACCAATTTATATCATTGTACCAAATTCTTATCCTTCACATTGTAGCTCATAAATAAAATAGGGTCTTATAGATACAGAGACAAATGATTTTGACTTAAATAATATTTGCCTCTCCCATCAGACTCTTTACTGCAAACTCTGTGAGTACTGTGAAGCCTATCGTAGGCGAGGAGTCCATGTACTCTGTGGGAGTTTGTTGAAGAAATGAAATATGCTTTTCTAATTCCAAGTTATTTTACCTAGACATCTAAAATCCTGGCCTTTATTGTGGTCACTAGATGTAAAATTATAAAAGAGCTCACAGCTTAGCCACTCTGCTTGTACTGAAAACCCCTAAGAGAACTCAATCAGAGACACCTGCAAATGGTACCAATTTTGAAATTCCCACTGACCACTACATTTCTTATATTCTTACTATTAGCAATTCCAGATTTACCAAAGTACACTTTAACATACATGTCCACTTATCACTATCTTCCGTCACTGCAAAGATTAATCAGATATTTAATTCTGCCTCCTTATAGTCATGTCTTAATAAAATAAATAAGAGTTTCCCTCAATTTCTTTTGGATACATACACTGGTGCATTTTCACTGCAATGCAGTGTATATATAAGCACTTTTCTTACCTCAGCACGGCTTTTACTAAAGCGGTTTTTTAAAAGGCTATCCTTGCAATCTTTGCCCAATCTCAAGCTTTAGTCATAGAAAAAAAGTCCCAAGAATCTTTTCAGAAATCCTGTTTGGATGCTATTCCCCAGACTAATTTTGTAGACCAAGATATTTGGGCAGTCCTGGTATGCTGGGGATAAGCCTTTGAGGATTTTTATCTGAGTCAAACCCAAACTCCAACCCTAATTAAAATACCACAACATAGTTAACTCCTTGACTATGGTGGATGTTGGTATAGTTGCGCTAAATCCATATCTGGAAACGGCCTCTCATCTGTTTGCTTGTGTTTCCATTTCAGGTTTTCTCTGCTTTGCAAAGGATACATGTGTTGCTTTGCAGACATCTCTGGAATTGCATAAAGAAAGCAAAATCGCTGCCGCCAAAGCGCACAGATGTGGTGATGGAAGTTTCTGAAGCTTTCTGCTTTGTGTATTTTGCCCTCTGATGGCTAAGGATGGTGGGGAAAAAAACAGTCACATGGTGCTTTAAATTATCTTATATGTTTTAGGGGAAAAAAGTAATGTGTGTGTGTGTGTGTGTGTGTGTGTGTGTGTGTGTGTTTTAATTGGCAAATGCATTGAATGTTGGTGTTTAAGTTCAAAGTCTCCTATGTAGGAAGCACGGTTGCCAAGACTCCTGCAAAATCTGTGTGTGTTTGTGCCACCGAGCATATACATAAATGAATGCTTGGAACTTCCAATCTGCAAAAATATCCCCTAAATTCTTTGAAATCCCATCAAAGGAAATCAGCAAGTACACATGCTCTCTGTCCCTCCTGTGAAAACCACTATCTATGCACAGATACCCACTCTTTGATCCTGCTGCCTTCCATCCTTCTGAGAAGACCAGGCTACACCCAGCATACCTGTTGTTGATGTGTCTGCTCTTCCCTCATTACTATTTCCCTCAGAGTTCTGGAGCCTCCTGTGAAGTCAAATCAAAAGTGACAACGTGAAAACCAAGGGGCTTCCAAGTACAAATTGTATGTGATCTTCTTGCCATAACGGAATAGTGTCATTGTCCTATAAAATTAGAACATCGATGCTCTTCCACTCCCGAGAATTAGCAATATGGATTCTAGTCAGTAGCTAATGGGAATTCAGAAGGATTTGGAAACATTTCCCAGAAGTACGGGAAGTAGAGAGCATCTCGATCTCCATATAAATACTTGCATTAAATCATAAACTTCTCATTTATTAAATTGAGCAATTATTTACTGGGCATCTCTCCTAAACGCTGGGCACGAGGCATTAAGGAGAAGTAAAATTTCTTTTTCTTATGGAGCTCACATTCTGCCTGGGAAGACATTTAAGAGACAAATGGCCAGGCGGAATACAGATGAGGTCAAAGAGATAAGCTTTGCAGAAAGATTAAGGTGAACACAGCTGGCCAGGGAGTGGAGCGCTTGGGCGATTGGTGGAATCCAAACACTGTGATCATGGAGGCCTTTATTATATGGAAGACATTCTGGAAGAAATACCGAAAACTCCATGCAGGCTTGATTTCTTGGGAAGGGCATGCTAGGCACAAGGAAGAACATGGAGAGCGCAGGAAAGTGGCTTCCTTTATACACTGATGCCCAAGGAGGCCAGAAGGCCCAACTGGAGAGAAAGAAGTCACCTTCCAAACCGGGAGCCGCAACCCTTTCCTTCCTTTTACTGTTTCTGTAAGATACTCTGAGTACTGAGATGCTGGGGAAATGAATACCCACAACAAAAAATTGAAGGCACGCTAAAAAATAAAGAAGTCCAGGTACACTGTACAGTACCAGCAGTTTCACCAACTTGAAGGCTGAGGCAGGAAAATCCTTAAACTCAGGAATATAGAGCCCACACGGGCAGCACAGTAACTAGTAAGATCCTAACTCAAAAAAGACAACAACAACAACAACAAAATGAATGAATGAATGAATGAACCAATCAATTAAAAGAGAAACTAAAGTACAACTCAGTGTGGAAGTGTTGTGTGTTCTGGGTGCGCTTCTTCCTGTCTCCATGAATCAGAGCCATGACACACTCTGTGTCTCTCCATCACTCACATTTGCAGGTAGAGTAAAAGTATTTCCAATGAAGTATCAGTCTTAAGATGAACAGATGCCAGAGCTGGACAAAGTACCCATTACTTGCCAAGTTTTTAAACATTATAAATGCTTGGGATAATATTTTAAAGCAATGGGTGTTTGTTTGCTCTTTGCTGATGTAAAACTTCAAACTGCTTCAGTTTGCATGAAGTTGCTCTTTCCACCGCTGACGCTGACACACTGACTTCCGGAGTGCCAGCCTCTGCTCAGTACACACACTTTTCTTTCAGAGTTTATAAGTCACTAAGATCTCTTTAGAAATGACTTAAAAGAGCTAAAATTTTTCAGCAGGTTCCTTTTTTTTTGTTTTGTTTTTTGTTTTTTTTTTTTGTTTTTGTTTTTGCTTTCACTAACTTCCCACAGTAGAATCCAAATACAAAGGACTCGTTGATGAAGGTGGGCCCCTATTGTGAAACAGTGGTATTGTCTTAAAAACTTACAATGTTCTGCAAATGCAAACAGAATGCTATGTCTTATTTTTATCCCTTTGCAGGGAAACATTGGAGTGTCCTGGTGGAAGAGATAAGGATTCAATTCAAAATGCCAGTGTCTAGTCATTTTCACTAATGACTCCATTCTTGAAGCACCGGCCATTTTTCTGTTTCTCCACATACCATAAGGAATTCACACTACCTCTGAGCCAGCTCCTTTTAGATTCTCTTACATCCTTCAAACCCTCCCTAATGTGAACCTCTTTGGGCACTGAACCTGAACGTATTGATCTAAGTATGTCAACGTGTTGTTTGTGCTGCTGGCCTGTCTGTTGCACTTAGTCTAATGGGTCTATTGCATTCCTCACTGCTGTGTAGGATAGTGTGCCTGTGTGTGCCTATGTGTGCCTGTGTTTTGTGCTGAACACACTAGAGGTGAGGATACAAAGGAGTGAGCTGAGAAACGATTCAGCGTGAGCAGCTGCTAGCGGACTCTTTACTATATTTTCCAGAAATAAGAACATCGGGGAATCAGAAGCATGGTGAGGAGCAATCTGAGGTCTGAGGACAGACTATCCACCCAGTTTTTGTCTGGTGAAGGAAATAGAACAGTGGGTTTTTCTTCAAGTAAGACTTGTTGATTGCTACGAACTGTCTGTTGCAAAGCCGCCAGCAAGAATGTCCGTGAGTGGAAGATTATGGGTTTTCCCAAAAACTAATTAACTTTATGAAATAAAATAGCAGATTCAGGGCTCTGGCAGACTAAAGCTCAGACCACAGCGTTGATTGGAAGGAACTCCACGCAAAACTTGATCTATACTGAATAGAAAGGGACACATCAAAAAACCCCAATGTACTTAATCATTCATTACCAAGAGCCTTCCCGATACTGTGGCCTGAACAGAGGGGCACAAGCACCATCTATGAGTTTGGTGCCCACAGATTTGAGATGTGTCACAAGCCCTGAAACTGTAGTTTCCTATGGTTGTGAGCTGCCTCGTGGGTGCTGGGAATCAAACCTGGTCCTCTACAAGAACAGCAAGTGCTGTTAACTCTTGACCCATCAGCCCAGCCCCTACACTGCTCTTTCTGACTCCATATGACAGCATGGTGGGATGGTGGCAAGGAGACCATTATCAGAAGGTGATTAGAAAGAATCCTAATGGATCCAGTCAGTGTGTTAGTCAGTATACTTCTTCAACCTTTCATGGTTCAGGTGCCCTTTCTGGAGGTGTTTCTTGTCATTGTGTTTGTGAGTAAAAAATGACAGTTATTAATTGGTTTTAAGTTGAGCCAGTCCTTATTATAATTCAAACACATTTCCCACTTCTGGGTCCCATATCTCTATAATCATTTATCTTATAGTGAATTTTACTGTAAGTGTAATATTTACAAGAAGCAATTTGTCATCTCGGGGTTAAGTGTAGAAACTTCAATAATTTCTGGATAAATATGTCAAAATAACTAAGATTCAGGCAATAAAAAGAGAATGGGGAGCCTCTAATGTGGCACTTTGGATTAGAATTGGGAGGTGTGCTAGCTGGTTTGGCTTTATTATCACTGCTGTTTTTATAAATATGATTTTCCAATTATTAACCATCATTAGTATTAATGGCATTTATGCTGGTAATCCGTCTCACTGAGGATTTCAAAGTGCTGCAGTTTTTCAATGCTAAATGAGTTCTAGGGCTCCGACAGTGATGCCCGCCCTGATTTGCTACACCCAAAGTCTCCAAACACAATTAATTTTAATTCATAGATGAACAGGCCATAGAGCACTTCGAGTAAAGGAAGGAACCAGGGACTTTGCAAGCAACTCCAAGACATTCCAGCTCGCAAGGACTGAAATCCACGTGCTGACTGGCCCTTGGCTTCTATTTTCTTCTTGCATTCATTCCTTGTCACTTAAGCTTACTTACGTGCTGTGAGGCAGGCAGGGACAAAGGAGGGAGGAGATGCCAGTGAGCAGGCTTGCTTCAGTTCCGGTCTCCTCTCTCTGACCCACCCCTTCCTCTTCCCCAGCATCCCCATGCACCTGATGAAGCCTCCTCCATGATACTCAGGCCATGTGAGACCTGTGTGCGTTTCTGGTGTGCTTCCTGCTGACCTGTCCAGGGAGCTGTGATCACACACTCTAAAAAACAATTAATGCCTCTCCCTCTCCCTCTCCCTCTCCCTCTCCCTCTCCCTCTCCCTCTCCCTCTCCCTCTCCCTCTCCCTCTCCCTCTCCCTCTCCCTCTCCCTCTCCCTCTCCCTCTCCCTCTCCCTCTCCCTCTCCCTCTCCCTCTCCCTCTCCTTCTCACCTCTCCCTCTCCCTCCTACCTCCCCCTCCCCCTCCTCAAGGCAGGATCTATCTATCGTTCCCACAAGAAGGATTCTCAGCAGCACCCTGTCTGCAGGCTGTTTCTTAGTCACCCCAGCAACACTTCTCTGCCCTTTCCCTTTGTGTGGATTCCTAATGCTGGAATCAATTTCTTCACGAGATACATACATGGGACTAAGACCATACAACAAACACTATATATTTTCATATACATGCAGCCTACGCTTGTCCAACTAAACACTCTTCCGTTTTTTTTTGTTGTTGTTGTTGTTGTTGTTGTTGTTAAATGGACGAAGGAAGGAATGAACAAATGAACAAGCAAATGAACAAATCAATAAATCCTTGTTTCTCTTGTGTGGATCAGGGCCCAACATTTCTACATACTCCTTGGTGGCAGGCTGAAGGTGCTCATACATCTCAGTAAGTAGCTTAGTAAAGTGCAGGTGGACTTGTACATGTGCAGACGGGTGTCTGCAGCTCCATCTGTTGCCTAACCCAAAGTGCTCGGTGGCCTGTTCATATATAAATGACAATTAACTGTGATTGGAAGAGTCGGCTGTATCAAACCTGTGTGGGAGAGATGGTTGGAACCCTGGAACCCACTTGTCATTTGCACAAGGGCCCGAGTTCCTTCCCTAGGACAAAGAAACCATCTTCTTTCTACATCCGATGACCACCTTACTAACTGTTCACAGAGGCGGGCATTTCAACACAACGGAAACAGAGTTCTAGTAATTATATCAAGAGTCTATTGGTTAAATGTTTCTTGGGTAACTTGCCTTTATTCTCTCTATCAAGCATACAGTAAAGAGAATTTTATGAACATTAAGTAAACTGTCATTGTTTCTCTCCCTCTCTCTCTCTCTCTCTCTCTCTCTCTCTCACACACACACACACACACACACACACACACACACACACATGTCAGCACCATGGAAGCAGGGACAAGCAAATTCTCAAGGCTTGTTATCCAGCTGATAGAGTCTACTTGGCGAGTTCAAGGCCAATGGACTATCCAATCTCAAACACCAAGGCAGATGTTGCCTGAGGTTGTCCCTCTGACCTCCTCATCCACTCTCACACCTGTGCAAGTGCACCATCACACATACTCGCATGCACATATACATGTGCACACACACACACACACACACACACACACACACACGTACACACTTGCACTTGTGTACACACACCATTCATCCACATAAAAATATATACATCTGTACCTAAGGCATGTGTCGATGGCACCATGCACATAGCGACTTCATTGTCCCACCATACTGCACACACCAAACAAGTTTCCTCCTCGTCACCTGACTTGAAGTCTGGCTTCCTGGAAGGCTGATCTTCACCTAGTTGCTAGAAAAACTATCCAGTGGAATGAGCAAAACTACTGTGAACTCATGTATCACTCAAGTGTAAATGTGTTAATGTGCAAACTCTGCCAGTAATGTGTGCAGTAAAAAAAAAAAAAAAGAAAAAAGAAAAAAAAAAAGAATAGGAAGCCAGTAAAACACAGAACCGAGTCCCTAATGGTGGCATTTTGGGGAATAGGAGGGGACAGATGGGGAGATATTTCTGGACTAGGGAGCTTCTGGGTGCCCTTCACATTGTACCACACCAGTCATTTCCTATTCCTGTGCAGAAGGTTGGCTCTGCTGCGACAACGCACTCTCCAGCTCTCCTGAGAAGCGCGCTTCTATTTCTGTCTGTTATAAAAAGGTAGAGATGCCATTCCGTCTGGTTGTCAGGGACCAGGAATGAGCCTCCCTCATAGAACAGAAAAACGCCAAGGACAGACAAAGAAACTCTCTGCTTTCTACCCCCAGTGGCCACCATACTGACCCTTCCCAGAGGCAGGCATGTAGACTCAATGGAAAGAGATTTCTAATTATTAGAACAACAGGTTCTGCTGCTCCAGTGTTGGCCAGGCACCTCATCTTTGTTACCTTTGCCAGTGATATAATAGAGGGCATTTTGTTACCCGTATTTTTACAAATATTAAGCAACATGCCCATGGTCACAATACTGGTGATTTTCCAAGTCAGTAGTGGTAACCAAAAAGTTACAACTCAAATCCTAAACACCTTCAGGAAGATATTCCTGAAACATCATGGTTTCCTAAAAATACACACCTAGGCCCAACTACTACTGGCCTTTTTATCCTATGCATGGCAGACACCTACATTATCCTTATTTCATAAAAATATGGAAGAAATAATTTCTGACTCCAGATATTATAGGAATAACTAGTGTAGATTGTCCAGTAATTTCAACATACTTTCTACAAAAGAAAACTGTGTGAAATATCTAAACTAGATAAATGGAACTTTCAGACTACCTGGAGAAGTGCCTTAAAGGGCTTATGACTTACACAGTCCCTGACTCAAAGAGCGTGCAGCCTGAAGAGGATATTAAGACCCCAATAATGTTACAGTCAGACTTATACACAAGTTGTGGTCAAGTTGTTAATAGAAAGAAGAAAAAGGAACTTAGTGGAAGAAGCCATTGCTTCTCATAGCAATCAGGCTACAGAATGTTACCCAGGGAAAATAACTGTTGTCTTCACCTGCTACTTCTGAGCAACTATCTCCTAAACAATGTTACTTCCACTGAGTCTACCCACTTCAGAATCCCGATCTCCTCTACAGTTTCATGGAAATGTCTTAGCATTTCCTTTATAATTTCTTTTAAAGTATCACATGTATCCACCTAGTCGGTTGCCCAGCAGTGTATCTTTCCTGACAGGAGATCCAGCAGCAGCAGCAGCAGCAGCAGCAGCAGGGCAGATGCTGGAAGATCTCTCTTGCCCCCCCCCCCCGTAAGTGCTTCTCATGTGTTTATGCTGAGAGATTAGCATTAAAACATACCTAACCTGTGTCGCTTGGCTCATATCAAGTCAACACCAGCTTCCTCATAGCTCTGACCAGTTTGATTCAACAGCTGGTTTGACTGATTTTTCCATAGAACCAGCCTAACTGTATGGTTGAGCATGCTGCAGATGCTTCTCGCCAAAGACAAGGCGGGGTCCATATTAACTCACTCAAAGACCTGCCCCCTTCCCTCCAGATCTTCTGAGGAATTACCAAGTGGCTGTTGGTAGTAAAAGTTAAAATCATGCCCCCTCCGGCCTTTCTCAGCTTTAAAAGGAGAACATGAATCTATAGCCAACCAGACAATCTCTCTGAAGAAGCTAAATGGGCAATTGAACAACACCTATATATTTAAAGATACATCTTTATCATAGGGGGAAAAAATCAATACGAAAACAGTGACTTAAAGAGATTTAAAGACACAGCAGCCTTTTTTCAGCAGCAGATTTGAGTTCTTCCAGACAATCAGTTATTCATAAATATTAGATTATCATTTTCTATTTGCACGGGAATACATGCAAGTGGTGTTAAAAGTTGCCAGGGATCAGTTCCCATTCAAATCGATATTTCTTTCAGCAAATTATGCTCTTCCCTCGTCAGCTACTCCATTCAAATCAAAGCAGCAATCTTATTCAAAACTGGCACTTTGTCTAAATTTGTTTACCTGGATACTAGTAAAATATTTCTGTTATACTCTCTAAAATCCTACTGACAATATGAGAAGATTCCTAAAATGTCCACAGACATCAGAGCAGGTGGCGTTCGGACTAAGCTGGGTCTGTTTCTCACTATGATTAACCAGCTCGTAATGACAACATTTCTTATCTTACAACTGTGGCATGAAGAGGGAGCTGTAGCTCTTCTGAGACACAATTCTGCACGCCCCAGCTTATCCACGCTCTGCGATCTCCTCTCTCTCTCTCTCTCTCTCTCTCTCTCTCTCTCTCTCTCTCTCTCTCTCTCATTCATTCTCTCTCCCATCTTTTTAACCATTGTACCAGCTCCATTTAAATGCATCTGCAGAGGATCTGGTCAAGTGGAGATAATCCATGCAAATCAGAACTGGTTGTCAGTGTGTGGTTCCCGGAGAGGACTCAGCCTGAGGAGGTCACTCGTTCACAGCCGCTCCGCCCATTCCATCTCTCCCCTTATTGCAGAACTGCTGTATGTATACAGTAGCAGAAAGGACTCAATTGACATCAACTGCTGCCTGCTTTTGCTTACAACTTTTTCTTATAAAGGAACTTACCTCCATCTGTCTCTTGAAGGTAGGAAGCCTGATTCTTCTAAAGACGTGTGCAATGCCTCTTCTGTCTGCTCATTGTCAAATGTCACTGGAATGCGTTACATTGTTGCTGGCACGGGGCGCAAATGCTGGGATTCCAGGTGTCTCCCGCTTTTGTTACTTAACCGTATAGGTGCAATTGTTTAAGTGCAGGGTGTTTGGATGTTTATTTTCCACGTAGTCAGCCTCAGTTTTACCAAGCAAGGAAGATTAGAGTCTACTCTCTAACCTAGAAATACAATTCGCTATCAAGTTTTCCCTCTTAAAAAAATAATAACCTCTTTAGATGGTTTAACTTCTGCCAATGACAGCCAAGTGTAAAATTCAACCGTGAGAAGGTGGCTGTGTATTGTTTCCCTGAACCTGGAGCCTTCTTGCAGCATTTTCTCTGAAAAAGAAAGAAAAAAATTAACTGTTGAAATGTTTTTGACATCAGCGAGAAAACGGTAGATCTTACTTCATTCTGCGGCATGGCAACATGCTAGAGGCTCTATTGCTAACTGGCCTGTCAAATAGATTTATTCTGCACAATTCACAGATTACTAGACTATGCAGAAGTGTTGCAATTAGTTGGATTCTGTTACTGTTGTTAGACGTGCTGGTAGGTATTGTTTTGAAATTTAAATCGTATTTTAGAAAACTTTATTGTAAAGGGGCTCTTTAAACACTGGCATGTGTACAATGCCAGGGAAGACCATTGTTTAAGAGTGATTTCAATAGTCACATGGTTAAATTTGGGTTAAAAATGTGTGGAAGTGGTTAATAGATTGTATAATATATATGTTATTTCTGAAAGCAATCCCTTAGCTTGTAATACTTCAACTGTGTTTCCTTGAAGCGACTTGTAATAATATTTTAATCATTCCTTAGTCATTTTAACTTTAAATCACATCAAAATGTCATGAAATTACAAATTCAGAAAAAAATCTTTTGAATTAGTACAAATATAATTAGAACATTCCAGTTGCAACCGAGATAAATGTCATCTGTCTTTGAACATACTCTTTGTTAATATGATTTTGCATTTTGACATATAGCTCTGACAAGGATATTTAATCCCTTGTATGAGATAGAATTGAACATAAACAGTAAACAAAGTTGACAGTCTTGAAAAGAAGAGAAAAATTGTTTTCTGGTCTACCCAATCATTCTGATGTCATAAATCTCAGATTCCATCTTCTAGGTAGATACTTGTAGTTAGTAGAGTTTGGGGGGGAAATTTATTATCCACATAAAATATCTCAGTGTCAGAATTGTCTGTTTCCTTTTCCGTTTGGTACTGAATGTTATGCTGAGAAAATTGCACTCTGATTTTTGAGTACAGTAGTGCAGGGCTTGGCGCTCTGTCACTGCTAGCATAAAGAAGCCGTCGGCGGCACAAATGTTACTACTGGACAGAGGGCTATCTCTCTGTCTCTGGCATTTGTTAGGGTGCTGTATGTAGAATTTAACAGTTAAATATCTTCTGCCTCTTAGCATTTTATTGGTCCTGACAGTATGAAAGCTACCCTGCAAGGAAAGAGGCTGGCACTTACAATAGTGAGCAATAAAAACCCTTCCCGGTGAAAGAAGAGGAATTTGACGTATTGCTTACCTAGCCATTAGAGTTTAAAACTCTTTGTAATGCTGAGTTGTACAAGTAAACTGAGGCTCGCCAGGAAAGACTGATTGAATGCATCTGTGGGAGCCGTGTGGCTGCTCATGATTATCTCCTGAGCAGTCATTGCCAGTGGAGTTTTTTAATTTGAGGCTCAGTACTACAGGGGGAAAAGGATTCCACACTCATGGTCAAGGGAGACTCTTCTACAACCAAAGGGATTCGAATAGGAGTCCCACTCACTGCCCCCAACTGCACATGGAGACTTGAAACAGATAGTGTATGGGATAGCCTGGCTGGGCGAACTTCAGACTACTGTGAACTAAAGGGTGCCCTTTCAGAACAAAGGAATACCACAGATACTCTGTCAGCAGGCGAGCTGCAGAAGAGAGAGAAAGTAGGCAAGGCGCTCTTCTGGGGACCAGAGGAAATGCTGCCAACTAGACATTCTCTTTGCATCCACATTACTTGGGTTTGATAGGTTTGTAGGCACTCCCCCTGGGATCCTGAGCCATCATTTCACGGGGCTATTTCAAAAGCAGGAATTTTTATAGACGCTTGCGTTTGTTTGCTAACCTCAAGAAAGTCTCCGAAGACCTACCTCCTATGCCTTTAGTCAGGCCTTACTGTGCATCCTAAATAAAATGGTCGCAGCCTTCAGTTCCCCCCCGGGTTCCTCTGCTTCATCTGTACACTTCCCACTAACTCATTCAAGCCACTGCTCAGGATAAGTTACATTTACTCCGTCTCAGTGTGCCTTGCAGCAAAATGTAGAGCGCCGAGAAACCTCACGGCTGTATTTAATAGTGGTTTGTTATTCCCACCTGAATCCCTTCTGCCGGTTTTACTGAATGCAGTTTAAAAGATAAATTTCCATCTTAAAAGGATACTATAGGGGGTATTAATATGTCGTCTTGAACTTAGGGAGTGTTCAGTGGGGGCCATGAAAATGTGCAACCCTGCCTGAGGAGACACGACCTGCGGTTTCAGTGGGCACTCAATGCCGCCTCATCTGCACACAGCCAGAGCGTCCCAGGAAGCTTTGCTACCACACTAAACAGTTCCCAGACCCTGGAAGTTATTGGAGTGTGAATTGGTTATGGTATCCGGGGGACACTTATCAGATCCTCATTGCTTTGTTTGTAATAATTTTAATCTTCATAGTAATGCTGTGAGGTCACAGGGACCATCACACACACATTATAGATAAAAGCATAGAGGTTCAGAGAAGTTAATTGACTTTGTCAAGGCCATGGATTTGTGCAGACATGGGATTTGAACCTGCTTATCCTTTGAAATCGCATATAACGACAACTTCCTGGCTTATCTGTCACGGTATTTCTTTCCTTCTCCCTACCGCAAACGTATCCCACTTACCCATCTGTTGCCTTGACATACCAGAACTAGGTACCTCATTCTGGTTTTTCAACTTCTTCATGGCTCTTCCTTTTGATCTGTATTAGCATTATCGCAGTCTTTGAGAGTTATTTCACTGAAGGCATTACAGAAGTGGTTACTCTAGTAGAGTAGAAAACTGAATCACATCTGTAATTGACTGGCACGTCTGCCCGGTCTTTGAAAAGACACCCTCCTCCTTTCTTCTGTCTGAAAACAAGATTGACAGCTTCTTACATGTTTGGATTATCAGTGGTGTAAAGAGCTTGGTAATGATGGGAATTAACCTGGGGCTTTATCTAACTACCATTCCTAGTATCTCCATAAAAGTTCCAATAACAATTAACATGTTGAGCCTAACAACTGTTCACATAAAAAAAAAGTATATTCTACTGTCTTGTGGAACCATCCTGCAAATGTGGTCAGCAGTGGCCCTTTCTTTTGCCATACTATTCACTAGGAACATCTGTATGAAAATTTCCCCAGACAAAATATCACCAGCCCATTTACAACACACGAGAAGACAGCAGATAACATGATAGTGAATATTTGAATATGCTGACTGAGTGCCACTCAGAAGAGTTAACTGTTCTTATGTCATAGGTATTACCTCTTTCGTGAGGGCGAAGAGAAGACTCCCTCCTTACAGAGAGGTGAGAACAGCCTTCCTCCTGTTTGCCTGTTTGTGGTAGCTTCAAACTTCCTCTATAGTCTCTCATCCCACTGTGAAAAGATGAACTGCTAAACAGGTCGCCCATGGGGATGAGATTCAAACATTGATCATTGACCTGTGGTTATCACCTATACAATATAAACAAACACTGGCCTGGGAATGACATAAAATCTAGTAGAAAAGATGTAGAGACCATGGGTAAGCAGCGATTGTAAAAGATACATATTTATTGGGGAACAAAAGAAAATATTGCTACAATTGTGTGATACTAGCATTTTTAAAAATCATACTTAAAAATCAGACAGATGGACTGCTCTTCTATGTCCAAATTCTCTACCTGCTGGCAGGCAGAAAGCCCAAGAATTTATCTTTACAGCTAGTTTAATATACCATTTTTGTATGGATTAGCCAAGTTAGATGTCAGCCATTGGAGTGGGGAAATCTGGGAATTAATTTAAATTTGGGCTTATCCTACCTTCGTCTCTGCTGAGTGAATTCCATAGCCTGTAAGACGCTCCACTCCAATTTGATTTCTCACGTCAAATTACTTGAGTGGTATTTTCACCAAGAAAGGCAAAGAGAAAATGGCTGGAAGAAGATACACTCAGTCAAAGCTGTCGCAGCTTACCCCTAACCACTAAAAGGAAGTATCCCTCACTGCACAGTTCATAAGCCCCACCGCTGAAGTTTTGCCTAAAAATAATGTGAGCTCCTTGAAATTGAAAATAAAACAACAAAAACAAAAAGACGTTCCTCTTCAGGAAAGTTTGTGTGTTATATATATATATATATATATATATATATATATATATATATGTGCATACATATACACAAACAAGGTAATTCTCAAATTATTAGCAGTCAGTTCAGAGTGACAGTTGTCATTACATGGGAGGGAGTTCAAAAATAAAACCTCACTAGCTCATAACATCAAATGTTTTATAAAGAGCCCAGAATTTGCAATTGCACTTAGCCAGCGCCATATCTTTCTTCTTGTTGCTGTAGTTGATGGCGGTCTTATGATTGCCTGGCCCCTATCAATCTCCTCCCAGGAAAGTCAGAGAGCCCCTTCCACAGCTGCCTTCATGTTCGCAGCGACTGGAGCTCCTCCCTGTATACCTCAGCCTTTGATTGTGCAAAATTAACAATAACAACAACAACAACAATAATAATAATAATAATTCCTCAATTGTTGTAGCTTAAATTAATTCAGGATGAAAATCAGATTGCATTTTTTTTCACAGATCTGGACCCTGTGCTAAGCTGAGTGTCTGTGTTTAATTAATGTGTAGACAATTCATCGGCTTACGTTTTAAAGTGACAAGACCAATTTATATACTCCACTTTTGTTCCGGGACCAATAAGAGATCCAGTTCTCTTTACAAAATATTTCAAATTTGTAAATTATATTTGTCAAAAAATATTTCTATGCTCTACCACTGGAGCTGTGCTCTCCCCAAAATATAATAGTGTACATGTGTTCAACTTAAAAAAAAAAAAAAAAACAGCATCAGGAGAGACATGAGCCCACTGAATACAAAGGATGGATATTAAAGTTTCTCCATTTGATGTGAAACAGAGACACTGCTGCTGAGAGAATTGAGTGGGAAGAATGAGAAAATGAAAAGACAACAAAAACCACAGAAACATGGAAATAAGCACAAGGTTTAGGACGTATTCTCTGAAGTGAGGAAAAGGTTAGCTGATTTTAGAGGATCTGGACCTAGGTGTTTCTTATTAACCACCATTTCCAGCTTGTTAACTTGTACTATCAAATCTCCATAACTTTCTGTGATGTGCCAATGGTAATTAATCCTAAACACAATGTACTCTTTGTCCTGAAGCTTTGGCCATGAGAGGAGAAAGGCCAGGGAAAGCAGGAGGAGGTTCTGCTGTAGATGGAATTAGCAATCCTATAACAAAGTCCACAGAGAGCTTTTGTGACCATGAGCCAAGTTCTAAAAAGGAATTAGTGGACATCAACCGGGCAGGTGGAGAGGAAGACAGTGGGAGCCGTGGGCTCTGGAGCAGAGTAGCTACAAAGGTTTAGCAGGCAAGGTGCTCCTGGGAAAATGCTGGAAACCCACAATAAGATATGGGCTCAAGGTGATACATAGAGGGAACAAAACGGAACAGAAATTAGGACAAACAGCAGGGGTACCCAAATCGTAGAAGGGCTTCCTCACTCCTTCTGGGACCAAGACCTAGAGGAAACAAACATCTCCCAGTGTTTCCCAACGTGATTCCAGGTGGCTTAAGACTCTGAAAGAAGGCGCCTCGGTACAGCTGGGTAGCAAAGCTCACACGATGGTGTTTGGTCTCAGCTCCAACCGGTTTCATTTTTCCTCCTTCAGTCGCAGTGATATAAAACACTATCGTGAAATCCTTTTGATTAGCTTGTGAAAAAGACATTGCAAAGTGGCCACTGGGATTTTAGTGGGTTCGGGTAGGGATGAAGGAAGAGGCTGCAGGTGACTCTGTGTGCGTCTTTCTAATTAACGAGAGGGGTGTGTGGCCATAGTTTAAAGTTTCCCATCCTTGATTAAGAAGAAAGGGGGGGGGAATAGGCATTTTAAATCACAGGAACTGATTTTTCAAGGGAAGCACAAAGCAGCCGGCTGACTACAGAAACGGATCTGCTAGAATTCCGACAGGGGTGCCATCCCATCTCGCCAGACCTCAGCCTCCTCATCCATACAATACATTTTCAAGACATCTACCTCTCTGCTTTACAGCAGGGAATGAAAGCAGCGGTCAGCCTAATCCTGGACTGAGATTATTCTCCACGCAACTTTGTTTCCTGAACAAATCTTACATTCACGCCTAGCCCTATGCCACTCATAGACAAAACGATTTCGATGTTTCCTAGTTTTGTTTCATTTTGTAGCTTAGAGAATAGCTTTATGGGATAAGAAAGGGCTGATTCTAATCTGTTACTAATAAAGAATCTCAAGTCAGTTGGATTTAAAACTCTCTGGTCCTCGACTCAGTGTGACAGACGGAAGCCAAGAACAAAAGGTACTCCTGGTACTGGACATCACACTTATAGTTTTGATTAAAATTAGCAGTTTCACCCCAACTCACCTACTCTTGACTCAGTTTAACATCATGGGACCTAATGACTCTGGACCAGTATGAGTTCATGTCTATAACTCTTTAGTTTAGTTATTTTTATTTTATGTATATGTGTACATGTATGCACGTGCACCACACATGCATCTGGTGCCCTTAGAAGTCAGAGGAGAGCAGTGGATCCCTGGAACTGAGGTTACAGACAGCTGTGAGCTGCCGTATGAATACCAAGAATCATCCCTATGTCCTCCGGAAGAGCAGCCAATGCTCCTAACAGCAGAACCACGTTCCTCGACCCTCTGTGGCTCTGAAATTAGTGGGTGTATCCCTGGTTCCAGTCAGGCCAGAGAAGAACACTGGTTTCCTGGTTCCAGCCATGCCAGAGGAGAGTGCTGGCCCCTGTTCCCAGCCATGCCAGGGGACAGCACTGGTTGCAGATTATTTTCAGTCCAGTTGGTAAACAGCATCTGTCCAGACTACAGGGAGGTTGCAGAACCCAAGCTCAAAAGGCAGACTGGCAACTTCTGAGAACTATGAATTAGGCAGATGTAGACTCATTCCTAAGAGGAGTCCTCTTGAGTTGTGTGCGTGTGTGTTGGTGAATGTAGAGAACTCCCATAGCTTTGGCGATTTCTCTGAGTACTATGTAAATGAGTTCCTTAAGCACAGACTGTCATTGATTTCTTCCTGATGTTCATTGATTCCCCTCGACATTGCTTCATGTATGTATTCTCCCCAAACATCTAGTATTGATAGTCCTCTCCCTGTAACTCTGTCCCCAATCCATTATAAGCATATCATTAAAACCTGTTTAATTTCCTAAGAAAGATTACATTAAGAGCACTGTCAGGGCCATTATGTCAATAGCAAAAGATAAACATGTATTTGGCAGTGCAAAATGCTATTATCTGTTGGGGTCAATCTGTTGATTTTACACAGAGCAATCTGCCACCATCACCGCCACCCAATGTTAGTCACAAAAGTAGATCCTTCTCTTCCAGGGACCGTTTGGAGGAATTCTGACAGTGAAATATCCTCAATCACCTACTACAGTGACATAATCTGTGTGTGTGTGAGCATTGTGCATGTGTGAGTGTGAGCATGTGTGTATGTGTGTGAGCATGTGTGTGTGCATGTGTGAGAGTGTTTGTGAGCCTGTGTGTGAGTATGAGAATATGTGAGTATATGTATGTAAGTGTGTAAGCATGTGTGTGAGTGTGTGAGCATGTGTGTGAGTGTGTGTGTGAGTGTGTATATGTGAGCATGTGTGTGAGTATGTGTGTGAGTATGTGTGTGTGCATGTATGTGAGGGTGTTTGTAAGTGTAAGTGAGCTTGTGCGAGCATGTGTGAGTGTGAGTATATGTGAGTGTATGTAAGTGTGTAAGCATGTGTGTGAGTGTGTGTGTGAGTATGTGAGCATGTGTGTGAGTGTGTGTGTGTGAGTATATATATATGTGTGTGTGTATGTGAGCATGTGTGTGAGTGTGTATAAGTGTGTGTGAGCATGTGTGTGTGAGTGTGTGTGTGAGTGTATGTGAGGGTGTGTGAGGGTGAGTCACGCTCTCGTGTGTGAAATAAGACACAGACTAAAGATCATGTGTTTAGAGCTTTACACCATTTTTATGCTTTTGTACATAAAGAAAAATAAGGATAATTTGGGGAACCGTGGTATCTCATTTGTAACACCTGTTTGGCTTAGAATGGACCGACCAGAGGAAGGGCAGGGTGGGTTCTAGGATTCTGCTCTGACCCTAACGCTGCACTCCCCTTAAGTGGTGTCCACTGTAATCATCTTTATTGATCTATAGACAAAGGAGAGCCAAAGTAGGAAGGAGAATGAAGTTAGGGCTCATCTGCTTCTGGATGCAAACACGCTTCTTTTCTTCTTTCAACTTTTTCCTTGAGACAGTAGTTTCTAAATATATCTGAGAAACACTGCTGGCTGCCAGCTGCTATGGGCACGAAGTTCCTCTTTAATGAGATAAAACAGTATCAGGAAGTGAACCCGCCCCACGTGCCAGAGCAGACTTCCACCGCAGCCTCCGATGATCCGAAATGGAAAGGAATTGAATATTCAGGCACAGTGCACCAACTCTCCTGAAAAATAATTTCATCTGACTTCATTACATGGTGATCATTTCCTGGATGCCATAAAAATGCCGAGGAAAATAATCAAAATTGATGTGCGTATTGATTGACATGCCAGTTTTCTAAATAGAAGCTGGGAAAATATAAACAGCACTAGGTCTCTGCAGCTCTCCACAGGCTGAAGAATTCCCTCGCCTGCCCGCCCAGCCCTCACTGGGCCTCAGTATGAACACTTCGGAAACTCTTGGTGGTCCGTTAGGCTCGTCTTTAGTGTGATTCAGAATTTACATGTGTCGTTTGCATAATTTTGCATGAGAGTGTCTGCTTTAAATTAGGTAAAGGTCAACGTCATTCATAATCAAGAGGAAGGTGGATTAAAGGTCATAATTCAATTAGAAAAAAATTTTCTGATTAGCGGTAGAGGCATGTTCATGTGATTCAATATCGTTGACTAAGCGGGAGGCACAAGCCCACAAACTGGCCTCAGCCTGAGAGCATTCCCAGGGATTTCTGTCAAAATAATTCCGACTCTTGCCTTTTTTAAACCTAGTATGTATAGAGATACTTGAGCTGATACTCTTAGCACTGCATGTCTTTTATAATGTCATTTGGTTTTAGGAATGACATAAATGTCAATTTTATCCGCAAAATAAAGTAGTAAGTTATAATGAATTAATAATAGGTGGCAGCTGATAGGCCCGCCACGCAGGGCCTGAGGTTACTTCTCCCTCAGGTGCTTCCCAGCTCTTCCACACTGTTTTAAAGCCCAGAGTTGTCACAGATAATCTCTGTTCCTTTATAACCATGTCATTGCTCTCAGGGACACTTACGGTGCCTATAAACCCTCTGGAATTTTGACATCTCCGTAGTGTTTCAGTGATTAGAACACGCAGGTCGAAAATAGATGTAGCTAGCGGCAGGCCATTGGCTTTTTTGATTTGTTGAACTTGAAAAAAGGTTTGATGCTAACTTGAATAAGTGCAAATTGGTTGAACGCAAACAAACACTAAGTTGTCCACAATCAGTCTGAACACATAAAGGCTCCTTCGTGTTCATCTTTCGCTTGTGATGGGCCATTTGCCACAGGCCCCACATGCTCACATCAGTGTTCACAGTCACTGAGCTGAGGCTCCCAAAACCGGGTTCCTCGCCTCTCAACATGTCTTTCCCTTGCCGTGGGTGCTTTTTCCTTCAGGGACAGTCTCAGTGTCTCCACTTGTTTGTCTGTCTGTTCTGTTTGGGGACAACACATCTCAGGACCAAGGAAAAACAAAGAGGCATTTCCTTTGTAAGAATGGATGGTTTATTTTTCCAAAGAAAGTCAAAGATTTTTAAAGAAGCTATATAGGTTAAACGGTTTAAGCAGATTATAATTAGTTAATTTTGTTAAACATAGGCTGGATCAATTTTACATTATTTTAATTACCTTTTGGAATAAATGGTTTGGTGAACAAATTCACTTGATGTTCAGGATCAAACAAAATTACCTTTCCTCTGGGTAGGCTTAAGTTTCACAAAATGATGTAGAAATGACCGCCTTTGCTTTCATCTAAAAATATCTTTGGATTTAGAAAATGATTCAAGTCGGATATATTGTATTGTGAGCCAGTCATATGTTATCATTTTCATTGCTGGTCCTCCTTTTTAAAGTGGAGAATAATAAAATTCCCTAAACAGCCGTCCCTATAAGGAAACTCGCTGGGATCACGTATTGTTTTCTGGTAAATTCATGATTTTGACGTTTTCCTGAAGATATAGAAGTGAGAGTGTGATGGTTATTCAATATAATGAACAAATCAAAGAAATTCACATCTGGATTTATATTTTTGGAGAGAGAGAGGAGAGGGAGAGAGAAAGACAGAGAGAGAGAGAGAGAGAGAGAGAGAGAGAGAGAGAGAGAATGCTACCTATAATTAAGCAGTCTGTGAATTGCAAACACTAGCTCCCAGGGAGTTAGAAGGAAGTCACACAAACAAATAAACAAACAAACAAAAAGAAAGAAAAGAAAAGAAATGGCATAGTTTTTGCCCACATCCTGAGTTAGGGAATATAAAAAGTAAATGCTGAGGAAATAATTTTCCCTTTTAAAATATTTTCTGTTTATCTTCTGTGTGTGCTTCTGAGTGTGTATATGTGTACCATGTGAGGGCAGGTCAGAGGAATGGTTGGATCTGCTGAAGCTGGACCTGGAATTGGAATTGTAAGCTGCTGTGTGGGTGTGGGTGCTAGGTGCCACGCCTCGGTCTTCTGCGAGAGCATTATGCACTCTTATTCACTGAGCTGTCTCTCTCGCCCAGTTTATTCTTCTGAAAGTCTTCGTGGTGTCAGCATTTTATTCCAGTGCCCAGTGAGAGCCATGTTGTTCTTTGGATACAATCCTGATTCTCAAATAGGAGTGATTTCAATTCTTAATGGACATTAGTTTAGGACACATTGTAAAGTGGACGGCTCTCCACAAAGCCTTGCCCTTCCCAGTATTTTATTAGCGTTAAGGAGAAAAGCTACATCATCCAAGCAAGGCTTCTTCACTCTCTGTTTCATTTCTACATCATTTCTCTCACCATCTCTAACAAACATCTCCTGTTTTTCCCATTTCTCTTCCTCCCTGGTTCAGGTAATCTGTTGCTGACACCATGTTATTGTAAGAAAGCTCCTTTGTGTTACCACACTACTGTGCCAACACACCATTGTGTCATACAGCTCTAAGACTTGATCTTCTAGATCCCATAATGCATCATGAATCTCTTAGGACCTACATTTCGAATTGCTAATACCTATCATTGTTCTATAGATATAGAAGTCCACTAGCTTCTGTTGTTCAGTGACGCCAGGCTTACCTCTAGAAACATTGCTACACAGTATGCTTGAAGTTAGCTTAAGTAGAGGTTAAGATGGGATTTCAGCATTGCAAATTAAGTGTGTAAATTATAGATGCTGTTCTGAAAATAGCATAACTATATTTAAAATTTTTGAAACATTACCATTCATAAGTAAGGAGGTCTGCCTAGATAATTAAGGGTCTCCCTACATATTCAATTACATGCATTTAACTGAAAATGTATTAAAACATTATGTGTTAATTAAATATACCATGATTGTGTATGTATATAAATAAAAAATTACCATGAGGTATACATTTTAATGAAGAAATTCAATGATAGTCTTATAAATACGTACATATATCCAATTGAAACATATTTTGACATTTACACCATTAAGTTTTTCAAACTCTAATGATTGCATATATTGAATAAATGAAATATTATATTTGCAATAAAATAAAAATCTCATTTTTTGCCTTTAAAGAACCTGGAAACATTTAATGAAGTCACTGTCTTCTATGTTTTGTTTTCCAATTTCCGTGTGTTTAGCTGTGAATATATTCAATAATGTAACAGATTAAGAAAATGTGTCTTACAATTAGCTAACAAGAGAGTAGGTTGTTTTGCTGACTGTTAATCAGTACCAATCCATGTATCCCATTCGCAGCGATTGTTACACTTTTAACAGCAACATTTACAAGTAGCATTTCACAGCACCATTCCCCTTTGTCTTTCTAAAAACAGAGCAAACCCTACATCTGGCACACCTGTAATTAATTCTTTTGAAGCCAAGGTAAACATTTGGGTAAACACTGGAAACTTATTTCAGCAATCCGTAGGGACTTAGAACCCAGCTCCAGCACCCATAGACTTAGGCTTCATTTCCGACTCTGTCTCCAAGTCTCAAACAGCTGAGTTAGTAGTCTCACCTTCAAGCTCATCTGTGAAGTGGGCACAGTATGTAGGAAGGACTTAACTCACACAGTGCATGACAGCTGTCGCCGATAAGCCTGAGATGCAGAGATAGCTGTGACAGAAACACCACGGTGGCAGAGCAAAGCAACCTAGCCCCACCTTGCAGTTTTGGAGGTAGATACAGTAACATTCCTGTGACAAAATTCTATTTTCACAGGAATGTTTTACAAAAGGAATCTGGGACCAGAAGGAAGGCATGCTGGGTAAAGGTGCTTGTAGCTAAGTCCGATGACCTGAGGTCTGACCCCAGCCACCCCCACCATGGCAGGAGAGAGCCACTGTCTACAAGGTCCTCTGGCGTCCGCATGGATAGTGTCTAGTGTCTAGTGGGTCATCTTCACACTGGTAAATGAATAAATATTCTAAGATCTGTTTATAAACTCAAAAACCCTTTTACTGTGGCCATAGCACCCAGGGCTTTTTTCATGGTTTATTAATAATTCAAAACACCTCCCTGCAGTGGGTAATATCTTCAGTTGCTTTCTTCCTCTATGCCTTTTTTTTCCCCTTCTACCCTTACATTGCCGGTAACATTTGTTTTATCCAAATCAACCTTGTGCTCTCGCATAGCACTTTAAAGAATTTAAGACTAGAATACGGGGATCTACTTCTTCAGTAAATCCAGCACCTCCCACATTTCACTGTCGTAGACCGCCATGCTGTGTCTTAATAGACATCTAGACATGTTTTGCAACCGACTGTGAAACATGCAAATTTCTCATAGAAAATCGCCATCTTCCTGTCTTCTCCCCTGTTGATTCTAATGAGAGAGCATGGTCAAAGTATCCTGCAGGGTCCTGTGTCCGCCATGCCGATCTTAGAAGCAGAGCTCAATAAATGTTTTCTGAATGAAACCACAACTGTGAACATCTGTAATGAATGGTTCTATATTGGCTATGTAAGTCAAATTATCATGAGCTTTCATGGCATCCATTCATTTGATTCCGTACATTGAGAATTGTAGAGCAGCGTATGACTCATGTACTATTTTGTTCTCAATGCCTCCTGGGCCAATTTCCTAAAATTGTTCTTTTCATCTTTATATGAACATAAAGAGCAGAAATTTATTACGTACAGCTAATACAAGACATCGGACATTTTTTAACTTTTTAATTAATTTTAATATGGTTCAGGAATCATTGGCGTGTAGCTATAATTTCAAAATGTAAGATAACAAAATACGTTGGCCATATACTTTCATGAGCTACCCTCCCCTGTGAAAGACGTAAGTTCTGAACTATGTACTCTGTTAAGCTTATTTATAAGCTCATATTTTACGTCTGTATCCCGAGAACATCCACAGTATGAATAAAGTGGTGGCGTTTTCCTCCTCTACCTTGAAGCATAATGTAATTTCGATCCCTTACTCTCCTCTGCAAGGAACTTGAATGCAGTAGATAATACATATGTGCGACAAGCAGAGAAGGACACAAAACAGGTAATGAGCCAGGAGCCACATGTGTAACTGGAACATGTAAGGGTCTGTGTCCTTCCACAGAGCCACCCAAAGATTCTATGCACAACTTCAAATGCCACCTTTTCTAGCAGGGAATTTTCATGGTAGAAAAAAGATGTATGACTTCTTACATAATCCCAGTCAATGGATATCCATAAGTGAGCCATGGATACTAAGAAAGAATGCTACCACCTTAGGTTAAACTGACAGGCAGAGGAACAAATGGTCCCATTGTTTTCTCCAATGACCGGATGACGCCCTACACATTACAGTCCATTCTCTACATTTATAAAGAACATGGAGGAAGGCATGACAATGGAGGAAGGTGTGACCATGGAGGGCCAAGGCGGAGGATTACAAAGCCATCTCCTATGAGGAACACAAGTGGTACAAAAGGGTTAGCCCTAGAAACAAAATGGCGGACAGAGAGCTGGGAAATTACTGGAGTGGGTCAGTCTGGGCATCATTCAGCAAACACTCTATACTAGCAGTGCTCTTGGAAGGTAGAAAGAGAACATGAAAATATTGATCTTCTCCCCATTCTGTTAATGGTCTTTATGCTCAAAATGAGAAGATTGATTTTAAATAAATAATTATCCAAGTAAACACACTGCAGGAAATAATCACAAAGCAAGAAAAACTAAAGAAAAGGCTTCTATGAAAAAGCGGTATTTGCATCAAGCAGATGATGTAGCTGAGAGGAGGCCGCCATCTCATGCAAGAGCACACCATATACACAGGTCACACAACCAAAGAGCACAACACATGCACAAGTCACACATTCAAGGAGCACACAGTGTACACAAGTCACACAATCAAAGAGCACACCATGTGTATGAGTCACACAATCAAAGAGCATTCACATGAGTCACACAACCAAAGAGCACAACACATGCACAAGTCACACATTCAAAGAGCACACAATGTACACAAGTCACACAATCAAAGAGCACACCACGTGTATGAGTCACACAATCAAAGAGCACACCATGCACGTGAGTCACACAAAGAGCACACCATGCACAAGTGACTCATACAATCAAAGAGCACACCACATACATGAGTCACGCAATCAAAATGAAAGGTGGACAGAGCCTTTCAAATGAGTAATAGAAAAGGGGGGTTAACAGGGTGTGATGAAGAATAAGTAGGGGAAGAAATTAAGAGTCATATGGGGGCAGTGGTACATCCAAAGACTTCTCCTCTAAGTGCCAGGGGAAGCTATGAAGAATGTAAGGGATGAGAAAGGGAGACCAGCTCACTTCTGCAAAGTCTCCGTGCAGCTAACGGACTGGGAGCAACAGACAGTGTGAGCTCTCTCCTCCAGAGGCTCCTGAAGCAGAAGAGGCAAAGGATACAGTTATTTGACTTCAGGTGGAGTCGTAGATAAAGACTGAAAACTATCTCAAAGGTATGTTAGAGGTGGATAGCCAGGGACCGTGGTGATAGATTGGATATGGCTGGGGAGGAGACGAGCTAAGTGTCTCAGTCAGGCTTTCTATTCCTGCACAAACATCATGACCAAGAAGCAAGTTGGGGAGGAAAGGGTTTATTCAGCTTACACTTCCACGCTGCTGTTCATCACCAAAGGAAGTCAGGACCGGAACTCAAGCAGGTCAGGAAGCAGGAGCCAATGCAGAGACCATGGAGGGATGTTTCTTACTGTCTTGATTCCCCTGGCTTGCTCATCTTGCTTTCTTATAGAACCTAGGACTACCAGCCCAGGGATGGCACCACCCACAACGGGCCCTCCCCTCTTGATCACTAATTGAAAAAATGTCCCACAACTGGATCTCATGGAGGCATTTCCTCAAGGGAGGCTTCTTTCTCTGTGATAATTCCAGCCTGTGTCAAGTTGACACATGAAACCAGCCAGTACACTAAGTAAGATTTCCGTGTCCCGATACCATTAACTCAAAAAAACAAAACAGAACAAAAATAAAACCTGCTTCGGAGAAGAATATGGTGAAGAGCTTTAAAGCGGGAATTAAAAAACAAACGAAACCAATGAAACAAACAAAACAAAAAACTTGTTTTGGCTATAGTAAGCATGAGAATTTGGATCAGTTATTTTTTAAAAGAAGGAACAGAGAGGCCTCGGAGGAGAAGGTACAGGAGGAAAGGAAGATGGAGGAAAGAAGGGGAGGAGGGGGTAGAAGTCAGAAGGAGGAGATCGAGCGAGAGAGAGAGAGAGAGAGAGAGAGAGAGAGAGAGAGAGAGAATGAATTAGGAGGAGGAGGAGGAGGAAGAGGAGGAGCAGCAGCAGCAACAGCAGCAGTGCTGCCTTGCACAGGACATTGCCATATTGTTGGGAAAACTATTTGGTGAACAGTCTGGCAAAAGACTGCAGAACGATCCTGTGTTCCTCAGTCAGTTCATACCACAAACGCCAGTTTTCCAAGGAGGTGTACTTCAGCCCAGGTAAGGAAGGAGCTAATTTTTAAAAGTTCACCCTGGAAAACACTCTTAGAAGGGGCTGTTTCACCCACGGCAGAAGAGTCTACCTGAAATGTGGCCCGTGTTGCCGAGGAGGAGATGGGGCGTGTCACCATCGCCTCAGGAGCCTTCTGCTTCCACAGCCTCCTGCTGGGATTACAGGGGTGCGCAGCCACAGCTGGTGAGGGTCTAAAGCCACAGTTCTCAACCTTCCTAAGGCTGCAACAGTTCCTCATGCTGTGGTGACTGCCTCCACCGGGGCCAGAAAATTATTTCATTTCGACTTCACAGACTGTGAGTTTGCTACTGTTATGAATCCTAATGTAAATATCTGATATGCAGGACATCTGGCGTGGGGCGGGAGACCCACGGGTTGAGAAACACTGCTCCATCGTAATGGCTTTGCTCTGGAAGACTTGGGCTCTCCTCCATCACTATTATTCTTTGACACGGGTTTTTTGTTTGTTTGTTTGTTTGTTTGTTTGTTTAAACTGCACTGAGAGAAAGAGAGTGGTACAGCGAGATCAGAGATCAACTTTTTGAAGTTGGTTCCCTTTCTCTACCTTGGGGGTCCAGGGGATTGAACTCCAGTTGTTGGCTTGTTAGCAACCACTTTTACCGGCTGAGCCACCTCAGGCACCCAACTCTATTTTGTTCAATTAATTATGAATGTCAAGTTTCAAAACTGTCCAAGGAAAACAGATCATCTTCACTTAGGCTACTGTGAATGTTTAATAAATTAGTTAATTGATTATTGAAACTACGATGAAACAACTAGATTGAAACAACTATATTGGCTGTTTCTTTCTTGTTGTAGTAGTGGTGGTGGTTGCTGAGTTTTGTCTGGTTTGTGTGTGTGTGTGTGTGTGTGTGTGTGTGTGTGTGTGTGTGTGTGTTTATTTGTTTGATTTTAACTTGCACACATTCCTCTCTTAGCCTCCTGAGTAGAGAGGTCCACCCTATACCAGCAATGGCCTTGGCTCAGGGCGCTCTCATAATCACACCACCACCATGTAAAAGTCACTGAGTTACTGTGGCTTTTTTTTTTTCTTCCTGTGCACACACTGTGCCTGAAGCATTCTTCTCAATGCATCTTCCCCAGATAATCAATACCCACTGATTGGTATTGTCATTAGAGATGATAATGAGCAAATCAGTCATCATCTGGGACCCACTCTTTGACTCACTTCAGATCCCACCAGGAATGAGAAAGCCTCTGAGGCCCGGAAAATCCTGCTGAGATCCTGGGTATCTGGAAGGACATTTCCCTACCTCTTTATTGAAAATACTTTATTTCTCCACTCTAAGAACAGCTTGGGTTATTTAAACAGATTCCTTAGTGTGGTCTCTATAGCTACAAGCAGGTGGCAGCTTTAAGTTGGACACATTACCTTAATGTGTGGTTACATCTTATGCAGACTGGGAAAAGAGTCAGTTCAGTAGCCCAGATGCAGCCTGTTTGCCAGAGACAGAGTCCTCAGGCAGAGGACGCTAGCTAGCCCTCAGAAAAATAGAAAAATTTTTCTTTCTACAGACGACAATCTGTGGTTCTGAGTGCACATTTCATGGTTGTAGTTCAGGGATGGTACCTATCTCCTCCGAGCTCAATTTTAATATATCTGGCGATTCTTTTCAAATAAGATGGTCTGTTAAAAATGGTGCTCTGACTTAGTAATAAGTTGGCTCAAGAAGATTTTCATCTGGGTCCCAGGCATAAGTGCTCCGTCTAGTTGATAAATCTCCACACTAAACACAAACCTTGTTATTAGTCATATACTAACTGCCTTAATGGGCCATTTGTCATGATCTTTACCAGCCATCAATTGCCCTCTGGGACTCAGATGTCACACTGCAATGCTACTGTGTTCAAAGAACCAAAGTTTAAATGAACTACAATTTAAAAAAAAAAAAAACATTAATTTTCACTAGGGACGGAGACGTATTAAGCACTGTAATAAAAATGCGAAGAACAAATGGTACCTTGGGAGTTCTTGTTTTTCACAACAGCAAAAAAAAAAAAAAAAAAAAAAGATGGAAATCAAGTCAGACAGCCCTCTCTGCAGTTCCTGAGGCTTCAATAAAGGTAAGTCTAAAACTTCTATT
The DNA here is from genome assembly GCA_964023405.1 of Apodemus agrarius. NCBI lineage: Eukaryota > Metazoa > Chordata > Mammalia > Rodentia > Muridae > Apodemus > Apodemus agrarius. The sequence goes on from OZ030007.1 coordinate 10,864,319, forward strand.
TAGACTTCTGGACAGTTACATCTTAAGCCATCAGAAATAATCAGATAGGTTTTAAATCAGCTGGGAGATAAACTGATCGATTTTGACCTTGTAAAACATGAACTCTCGAGGCAGCTTAATTTCCACACTTATCGCTGCTGATTGCCCCTCCACTTCCTCCTTGCTCTAAAAGAAACTCCATCAAACTCAGGTTTCTATTCATAAGACTGGCAGGCCTACGCCACTTAATGAAAATAAAACCGAAAATGCTTAGAAATGAAATGAGTTGTTTTTGAAAGAGGTTCCCAGGGCAAACACTTCCTCCCTGAGCGTCGAAAGGCGAGGCCTTCTTCCTTATCGGATACTCTCCTGTGGCAGCATTAACACCCCCATGTTTTATGCATGCAATACAGAATGTTTCTTGTGGATATAAAAGCCAGGCTGGGGAGCTGAATTAAGTCTGCTGAGAAGGGCTGGCAAGGCATGGGCGAAGGGTACATGCCACTGAGAAACGCTGCCTTTCCTGAGCCTTATCTTTCGGTGCGATCTGAGGAAGCCCTTCTTTTGGAAGGTGACCAAACACAGATCCGATGTGATAAGCAAGGTTCATTATTGGAACAGGTCGGAAATCCGCGGTGGGGAAGCAAGGCGGCCGACGCCAGGAACTGATTAAATTCCAGTTGTCTATCCCAAGCAGTCCCTCATTGCTCGTAAAATGCTCCGTATAATTACAGTAACTATGGGTTTTCAAGGAATTTACACATTACCCTTATCATGGGACTTTCTTTGTGGGTGCATTTCAACTTTAAAATCAATATCCCTAAAATAAACTTTAATAAGATTTATTAATTTTATCTATGTGGACCTTTTAAAAGTCAATATCAAATATCTTTCTCCAGATTCCTCTTGGCATTTAAGAAGCTTAGATATAATCAAATGTCACGCCCTCTGTATGTTACACCACGCGTGTGCCGGGGTTTTGCTCCTGTGTACAGCACCGCCAGGTGCTAAACTTTGAAAAGAGTTCAGAATCAATACTAGAGACGGTTTAAAACGTGGGGGTCATTCTGGGGCTCCATCTCGGGTCATTTGACAAGGCCCATCAGCTTCAGCTTTTGTCTTTCTCAGTGTTAGGCCCCAGCAACCCTCAAAGTCACTTGACAGCTGCAGCTGACCCTACACCAGGCTGGTGAAAATCGCCTTTTGGAAACCAACCTGCAGTCTCAAGAGGGCAAAACACAGGAAGGGGCTTTTAGAAAGGGGTGCCCAGAGAACAGGCCTGCTTTCACTCCTCGCAAATGCAGGCAGAAACACTGCGAAGATACACTGGCTTCAAACCTTTGCCCTCTACAGAAACAATTGACAAACACCCTGTCTTTACAGTAGGCTTCAAAAGGGAGGAATCCTTGTCCGTTATCACTAGATTACTCCTAAATGCCAATGGTCTTAATCCAGGCTCTTAATAATTCATGTTCTGTTGCTATATCAAAATGCCTGGCGGTGAGTATTTTTATAGGAACAGAAAGGTTTGCTTCATGGGTTAGGTTTCAAAGTCCAAGCTTTAGCTTCACGTTGGCATTCGGCTTACAGTCAGGTGAGAGATGGTAATATCATTCCGTCACAGAAGAGACTTAAACAAGTTTGGAGTGACTCTCTAATTCAGTCTCCGTACACCCAACCCACACCCAGTACGCAACCATTAAACCTTTTGGGGATGTGAAGGGTGATAGTTTATGAACCAACTTTCACGCCCCACCTACCATGCACGCCCTGCCCCCACCCCCACCCCGCCCACCGTGCACCTCACCTCCCAGCTCTGCACCATCTTTTGGGTAGTTCCCGATTTCATTATGTCTGCAACCAAGCTCCAATTTATGTGAGCCTTCCAGAGATCAGCCAGGTCCCAGACCTGCAGCAAACTCAACACTTTCCACCAGAAGGAAGAGATTGGAGAAATACAGATTACTGTCACTGGAAGGATTTTTGTCACTAATGCCAGGAGGGGAAGGGTGGATCAAGTTGTGTTCTGCTATAAAACATTAATCTTAATCTCCTTTGTTAATGAAATTTGCCAGACAACTCATTCTCCTAAAACAAAGGGTAGGCAGTCAAATTGTGCGTGTGACACCTTGGTTTTAAGGTCTGGGCAGTAACCGCACATGTCTTTAATCCCAGCACTTAGGAGGCAGAAGCAGGTGGATCTCTGAGTTTAAAGCCAACCTGCTCCAAAGAGTGAGTTCCAGAACAGCCAGGGCTACACCTAGAAACCCTGTTTTGAAAACAAAACAAAAACTGGTAACACTTAGCACTGATAAAAACGAACAGACTCCATCCATATATGGCTCCCCAGTTAAAAGTACTGGGTGTTCTTGCAAAGGAACTGAGTTCGATTCCTGGGGTCCCCACGATGGCTCACAACCATCTATAACTCCAGTTCTTTCTTTGACTTCCCTGGTACCTGACATACATGCAGACATACAGGCAAAGCATTCATGCACATAAAATAAATCAAATTAAAAAAATTAAAAGTCTTAGCATTAGATCAGAAGTTCTCTAAACATTCTAAATTCTCCTTTGGCTGTTTATTATCCTGTGACCTCTTATATCTGAGAACAGCTTTATACATGGTTCTGTAGCAATATATGAATTCATACCAAATCTTAATTAACTGCCCTACTTAGTCGTGCCTTAAAATTAATGTAGTTAGCCTGGATAAACAGTGCGTCTCTCCATTTGGTTGAAAAGCATGTGGAAAGAACTATATTTCAGTATTTTAATGTGCTATGTGACCTGTGCAAAGAGTCAACTGGACTTTAACTAAGAGGACCAGCCACTTCCAGCCGCCTGCTCTCCCACACATAGAATCTGCTGGTGACACTGCTTCGTCTCAACTCAAAGCACATGTGAGGACTTAATTATATCTTCTGGTCAACTTCAGGATTGGTGTGTTTAAAAGTCCTATACATTCCTTTGTAATTTGCATCGACTATAGAGATATATCCATGAATTTCCAATCCATGTGCCTCCTTTCTGGGAAAGGACAAGAAAATAATGCTTGAACCAGTTCTGTTTTCCTTTGGATCCAGAGAAGCTGTTAATCCCAAAGACAGGAGGAAAGAGACCACTAACACAAATCATCACGGACAAATACATTAAAGCAAGCAATTAATTAAGGCAAGCTTTTTTGAATTCATGTACAAGGCTTTTATAGCTCAGGGGTAGGTGTTTTCTAAATGAGAGATTTGGATAGTAAAAAAGGCAGTGTTACAGGAGAAGAACATTATAACAAGTTGGTCCTAAGGCCCTCCTGAAACAAAGACAAGGTAGTCACAACAAAGTAGCCATAACAATCTTTTGAAACAAAAGTAGGGTTGCAAGATGAGTATATCGACCATTTGAAACAAAGACATGCTCCCCATTCCTGGGACCTGCAAGACAGAACCATTTGTAGTTAGGCTTACATACAGGTGGGGCATAGCCCGATCCTTAAGAATCAGGTTTGATCATAAACAAAAAAGAACATAGTTTGTCTTTATTGTAACGTGGCTTTTAAGCCTAGAGTCAGGGCTCAATCTTCAAAGCCTGGGCAAAGTCTGCCCCTGATGAAGGTCCCCAACATTGGACCCCTCGATGTTCCTGCCATCTCTCTGTTCCCTAGCCACTGTCATGTAGCACCCAGACATCCAGTGTGTGTCTCAGTGTTCTTCTATGCCTACTTAGACACCCGGTGTCCTCCCATTCACACCTGGGCACCTGGGTGAGTCTCAATGTTCTCCCATTCACACCCAGACGTCCGTCATAAGTCTTGGTGTCCACCTTTATGTTGAAAGAGCCAGTGAGAGTTTAATGAACAAGGATACCACTAGCTCTTTCCTTCCTTCCTTCCTTCCTTCCTTCCTTCCTTCCTTCCTTCCTTCTTTTCTTTTCAATCTGTTTTAGTTTGATTTAGTTTGGGTTGGGTTGGGTTGGTTTAGTCAGTTGTTTTGTTGTTTTCTTTTGTCGAGATAGGGTCTCGCAAGCCCAGGATAGCTTGAAACTTTCTATGTAGCCCAGGATGACCTTGAACTCACAACCTTGCTGTTCCTACCTCCTAAATATTGGGATAGCAGATGGATGCCACAATACCCAACACATGCCGTTGACTCTGATAACCTCTTAGGAAAAGAGAAAGGCCGTATGAAGTAGGTGGGTTATTAAAAACCTTGACTACACAGTCTTTCCATTTACTCCTCCCAGTCCTCTCCCATTGCCTTACTCAGCAATCTATATCTCCCATCAGATGCCAAAACTTTTCTCCAAAAGCGGCTTGAGAATTGTGTTCACTCCATCGAAATTTCAAATTAAAGTTCTGACAATAGAGTGGGATTTCAAAATAATTTCATTTAGTCCAAACTATACAAACCACCACCACCTTATGTTTATTTTTTTTTAGGTGAAAAATTATTTTCCCCCTAGGGTTTTTCTTCCTTCAGTTGTAAATTTAACTGACTGATTGTATGTATGTTTGTTCATTTGTCTTTTGAGGCGGGGGTTTCTCTCTGTAGCCCTGACTGTGTAGTCTCTGTAGGCCAAGCTGGCCTCGAACTCAGAGACATGCTACCTCTGCCTCCCAAGTGCTGGGATTAAAGGCGAGTGCCACCACTTCTTGGCAAGAAATGCCTCATCATTAAGCAACTGTTATTTTAAAATTTTTAAGAGAATTAGAGAGAAGGAACGTCAGTTTTGTGCCATAAAATATTTTCTTTTTTTTATTTCTTTTTTTTTCTTTTATTATTTTCTATATTCTTTGTTTACATTCCAAAGGTTTCCTCTTTCCAGTTCCCCCCCTTACCATATGTCCCATAAGTCCTCTTCCCCCCCCATTCCCCAATCACCTCCCCTCCCCACCATTTCTCTGTTCTGGTACTCTCCTACAAAACTGGATTTAGTCTTTTCCGGACCAGGGTCCTATCCATCCTTTTTCTTGGGAATCTTTTGTTTAGCTAATTGTGTCTTGAGTATTCAGAGCATAAAATATTTTCTAATCAGCCACGCCTAAAACTTTAGTAATCAGTTTATAATAAATATACTATGAAATATTGTGATCTCTTTGTATTTTTATTTTTCCTGACTGCTATCTACCAACTCTCTTGCATTGCTTTGCATATTTCTGGTGATTAATTTTTAATTTGAGTCAAGGTGAAATGAAAATAAAACTGTTATTTTGATTAAATCGCTCTTAAATAAATAACAATATTTTCCATCATCCACGAGAGCTCTCTCAGCTTCTATCTGGCATGTGCCACATGCCGGTCAGCTGGGATGTTCGTGAGATTAGCAGCCATTAAGATATGAGCTGTCCCAACTGTGCTTAGTGTCTCATCTGTCATCATCCTGATGAGGATGACCTCAAACAGCTAAATATATTAATGCTTTTCGGGGGAAAATAGGGTCAAAAGATAATCTCACATGCTGTCCCTGTGGGGATTAGTGCAAACAGATTTCTACAATGGTCACATGTCACCAAATAGCACACCTGACATCAGATCAAACTAAAAAAGAAAAAAAAAGGTCACAATCCTTATATCAACACACGCAGACTTGCTGTGCCCTGGAGAATGGTCCACTGCTGGGAACACACAGAAGTGAAAACTTATCTAGCTGTAATCCCAAAGAAAAAAAAGTATCCTTGCTTGATCAGAGTCAACCTTCACTGCAGGGGTTAATTACAGAAAGTTTAGATGTACCTAAAATGGGTATTATTATTTAAAAGTAGACTGTCTTTAAAATACAGTAGAAATGATAAATCCTTCCCTTTTTTTGTTGATTCATTTTTTTTTAGCGTATGAATGTTTTGTCTTCATGTAAATAAATGCACCACATGCACACAGTAACGGAGAGGGCCAGAAAAGCGTGTAGGATCTCCTTGGAAATGTGAGTTACAGGTAGTGGTGAGCTGCTGTCTGGATGCTGAAAACCGAACCCGAGTCCTCTGTGAGGACCGCCAGTTCCCTTCGCCACTGAGTGATATTTCCTGCCCCTGGATCTTTCCTTACATACTCTGTAATGACCATCTATTTGTCCCAAAGCTGATAACACACAGCATACTTAATCACTGTATCTGCCAGCTTCTAACAGAAGCCTTTTCCAACAACAAGTACCTTCTTCTCTCACTCGGGGAGAGCTGCTTCCCAGGTTGGAGGCTGACATCTACCTGCGCCTCACAGAAGTGCAAAGCGAGGGAGGAAGCCCTACGTGGAAGACACCTGCTGTGTGCGTCTGAGGAAACATGGCTCATGGCTTGCAGGATGTTTCTGAGCAAGTTGGGAACACACATTAATGACTCTCGCTGGTAGCATTTCAAAGTTTAACAACAGATTAATTTGGCTAATAAGTTCACACATGACTCAAGCATAAATTCTGCAAATGCTGGAACCGTTTCTAGACACAGTTCCATGCTGCACAATGCCTGGCATGGTGCCTGGCCTAGGCGTGCTCTCAATAAATATTCGATGATGAATGGTTTTTGTTCACATCAAATCAAAGTACCCAGCTGATGAAAGGGGAAGGCTCTTCTCCCTTGACTTCTGGATATTCATAATCCATTTACCTGTTTGCTAAAAACAGAAATCCAGGTAGTATAGAACTACCCTGGATAACAACAAAAATACATGAATAAAAACTCAAGACAGGTCACTTTGAGAAAGATCTCACATTTGCAAGTAAAATGGATGGCTTTGGGAAAAAACACTCACGCTCAGTTAGACTCTGAAATAATGATTAGGTAAATTTAGACACTTTAATGATATAGCATGGTTCTCTTTACATTTTGGAACTGTGAGAAGGGATATACACAATATTACATCAGGTCACAGTGATAAAAAAAATGAACGAGGGGTCATCATTTTCATGGTTATTTCCTCTGTATTTATTTTCCCTAATAATTATTAGCTTTATATAAATAATATGCTTTATTCCCTTGCTAGTTGAAAATGATGTTTGACATTAACAAAAGGTCAGGTTCATGAGTGGGAAACCACAGTGAGCATTGCCTTTATGGATTATTGAATTAAGAGGTCCATATATTTGACAAAGTATAGAGATCAAATAGCTGCCATGGTAGCCATGCCCTTTCGCAAGCCACAGATTTATTGACATTTACCAAACATAAAAAAAAAAAAAAAAGTGTTGGGGAGCTGCGAGTGCTTAATATGCATTATGATGTAAAACCTACAATCACGTCCCCGACGATTATGGGGGAGCATTTAGATCAGAGCAAATGCTCCCATTGACTGGGCATTGACTTGAGTCTAAGTTAAGCAAGGCCACTCAGCTTTAGAAAGCATGGGAGGGTTAGGTTGTGCCTGTGGATGTAAGGCTTTCCTGACTATGTGCCCCACCCATCTATACGCATCTGCCTGATTGCTCCAGGGCCCTTCTTGGCACATGATAATCTGATGCGGCAGGTGATTTCAGTGATTAAGGAGTTTGTTTACTGTCGTACACCAGTGGTATGGAATTCGAAAAGGACGGTATGTAACCGAACGTCCTGCTCTACATTCATGTAGAAGCCACGCAAGCAAAACCTCACCAGATTCTGGAATGTGTACTCACGCAAACTCCTTTGTCTTCACATGACAGACAGACAGACACACCATGTCCGTCCTTGACTGTGGAGTCTAGTGTGTGATTGTCAATGAAAGAAGTAATATTTCAATAACCAAAAACATTATTATAGTCTCTTTGGTGGAGATTAAATAAACCACAAGGCATGCTATAGGATTTTAATGATGTCTTTCATAAGCCAATCAGATAATTTAGATACTTTAAGGGGCAAGTTTGTTTGTTTACTTATATAGTTAGTCAGTCAATCAGTAAGTCAGTCTGTTTGAGATAGGGTCTCATGTAGCCCTGACTGTCCTTGGACTTGCTGGATAGTCTAGGATGACTCCAGCCTTCTGATTTGCCTGGTTTATGGCTCAAGTGTTAGGATCACAGGTATGAGCCACGGCACCGATTCATACCGTTCTGAAGACCAAACTCAGTGCCCCATGCATGCTTGGCAAGTGCTTTCCAACTGAGTTACACTCCCAGCCCCCGAGGTGACTCACATCCACCAGGTTTAGTGATACCCACGTTTCCGGAGTTTCAGAAACATAGAGCTCAAACCTTTTCAAGGTTTAATTTCAGATAAAAGCTCTCGTTTGAAAGATTACATGGGCTTTGAAACTTGCACAAGCTTGAAATGTACCCCAAATGCTGGACTTCTCTGAGGAAACATATATTTAAATATATAACAATAATACTTTTATACAAAATTGAAGCAAGTGCCTGTAACGTATGTGCCTTTCACCTTATTTTTTCTAGTAATACATCAAAGCAACAGAGTTGGTTTTTAAAATGAGGAGGGAGGTAGAATTTCATCTGAAACTTAAAAGCACCTGAGTTCAGGACTTTGTGGATTTATATTTTCATGTTTTAAAAATACACATTTTTTTTTCAGTATTTTTTTTCTCCTCAAAGGATACAGGCCCCAGTCCCATGGACAACATAGCAGGCATTCTGAAGAACCAGAGCCTGAATAGCAGAAGCAGGGGTCTATTCTTACACCTTTGGGGGGATGAGGGAGGTTTCAAAGCACGCGTGGGAGCCGGGCTCTCTGATTCCCAAGAAATAATCAGGGAAGAAGAGACCAATGGCTGGTTTGTAAGCACTTCCCAGGTGAGAGTCTCTTAGCTAGAGATTCCCAACGTCCTGCAATGGAGGGAAGCCGCGGCTGTGGCGGCCTGTGCAGCAACTGCATTCTGACATCAGAGTACTATGTCCATGAGCGAGCTGGGGACTTCCCTAAGCCAACAAGAAGACTTTTACTGATTCTTTCACAAGTCATATGAGGTGCTGATCTGATCCATGCTAGCATCTAAGAATCGCTGTGTTGTGAGAGAGGTTGGCCAATCAACTGTAGTGTAAAGAACAAAATCAAGTAGGCGTGTGGATGAGATGGCTCTGTGGCTCTCTTCACCCAGGCAATGAGCATGTACTATGTGGTTTTAGTAGAGTGCTATTTTGCTCCCATAGATAGTCTATTTAACTGAGACATGTAGTTAACAAATGTGGTTAGAAGACATTTTTTCCTTCTGTCCCTTTTTTTGGAAAGGTACAATGGCTTAATGTTGTTAATATTAATATCAAATAAAGATCTGGGAGCAAACTTTATTTCCAGAGGTTTAAAAAAAAACTACTTTCTTCTTAGTTTTAATAAAATCACTTTATTCTAGTTCACTCAGAAATAAAAGCGTCACACAGCTGCTTTAAGGAAGGCGCCCAAACACTTTCCTAGTCCCAAATGGGGATGTCCAGAAGACTGTTCTGAAGGTTAATGTGGCGGTGAGTGTAGTAGGAGACTGCTGTGGTGGTCAGAAAGGTATGGCCGAGCAGTGTTCTGCTGAGATCTCAGGGACAGGGACATGGGCGTGAACAGTTCTGAAAATAAAACACCATTTAGAACATGGTAAGAGGAAGAGCTTGGGGAACAAAGACAGGTCAACACGGCCAGCGCCCAGAGACCCAGCGTAGGCCTGTCTTTACAGAAGACAGAGAGTAGGAAAGGGAGGACCTGCTTCTTAGTGGACTGAGAGGCAGAGAAGAGACAGTGGCTTTAACATGTGTCAAGTCACAATCTCTGCTCTTCCTGCTTTGTCACTCTGCACAAGACTGCTTAAACTCTCTATCCTTCTGGTTTGGGTCAGGAGAATGGGAGCAACAGGTGGTTTTGGCTTCCAAGTCTTGCAAGTGCTATTGGATCACGGAAGCAGTGGGGAAAGTGAGCACATTTGTAGCAACGGACAACTGTGACTGTTAAAGAGATTAAGCACAATCAAATGCAAACACTTTTGAACTGGAGGAAGAATAGGAATATTATCTTGAGGGCATGATCCCACCCAAGAAGGCTCCAGGGTATCCTGCTCCAAGAAAAGTGTCTAAGCCAATGTCTTCTCTCTCTGATGTGTACAGGAAAGTCTTCACAGGCTCTGAACTTAGGATCTAAGAAGGCCAGGCTATATACATCTCAAACTTTGCAAAATTGGCATTGTCTACATGGTACAAGTCATGTGTGCATTCAGGACACAGGAGTTGGGAGGAAGGGTAGAGAGGCTTGCACCTGTGTGAGGAGGACAAAGGCTGAGGATACCGGACAATGTGTCGTAGTGTCAGATGGCCTGTAAGAAGACCCAAGTTGACATGAAGAGCCCAGGGTCCTAGAACACCTGTCTTCAAAAGCTGTTGGCACTAAAGGAACTTCACCAGGAGAAAACCAAGCAAGTTACAGATACCAGACTGTGGAGCTAGAACCTACCAAGCCCACTGAAGCTCAAGGTGCCAAACATGGAGCCTGTAGGGGTTGGTATTTGCCCTGCCCAGTTTCCATCTTGCTGGGACCTGTTCTATCTTATTTTGACCTGTCCTTTCCTTGCTTGCTCCACAGTCCTTCTCTTGGGATGAGAGGGTTTGCTCGGTGCCATTGCAGAATGTGTAATGTGCTTTTCATTTCACATGGACTCACAGTTAAGAAATTGCCTTGAGTCCCAGATGACTTTTGAATGGTTGTCAGAATCGAAAGAAAATGGGGACTTTTGAAGTTGGACTGAATTCGCTTTGCATTGTGAGATGGCTATGAATGAGCCTGCGGAAGCCAGGGATAAAATATTCTGTTATAAGTATCACCAGGTTCACGTGTTTGAAAGCTTGGCCCCCAGATGATGGCGCTGTACTGGGACATTCTGTAGCCTTTTGTCATATGGGTTAGAAGAAAAACCAATTCACCCTGGCTGTGGGTAGGTGTCATAGCCTCACTCCAAGCACCAGCTGTGGGTTTAGCTTTCTGCTTCCTGTTAACCTGATGTAACCAAACGCCTCCTTCTTCTGCTGGCAAGGAGGTGAGCTTCCAGGGCCTCCCTGCTAGCATGCCTTTCTCACAATATGAGCGGTATACCTTAGACTAGTGGTTCTCAACCCATTGGTCACAACCCTATTGACCAATCTCTAACGCCAAAAGTATTTACCTTACAATTCATAGCAGTGGTAGTAAAATTCCTGTTATGAAGTAACAACAAAGCTAGTTTTTGGTTGGGGGTTCAGCACAGCGTGAGGAACTGTATCAAAGGGTTGCAGCGTTAGAAAGGTTAAGAAGCACTGTCAACTCTAAGCAAGAATAAGGCCCTCCTCCATCAAGATGTCTCTGTCAGGTATTACATCACAGTGAGCAGAAAATTAAATAGAAATAGCATTTTCTGAAACAAGATAAATTTGCATGACAAAGTGTCGAACCAAAAAATTATTTCAGCAGCTCTATTAATATATTAAAACACGAAAAAAAATCTTTGAACCATTAACACATTTTATAAAATACAGCATTAAATTCCTCCGCCCGATTTAGCAGGATGTAAGTTTTCGTACGACCTCAGCGTTGCTGCGAGGAGGAGGGCAGGAGGTAGCTGACGTGATAGCGAATGTGCATTTGTTCCTTCCGCAAATGTGTACACTGAAACACTGCACCCTAGTATTAGGAAGGGCGCCTCTGAAAAGCCATTAAGCAGAAAGGCATTTGCCTCCTTACAAAGGGAGCCTGTCATCCTGTGACATTGCTCAACTTCGAGGGAGAGTCTCCTTTGAAGCAAAGATCAGCTTCTGATCACAGGCACAGTCTTCTGGACCTTGGCCTTAGACTCTTCAGCCTCCTGCACTTTGAGTGACCGGTGCCGTGTTGAAGCAGTCCACTTCCGTGAGGTGCTCTCCCAGAGCCCCCAGGACAGTGTAGCATTAGGAAACATAAACTCACAGTCCCAAGAGCTGAGTCCCCTCACCAGCTATGAGCTTCTGGGAGTGGCCGGCTGCTCCAGTGGCACAACTTCCCTGAAAACATCTCCGTATCTTCCTCATCGTATCTTCCTCATCATCTAAGCATAGAGTAGGTGAGGCATGTAAGGAGCCTATGAGAGTTTCTCACATAAATTGAATAGCTATTGCTATAGCCTAGTTTTACTCTGTTCTCACCGTGGGTCTTCAGAATACTTTTTCCACTGTCTTTCTCTCTTGGTCCCTCCCACTCTTGAGAGTTTTTATCTAACTTTTCCTTAGTAAATCCACATACTCTCTGCCAAAATAAATGAATTAATTGAATAAAACACTTTTAGAATATTATAATAAAGTCCACACTACATTTTTCTAAATATAACCAGGTAAGACCACTTCGATGGCTTAAAAGGAGTAGCTACTGTGCAGTCACATAAGTCTTTCCGTGTTCTTAGTCTTTTTTTCTAATATGGCCTATTAACACTTTTACTTTCTCAGAATTGGCACTTGTGAAAAATGGCTGTTCACCTCTGTCTGAAGTCATTATCACATATTGATCATCAGTCAGGGTCTGAGAGGGATTAGGTGCCAGTCAGGAAGAGCAGAGGTGCTCCCAGGGTGGATGGGAGGAAGTCTGGAGAGCAGAGGGAAGGTCTTCCAGGGAAGAGGAAATGGGGGAGTGTAGCGTACAGACTATAAAGTGGGGGTGCCAAGGTATTATCATGTCCCGTGGCTCCAAGTACATTTTCTATGACCACTAATGAGGCCACCTGACGTGTCACTAGCCATCTTTAAAGCCTTCTTTCAAAAATGAAGGAATTGTAAGTAACTGGTATAACGTAGCATGTGTAGAGACCCCCCCCCAAAAAAAATGATATCAAATGCTCTTGAGTTCAAAGCCCGAGAATTTTCTGGTAATAATCAGGTAAATGGACTTTAAAAAAAAATTTGCCTATAGTTTTGCACTTAAAATGTCTCAATATGTGGGAATTTTTTTCACCTGATTCACACACTCTTTCTCACACACACACACACATACACACACCATTTCATTCTACAGTTACAAATGTAAAAGTCGGACTTAAAATGTGACATAGGAAAGAACCCAAAGCCTTTCTGTGAGCACAGGTGAGCGAGTGCTCTGTCACACGTGACTCCATTTCCCCTATCGCTGAACGTTCTAAGTCAGTTTTACTTCACATTGCCATTGAGAAGAGTTTCTTCTTTATCCCTTCTAGATATATCTAATCTTAGGGCTAGGGTTCTAACCATTAGATGGTCATGGTAACAAAGGCACCACCCCTCCTCACAGAATTAAGCTTGTGCAATACTTAGCGGACAAGCCATTTATTCAGCCGTGAATATGTAGACCCTTATCCCAGAATTCCCCAGTACTTTGTTCTTTGCAAGCCCTATCTGCAGCTCCCAGCCCCGCCTCACCCCTCTTTCTTGCTCACGCCCTTCGCAGCACACAGCTCCTAAAAAGATATACAAGCTATAATAGTGCTTTTTCTAAATCTCCACATACAGGTATGAATGTGGCTGATTGTGATACTAATCAGGATGAGAAAAGGGCAGAGCCCCACGCTATCTCCTTGTGATATTTGCATTTTTCATGTTGATTGGAAATCGTTTTCTAGCTTCAGATATCAGCCAGGTACAGGAAAGTAGGGGCTGAAGATATTCTTCCTGGTGCCTGCTCACTGCATGTGTTCCTGGATCTTCCCACCTTGGGACTATATCTTAATTGACTTAGCAACTTTCTTATACTTATTGCCCAAGTTCCTGAGTCTGTCAGTTGTTAATAGAATATGCAGATAGTCCTGTTAGTTGTTAATATGAATATGCCTGGTTTTCAACACACAAGGTGGCTGTGTTAAAGCTGTCCTTTGGGTAAGAGGAAAGACTGCTTCTTCCCCTGGGTCACTTGATAACTCTCTAAGATCTCTCTCTCTCTCTCTCTCTCTCTCTCTCTCTCTCTCTCTCTCTCCCTCTCTCTCTCTCTCTCAAAAAAAAAATGTTAATAATCACTTCTTCCACTCTACTACAGGAGTGGTTCTCAACCTGTGGAAGTTGAACAAACTGTTTCCCTGGAGTTGCATATCAGATATCCCGTATATCAGATATTTACATTATGATTCATAACAGTAGCACAATTACAATAATGTAGTAGCAATAAAGTAATTTTATGGTTGAGTGTCACCACAACATGAGGTCGTATTACTAAAGGTTGTAGCGTTAGGGAGGTTGAGAACCACTGTTGTAGAGGGTACCACAACCTCTGTGTAAATGGCAATTGCACGTGCATTGTCCACTTTCAAGTTTATCAAGCTATCTCTTTGTCCATACCTTCATCTAACCCAAAGGTATTGTTGAAGTATACAATCAAACTTAATATATATTCAGCAAGCTTTTGTAGAGATGTAGTTTGCAGCATGAAGTAAGGTATTAATTGCCAGCTGAAGGATCAGTTCTGAACTCTGAGCACACAATGATAAAAAAAAAAAAAAACAATCAACCAACCAACGAAAACCATATAATCTGATACCGAAAGGCTATAGAATAGACAGTGCTTCAAGAAGCCCCTTGAAAATAGCATCTGTTGCTTTGAACCGGCTTGGTTCCCACCAACTCGGATGTCTGATAACGGTATCAGCAAATGCAGAACATCTACCCAGTACCAGCTAAGGTTCTAGGTGCTTCAGACTCTACTCCTGGAAGACACTGCCGTTGCTCTTTCTCAGAGACATCAGATGAGATGCAGAGATTAATTTCAACCACCTGGAGACTGAGCCCAGACAGCCTAGCTTTCATCCCAACTTCCCAAGCAAGCACATGGCACGGCCATCATTGAACATACGCTGAACTTCCGGCTTGTCCACTCTCTACTACGCTTGTTCTAAGAACACTAAATGTTTCTAATTCTGCTGTGGCACTCGTGGTTCTAAATGCCCTGGGTGTTCTCGGATGTCCCACAAAACTCAGATAATGGTCTACTCTCTTCTTTAACTCTCAATCTAATTTAAAAGTACCCACTCTGTGTTCCCATAATGCTCTGGGTGTGCACACGTGAATAACTGATTCTAAATGAGCAGGGCCAGGTGCCAAGAATTAAAGCCTGCCAATTTGTAACAACTTTATTTGGAAGGTACTTCATGACACCGAAACACATTGAGCCATCCCGATAATGCACAAAGCTTCCAATGCTTATGAGTAGAATTGATTAATTAATGATAACTGACAAAATAAAATTAAAACTTACACTGCCTGATTCCAAGGATCATTTTCCTAAAGGCATCTTACCCATGCGTGTGTTTCAGTGTGTATGAACCCACACAACTGCAATTATCATACCTGATATGCTACGTGTCTCATCTTGACTAGCGTCACCCTACTAGGCAGAGAGTCAGCTATTTGGTTTTGTAGCCCCAGATCATAACAGTGTCTAAGATATAGAGAGTAAAACTTTAACAACTATAAATGTTTGCGGTTGCTCCTCGTTGGGGTCTGTTTCTCCATTAGTTCTTCATCTGATGTGCATTTTGTGCTGTGTTCCAGGGTTTCACATCTCAGTCTTCTCGCTCCCAAAAGACTCCCTCCAACGGCATTTGTCTCTGCCTGTTGTACTTGAGATTTCAAAATTAAATTACTCTCACAGACTCCCCTGGAACCTCTGCTTCTCCCTACCTGTGTGCATAAGGAATCCTCTTCCTGAAATGTGTTTCTCTCCTGTTTCTGGTTTGCAAATTCCAAGTCATGCTTTGGAGTCATTCCTCCTATGAGCTGTTCAGTTTCTGTGTTCTGTCTTCTAATTTTTTTCTATTGTTGTTGTTGTTGTTGTTTTGGTTTTGCCTATGTTTCTTTGGTAGTGCAATTTTTGTTTTTTATCTTACTACCATTATGTGTATGCCTACATTATAAAGCCATGAGGTACTGATTTCAGTAATTCAGTGCCTGGGATTGGATTTCACAGACTAAATCCTCAAATGACCATTTAGTTAATGATTAAATGAGAAATCTAAGCAACACACCTTGAATAGTGTTGCATATTTTTATCAGAAAATCATTTGTTAATGTTCTGTCATTTTGTACCAACAGTGATTTAAAGATATGATGACCAAATAGTATCCTAATTCTCTATTTCAAAATAGAGATTGGAGAGAAGGAAATTAGTATTTCGTTGGGTCACTTTGCGCTTTTTTCAATGTGTAATTAGCACAGGAAGACAAGCTAGCCTTTTCCACTAGCACACAAGCCTCTGCCTTCTGAAGACTCCCAGTCTATTCCCTACCTCCTGCTTGCTCCAGGTCAGGAGTCTACATCAGCTCTCCGGTCCAGAAGCAATTTGTTCGCTCTACTAGGGTAGCAGGGTCATCTGATTGGACTCTCCCTGGTCCTGCCTGAATAGGAAGGGAATTAGATTGCAGTGTCAAAGGAAATTACTCATTCTAAGAAGAAGTCACACATTATCTATGGCCAATGCTGTCTCTGACACTCATTTATGATTAAAATTAAAAGGAAGAGGAGGAGGCAGTTTGGCTGCACTTCTACGACAATAAACCCATGAGGACCAAATTAAATCGATGGTGCTGGTCTGTAGCATGCCAGATAAGAAAGTGGTTTTCTCCGGGGTGTCTTAGAATTTAGGGCCATAGCTGATGTATCCAGAGAGGAAGTGTGCTTCCAGTGTGAGGTGTCTCTACAGAAATACATTCTAGAATACATTCAAGCTTTATTTCTCTTGATGCCTGATAAATCCAAGTTACCTAGGCACTCTTTCCAATTGTTATGGAGCAAATGTTACCATGCATTTGATAATGTATGGGGTGTGTGTGTGTGTGTGTGTGTGTGTGTGTGTGTGTGGTGTCTGTGTATTGTATCTAGGTATGTCTGTATGTCTGTGTGTGTGTGTGTGTATGCTCTGGATATGTCTCTGTGTGTCTTTGTATGTCTGTGTATGTTGTATATGCATGTGTATACTCCCATACATGTGTTCAGATTCACCTGCACATACATAGATAATGAGCACTTCAAGACCCAAAGCTGTCTTCCTCAGTTGCTCTTTATTTTTATTTACCAAGGCAGGGCCTCTTGATAGACGCAGGGCACACCCATTCTGCTGGTACAGGTAGTTCCCCTGCCTCGGGGAACATGTCTCTGCCTCCTGAGTTCTAGGATTACAGACAGCCACTATCTTTGCCCAGCTTTCACAGAAGTGATTTCAGAGGGGGCTCTGGTCCCCACACTTATATGGCAAGTACCTTATCCATGGAGCCCTGTCCCCAGGCTTGACACCTTTGGTACATGTTCTAAGAAAACAATAATGAATGGGTACCATGAATGGCAGGAAAGATAATTATTTCCTGATTATGCATTCCCGAAAGAATATGGAGCCACGTTAAAAATGTGTAATTTAAGTTGGTTCAAATCGGTACAGGCTGGCTTAAAAATGGTGCCGAGTTCCACGCCTGGAGAGGATTAAAAAATCAGATCTTAGACACAAAAGGAAACTCAATATTGATTGTTAGAGAGTTTTAAAAAAAAAATGGAAAGGCTACAAAACTATTTTAGTTTAAGGAATAAATATAGCAACAAAGATGGTTTAAATGAGAAAGGCTTCTGGATTTATTTAAAGAGGTGTCATCTCTTTGGCCTCCTCATACAGGACCGATGGAACAAAAATGATTTATCACCTGGGCTCTTCTCCGGTGAGAAGGCTGTGATTTGTTTCTTACACTCGCCTGTCTTGTGCTTTGACTTTATTGCCTGGCACTTAAACACTTGAGAGTTTCTCACTTCGGCCACCAGTTTGCCCAACCTAGAGAGCATCTCTTATTCTAACCCAGCACACTCTCCTCAAGTTTGAAGCAACTGTTTATTTTTTTCTAGCTCTTAAGAATTGTAATGGACATGATACTTTGTTACCTTATGTTACTTTACCAGTACATAGTTCTAGATTTCCATTAAAAATATGTGTCTGGAGCTCACTGGGAGATAGATACATTCGTGTCTCTGTTACATACGTGCATGCTCACATGCTATCAACACAGATGGAGAATTACTACCAATTAGTTCAGCAAAGACTAGTAACACTATCGATTTCAGTTCCAGCTAAAGCTAAAACAAATACCAGTTGACATTAGGCTTGCATATTTTCCCTTTGGAAGTTTGAATTCAATAAAAACTGATTCCCTGGGAAGCAGACGGCGGCTAAGGCTAATGATCTGCAAATGCGCTCAGCACAGACTGAGACTGAAGACTTTGTAAAGGAGCATACCTTCCCGAGTTAGTGGGAGCTAGAGTTTCAGAAGACTCAGCCTGGGAGACAAAGCTTGCCTGCTAGCCACATAAACAGTTGGATTTACCTTATACCGAGTATTTCTATTTAAAAATAAATAGTGACTAGGGCTGGGCAGTGGTTCAACTGGCAAAGTGTTTGCCTTGGAAGCCTGAACACCTGAGTCCAAGCCCAACTCCCACATAAAGAGCCAGGCATGGCAATGTGTGATGTAAACCAAACAATGGAAATGGAGAGGTGGGAGGTAGAGACAGGTGGATTCCTGGAACCTCACGGACCAGCTGGCCTAGACCACTTGATGACCACCTGGGACAATAAGAGACACTACTTCAAGTTCACACACAAAAAAAGAAAGATATTTGAGGATAATGTAGAACTTGGTCTCCTACATACAGATGTACACATGAACACACACACACACACACACACACACTCACACACACACACAAATCTATGTTAGTGACAATAAACTTGTTATGTAAAATTTCCATTTGGTGAATAATGATGATAAATACTCATTACTCTATTAAGCATATTGCCTGAGTGTCTGCCCATTCGAGAGCCTACATGGAATTGTGAACTGTGTCTTAGGTCTGTGTATTAAGAGTCCACAGAAATTGAGGCTAATTGCTGACCATGGTGTCACAGGCCCAGGAATCCTAGCACCTGAGAATAAAGACGGAAGAGAAGGATGGCATAAAGCTAGCCTACTGTGTGAGACTCAGTCTAAGAACTAAAAAGGAAAAAGGAAACAATGAATTTAAAACAAATAGTAAAAAAAAAAATCCTGAGTTATCACTGCATTTGGAATTGAAATAAATTTAATCGCTACTCAAAATTTTTATCCCATGAACTCTAATAATTTTACCACTCATTTTTTCGTGATTCTAGAAGTGACTTACTTGAATTAGCCATGCCACTAAATGATATCAAGCTATGCTTTTCTTATGATTCAAGGACCAGTTTACTATTTGACTACAGATAGCAACTGGGAAAAGATCCCCTGTGTGTATACGGTTTTAAGTATTTTGAATTTGTTTAGGTGAGCCGTTTCAGCAATGTTAAAAATTCTGCATCCTCAGTAACGTCTCCTTTGTGTCGAGAATCTTCATTTTTCTTAGTAAAGTTTCTCAACACATTTTACATCTTAGTTCATCTTTGTAATCACCTATAAGGTCCATACAACAGTTCTCTTCCTTGTAGATGTAAACATCAAGACATACAAATGCGGCCGAGTGGCCCGTGACAGACAGACAGAGAGAGGTCAGTAAGTTGTGAAATCTACCTTCAGCTCAATTCTTTCCCTGCAAAGGTTGACTTTGTACTATGTCTTTGTTTTACAAATTGCTCCCTGAATTCTTTTAGAAATGTTGCTAGGTATCTAGAGGAAACAAAAATTATGCAAGCTATTATTTTCCTCAGATAACTTATTTTGTTGTTGTTTTGTTTTTGTTTTTGTTTCTGTTTTGTTCTTTTAGACAAACTTTCACCAGGTAATCCTGGCTGGCCAAGAACTTTGTTCATGGACAAGGGTGGCCTGGAACTCACAGAGATCCACCTGCCTCTGCCTCTCAAGAGCTAGGAATAAAGTTGTATGCCTCCCTCAAATAGAATTTCATTTAATAAATATATGCTTTAGATGTTATAATAATAGCTTTGCAAGCACAGGTTATGGATTGTAGTTACTAACACATGTGGAAGAAAAATACAGAAAGGCTTGTGGAGGAGCTACAAAACTCAGGACTGTAATTTCCTTGCATTTCACTTAGGATGTTACAATAAAATCACTCAGGACTAGGTAGTTTAAATAAAAGCTATTTGCAGTTACAGAAGTTGGAAACTGGAGGCTGAGGTGCAGTAACAATGGATTATATTGGTGACGACCCCTTCCCAGGACTCGTAAGAGCTTTCTCATTGTACCTCATAGGAGCAACCACTAGTCTCAAATAGAAAGTCACTCTGCCCATCGCGGGGTAGGGGTGGGGGAGTCTCACTGTCACAGCCTCTGTCACAGCCCCCGTCTAAACTGTTGGCTCCTCCTCACATCGCACTGAGGAGGGAAGAGAGCATTACTATGTACATTTTAAGCAGACAGAAACTTTCGGTCCAAAGTCACTCAACAAAAACCATTCTTGTGATCATTTCAAAGAGTAAAAAACACCAGACAATTGTCTGTCATTGGTTAAAAAAAAAATCTCCTGTAAGGGTTTGGTGTGAATTGGCATCCTGTTGCAGAGAAAAATGAAATAAGTCATTGGAAATTGGTGGAGACAATGTCGCATGAACTATGATTATTGTGATCTTATAAATGCTCCCATTGTGGCAGCCTGAGGAGGCTGAGGGAGGAGAAAGAATCAACAGTTCCACGAGAGGCTTCATCTGACTCACGGTGGGGTGCTACCCATTCCTCTCATTTAAACATGCCGACCGAGCGTTCACTAGCAGCCAACCCTCAATACACTTACAAACTATGGTTGGTGCTTGCTTTTTAGTATGTATCTGCGACTGGTAGTATCTGCACATGTTAACTAGATAACAGATTTCTCCCGAGACCTCCAGTTGAACTAACATTTTAAATATAAGAGTCCCACATCCTGTTCAAATAACAAAGCTAGAATGACCCAAAGTAAAGACGGACAAATAGAGCTCTTACTTTCTCCAAAACCGGAAGGCAAGCGTTCTGCGGGAGCAGCTACTTTTGAAGTCTGTTCTATTTCACTGGTCAGATCTTATTACTAACATCTTCCATTTATCCTCCTGTATTTGTACCCAAATAGCTAAATAATCTTTGCATTTATTTGGTCATCAAATAGGATATTCCTTCTATGTAAATTTTTCTTTAAAAAAATAACAAAATTAATTATGTTTTAGGTTTTATCTTATCTTGTCATAACATGTTTTTTATTTTTAAAGGATTATTTTTTCTAATACTTTATTGAAAGGAGCTGGTATGGAGTGTGTATCTGTGTACACACACACACACACACACACACACACACATACACACATTATCTATTTTAGGATTGATGTGAATTAATGCTTCAAGCAATGAAGAAACAGGACAGTCATGTTAGGGCCTGGTTTACAAGCCGTTGTGACTCATGGGGCTGAACCGCTCAGGCTTCAAGACGAAAAATAGTCCCTTACTCCTTGAACCTGAAAGATTCAGTTAGTGTTTTAGGATGTAGAAGTGGGAGGAAGGAGAGGGCCCTGGTCCTGGAAAGGCTTGCTGCAGCAATGCAGGGCATTACCAGGACAGAGAAACGGGAGGGGCTTGACTGGGGAATGGGCGGAGGGAAGAGGGCTTATGGGACAGATGGGGAGAGGGGGACTGGGAAAGGGAAAATCATTTGGAATGTAAACAAAGAATATAGAAAAATTTTTAAAAAAGATAAAAATAAAACACCACCACCACCACCAACAACAACAACAACAAAAAAAACCCTTTGTGCAAGTTCCCTAAACCTAGTCACAAGATGCTTGAAATAAGATGAAGATTCTCCAGTCTGAGAACCAGGTTTCAGAAATGTCCCTAAACAAAAGAAAAGAAAGCCCATGGATGAAATAACAATGACAATAGCAACACCCAAGAAGAAGGCATCACAATGAAGGACAGGTCTCAAGGACCACTGTGAGAACAAAGACTCCCAGAAGCCTTAGCGAGTAAGGGCACTTGCCTCCAAGCCTGACAGTCTGAGTTTGAGCTCCAAAACTTGTATTATAGGAAGAGAGAATCAGCTCTCACAAGTTCTCCTCTGACCTCCATGCACATCACACATGCACACACACACACACACACACACACATGTACACACGTACACACATGGATACTCTTGCATGCACAAACATGCACAGACACAGGCACACATACACATGTGCAAGTGTTCACGTACACTCAGGCACACACACATACATGAATAGGCACAGGTACACATACCCACACAGGCACAGACACACACACACACAGGCACAGAAACACACACACACACACACACACACACACACACAGTTTCTTTTTTAATGAGAATCATATGAAATATGAGATGTCCCTAGCAAGCATTTCCAGCGTAGTCATGGGAAATAGTAAACAATTACATTATATAAACCAACCATCTGAGCAGAAGTCATAATTAAAGTTATGCATCTGCATGCATCATTGATTTATGAATTTGTTCAGAGTTGCAAAAGCCATTATGCATTCGCTGTTTAAGAGTCAGTATATAACTGTGTGACCTCTCAGTGCACTGACAGAGCGCTCCTCAATACGCCAGCATTTCAAACGGTCACGCTGAGTTTTGATTACACTTTAAACCATATTTTCTTTCTTCATTGAAGAGTTTTATGACTGTATATTCATAACTATCGATTGTTCAGGAAAGGATCATCACATCCAAACAAAATCACCTCGCAAGAGCTAGGGTTAGGCTTTAAGCAATGTAAGCAATGCTATTAGCAGCAGAATCTTGGCTCCAGGCAGCTCCACAGGCGCCATTCCACAGCCCCTGAAGAGGGGTCTGCTTGTCACCAGGTGCTGTTAAAGGCTGAAAGATGGGTGGCCATCCGTATCTGGGAATGCCTTTGTTTATGCGGCATTCAGTTCCACCGCTGATCTTTGTATTTGTGTTGTCTTGTGGCATAAACTTCCTTGTTTGTTTTCATTTGGTCTTAACCTAAGAACCAGGAAACTTTGGCACACAGGGTAAACTGAGAAGGCAAAACAAGGCCCTAAGAGTAAGGAAGGCGGAGAATGCAGGCACGCAGGGCTGCCGGGCTGCAGAGATGCGGTTAGTGCTCTCGATTTCAAACTCTTTAAAAGCATCTCCTATCTCTACCCCAACCATGTGCCTTCCACCAATCTCTCCACAAACTCTCACCAGCAGTGTGAGTGTGTGTGTGTGTGTGTGTGTGTGTGTGTGTGCGTGGTGTGTGTGTGCGTGGTGTGTGTGTGTCTACACAGCTATACAGCCGCATTTGCTCCTTGTATCCAGTAAATACAAGCGTCAAGGAGCAGCTCATGAATTGAGCACATCAGATCAGACCTCCCAATGACCTG
Organism: Apodemus agrarius; assembly: GCA_964023405.1. Taxonomy (NCBI): domain Eukaryota; kingdom Metazoa; phylum Chordata; class Mammalia; order Rodentia; family Muridae; genus Apodemus; species Apodemus agrarius. Next base: position 10,887,481 of record OZ030007.1, read on the forward strand.
TCTCTCTACTTTTCTCTCAGGGGGACCAGTTCTGATGCTTATATAAGGTGGGCCATCTCACCCTCTACCAAGTACTCTGGCACGTGTGCCCCTGACCCCATGAACATGAAGGCAGCAGGGATAAAGATAAAATAAGAACAAACAAAAGCCCACTCCCTCAAGCAGGATTTAGACACTCATTCCCCACGTGCGCCTCTGTGTTCTTTTCTCCTCACATAGCCTCAGTCTTCGAGAGCTTGTGAGGTCCTTCAGGTCCCATTTGCATCTGCTGAGAAGTGCTCCAGTGAATACCGCGTGTTGCATTCCCTGCCTCCATGCCTCTTGTTTTGAGGTTTGACGGTGCTGAAAAGTCGTGGTTTTTAAGGACGGAACTTTAAACATACAAACTGACAACTCTGATCTCGTTCACACATAGCTGTGTCTATACCTCATCCCTCTTTATCAGAGGATGCGGAGCTCTTAGTGATGCCCAGAACACCCTGAAAATAGCGTAAGGGCGTACCGCTGTGATGCGGGTAAACAACACCGTTTATACTGAGGAATGAGAATCATTCAAATGAGATTTGAAGAGGAGATCTGTCCTGTCCACCAACATTAAAATGGATGGTTTAAGATTTCAGTAGCCAGTTTCCAAAACGATTGGGTGGCAGCTTGAAAGAATTCCTGAGGCTTCCATCAAATAATAATCAGAGAAAAAAATCAATGGGAGGGAGCCACAGATTGAAATGATAAGAGAGGAGAGACTGAAGAAGAAATGCCTCTCATAACCATGGGACAGTTCAGTCCCCATTAGCAGAATCTGGGGCTCAGGTTTCCTAGAAGTATAAAGTAAAATGTACCGTCTGACAAGGAGCTGACGTAGTGAGATTTCAGCACGGTGGCGTGGCTCTCTGCTTCCTTACACAGGCTGACCTTTCCCATGAGCAGGCTTTTGCTTTCATTAGACAGTTTGTCATACGAGTATGATGCAATAATAGACCCATTTATCTGCTAATTACATAGCAATAGCATGGATTTTTTTTAAAAAAAATCACATGTCCTGGAAGAAAAACATATATCCCTATTTTTGTTACAACTCAAAGAGTTGGTTCTGAATAAGCAATACCTATTATGTTTTTGTATATATTTCCATAAGTAACTAAAACTTTACAAAGTTTAAAAAAGATAAAATCTGGAAGATATTTATTACCAGATTATGACAATTTAAAACGTAGTCAAGATTTGAGCCTGAATGACTTGGCACTATTCCCTGAAGGCCCTCGGTGGCCTCTGTCGTGTCTACCGAACATCTTAACTTCCAGACTTCTAACACTTGACCCTTACAGCTACAGAAGTCTGGAACTTATACAAGTTGTCAGCCCAGATGTTTTTTATTTATTTCTGTGAGAGGTTCTTTTAGCCTCTTTTCTATTTTACTGAATGTGTGGTGGGATTTTTTTATTATTTTATTTTTAATTTCTTGTAACTTCCAAAATTCACAAAGACTAAACATGATAAACAGCCTCATTTTAAAACATGGTCCTGGGTACAGAATCAGAGTTATTCACCACCAGATAAGGAAAGAAGCCACTGAGTGCAGGAATCCTTTATATATGATAAGGCTGATACACAAAAACGAATTGCGGAGTCCAGTGAGAAACACCAACTTGGACGTACCAAGTCCGATTAAAGAAACCCTACCTAATGGACAGGTTCTCTGACAACCGTACAAAGAGGGGAAATGATTCCAGATTAATTGTGTGAAAGTCCTTGATGTCTGTGACCAGCATGACAACCTGAGAAGGAAGGGTAAGGTTTGATGGGGGGTCTAGCGGAGGACTGATTCCTCAGAAGGAAGTTTGAATTAACTAACGTTTCAATGCTTGCACGTTGTGGCAGGCGGAGTCCCGTTCCTTGCGGGCCCTGGCTTGGGTAGAATCTGAATGAGTACATGGGTGACAGAGTTATAAACCCCTTCAATAACCGGCAAGTGTCTGAATCACTTTAGAAAAGATTGAGAGCGGCTCCCTTGTTCTAAAATTATACAAAAGTGCCATTTCGCTTCTCAGGCAATTTGAAAGCCATTCATTTCGGTGGCAGCTAGCCAAAATACAAAAGCCTAAGAATGGCAGCAGAGATGTCACGCAGCACCTACACGTGTAAGCTTGTGCAGTTTCCCACCTCAGAGAGACAGCCTCAATAGAAGAAATCCGGAAAAGGGTCACGGCGAGAGCTGACAGAGCATTTCTGGTCCCTGCTATTTCCGATTGGAACTTTCGTTTTGTTTTGTTTTGTTTTGTTTTGTTTTGTTTTGTTTTGTTATGGGGCCTTCTATGTCCAGTCCAGGCTGTCCTAGAACTCTGTGTAACCACAGGCAACCTTCAAACCTAACCCTCCTCCCTTGACTTCTTCCAGGTTCTAAGATTTCAGACCTGTGCCATACCGTCCCCAGGGCTTTGTGGCAAGAAGTGACACTCTGTCCACAGAGTGATGTCCACAGCCCCCTTAGCTGAATTCTTGAGCCTGGGGAGGGAAACGTTCCATATCATTTGTAACAGAGGACACTTTACATTCCCTTCAATATTCAACGCACAAAGTCTCAGCTCTGTAGGCTACATCTCGTGGGCCATGCCTAAATTTGGGTTGTTCAAATCTGCATGCAGTTTCTGGACTTTTGATTTATCATTTACCACTGATAGAAATCTCAGAAAATGCACACAACTAATATCCCCTCTCCACCCAGTGGGTTTGAAAACTTACTTGGCCCAACCAGCTTCCACTCCGGCTTTGGAATTGTGACTTTGGACAGACCGAAATAATAATATATAGAACAGCTTAAGTCTTCCCCCGCTTGCCAGGATTTGAACGGAGGCAGCTGCTTTGTGGCCAAACTCAACTTTCCAAAAAGGGTGCTACATGCTAGAAAAGCTGGAAAAAAAAATCCCCAGAATTGAACTGGTGATTAGGACTCAGTTGGCAGAATATGGACGCCTAGACCACCCGAGGCAGAGGCAGAGGCAGGAGTCAAAGTTCAAAACATTCTTGGCTATACGGTGAGTTCAAGGTCAACTTGGAACATAGAAGACCTGTATCAAAAAAAAAAAAAAAAAAGAGGCTTTTCCTGAAATCACTAAAGTAGTTAATGGTGGAACAGATTGTGCCTCTTCCCCTAGAATGTGAACTACCAACTGTTGTAAACTATGTCTGCCAATTTATACTTCGAATTCAAGGACCTTTGTATCTTGTTATACAATGAAAGTTTTTCACTCCCATCACACAAGCAGAAAGAGAGCAGAGTCTCACTAAACTCTGGTTGAAAGACAAAACCTTTTACCCCTCTGGCTTTACAAAAGGCTTTCTAATCTCCTTTGAAACTAAAACACCTTCCATCCCTCATGTATATCGAAAGTGTCCCTAAAAACCCTTTCCAAAGAGAAGCTTGTTTCTCAGGTCTTCTTCCCCCACCAGCCTGTGTACCTTTCCCAGAGTTCATGTCATCCCATCTTATACAATTAAGTTCAGTCCAGGCTCTAGATCCTGCAGCAAGCTTTGCAAAGGTAAAGATGGGCTTCCACACCTCTCCTGCCTTTTCTTACGTGGGTTTTAGTAATTGCTTGCTGATTTAGTAACCGGTTAAAATCAGAATATGAATGTTACTTAGCCCACTGCTGTATCATAAATATTATAATGTTCTCTTCTCGTTTTCCAGAAGGTTTCCAAAGGTTGTAAAAAAAATAGGTTTTATGAAAAACAACTCTAAAATATACACAGGCACCTGGCATTCTGTGACTTTCTGAGAGCTCTTTGCTACTTAGCAGCACAGGCATTTTCTATGCTTTAATAAATCCCAATTCTTCATAGCTTTCATGTCTTAAACATTCCAAGTTCAAGTTATATTTGGTGGAAACTTGGCATAGAATTTTCAGTTTCAAATATTTACAGCTCCATTGATGTACACACACACACACACACACACACACACACACACACTCCTTTAATCTATAGACTTGTGGGGATTAATGGCACAAAAAGTAAGTTATAAAACACTTCAGGTGCTTAGCTGAGTGAGATAAAAATAAGGGGGCGTCGGTGCCCTCAGCGGAAGGGAGCACGGTGTCACCTCATGGTACACAAGGCACAGCTGCAGTACAGGGACTGACCATTGTGCAGAATCCTGTCAGGGAGGAGCAGAGTGAGAAGCAGGCTCACCAGTGCCTACAGCTTTCCAGCCTCACCCCACACAGAGCAGCTTCTGAGTTCCCACAGGTGTTCTGTGGGCAACAAGGGCCTCTTTAATCTATGGTGGCCTCATGAATGGTAAGCCAGCCACCGTCTACTGACTTTGTCACTATCTGCACATACCCCAGGTTAGACCAATACTCCTCATCTATTCATTTAATGCACAGAGTTGCTTAACATCTCCATCTTCTGCAAAATGAAGAAGAGGCTTTGCTTCCTTTCCCCTCTTGTTTGTGGGTTTTTTTTTTTTTTTTTTATCTCAGGGAGACTGTGAACATTGTTTGTATCAAGAGCCCCAAGGAAAATGCCTTCCAATTAACACGAAATTATGCTATTGAGTAATGACTGGCCAGTGGGTAGAAAGAAAAGGATCTGAGATCACAGCACAGAGGGGACTTGGAATCCTTCCCTCACCCCATCGCTACTGTCTATAGTAGGTTTTATATATCTTAATTAGACTCAAAATCAAGTAAGGAAAATGGCATCCTCTCCAGCAAGGACGATGGAAGAAAACTGCTGAATGCGGCCTGGCGTCTCATTAAGGTTTAGGCTGCACCTTGCAAGATAGCTCTGACATAGGATATATAGCATGTATACATATGTACGGTTTTGAAGTCATATTTAAAAAGCTCGCGGATCAATGGAAACAATGCAGGGCGTTTTGCTAATTCAGCTTCTGTCTCCTCTGATTAGTCATTGACCTTGGCTGCATGGCTAACCATGCTATTAATTTTTTATAGGGACCGTCTCCAGAAATGAGAAAGTTTAAATAAAAAAATAAAATAAAGAAAACAAAGGGTCAGGGAGATCGGCTCAGCAATGCACTCCCCTAGTGTGCATGAGGCTCCGGGCTCCAACACTCTAAAGTGCAAACCCAGTCTCCCAGCCCTGTGGAGGGAGGGGGGAAAGAGGGAAGTCAGTCCCTGGTGAGGAACCCTGCTTCCTTCCTCTGTGCTGCGAATGACACATCTTCTCAGAGGGGTGCTTCTGTCTGTCTCCAGGGGAGCATTAGGGGTTTCTTTTGATGCCCTGAGTCACAGATTTCCTTTCATCCGAGGTATGAGGTACTTAGAGCTTGTCTGTCCACACGCAAGATAATGGCTACTCACAGGCTAAGTCGTCCTTCCGAGAAGAGGCCACCAGTCTTCCTGGGAAGGCCCTCTCCCTGGCCTCAGGCAGGCTCACTGCCACATGGGGAACCTCGGGCTTTGTCTTACACACTGACTCCTGAAGTCTTGCTCAGAAACAAAGGAAGAATATTCTGCATCTAGCTCTCCCTGTCTTCTTATGTCTTAGATACAAACATTCCAGCTAGGATTTGCTTCAGCCTCCCACCAGTCACAATTCTTAATTCTCGCCACCACTGCCTCTCTATAGTAAGCCCTCTCTACCAATGTTGGCCATCATCAATTTTCCATTTTTAATACCTATTTCTTTTGAAGTTTCTGACAAAAGAGTTGAGATCTAGCTCCATGTTTACACTGTTACCTGGTGCGATGCCAGGAGAAAAACTACTGGATTTGTTTTTTAAAGAAAATCCCAGCTCCTGATAGATAAGTTATTTAAATTTTCAGACAGTGTTGTGATCATAAAAAGAGAAATAGGCATAAGCATATATTCTCTGGGGTGTGGCGAGGTGTGGGGGAAGGGGGTGCCTCGGCAGGCCCATCCCAAGGCATCCCTTCCCCCTGAGAGAGAGACCAGTCACACAACTGTATAGCATAGAATAGGGTTTATTTAGGGCATGGGGAGGGGAGTTAAGAGAGTAGTAGAGGCAGAGAAAGGCAGAGAGAGGGAGAGAGTAGAGAAGTAGAGGCCAGACATGACCATGTGGAGAGAGGGGGGAGGGGAAGAGCCCAAGGGGGCAAGAGAGAACAAGAGAGCAAGAGAGGGGGAGGGGCAAAAAGCCCCTTACATAGTGGGCCAGACCTACCTGGCTGGTGCCAGGTAACTGTGGAGGTGGAATCCAGACAGAATCCTAACAGACATATCTCATCATTTAATCCTCCTAACAATGACCTGAGATCATTTGTGTTACTGCCATTTTCAAAGGAAATAAATGAAGGTTGGGTAGGACACGGAGTGAGAGGACCCGAGAGGCTGGGGCTAAATAAATCAGCACCCCAAGACCTTGTACCACTCCCAGGAAAATCCTCATAAAAGCCCCTTTTGGTAACTATTGTGACTCTGAAGTTATATAAAGTCCTTAGGCTTTAATTTACCGCTCCTGTGAAGCATCGTCTAAGGGAAAACACTTGATGAGCATCAGAATGTTATAGGGACGAAGAACAAGGCAGAGGAGCCAATGGTGAAAGTAACAGCCTCCTCCTGCAAGCCACAATGTAGGTTAGAGCAGAGGGTGCTTATTAGCATAGGCCTTTCCACCGGGAAGAATCTCAGCAAACCATTTAATTCTCTTGTCAACATAATCTCAAAAAAAAAAAGGTCAGGAAAGTAATTCGTGAAAATCATGGATTTTTACAGTTTTCAACGTGTACAAGAATGTGTGTTTCTGAGGGGAAGGAGGAGAGAGTGGGTTTTTCATAAGCAGGCAAAGGCAAGAGAGTATTTTTCCCACATCATACGGAAGGTGCAGGTGGGAAGCAGTGACCTCGCTCCCTCGAACTGAATGGGCCTTGGTGAGCTAGTGCAGGAAGCCGCTGTGGTCCTGTGCGCTGGGAGCAAGGAATCCTGCTTCTCCCAGAGCTTGTGGTGACCCACATTTTCACCCTATCAAATTCAGTCTGGAGCCCTGAATCATCCCAGTTCAAAAGCAGATGGGTGAGCTGTGGAGACACTGCCCGGCTGTGCTTACAGTGTGTGTTCTCCAGAGTCACAGAATGTAATGGTAGTCTCTATACAGTAAGGGAAGTTGTTGATGACTTACAGTCCAACTCCCCAACAATGGTCAACAGCATCTGTGAATGGAAGTCCAAGGATCTAGAAGTTGCTCATTCCCACAAGGCAAGCAGGGAGAGAGAGAGAGAGAGTAAATCTTCCTTCTTCCAATGTCTCCAGCAGAAGGTGTGGCCCAGATTAAAGGTGTGTGCCACTGCGCCTGGATCTGGGACCTGCTTCATCCCAGATGGCCTTGAACTCAGAGATCTCCTTATCTTAATCTTCTAGGATTCATAGCCACTATGCCTCAAGATCTCCATGTTGAGATCTAGGTCAGAAACTTGTATCTCCCAGCCTCTAGATTAGGATCCCAGGTGAGCCTTCTAATTTTGGATTATAGTTCATTCTAGATATAGTCAAGTTGACAACCAGGAATAACCACTACACAGTTCAAGTCCCATCAGTATAGTTTGACTAATTTCTCTTGTTGCTACTGTAAGCCAACCTGAGTTAAATAGCTTTGTGCCATGTGTCTTGTTTTCTTTCAATCTTGCCTTTTCACGATTCCATAGTTCTTGTCATTCTGGAATCATGAAGATATTTTTATTTACATGCTTTCTATTTTCCCGTCCACAAGATACAGTAAGCTAGCTAACTGAAGCAATGCGGGTTACAGTGTAAAGCTGGGTAGTCTAGCCATCACTGTCACAGATGGCTGAGGGACACTTTCAAAAGGAGGACCAGCAGGTGGCAGGGGAGGTCTCTGAGGGAGCTGGGATGAACGCTGAATTGTTCTGAGATCTAAAATCTAGACAATGAAGAGCCGATCAGTAGAGGAAGGAGATCTGTGATAGAGAAGGGAGAAGGGCCCAGTGAGACGGCTCAGAATCACAGTTGCAATGAAACTCGGCAATGGTACTTGCAATGCAGCCAGACGGCATGATCTGATCTCCAGAGATCATGGCAAGGTTGAACGGAAGAATGAAATCTAAAAAACTATCCTCTGACCTCCACATATATACTGTGGCACATGTGTGACCCCCTCCCCCACATCATGTAAACACATGCATGCATACACACATAATCTTTTAAATATATGTGTGTGTGTGTGTGTGTGTGTATTTTAAAGAAAGACCTAGAAAAAGAAAATAAAAATATCATTATGTTAAAGAGTTGACCAAAAAGATCTTGTTGAGGGAGTCTGAAGCAAGAGACAGGACAGAAAGACAGAAAGAATTATGGGACATGAAGAGGGAGAGAAGACCTTTCCCCAAGAATCTGGATGAACCTCCTTGCCATCTAAAAATCAAAAATTCTAGCACCATTAGAAACATTTGCCTCAAGCCCTTCTTCCTTCCCCGCTGTCATCTGCAATTGTTTAGGAATCTCTTCAGGAAACCCCTACTGAAGACACTATAGCCTAAGCTCCCTGTGCAAGCCTAGTGGCTTATGGCTTCATCTTATCAAAATAGGACCTATAAGGCACTCCCATCTCTACCCAGAACCTCAGTTACTGAAGGGGAAGCCTGTGGGGAAGAGAGCATCCCTAAGAAATCCAATGAGCGATGTAATTTCTAAAGCCCAAACTTCTATTGGCGGGTACCACTAGGACACGTGAAGGGTAACTCTCCTTTAAGAAGCCAACACCCACGCTCCTAGTCCTTCCCCATTCTTCCATGGAGTGCCTTTCTTCCTATAAGAAAACTTCAACTTTGCTTCATACAAACCAATACTGGAACCCCTTTCTTCATTGAAGGCATAAATCCTGGCTCTACCCGAGTCCAGCTTCCTAAGAGACTGAGGAAATTCCTCAGGCTGATGTGAGTTACAGGGTGAGGTGTCTTCGGCCTTGCCACCCCTGATACCATGACATTCACAAGCCTAAGTCAGGTCATGTTTGAGAATATGGACTTCTGTGACCAAGATGGACATATATGGAGGCTACCACCCTGACTACATTAGCCTGACTACTGCATGTGATTATTTCATTTCTGATGAATTGATACAGACTGGTATACCGTATATACTTCCAATTCCTCTTTGGGTACCCGAGTTCCTCCTCAGAGCAATCCACCATGCTACGGTAAATGGGAAGGCGACACTGACCACAGGAAGTGCCAAATGAGCATGTTACAAACACTGCTCACGTTGGTTCATGATCCTAGTCAACAACTTACTGCTAGCATGATGATTCTGTGATTAATCATTGTCTCTCCTTCACTCCCCCCCAACCCCCACACTCCAGCATTGAGAATCAAGTGCACACTGTCACCTCTCCCTGCATATCTAACAAGTATCTCAAATCTGACATGCTCGAGAGAAGGTGTTTACATTACCTGCTTGAACCCACTCACCCCTCACCTGGGTTTCACCCAGGCTTCCACATCCATTGAGAGAAAGAAGCGTCTACTTTCCAAAACAAAAAAACGTGCAAGCAATCCTGAGCTGCGTCCCATCAGTGCATATCTGATCTATTCCCAAGACTCCACAGCTCTGCCTTTACATCTTATCTAGAATCTGTCTTCACAGCCTCTCCACCGACTGTGAAAGACAATAGTCCTTGCTCCACACAACGGTTGTAGTGTGTGACTGTCTGGTAATAATTTTAATGTAATTAATTGCATTGTGTTACTTAAAACTCTCAAATGCTATCTCATTCCAATGAAAGCTGGACGTGTGACAAGCCACCAAGACTCTACATGACCTACTCTTTTGCTAGCTCTCCACAAACTATGACCTAGAAAAACCTTCCATTTTGTGCGACAACCTTCACTCAACCTAGACATTACTTTTTAAACAAACCAATCACAGCCTTTGAACTTCAAGTTGCTCTCCTTGGAACTCTCTTTCCCGCCTCCCTTTGCTTGACTGTCTTCTTGCCTGTCATCCATTCCTAGGTTTTATGGTTGGTCAGTCAAAGAGCTTTTTCCCAACACTATATAGTGGGATACCCTGCTCTTTGACCCATGTTTGGCGATTTTATTTGCTTTGTCTTTTGTTTTATTTGTTTTTCAAGACAGGGTTTCTCTATGTAGCCTTGGTTGTTCTGGACTTGCTTTGTAGACATTGCTGGCCTCGAACTCAGGCCCTCTGCTGGGATTAAAGATGTGTGCCACTATGCCCACTGGTAATTTTATTTTATTTTCTGCATTGTTCTAATTATATGTTGATAAATATCCTATTTCAGAGAAATTTATATTGCAAGAGAGCAACAATAATATCTGTTTTGTGCATGCATTCCCAGAATGCGATAGGGAAGTGGGAAGGTAGACGGGGATGCGCAAGCATTGTGTCCAACAGATGCAAGTTGGCATGCTGGTCTTTTGCATCTTCTCTTCAAACTGGAAATAGTGTAAGATCAAAAAAATACATCAAGAATTCCCCCCAATTTTTAATATATGCATGAGTCTCCCTATCATCTAGTATCTGTGTGGGGAAATTGAGCAACACATCTGTAGATAACAAGGAATTATAAAAGATAAGAGAAAGAGACAAAGAAAGCCTTGGTTTTATGCTGTTGGAAATATAAGCTGCATTGCCCTCCTGCCCCTTTAGCCCCACAGAAAACAACAGAAAAGGCAGCAAACCCAACAGCAGCTCAAATATATGTTTGTGTTGTTGAATGTCATTCATTAGATGATGCACAGGGCTGTGTTCTCTTAGTGTGATATTCCCACTAAGTGGAGGCTGGTGATTGCAGTCTCACACTGCCATTTTGGAGAATGCTGACTATAGCACCCTAATGCCTTTTGAGACCCTCTGACATGCCTCTTCGAGGTGCTGTCTCCCAGCAACACGCAAATTTGCCTTGTTTGGGTTTGGGATATATTCTTGATGAGTAAAGATGACTGTGATTGCTCTCGTGCTGTATTTTCAGCTCTTTTGGGATTGGCAAATTGTGCAAAGACATTGCCCAGGGCTTTAGGGATTCTAAGCAGAGTAGCCAAAGCCATGAAGTAGTCCTTAATGACAAGAATAGTGTTATGGAGAACTTTATTACAGAGATCATGCTATATTAGAGTCACTCAGTAAGTGTTTTAGTAAATAGATGAATGAATGGATGAGTGGATGGATGGATGGATGGATGGATGGATGGATGGATGGATGGATGGATGATGGGTGGATGGATGGGTGGATAGATGGGTGGGTGGATGGATGGGTAGATGGGTGGATGGATGGATGGATGGATGGATGGATGGATGGGTGGGTGGATGGATGGATGGATGGTTGTTCAGATGGACGAACTGATAAATGGAGCTAAAATCTAATCCCTTAGTGGTAAAATGAACAGTTTAACTTTCCACTTCACAACCAGAGAATTCATTAGAAATTTTCTAATCTTTCCCTGCTTTTTTATATAATGAGAAATAATGAAGCTATTGTTAAGAATAAGAGTTGGAAATTAGTGCAGTTCAATTAGTAGTAAAATAAAAATCCTCCCAAAGAAAGCCTGTTTAGCAAGCACCTTGTAAAGACCCCATCAGTCCTTGGACACGCTCCCTTATTGCGCCTGCACTGAATCAATGCTACAATGTAGAGACCATTGTTCTGTTTTTGGAGATACACTCCCCATACTTAATACTCTCTCCAGTTCTGGGATGGCCATGGTCCTCCATGTTAATGCTTTCTCTAGTATGTTTTTTAAGTATTAGTAGACGTCTGTGGATGGAAGCGTCTACAGAACGTCAGTAGGAGGTGCACTGTGCCGTCTCTGAGGGACTTTGGTCTTCCATTAAGTTCCTTTGCTAACACCATGGGAGTCTGGCCTTGACATCTCATGTTGAGAAAGGTTTTGAGGTTGGCAGTTTCATTGCATAACCTGTGGCCCTCTCCCCCATGAATGTCACATGAGAACACTTTTTAAAAAACAACTAGATAAGTTCTGTTCCTAAAAATGTTTGCATTGTTCCCTGTTCCTCCACCCTTTGTCTTCCCAGTGTTGGCCTACCGGCATCTCTGCCATGCTTGGTTTTTTGTTTTTGTTTTGGTTTGGTTTGGTTTTAGCTTTATTTTTTGTTGTTTCTTTTTTGTTTGTTTTTTGTTTTGATTTTTTTTATCATTTTAATGTTTATGACATAGATTTTCGGCTCTATTTTTTTTTAAAGAAAAACTATGAGAAAGCTTACAGTTAGCAATGGGAGAAAATGTGTCATTACAGGAGATCACATGCCCTCCTGTCAGTACACTGAGTTCTCCCCAAGAAATGAGGAAACGCGGACCCAAAACTTTATATGTTAAGGGTTTTACACTTGAAACTACTTTCAGAACTATGCTCAGTGTATAATTCCCACCCATCCTTAGTGAACACATACAAACCTAAATGTGCCCATTTTCATCAAATTTCTGTTACTGAAATATCTTCCCAAGTGGTATTGCTTTCAGGAGTTAGACACTAATCTCCTTACCAATCCTAGCATCTTACAAATGCAGGCTGTGTTCTGGTTTCCATAATTGCGAGCCCGTTTGGATTTGAGACTTCCAACCTGTAGGACCTTCTCACACTCTTCCTCTTCGGTGACGTGCATACACTGTTTAGTTATCCTCTCTATCCACTGAATCTTGCTCCATGGACTAACACTTCTGTATTGCTACATACATATGTATATTTGGAGATATTTGTTATTAGCAAAAGAGGTATCTTAAATCATTTAAGTATTTGGATTCAATTAGCATAAAGTACATTACAATGGAAAGACTTGAATTTAATAGTGTGCAGTATCACTGCTTGCTATGAAGATCAATCCAGGAAACTTAGATTTAATGTTGAAAAAAAAACACTTTCTGTGATATTTCAATAATTGCTTTGCTACAATCAAGTATGTTAAAGGATAACTTACTCATTATTCAAATGAGGCTATTAATGAGTCAGTTCTACAGTAATCCAGCAGAATAATGTTTTCTCTAGAGAAGTGTAGACAGAACAACTTTTCCAGAAACTTTGAAATATTTTCTAAAATCCTTGATTTGTACAGTCAGATTCCCAGTCGCTGGAGATACAGGAATACCAAATGAGCAGAATGTTCACCTGAGAGTGGGCAGTGGAGAATTTAGAATTATACATGCTTTGGGCTTGTACAATCAAACATTTTGGTCAAATATATAGAAAATTTATCCAATATGCTGCTAATAAATGAATTCATTGAAAATATGTTATCCTTATGTATAATAGTTGTGTTATTTTATTTCTCAAAATGGAGAAGGAATTTATTTGACTTTTCAAGTTGAATAGTTTTCTACCCATTGAGCAGACACAAATTTCTACTCCTGTGTGCCTTATTGAGGAGACCATGATCTAACAATGGAATTATATATATACACGTATACCATTGTGTTAAGCAGATACCTCTGGAAATATCAGTTGCATTTCTCTTAATATCTCTCTCTCTCTCTCTCTCTCTCTCTCTGCTCTCGCTCTCTCATGCTCTCTCTCACACACTCTCTCTCTGTCTCTTCCAAGGTCATTTAACAGTCATGAAATACCTCTGCATTTTTAGGAAGGAAGTGGACGCTGCATCTCCCAGCACTACGTAGTCCAAGTCATTTCCCAGTGCTGTTTCTGCTATGTCTTTACTCTCAGTCTATCCCAATACACGGGCGCGCGCGCGCGCACACACACACACACACACACACACACACACACACACCATTATAAAAAGAAAATAGGAAAATGTAAAGTAAAACAAAAAATAACAAAAGAAAATCAGACTGAAGAAAAATGATGAGAGAGAGAGAGAGAGAGAGAGAGAGAGAAAGAACATTTTGAGTAAGAAAATATCTATAGCATGGCCCGTCTCGGTGCAGCACCTCCCAATCATTTACGCTTGCACACTTCAGCTCACTACTTTAGTTTGATACAGTTCTACATCCAAAACCCAACTCTTGAGAGTCTGAGCTGCTAATACTACTATGAGTACTTCCACATGACTAGGGGCCAGAAAACCTGGTAAATTTTAATGTCGCAGATGAAGTGAAGAGAAAGCAGGGCCAAGAAGCAATGCCACTGGCTTCCAACTTGACCATCTAATTTCTGTCTCGGGGAGCCACGCGGTGGGAGGAGAGTGCGGCCTCCTTCCAGTTGGCCTCTGACCTTCACATGGTGATTATGCACCCCTTCCTCACTAAATCAACAGGATGTAACAGAAACATTAAAAGTTAAGTGTAGAGAAGACAGATTTGATAGGTAAAGAGAGTTAACTCTGCTTTCCCGATGCATTTAGTTAAATTATTCTTCAATACTTAGGAGTGGACGCAGAGCCACACTTGTGCTAGGCAAGGATCTATCATGGAGCTCTATTCTAAAGCTAAGCATTACCTCCCATTGCTCCTGATATTAGGGGTTGAGGCCAGGCCCTTGAACATGTCAAGCAAGTAATCTATCATTGACCCGCATCTCCAGACAACACGACCATTCATAAGGACCAACAGAGGGTTTTTTTGCTTTGTTTTGTTTTCTTTTGTTTTAATGCTTTCCTTACTCAAAATGTTTTTTCTTTAAATGCATTGTTTGTTATCCACGTGCCTGTAAAAAAGAGAGGAGAATGAGTAGAGAGCGCAGACCTAATCAGTGTCTATATAGTGAACAGAATTCTCTAAAATCCATAGTATTTTGGAGGAGTCAGGAAAAGCAAAGTATTGGTAATTAATATTTTTACATCTGAGAATTGCATTGGATTGATGAGTTGTTCTGTGTCCTCACTTATCTCCTCATTCCATTTGACAGCTGACTTCCCTCAGGCCAAAGCTCAGGGGCGGGACACTGAGACAACAATAACCAGGCTCTCCTGGTAGGATAGACCACAAAGAGGGCTACAAAATCTTCATCAAAGTCCATTCCCATGAGGTCAGTCAAACAAGATCAAGCCCAAGGAGAGGCTTCGAATCATGATCTAGAGGAGGAAATGGTACCTGAAACAGTATGTCACAGTAACCAGGTAGGAAATCAGATAAAGACCTGAAAGTCAGCGAATGAAATGCAGAGTCCATGTAGACCTTCACCAAGACTTCCACCTTTATGTACTGAACACCCCAGACACTTACCTGAATTGGATCTAACAGAAGGCATCGATGGTGTCTGCCATCTTTACATTGTGACTGCCTTTGCTACCATATAAGTTTACTTTTATCAAGGCTAAAGAAATTAAGTATTTCCTTTTCCTTGAGTCAAAAGTAGGGAGAGACTTCAGCTTCAGACAGAAAGGCATATGTTTGTGGCATTCAATTATCTAGGAATATTAGCAAATAAGGAATCACAGATGGTTCTTCAGTCACCAAACGTCTCAGCATAGCCTAGATGGCATGCACAGACCACTCTTCTACTCTGTCGTTGAAGTGTAATGGTTGTAAACAATGTCATTTGTTGGCTTTGCTTATGTAGCTCTACATGGCATACATGACTAGCTGTTTGGCTTTCAAGACTAGGCTTGATCCTCCATGGGAACATGGGGAAACACCTCACAGGATTGTCTTAAATGCTGAGTGTGCCCCTTGGTATATAGAGGCATTTACCAGAGGCTGGGGCTCAGCGTGGACTTCCTAAATATTAAGTTTCTTTTCATTCTCTACTGCTCCAATCTACTGGATTTTCTTCTCTGTCTCTGAATAAAGGAGACACCAGGGAATGATCTTGGATCCTCCGCAGGTCCTCTTACACCTTCCTCATTAAAATATCCATCAAGAGGCTGGAGGTGAAGCTCATCTGACAAAGCTCTCACCTAACATGGATGAAGCTTCATGTTCCGTCTCCAGCATCATATAAAGGCCTGCTGATGCTGCCCAGAAGTCCCAGCACTCTGAATGCATGAATTTTTATCCCCAAATAAATAATAATCACCATGGAAACTGGAAACTGACGGTACCTGTCTTTGCTTGTCATCCAGACTTTCCTGTTTCCCGCCTTTGAAGAACAGTTAGGTTGGCCACTCCAGTGATGCAATGTGGGGTCTTGGAGGTAGCAAGGAAAATGCATCAAATCTAGGCTGGTGTGGTGGTTCCCCTTTAAACCCTCTTCTATTTAAACAAACAGGTATAACACACAAATATTTTTGCGAACATGCTGGAAACCCTACAAAATGCCTGTCCCATGAGATAAGAATAGTAGAAAATAATATTTTAAAATAAAAGGTATAAAATTGAACGTAATTCATTGATACATATGCTGGGTTGTTCATCCAGTTTTCTAGTTTACTGTTGCCAATTCCTATATTTTCCAATGACCCAAACTCACAAATTCCTCAGTATATACCAAGAAGATGGCAGGCTAATCGTTCAAACACTCTAGCCTTGGATTTAACCTACAAATTTCTTGCAGAAACCCAAAATGGATCCTCTAGCTGTAGGCTCAGGTGACATTTCTTTGAAATAAATCAACATGAAACACTTCAGTATTTCAAGGTCTGCCTTATGGATGGTCTCAAATGTCCTAAGGAATTTTAGCTGCTTCATTTACAGTTGGTAGTGGATGCTTCCCATGGGTTGGATTCTATCAGATCACATCCTATTCATAGGACCAGGGAGGTGGTTCAACAGGTAAAATCACCTGTGGCCAAGCCTAACAACCTCTTCCTTCATGACGCCACACTGTAGGAGAAAACTGACTCATGAAAAAGGTCATGACTCTGACACGTGAGCCCCTGTGGTCCTGTGTCTACATCACTACCACAAAAGAAAGAAAGAGAGGGATAGTGTGTGTGTGTGTGTGTGTGTGTGTGTGTGTGTGTGTGTGTGTGAAAAATGTCTCTTCAAGGTGAGCTGGTGGAGTGTTGGTGTTATCGGGCATAAAGTCTTGTAGAGGGGGAAAGAATTAGAAACTCAGGGCCACTTGTGGCTACACAGGGAACTTGAGGCCAACCTAAGATACAAGAAAATCAACTCACCAATTAAAATGAAAAGGAAAACTCTCTTCTTTCTTCTATATCTAGACCTATTAGTCTACTCTTCCTTCAGTTCCTACGCATGATTGCAACTCTATTTACTTCAAGCACTAGTTTTCCTCTAATGTCCATATTCTCCTCACATGATCTCTATCACCCCTGAATGCTTCGTCTTAAAAGCATCATTTTATTAATTGTCTTCTGAGTTCCTGATGCGCAGTCAACTGGTCGTAGAGTTTTTCTCCTGGGAATATGACATACACAGTTATGATGTCTAACAGTTATGATGTCACACACAGTTATGATGTCATACACAGTTATGATGTCACACACAGTTATGATGTCTAACCAAACCTCACTCATCACCACAGGCCTCCTTACTACTATAAACATCCCAGTTCCCAGCTTTTATACATCTCGTGTCTGATGGTAGCTCTTAACTGCTTTTCCTCTTCCAATGTGCCAACACCAGTCAGGTTGGCTGTGCACTCTGTCTTCAGTGGTTCCTTTTAAATTCAGCACCTATTTGCTGTGTTTATGAATCTATATTCACATAAGAACATGCCAATTGATTGTTTAAAATCTTTTGATGACATTCTACCACCTATAAAGTAAAGCCAAGACTCTATAACTGGTCTACAAAGCGTGGGCTTATCGGAGCACTAATGAATCATAAATTCCCCCCCCCACTCCCGTTCCCTCAGCACACCGCAGCCCCATAGCTCTGGACTAGTAGTAGACTGTCCCACAAGCCTAAGTCCACGGTGTCTCATTCCAGCAATCACACGTTCCTGATGGAGGAAGTGTTCTCAGTGACAGCTCCTGGTCTGTTCCTCCTCCTCCTCTCTTAAGCATAACTCCCTCGCAAAAAATTTCTCCTGGAGAGAGAGAGAGAGAGAGAGAGAGAGAGAGAGAGAGAGAGAGAGAGAGCACAACACAATTCCTTAGCCATTCCTACAAACCCAAGTCTTTTATAGTCTCATTTTATGTATAGGTAAGCAGACAGATACATACATAGATTGATATATACCTAAATAATCACTAGCCCTAGTTTTTAGAGACTTAAAAAGGAGTAATGGAAGAAAATAAGTGCATTTAGTGCGTGGGTTTATGGCCGAGGGGTGAGAGGGGAGGTTGACACAAAGACACAACAAGAGGCATCCTAATACACGGGAAAAGGGGGGAATAGAGGCAGAAACGCAGAAAATGTGCACATGTTTATGCGTTCTGTGAACACAACGTGGAGTAACAACACAATATTACCACAAAATATCTTTAATCGAATGATGGTCCATACCTTTAATCCCACACTCAGGCTGAGGCAGATGGATCTCTGTGAGTTCGATACCAGCCTATCTATATGCAAGGAGTTTCAAGGTGCTACAAAGAGAAACTGCATCAAAGAAAGAAAGGAAGGGCGAGCATGGCTGTTCTTCCAGAGGACCCAGGTTCAATTCCTAGCACCCACATGGCAGCTCACAACCATCTGTAACTCCAGAGAACCCAGTGCCTTTTCTGGCCTCTCTGGACACCACATGCACATGGTACACAGACATACATGCAAACAAAGCACTCATGCACACAAAATAAAAGAAAATTATAAGTCTAAAGAGTGTATTTTCAATTTGGGGGTTCATTTTCTATTGAGAAAATGTTAAGGAATCAGTGAGTGGGAAAAAAGCCCACGAATGTTTATAATGTGAGTAGTATTAAGATTATTATTTATTTAATCATAGGTTAGATGTAGTCTGTGTTTTAACATTAATATTCTCAGTAATGTAGTTCTTTTTTGAAGTCAATGTTATAATATGCTGCATCTTATGCATTTTGATGAATGACAGAGAATACATGGAAAGGCTGGTATATTTTGCCTTATTCTTCCATTAAACTAAATGGATCAGACATTAAAAATCAGGATGTATGAGTGTGCTTGAGTGTGTGTGGTGTATGTGTCTCTGTGTGTACATGCATGTGAGCACATCCACTTTTATGTATGTATATAGGTAGCTATGTATATATACCAAGATACTTGCCTGACACTAGTGACTACATGTCAAAATGCATCATTTATAGTTGCTTTAATTGAGTTAATTGGTTTTTTAGAGGTAAAATGTTTTACAAAAATGCTCAGATATAATCCACTTCTGCCAGTAGATATGCCCCTGCCTCCTATACAGAGCTGTTCTGCTTCCAAAGGTAATCTTGCTTCAGCTGAATGAATGACCTTACTCTGAAGTGATTAGCTCATTTGAAATGTCACATAGCCAGGAGATGGTGGCACACACCTTTAAACCCAGCACTTGAGAGGCAGAGGCCAGCCTGGTCTACAGAGTTCCAGGACATCCAAGGCTACACAGAGAAATCCTTTCTCAAAAGGGGGTGGGGGCAGAAAATAATAAAATAAAAAAGAAAGAAAGGAAGGAAGGGAGGAAGAAAAAGAGAAAGAAAGAAAGAAAGAAAGAAAGAAAGAAAGAAAGAAAGAAAGGTCTTGTATACCTTTTCCCATACACAAGGGAAAGCTAGACTAAATCAATTTGCATTTCCCAGAAGCATGAGATCAAAAGAACCCCGTGGCTTAGAGAAGTTGTGGCCATAATACACACTACTAGCATCCCGGCATCCTTCCTCCGAGTGCCGATTTGCACGAAGCCTTTAGACTATTACAGGACACACCCACTCCAGGATCAGGGCTAAGCAGTTTTATTTACTCGTGTTTCTCATTATCACTAAGTGATAAGAGGGAGAGAAAACTGACTGCAACTAGTCCTGATTCCTGAGGCCCCTGAATTGGATGATGCCCTCAGTCAGCCAGTCTCTGAAGCACCCACAATTCTATTCTACCAAAAAAAAAAAAAAAAAAAAAAAAAAAAAAAAAAAAAAAGGTTCCCCTCTGTGTGAGTGCTGCCTTCACCTGCCAAGGAAAGAAAACAGCTTCCCCTATTCTACAGAGAAACAAAGTGGTTTGGACACAGTTTGGAGGAGGGCTGCCAAAGGAAACAGAGAAAGGCTTTAAGCTGATACTGTTTCCATACATTTAGCAGCTCTTCTAGAATATTTAACTTTAATTGATCTTTGCCTCTAGTTTCACAGATACCACAGGCACTGTAGAAAATGGACTTTGTCCTTGATCCAGAACTTTAAGGAAAAGATATTAAACTTCACAGAAATTCGAAAACTATTAGGGCATTGCTGGAGGGCTTCTTTACCTCGTTATTATTTATTATTTATTTAGCCTTTCAACACGAAGCACAAGCTTGTTGTGAACAGAAAGCAATCCTCACTCCATCTAAGGCTTTTGTCTGCTTTTGCTGAGACCTAAGTTCTAAACAAGGCGATTTGTTAGGACCACATCGTGAGTGTGGAGAGGCAGGGAGAAGGACGAATGTTTCTCTGTGAAAATTGGCATAACAACAACATTCTTTTTACAATTAAATATAGACATGTGAAAAACCCTTGTGTGTTTTTCTGATGATCTCTCCACACCATCAAAAAAAAAAAATCTTAGGTGTTAAGATCTCAGTAGAGCTAAAAATTATCTTCCCACGGGAGTGGGTAAGGCGGAATGTTCTAGGAACCCTGACTGGCCTAGACCTCTTAGGCATGTGCGGTACCCCCTGACTAAGATCGTCTCTTCCCTCATTACACTGACTCTGCCCCTTGTGCTTTCACGAAATTTCACTTTTACGTAGTAAAGTTTCATTTTGGAGATACCACAAGAATTAAGCTATGTTAAGTGTAACAGAATCATAGACATTATAGATGAGAAAAACGTATTAGGCCCATCATTTGAAGTCTCAAGAAGGGCAAGTTTTCAATACTGTGTGTAACATAGTGACTTCTCTAGTGTTTAATGGGAATTTTCAGTATGCTAATAAAATGCTTTAAAAAAAAATCTATCCATTTAGGCCATGTGTACCCAAGTGAGGCAGAAAGGGGAATAAGTTCTTATTTTCCGTAGTTCATTAATATCAGGACTTGATTGGGAAAAGAGGCATCTTTTAGGCTCCCATTCACCCTCAGAAAGAGTCTAGGAGGCCAAGAAACCAGAACCCACCGCCTCCACCTTTTATGCCTGTTGGACCATGGCCAGCAGATGAAAACCACAGGGTTTTGTACAAACTGAAGTAGCATTTTCTCTGTTTCTATTTGCACAGACCAAGTTAGGTTGACATGACATTAGGCAGGGAAATAAACAGACCCTGGAGGAAGACGGTCCATAGATGAGGGGAGGAGTGGATGAGGGGAGGGGTGATAAGGACAGAAACGTGGCAATGAAGAGGAGACAGTTGTAGAATCAGCCCTGAGCTCCTAAAGCCAGTATTTCCCAATAAAAATATCATGCATCTATTAATATCCTCCCTGTAAGCCCTTGCCTGCTGAGAATCTAAAAGGGGATCACAAGGTACTTGGCCTTCAACAAGTACTGGAAAGTAACACCTTTGTTCTTTGCAAATGAAACATTGTACCATTTGCAAGAAATGCTGGAACCCATTGTAACCGTTCAGCTTCCAAGAGGCTGTGATCTCGCGTCTGTCCTAATTGCTTACTAGGGAACACAGAAGCCACCTTTTAAAAATATCATCACGGCTTTGAGCTAGAAAAAATCAAGCGCTTCATGGCAACTTACTGAATTAATCCAACCAATCATTCATTCACTTTTCTGTAAATACTTATTGAAGTAATCATCTCTCAAGAATCATGTTAGCTGCTGGGAACAGCAGGAGTGGGGGTGGGAGGAGGGCAGAAAATTTAGTATACTCATATGCAAATGATAATAGTAGTATTATAATGAACCAACAGGAAGCAAGTGCTAAAATGGAGATGTAGGAAGAGTGTAAGAGGCAGAGCAGACTTCTCCATCCCACACTGTAGCATAAGGATCACACCCCGGTGTGAAACACACAGCCTGTTCATTGTTCCTGGAAGTGGGGGGTCATCTGCACTGTCAACAAAACCTTGTAAACTCTGCCAACTCTGTAGCTCAAAGGCAGACCGCTTTCCCAGCAGGCACTGCAACCAACCTTCAGCTGACAATCAGAGAGGAAAGATGGGGGAAGCGAACAAATGTGGTCATAGGTTGTTGAAAGAAGGTTGGCACCGGGTACCAGCCCAGTGTTTATGTTCCTTCTTGCGCAAAAGGCATTGCCAATGCCAGAGGGTCCTACCTTGTTCAAGCTAAGCAGAGAGGTAGCCCCCAGGGAGGAATACCAACCTCGAAAGTTTGATACTGGTTCCCGGCTGTTGACTGCACTCTGTGCCAGTGCCTGGGTGACATAAAAAAGTTCCTATGTTACTGGATGTACTGATTACAATTTACTTCAAATAAGTTTCTACGTGTTACCTCATAGGATGTTGGCTTTCTTTGTTTATGACTTTTTGATTAATTAATTAGTTCAGTAGTTAGCTCCTTGTTATTCCAACTCATTCTCAGAATATTTCAGGATAACTAATTTCCTTCGTTTTACTTTTGTTATTTATTTATTTTGAGTCATGGTCAAGATGGCCTCAAGCTTCCTCTGTTGCAAAGGATGGGCTTGAACTCTTGGCCCAAGAGCTAGGATTGTAGGTTCATAGCTGTCGAGTTGGGTTTTGAGATGATACATTTTCTACTAGTTTAATACAAAAACTTTGCTTTTCTGCTTAAGTAATATATGTCAAGAACTGTTGGAAGGACTGCTATGTTTTCTATCTGTAAGGCAAACCCTCAGAAGCAAACATTACTTCTCTATTTATAGATATGACTTAGGCACTGGGTTTATGATACATTTCCATATTATTTCACTTCATTGATCCTCTGTTCGCCAAAATCCTGTTGACAACACAGCAAAAGGAAAACCTAAGTATTTATTTACATATATGTAAAATTCTAATGATTCTGGCTAATTGTGCTAACTAACTTGTCCAAGAGCGCCCTTGGCTGTATCCCCCACGTTCTGGGATTGCAGGAGATCATCATGCTGGCCCAACTATTACGGAAACTTTTAAGTACGTTCTGGTATCCTCATTTCTAGTATCATTCTATTACATGTACCAAGGATTATATATATATATATATAAACCTGAGAGTCAATAATTCTTATATAAGAAAGATCAATAATCACATGCATTAAACATGAGTCAACAGCATGCTATGATTATATTTTAAAACATATAAATATTAATGCATTTATTATGGTTGCGTGTATATCAGTAGCATACATGACAATGTATCCCTTAGCTATGTATATAAGCAACATGTATGACATGTGTCGCTCATCCTCTGAACAGTTACTGTCTCCAACACACTAAGACACAAAACAAAGCCTCAACATAACAGTGCAAATTGCCAGAATATCAATGAAAGGACTAAGACAAGTCAGCACAGATAGACTTGGGAGGTCTTCACTTGCTGAGGAACATACGGGGATCCCAGGTATAGTAGCAATTACCCAGCCTAGTCTGCCTATTGGCCTATCCAGTGAAGTCCACATGTTCATCAAGACCATGTAGAATCTTGCTGTTCTATTAGAATCCCAGCCTAGCTATTGTAGGCATTTCATGAAGAGTTAACTCTATTTTCATCAGTCCTAGCTTAGAAAGTCACTGAAGGTACTCAGCCAGTCTCTGCCATGGCTAGGATATGAACTGAATGTCCCCCCTGCAAAGCCTCCTATGCTAGGAGTCTGGTGTCCAGCGTGGCAATGTTAAGTGGTGGAACCATTAAAGGGTAAGATCTTAGGTCCCTATTATATGGTCTTTAGGTCACTCGAAGAGCTGCTCCAGAAATAACGGATGCTAACTCCGTGGTATGAGGCACTCTCAAGAAAGGCTTTTTAGTCAAGTCACCCTTAGTGGAGGTTGAACCTATGGCGAGGGTTCATGCCTGTGATTCGGGCTCGCATCTGAACACATCATCTCTCCTCTTCCATGCTAGTGCGGAGATAGACATGCCCTCGGGTGGATTTACTTGATATCTGTAATTATAGATAGGTACAGAGTGTGATGGCGACAGCTTGGGTCACACTGCTGTGGTGCCCAGAGTCAGGAACTGTGGGGGAGGGAATATTACAGCTCAAAACAAAAGGATACCAGTCATTTACTGGCAGGTAAATGCTGACTTGCTACTTCTACTTCCAGAAGACCTAAGTTTGGTACCCAGAGTCCTCATGGTGGGGGGGGGGGGGTTCGTCACAGCCACCTTAACTCCAGGTCCAGATGATCTGATGTTCTCATTTGGCTTCAGAAGATACAGTTACATTCACCTGGTACACACACACACACACACACACACACACACACCACATATAAAAAATTTAAAGCAAAATAAAAGAATGGTTTAAATAAAAAATATTAGCATTCAATCCACAGCACCACAAAATAATCATTATTTTCGTTAATAAAATGATATTCTTGCCTATAACCATATTGAAAACAACCATCTTGAAGTGTGTCTATTATTGAAGTAGGATATTTCAAGCATGCCTGTGTATAGAATCATTTTACATTTACAGACATCCTGTCTTTCGGTGACCCATTGTGTTTCAATGCGATCCTTTAGCAAATCCTATTTCTAGACAACCCCCACCCGCATGAAATCTTGCAATAGATTTATGTTATGGTATAGCATTGACCTCCAGGCTAAGCTCAACTCTGGCTTGTCACTTGGACTTAATAACTTTATTTTTTCAAAATGTTATCCTTGATGTTATGTTTAAGAGCAAGACACATCCTTTGGCATGCTGTTAATTAGAGCAAAGATGAGTGTATTGGGTCCTGTAGGTACCATGTCCAATAAAAGGAAAGAATTCCCTTATGATGCACTGAAGCATCGTTACCCGATACACTGTAGCATCATTACTGACAAAATAGCACTAAATACCCGCTCCCGCTCTGCTTGGCTTCGCTGTTGCAGAGCCTGGCGGCCGCTTCCTTCCTGCTTCCCCATACAAAGATGAAGGATGCAGATATCCCCAGCCTTTCTCTGCGAGTCAATTAGAAAACTTTTAAATATCTTGCTTTGTTCAGTTCAAAACTGTGAAGTCCAAAGATCTGCATGCTGGTTCTCGCTAACCTGTTCCAGGGACCCATTAGGCCGCTTTCCCAGCAGCCTCGGGGGCGGGCAACGCTCACTTTTCAGACTTCTTGGGCATTGAAAAGGGAACAGCAGAGCACTGCCAACCGAAGAAACATTGCTTAGTATCCTGGTATTCTGGGACTCATTCCAGCCTATTTTATGGGGGCAGCCCAAACACCACGGCGCTCCACAAATGCCTGCGGGTTGACCCACCCCCTCTCGTTTCACACAGTGGGGTGGTATAACCTGGTTTTTAAAAAGCCTCCATTTCCTCCCCCCTCCCCCCTCCCCACGATCTTTTGTTCATCACTCTCTCCCTTCCGTGTCTCTCCTTTTGGCATGGAGCCCATTTTGTTCTTGCACAACAGAAGAGAAGCTTTGGCCAGACACTTCATCAAGAATCGTGCACAATGAATCTTCTCCAAAGCTCTGCACGGCCCGGAATATGCAATGCTAATAGCAGAGACCAGAGGTCAGGACGATAAATACATGACTTTCATACTCATCCGAAACAACCAAACTGGGAGAGAGGTTTTTTTTTTTTTTTTGGGGGGGGGAGCTTATAATAACGGGTCTTTAACACACACATGAACAAGATAACTCTGACATTGTGGAGTCCTTCAGAAGGCTGGGCTCATTGCCTGCCACTGAATTGAGGGTTCAGACAAAGGTCCCTTCAAGATCCCTCTCAGGGTCTCTTCTACCCTCTCCATCCTTGGGTTATTATCAGCATCAGAAACCAGCAGGACGTTTTCAGCGGGGGCCTGCTTGCTCAAATGAAGAAGGTAGGAAAGACTGTTCCAGAAGGGGTTTAGCCCTGAAGACCTTCCCAGTTCAGCACGGATGACCCCACCTTTTCAAGAGATGGCTGGAGGGGCTGGCCAGGCTGATTGTCCGGCTTCCGCTAGGTGTGACAGGCTTGTCTGGAGAGCGCTTTCATTGTTTTCATTGGTTTAAGGCCTGGGTGGTGGAGAGATGATTTGGCAGCTGTGAGTGCTTGCTGCTCCCACAGAGAAGCAAATTTCAGCTCCCAACACTTGCATAGTGACTCCAGGTTTGGGAGATCCTAAGCTCTCACATGCTCACAAGCCCAACCCATATTACAAAATTATAAATAAATAAATAAATAAATAAATAATTTAAAACACACACGCGTGCGCGCGTGCACACACACACACACACACACACACACACACAAATCATAAAAACCCCTTACCTTCCCCTGTGTAAATCTCCATTCCCCGTCTACTAGCAGGGTAATATTTATAACTCTGTTAATCTCGGAGACACTAAAAGTCCCCTTATGTAAAAACAGGACTTCGTTATCATGTACACTACTACATTGTGACAAATAAAGTAGAAAATCCAAGTCAAGTGTGTTCTCTAATGCCACGCGCACAGTATTTAGTAAACATTGTGTGTTAAGTGCTTGGAAAGTACCCTTTAATGTTTTAGCCAATTTTAATTGATAGTTATTATCCAATAACGCATAATATAAAAGACACCCTTGGTAGCAAAGCTTATAATCGCACCACCATTCCCACTCGGAGATACCCTGTTTCCTTCCTTTTGTTTTGTCCTAGTGTGATCCTTGAAAATGGATGCCGTACTGTGTGTCCGGCTAGCGTTGCTCTCGGCTGTTTGCTAGTGCTCCTTCTTCGATTGGATTTTTTTTTTTTTTTTTTTTTTTTACTACTGATATTTTTCTTGCCAAGCTCTTCCTCCTCTAAGTTTCCCTTCCTTGGGCTGGCAGAGAATACACCCTGTGTACTAAATGAACAAAAGATCCTGCCTTGCATGGGGACCAGTCAGACAAGTTCTTCTTTCCACAGGGAGCAGGTCCTGGTGCCCAGGGCAACTGCACAGGAGCAAGTGCTGGACAGCAGATGCTGATACCGGGTCCTCTTTTGACCAGCCTCACAGTCTTCCCGATGCAGAATTCTCCCCAGACTGCACCAGCTTCAGGGGCCCAGACTACAAACTACGTTTTTTTCCCCCCAATATAAGTTTAATTTGCATTTCATTCACCAGTAATGAACCGGGCAAGCTCTTGTACCTTCGTTTACTAGTCCTGCTTCCTCTTCTGCAGATTGTTCCCTTCCCGAGCCTTATACTTAGTGGCATTGGCTTCATAGCGAAATGCAACGTTACTAACTTTGTGTCAACTACGGAATGAGGTCTTCAGTTTTAAATAGCAATCTTATCATTGTAAATCCAACTCTCCATCTTGCCTGTGCGCTTGCCCATGCACTGGTCAATGCGCGGTGCGGCCCAGGTCTTCTTCTATCCCTGTCGATCTTACTGCAGGAGGCAGGCTTTCACTAAACCCGAGCTCACTCAAGTCCCCGGGCCCGAGCAGGGGCCATCTATCTCCCAGACACCCACAGTTATCACTTTGTAGCTGCTTTTTAAACATTTGTGACTTCATACTCATCTAGTAAAAGAACCTAAGAATTTACTTGGACTTTCTCTTGTTTAATAATGGTCTGGGTTGGTCACCTTAGCATGTGAGCCCACCTGAAACTGATCTTGGAATCTGTGTGAGGTGGAGACCACAGGTGCTCTCCCAAGCTGCTAAGCAGTCACCCAGCACTGTTCCAGCTGCCATCTCTTCCTCCTCCTTCTCTTCCTCCTCCTTTTCCTCCTCCTCCTCTCCCTCCTCCTCTCCCTCCTCCTTCTTGTTCTATTGATTTACAATGACTTTAACATGCATGACATTTTTATAAATAACAGCACCTATTCCTGAACTATTTATTCCTTTTCATTCAGCTTCATTTCTATACACAAACCATAGATTTACATAGTCTACGTTTACAGTGCTTTTCTTGGTAATGATGACAACGTTCGCTTCAAATTGACTTTTAAAATCTTGCTTGCGGGGCTGGAGAGATGGCTCAGTAGTTAAGAGCACTGACTGCTCTTCCGAAGGTCCTGAGTTCAAATCCCAGCAACCACATGGTGGCTCACAACCATCTGTATGAGATATGATGCCCTCTTCTGGTGTGTCTGAAGACAGCTACAGTGTACTTAGATATAATAAATAAATCTTTAAAAAAAAAATCTTGCTTGCTTATTCTTCCTAAGTAAATGTTAAGAGGAAAAGGAGTTTTAAATTTCCCTCAAAACTCCTATTTTATTTTAACAACATGAAACATGTAAATGCATGTGAGGAATGCATGAAATACAAATTAATTCCACTCATCTCTTACAGATGCTTTTCTGTAAATTATAGATCTTGGGGAAGTTGTTTTTTTTTTTAATTCTTTATGTGTTACATAAAGAATGCATCAGCATTCATAATTTTCTTTATATCTCCTTCAGAATTTGTTTCTAAGATTATCCCCGAGTTACTAATATTTTATTGATATCATGAATGAGACTTATTCTTTTAATTCTATTTCCAGCTTAAAATTAAATGTAATTACATTTTAAGATATATCAATAATCTTTTATTTCACATAACACCCTGGCTAATATGTATTTCTCATGTTTGGTTTCACATCACTGGTCCTCCATCTGAAACTTTCAGATATGTTAAAATTAATGGTGGTAGTGGGGATCTGTACCTTCTTCCAGGTTTTCACCAATCAGAGGAAGCTGCTACTGGGGGACTCCGGGAGGGCTCTTCGAGCAAGCTTCTCACCTTGGAAGCGTGAGGGCCTGAGTTTGGATCCCCACACATATCTAACTCCAGTGCCCCATGAAAAGTTGGGGGCAGAGTGAGGAGAGTCTCCAGAACTCTGGATTCACACAGGGCAGCTCGCCAGCAAGGAAGCCAAGTCTCAAATAAGGTAGACGGTGACGAGTGAAAGCCAGCCGTTGTCTTCATCCTCCTCATGTGCACTGTGCCACAACCATACGCCCATGCTCACATGTATGCACACTTGTGCACACATGTATGCACACTCCTGCACACACACACACCACAATCTGATTGATGATTTAAACTAAAGACATAGTCAAGGATTATCCTGCTATGCACTTTAAGTGATGAATAATGACTGTAGAAAGCTTTAATATCTCTTCTGGCCCCTTTAGATATGAACTTATCATTTCCTTCCAACACTCTAGCTTGTTCCACTCTATGAAGAGACAGCATTCTTTCTTTCCAGTGAATAAGCTTCTCCTGGTTTTGGCAGATTCTTTCTTAATTCACTCCAGTGTTGGATTTACAACCCAAGAATGTAAACAAACTATTGAAACTATTTCTTAAACCCCAACTCTGCTACCCCTTCATCTTCCTTTATCTCAAACTCAAAGTCCCTTATTTTATGTGATTCCTTCTAGGCTAGGTGTGTTGAGCTAGGTCTCAACATTTACTGGTCATGACTATTATGTCCGAAGTAGCTAATATGTTCTCTTGTGTTCTAATGTTCTTACTAATTATTGGCGAAAAGGTAACGATGTAGATTTTTATCCAATAAGAAGCCTAACTGAAGCAGTCTTCTACATGTCAGTGTTCTAAGCAAGCTTCAACATAGCGTGACATGTCTGTAGTCATCCTATGCTGGTACTTGCTGATGGAATGAATGAAGTTGCTGGTCCACCAACAGCTAGAAACCCCTCGGCTCTCCCTCTGACTTATCACACCAACCTGCACAGCTACAATGCGGATTTTCTTCTTTTCTAAGAATGCTTGTAAAAAATAAAAATTGATATTGAACATGCAGTAGTTTTCACTATCTTGTTTTTGAGACTAAAAGAATCCTGTTATTTAAGTTTAAGATAACAGCCTGAGTGTGCATTAGTGGTGGGGTCACACCTCCCCCCCCACCCCAGGGGTGGGTGGAGTGCTTACCAGCTAACCCATCACCTCACATTGTGTAGTTGAGTGGCCCACACTTGTCTGGGTTAAAAATCAGCTATGTTCACCTTCCTGGCAATGTCTAGGTTGTTTTCATTTTTCCATATGTTTCTGCGACAGACCCTTCTATACAGCCCTGGCCAGCCTAGATCTCCATATACAGACCAGGTTGGTCCCACACTTATGTTTTTACCCTTGCTTCTACCTCTTTAGTGCTGGGACCACAGGTGGATACCCCCTGTTAGGGTATTTGCTTTTTTAAAAAAATTAACTGTTACACTGATTTTAATATCGATTGAAATGTATAAAGAACTGGGGTTGTGGGGTAGACAAAGAATAACCTAGGAGATCATTTGATCAAAACCTCACTGCAGTCAAAGACTCTGTTCCACGGCAAGAACAGAGCATCTCACATGAAGTAAACAGTGAGAGGGGGAAGAGAAACACTGGATGAGTGTAACCGATCCCATGATCTCCACATAACTGATCTTAATAGGGTACAGGGAAGAGCTTCCTTAGTGGATAGCAAATACCTCGTTACTCCATAATTTAAAAGCATCAGTGTTTTCATCTGAGTTGTAACTATCATAATGAGATTTTTACATTCGTTAAGGAGAATCTCCAGTGTGACCCTACTAAGGAATGCAGCGTACTGGTTCTTTGGCCTGAGTGCCCAGGGTTGAAGGGCATCCATCACCCTTTTGGTCCCTTTGTGTGGGGCATGCATAACAAGCTGGGCAGTGCCGTGTGCTTTGGGGATGTTCAGGAACGCGAAAGGCATCCTTCCTGCACTAAGGCTCTCCTTCACCCAGTGCTGGCGCTGCTGCTGTGGAGTCACAGTGGAGACACGCCTCGCCATGCAGAAGGAGGGTCCGCCTCTAAAATGAGCAGTTTAGGAATCAGAGATTAGATGAGCCGTTTGACTCTTCTATGGCCCTTTAAAACTTCTAGTTGTGTTTTAAACAGACAGAGGCGAACATTTGCCCCGTTAAAATAACTAACCTAAACCACGCAGTCTTCACCTTATGTCAGTGTCGACATGGACACAGTCAACTACTGGAAAGCAGCTTGAAACAGTTTTCGAGTCATGTATTCTATAAAAGATGGAGGAAAGAGGAGGGAGGGTGGTGAAGGGACTACAAAGGAAAGAGAGAGATAAAAATGTTTGTGTGCAGAAACAGATATTTGAGCCTTCTTGGGTCATCATATGTTCTTGTTTATGTAACACAACAGAGTCTTCCAAAAGGGAGTTTGCCGCAGATGCTCAACTTCCCTGATAATTAAATGAATGCAAATTAAAACAAGTATGATATTAGATACATAGCAAAAAGAAAAAAAAATTGTAAAGCTTCTAAATTACCCAATTTTGACCAAGGTCAGGCAAGCAGGCTGTTTCCTTTCCCAACTGGCAGAAAAGCAATTGGTACAGTTGGGGTGTGAAGTTTAACAATGACTATCAAAAGCAAAATTTCACTCAGTGTTTTTATTTCTAGAAATGCTGTTTTCTGGAACTTCTCACACAAATGTCAAAGTGTTCATTGTGGGTTTGTCACCAAAGAAAGGGCTCAAGGGTTATCCAAATACCTAGCAGTTGGAAACGGATCAAAATAAGACATGGGAACACAACGACATCACACGTGGTTCTTTAAAATAAGAAAGATCAAGGTGTTTTCCATATGCGGAAATGTGTGTGTGTGTGTGTGTGTGTGTGTGTGTGTGCTGAAGACCAGTAGGATGGCTTCACGGATTAAAGATGGCTCCTTGTCACCACCAACTTTGACCCAGGAAGCCAAGATGAAAGGAGCAAACTGGTTCCCCAAAATTGTCCTCTGACCTCTATAACACGAGTGTGCCCTCAGATGTATGCATGCATACATACACAATATGTGCATGAAGAAGGATGAATTAAAGACAAGCATCATGACTTAAGTCTGTTGCATAGCTTCATTTATGTAGAAAAAGTTTGGGGAGAGAGAGTGAGAGAGAGAGAGAGAGAGAGAGAGAAAGAGAGAGAGAGGGAGAAGGAGGGAGAGGGAGGGAGGGAGAGAGAGGGAGGAGAGAGGGAGAGGGAGAGAGGGAGAGGGAGAGGGAGAGGGAGAGGGAGAGGGAGAGGGAGAGGGAGAGGGAGAGGGAGAGGGAGAGGGAGAGGGAGAGGGAGAGGGAGAGGGAGAGGGAGAGGGAGAGGGAGAGGGAGAGGGAGAGGGAGAGGGAGAGAAGAAAATACTCAAAAGCCATACCAAAAAATTGTGAAAACGTGTAACCTGGATGGGCAGTGACAGGAAGAGGGTGGTCTGGGGTCAAAGAAAAACAGCTGGTGGTTTTCCTTTGTGCGTTTGCTTATTGCTGGACGCTTTCTTTTGAAGTTGATGGTTTAAACTGTCTCGTCCATGATTCCCTTTTTCACATGGAGGAGAACGCCTTCCCACCATTGTGTCTGACGTCTGACGTCTGAGCATCCCTGTTAGCCTTGGCCACTGTTCTCTGTGTTCTGTGCTGTGTGGAAGGTTTCCTGGCATCACCTCTGAAGCGGATGGGTGCCAGCAGATGACACATTCCCAACTCCGAGTCAGTGCAAAACCGTGGCTTCCAAAGGCCACTTCGTACGCGTGGCTCAGCCACACAAGCGGATAAAGCAGTGCCGAGGTATCAAGTCCATCTACTCACCTTAATTGTAGGAGGTTTCACAACACATTCCCAGAGCAGTTCTCCTCTTTACAGATTATCAGTGCTTTGGAGAAGCAGGTGTGTCTTCTTCCTCTGTCCTTTGAACATTATTACCACTTAACACCACCACCTCCCCCTGGTCCACAGCACCATGCAGTGTGGTCAGTTCTACGTCTGCTGCTTGCAGTCTGGCAGTCTTTGATAAATATATAAAAAGTGGCAGTGCTCCGTCCCTTTGTTCTTCCATAAACCTGAAGAGAATGCTTAAATTTCATCAATACTATCTCCACATTCTTTTATTATGTGGCCATATAAAAGTGATGGTCCTATAAATTTATTTAAAACCCACTCTTTTTCCTTAGAGAGGCACAGCTTTGGGGGCTTGGGGGAATACTGGAAAATCATAAGGTTGTGTTAATATAAGTCTAGCACACACACAAAAAAATACACCTTAAAACTGAATATACTTTTCAAATTTGAAATGCGACCCAAAGGCTGCAGTCCTACAATATGAAATGTCAGGAGTGCATGATGTAGTCACGATTTATGGCTGATGTCAACTAAATTACGTCAAAGGACAAAATCAAATGACCTCACTTATCAATGAACCACAAGTACAACCGCTGATTTAGGTAAAATATTCAATAATATTTGCTGATGTAAGAGGCTGCTATCGATTGTTTTGGAGAAGAGTAACAAGAACAGATCCTTAAATGTTACTTTGGGGTAACTGGAGTAGCCATCCTGGACACAGAGAAGTTAGTGTACTCGTTAGCTACAAAGTTGGTGCCATAGTTCATTGAAAATGAAAATTAAAACTACGGGAGCCCTGCAGCATCTATACAAGATGCTTCCTTGGCGGGAAACTGATACAATTTGACTTTCTATATCATGTGCTGCTTGCTACACAATGAACACAATTATTTACACAGCAGCAAAGGAGG
Source organism: Apodemus agrarius (assembly GCA_964023405.1). Taxonomy (NCBI): domain Eukaryota; kingdom Metazoa; phylum Chordata; class Mammalia; order Rodentia; family Muridae; genus Apodemus; species Apodemus agrarius. The sequence continues at coordinate 10,920,871 of OZ030007.1, forward strand.
TACAATCCCCGGAATAACTGCCGCAGAGAATGGACAGGCTTCACAAACCAGGAAAGTGAGTATTAACTTCAAGTCTCAGACCACAAAGCTCTGTATATTTCTATAATAGTCTAATGTCCTTTAGGAACTTGTGGGCTAATTACAAAAAGGATAAAAAAAATGGCAGCTGAGCAATTTTAATTTGTTTTCTGTTTAAATAGCCCAATCTATTAGGTTTCAATGTCACTAACTTGAAAGAATTTTCTTTTTTTCCTGGGGAGGGGGGTAAAAAAAAAGACTATTCTTTACCATGAAAAATGTTCAGGACAAGGTCAGGGTCAAAGGTAATCTAATGACACGTCTGACTGTCCCTCTATCGAAATGAAAAGAAACAGACACATTTTCCTTTATAAAAGACCTCCGAGAACCAAGCTAGAGCACAGGAAACTCCTCATTTAGCTCAGCTGAGCTGGCCTTGGTTCCAAAGACAGCAGCAGCCCTGGTGTGTGGTAAGTGCCAGTCAAGCTACTTTGGTTTGCTAGTCTCCATCTTCTCGTGTGTGTGTGTGTGTGTGTGTGTGTGTGTGTGTGTGTGTATTTTCTTCTCTGTTACTCACATGATAATACAACCATAATGAAGATCAGACCCACACACTATCTCCATGTTTCTCTCTATCACACCTAGAAGCACGTGCCCTCATGCTGGGACCCCATGTGTCTCGTGATTATGTCTAGTAAAAAGATACACAGAGGAATGAGCATGCTGAATTTAAAAGGGCTTTGAATCAATCCTATGTATGCAATCAGTGCCAAATAAATATTATGACTATATCAATATCCATGGATAAATATAACTACTGCTATTACCAAAATTGAGCTGAGGTAGCTCTTCTTAATCTCCCCGATGTGTCTCCCCCCCCACCACTATTTGCCAGGAGGGACAGCTGAGACCAACGCCTTTGTATTACCTCCAGGCGGACTTAGGGGACTCGGGTAATGGCTTAGCAGGTGTGAGCATTCACTGCACACACTTGAGGTCCTGGGTTCAAATCCCTAAGACTCATAGGAAGCTGCAGGTGGGTAGGAGCCTTTGTAACCCATCCCTCTGCCTGCCTCAAGGCCCCATCTTTAGGGATTAAGCAGAATGTGACAGAATGTTACAGAGCAGGACACCTCTGGCCTTTGCATACCATCTGTACATATAGGTCTGCATATATCACACACAGTCGCATGCCCACATACACATAAGGAAGAAATGTGGGGAGAGAGAGAGAGAGAGAGAGAGAGAGAGAGAGAGAGAGAGGATGAGAGGCAGAAGGAAGGAGAGTTGGCCACTTTGACAATATGGCACAGATTACCCAACTGTGGCTGATTTCACTGACTTGGTATAGTCTTAACTCTAGGCAAATATATCTTTCTGTCCAGAGCTAACATCATCCAGGAGGCCTTGAGACCTGAGATCCTAAAGAAAGTTGCTCATTCTTCAAAAGGTGGTCATATTGGCAAAGCCAGTTAATGTTAACGTGCTTGTTAATGGACTTGAACTTACAAAGTCAATGTGAACCACTGTTAATTGCTGTTGTTATAGAAGCCCAAGTCAGTAGCAAGTATCCCATATGATTTCATTTGCCAGCATTTCTCTAAAGCAATGAAGGAACAGGGGAAAGGGTTTAACTCAGTGCTTAAGCATATGCTGAGCATGTGTGAGACCTTAGGTCTGATCACCAGCACCAGGAATCAAATATAATAATTTCAATCCACAAAGGAGCAGACTCTATCACCAAAATGTTTCTGCTGTAGAGGTAAGCTTAAGAAAGAAAGAAAGAAAGAAAGAAAGAAAGAAAGAAAGAAGGAAGGAAGGAAGGAAGGAAGGAAGGAAGGAAGGAAGGAAGGGAGACTTAAGAATACATATAAAATTATTCAAACATGGCTTTGTTTTCAACATTAACAATCAAGGTAAATCCCTGGCATTGTGTGTTTTCCACTTAAAGCAGTGTGCACGTGCCCTAAATCCCCAGTTCTGTGAGGGGTCATCTGAGGTAAGGAGTAGTCAGTCTTCTGTCTCCAAAGAGGCTGAGGTGAGATGATAAAATAATCTGTCTATGTCACATGACTGGACAAGGCAGACTGACCTCAGAACTCTCTGTGTCACGTGATTGGCCAAGGCAGATTGACCTCAGAACTGTCGATGTTGATTGGCAGAAAGCTCACTTGTCTAAACTTGTTTGTCAGCCCGTTGCTATGGACTGTGCTCTGAGGGTTCTTGGTGTCTACAGTCTAACAGAGATGTGAGTAACTCTATGTATCCGGCCTCAAAATAGAAGCTGCCTCTTGAGTCTATGGATTAGTGTCTTGTGTCAACTGATAAAAAAAAAAATCTCCCTTTCTGAACGGTGCAGTGTCTAATCTTCTCCAGCCTTCCTCTGGGGCTCTAAATTATACTACAATACTCCAGTCTACGTTCAACATCTTCTGTCTTCCTTGAGGTTATTCTGTGTCTCAACTTCTGAAATTAACGTCTGAGTAATTTTACTGACCTACCATTCTCAGTACTTATACCCTGTTAAATTGGTTCATGGGGTTTTGATTTGGGTTCTTGAAGCTATCTTTTCCAAAAGTTGGCCAGGCAGGGCTTTTTCAAATATCTTGAAATATTCTTCAAAGCTGCTGTTACCCACAACTCTTTATTAGCTTGTGTTTAAATCCTTAATTGTGGCAAGAAAAGTTGTTGTCACCTTGACCGGTAATTATGACGTCCAATGCTAGTAGACCCATTCCTTCTGAGTGATTTCCCTTGATCCTCACGTGCACTGCCTGGCTTCCTAGGTATTGATATATGAATACCCTTGAGGCCTAGCCCTGAGGGGCCTTCCATCAGAGAGCATGCTTGTTGATTCTGCTGTATATCTACTGCTACTAATCGGCATGCACCACTTCAGACCTGGTTCACAGGCTGAAGAACCCTGGGTCCCCAAACCAGCACATAGTGTGGGCTGTAAATCCATAGAGGTTGATGAGTTTCCTTGTCTTTCCTTGTCTTCCTATGTGGTATACTGAAGTACTAAGATCCAAATATACCCAAGCCTGCACATGTTAAAATTATAACACCAAGTGAAGACAACAGATGACCTGGAGGTAATTAGGTCCATAAGGCAGAGCTCTCGGGGACAGTGTTAATGGTTTACAAACAAGGTTCAAGGCAGTTTATTTGCCTGTGCCTTGGTGAACTTCTTAGGTATAACAATGAAAGAAAGAGCTTTCTGCTTATTTGGGGGTTTTGTTATATTAGTAGCAGTAGTTGTTGTTGTTGTTTTAAGTCAGTGGCATTTTCTCCTAGCAGTCCAAGAAGACTAGGACATTAGCTGCTCCCAGTAGAAGCAGAGTAGGATGCTCAACAGGGTTCCTACTGGCTCCATGTAGGATGCATGTCCAATTGCATGCCTGTTGTAGGACATACTAATAAACAAACCTGTCAACTCTTCGAGGTGCCCGACTATACTCTCATGCTCCTGACAGTCTGCCAACTCTCCAGCCACTCGGGACCACAGAGTTCCCGTGGGCCATCTCTCTGGCAAGGGGTGTGGGGTGCAGGGGTGGGACTGAGTTCCTCTCACTACCACGCAACGTCCCACGCACCCCATGGTCGGCCACCTCAACACCTAATTACCTGGTAGAACAAGACTCTTAAAGCTTAATTAACCGGTCAGGTTTATATATCAATAAAAATCACAGTTTGCAAGATGCCAGTACAATGATTTCAGAGCCAATTGATAAAGATAAAAGCTTTATCCCAATGTTTCTAACCTTGTGAGATCATAGCTACCTGTGGCTGGAAAACACCACACGGGTACAAGTCAGCAGCCATCTTCCTTCTCCTACCCTGAGACCTCCTCTCTCCTCCACTCTTAGCTCCGCCTCCCTTTCCCTGTCCAATCAGAGGCCTCCCACTGCCCTACTGTGATTGGACAGGGACAATACTGCAATATGGGCCTGGTGCCCCTAAAAGGCTGTGGCACTGTAATCCCAAACTGACAAGATGCAAAAACACCCTCCTGGCAAAGGCTTCAGTTCTCTGGATCCTCATTTTTCTTCAGGATTGTCCTAAATGCTTATATCCTGGCCATCTCTTAGACACTTTTTTAAATATAGAACTCTTAGCTATTTTTAGCAAAAGGGATCATCTTAATAAATAACCCTACTGAACCACAACACAGTCAGTAGCATGACCTCACTGAAATGAAAGGCCATGGGAGCAATCAGATACTTTCTTCTACTACAGATAAGATTTTAGTCTGAGAAACAAATCAAAGGGGGGAACATTCAAAGTTATTTTAAGCTATTTTTCGAGTGAATAAAATAGATGAACATGGACTTATGGAAGAAAATAGAAGGGTAATAAAAATAATGAGATGTTGAAAACTAGCTTGCTACGTTTATTAAATTTAAAGGAAATTAAAACTACAAATGATGTAGAAAGAAAACAAAGTCAAATTAAATGCATGCACCGAGACCTAGGCAAATAATAATTTTAAGATAGAATTGAAAAAGGTTTGGGTCAGGAAGGGAGGATCAGAATTCTGTTCTATGTTTTATTTCCCTGCTAAAGGATCTTGGAAAGTCATTGCAACTATTAAATATGACTTAATCATTGTTTCACCTGCCTTCTGCTGAAGATCCTCACCTGAAAAGCATTTTGCTAAGCACTTGACCGGGTATCATCAGAGATGTGAGCCAGACATGATTCTGAACCTCTTCACTGTGAACCACCATCTCTAAAACAAATGTCATGGCATGCCCAGTTTCACAGCAGCTGATCTGAACTCTAGCTCCAGTGTGTAGACTGGTGGGAACTCCAGTACGACTCACTCCTCACCAAATGACCTATGACATGGGTGACGGGGTGGTCTCACCCTGGGCTTCCTCTCTCAGAGAATGTGTGCCTACCACCCTGTCACCTCTACTTTGGGCTCTCCCAAAACAGGGAGCAGGAGGGGCCTGGGCCTCCACTGTGAAGGAGTGAGAGAGTTCTGGGCTCTCCATTCTAACTTAAGTCTTCCTATAATATTCATAAGCAGAATAAGTGAAGCAATACAACCAGAAAACACCTAAAACCTCACTCGGTGCTCAGCACGTTAGGAAGACTGTCAGTTTGAGATCCAATCCGTGGCCCAGGGAAATTCCGGGAATCTGCAGAAATTTCCACAAAGACCACGAGTCAAGCAACATTCCCACTGATCAAAAAAGTTGGTGGTCTGAGTGGGGGAGGAATATAAGCATGTGCATACACACATGAAAGATGCCATGTGTGCATGGATGTGCAATTTTAATCAAAATATAAATTTTCTTTTTATTATACGATGAACGTTCAACAATGTAACAGTTAACAAGGTGGGCCAAAAAGGCCCCACCCCAGCATAGTCATTCCAGTTTACTATATTCTTGCAAAGGCTAAGTCAAGCAGAGTAGTGTGGCTTTCTATATAGTGGGAAATGTACTATGTATTCCTTGCTGCGATCTGATATGTTCTCTAATGTGTCCTTGGGCATTTCTCTCTATCAGTGGACATTTACCCACCATATATTGTGTTTTCTAGTCCTGTAATTATCTATGATGGCTTTAATAAATTAACTAGTTTTTCTTTCCTTTTCTTTTTCTTTTCTCCCCCTACCCTACCCCCCCCCCCACACACACGATTTCTCTGTTTAGCACTGCCTGTCCTGGAACTCTGTAAACCTGGCTGGCCTCAAACTCAGCGATTCACCTGCCTTTGCCTCCTGCTTGCTGGGATTAAAGGTTGCATGACCGCTGTCCACTGATACTTTTTGTTTGTTTGCTTGCTTGTTGGGTGTCTTTTTTTTTTTTTACAAGTCTTCAATTGTTTTACTATCGTATGGATTCAGCCACAAACACCATTCATAGAACTAGTTTTGAATATATGTGGGAGCTGTCTAAGCACCTGCTGTGTTACACACTTTTGTAATCACAAGATAATTCAAGTACAAACACTCCTAGAGAGTTCAGACATTTAAAAGAGACCTACGTGCTAAAAATCATGGGGTAGCCACCAAGTTAGAAATCTATTTTGAGCTGCAGTGTAGCATTTGCTGTTTTAAAGTACAAAAGGCAATCAGGTTTGTTAACAAAGGGGGAAAATGACTGCCCTTGTTGGGAACTCTCTGATTCGCTGGTGCAGTTAGCTTACTTCCTGAGCACATTTCAGGGCTTGGGAGTCAGATGTGGCCGTGTGTATGTAGTTCCTGTAGCCTGAAAGTCGACAGGTGGACAAGGAGTGGAGGGTTGGGTTTGAAGCCCAGTGGATAGAACGCTTGCTTAGCATGCTCAAAGTCCCAGGGTCAGGCCTCAACATCAGATATCAGTGTGATGACATATGCCTGAGGTTCTGGCATACAGGACATGGAAACTGGATATCCTGATCAAGATCAAGAGCTCAGAGTCTGCCTCTATCACATGGTGAATTAAAAGTCTAGCCTGGGATACCTTGTATCGATAAATGAATAAATATAAACAATAATAGTAACTAAATAGAAAGGGAAACTGAGGCAAGGACCGCCTCCCTAGCAGGTCTGACTGATAAAAGTCAGCCCTGCTGTTCACACTGACCATGAGAGGCCAGATCTTCTGCTGCCTTCCTTGTGTGGACTCTCCAGAATTTTCTTATAGAATGTGAAGCGCCAGGCATTTTAACGTTCCTTGCCATCACTTCTATCTGTGCCACATGCATTCTCCCTCTAGAGTAGACCAAGAAAAAAGTATGTCTTCCTACCCACCCTCCCCATGTGAACCCTCTGCTCCCTTATGCAGCACCATGTGCCTTATATACCTTTTGGTCATGCACATAGAAAACAGCAAGAACATTCTCTGCTGTGATTAAATTCTCACTTTGTGATAAACACTTGACTTACTACATTATGTATTTTATTTGGATCATCTTACTTTGTTTCTATAGGGATCGTTATCCCCAGTTTGTGAATGAGAAGCATGAAGCCTCAGAGAAGGCAGCTCCCAAAATCACATCAGTCGCCAGCTAGACAATCAAAATAGATGCCGGGACAACGATTAAGTGCTTACGAGTATGTTCTGATTTTCCAGAGAATCTTAGATCCCAATACCCGTGTCAAGTGTCTCCATCAGATAACACCTTCTTCTGGCCTCCTGGGGAACTTACACTCATATGGGCATGGGCACACACATACACACACACTCATACATACACACACATACACACAGTCACACGTGCATACACACTCACATACTCAGGCACATACATACACTCACACACATACATACACACATATACACATACACACACTCACACACACTCACACACATTCTCACACATACACATGCATAAAATAAAAACTAAAAATAAGCAAGATGTGAATCCAGACCTACCTAATCTCATGTTTCATATTTGATCAACTACATTATACTGTCCATACAGTTCAAGATTATTTTCCAATAGGAGTAGAGTTGGTTACCCTAAACCACACATAAAAGCACCGAATGCACACCTCTTGCCCTTCCCACTCCCCAAGCAACCCCTAAAAAAACCTTTGTCTGTCCTTAAGGAGCCCTCTCCTGTACAGATGCAAGTAGAAAAACAATACAAACAAACAAACAAAAACAACAACAAAAATGAATCTTATTTTCAGAGAAAGAGTTTGAACAGTCTTGTAATATCTAGTTGTGCACCGACCTTCCTGAGTAACTTTTGCTGCCTTGGGGTCTTTGTGGACATGAACTCTCCTCTGTGTGAAATAGTTCCTTCAGAATTACGCTGCAGGAGCAAGCGAATACTAGCAACGTTACTAAGTGGGCAGGCAAAGCCCGGAGGACAAAAGAGAGGAAACCTTGTCTATAGTAGAGTGTATTCGTCTAACCCCACAGTCCCAAACACCACACACAGATCAACCAGTCTCTGCCAGGTAAGGTGTCTAGGAACCAGCAATGGAAGATGTGTCCCAGCCTCTCCCCTGGGAGCTTGTTCTTAGAGGCCATGCCCGGGAGAATTGGGATGTGGGAGTTTTTCTATGAACTTGGAACCTCAGGGGGAAGACTGTGTGAATTGGCATTTCCCATGATTAGCTGTACCTTTCTTTTTAAATATAATATTAAAAGGCCAGAAAAAAATGCATGCTTAAGTCCATCATCTGGTATAGACCATGTCTGTGTCACCAAGCTGGAGAAGCTTTTGTCAAACCTGGCTGTCATCGCCTGCTCCATCTTATGGACCAATAGTGTTCCTTGGAAGTGGACGACTGCAATATTGTGTGTCTGGAACAGAGGAGCGGCTCGTGAGTAAGGTCTCCTTGTTTGCATGCATTTTTTTCTGGTCTCCTGATAACATCTGCATGCAGCAGTGTAAATGGCAACACTGTTGATGTTACCAGATTCTTACAGGTTCCAGCTGCCTGTCCTTCCCTCTCCAGCGGGTCCCAACACTACAAAGGAAAGGGGGGAGAGGGAAAGTGTAGCTGGCTCCCTAATCTCTCATTACACGGAGGTAAATTCCATTGTGAAAATTTTTATTGGCAATTATAGTTTTAGGGGAATCAGGAATTCTCCAAAAGCAACCTTTAAACAGTCCCAGTTGACTGCGTTGTTTTGGAAAAAGACGGGTGATTCAGTTTGGTTGTGCAGAAGCTTCAGATAAAACAAAACTTCGTGTTCCAGAACATTTGTGTGGAGAAGCACAGGAGGACATGTGAGAGGTGGAGAGGACGGCCTCGTCCTCGGAGTGTGAGGGCGGGGACGGCATCCTCAGAGGTCGCTGCAGCCGAGCTTCTCCTTATCTGTGTGTGTGTGTGTGTGTGTGTGTGTGTATGTGTGTGAGAGAGAGAGAGAGAGACAGACAGACAGACAGACAGACAGACAGACAGAGACAGAGAGACAGAGAGAGACAGAGAGAGACAGAGAGACAGAGACAGAGACAGAGACAGAGACAGAGACAGAGACAGAGACAGAGAGAGAGCGAGCATAGGAAATGAGGAACAGGTCCAGAAGTCAGTCGTTCTCTCTGTGGATTATGGCTTAGGAGGTTAAACTCAGATTTTCTAGCTTGCGTTCTTACCCTCAAAGTCATTTCACAGCCATCTCAACTCTGATTAAAAAACAAACAAAAATTTGTACAAGCTTCCTGTCCTGTTCCATTGCTGCTGTTTTTCAAGATAGAATCTTGTTCTGTAACCCAGATGGCCTGATTCACAGTGCTCCTACCTCAGCCTCCCACCGCACCTCCCTCCCTCCCTCCTTCCTCCCGTTCTCTCTCTCTCTCTCTCTCTCTCTCTCTCTCTCTCTCTCTCTCTCTCTCAGATAAAAACCTCTCTGTATTGTCTTAAGTTACCCAGTGGTCCTCCGGTCTCTGCCACTCAGGTATATTTTCCCTTCTTGGGTGTCGTTGACCTTTAACCTGACGGCGAGACAGAAAGAGAAGCCCCGCATGAAACTAGAAATGGGAAGATCCTTCCGACCTCCTCCACCATGAAAGGCTCTTCTGCAGCCAAGTAGCCAATGGAGAAAGGCTGTATTACACATCTGCATGGATAGACATATACACACCCATACCATATATGTATGTGTGTGTATGTGCCTGCGTGTATATGTATATATGTGTATGTGTGCGTGTTGTGCACATGTGTGTATGTGTGTGTGCATGCATGTGCATGTGTGTATTTGCGTGTGTGTGTGTGTGTGTGTGTGTGTGTGTGCGCGCGCGCGCGTGCGCGTGTATGTGTGTGCCTGTGTGTGTGTGTTTGTGTGAACATGCATGCGCATGTGTGTGTGTGATGCTATGAATTCCTTCTGCACAGGGCCATTGTCCTTCACCTTCCTATACTGTTTGCTTGTCATTAGAATTTTTATCTATCAACTTCAAGAATTACCCGATTGCCAGTGAGGTAATTGTACAAATCCATCTTCAGCTACCATTCTGAACTCACTAGGTAATAAGACATTGTCATGCCGGGCATGGTGGCGCACGCCTTTAATCCCAGCACTTGGGAGGCAGAGCAGGCGGATTTCTGAGTTTGAGGCCAGCCTGGTCTACAAAGTGAGTTCCAGGACAGCCAGAACTACACAATGAAGAGAAACCCTGTCTTGAAGAAAAAACAAACAAACAAACAAACAAATAAGACATTGTCTATTTAGGGAAATTAAACCCAAATAATTGTACTCTATTTTGAACTTTTATATTCCACATAGAAGAAACACAAACGTATATTATGCTTAAATCCATATGCCCGTCCCCCAAAATACAATCACCTGTTCAGTCACAGAGGAGAAATAATAGAGTCAAATTCTCTCCTAAAGGATGAAGTGTTACCAGACTGGTTTAAGTAGACAGGGCAGACTTGGGAAGTGGCACACATTCCTTCCAAACAGCCAAACGAGGCTCCCTTTCTTCTTCCTCAAACACCAGTGAAAACCAGTCTCTTTCCTTTACTTCGAGCCAAGACAACTGTCAGCCTAGGCACCCAGACTGGGGTGGGCATCTCTTGAGGGCTTTGCAGCTGTTCTCAGCCCTGCAGTGTCTCCAGCCAGCGGGTCACTCACACAGACAGCGCAGTGTCTTTGGGAAATTGAGGTCAGGAGGGAACGCGGTCCTCTGCCTCCCAGGCTCCCGGTATGTTATTTCACCTGCTGGGTACAGAAACTTCTCTCTGGAGTTCAATGAAGAAAGCACTTCCTTTATGACTCACACACAGGCCCCTGCACCCAGGGGTCACTGAGGTGAGACCCTTCCTTGGCACAGACTTAGAACATCCACCAGGGAAAGCTGACACTCCCCCTTTCGGAAACCATTGTTGGAACTTACAGGTTCAAACCACAGCCAGCTTGTTTTAATGAAATTACAGAAAAGGCTTCTACTTGAAGTGGGAAAAACGTGGAAAGAAAAGAAAACTTCCTCTTGAACCCAGTATCCCCATCTTTTTAAAGTCAATCTTTTTCATTGTTATCAGTGTTATTAATATTACCATATTCGCTTCTTGGAAAGACCGGAGGCAACGTTGTCTGCACGTTTGGTTTTGGGAACTTTGGACAATCCACATTTGTGCACCGTCTCTATTTCAACGGCACACCATCCCTGCCGGTTGCCTGTCAGGCCTAAGACTCATTTAGTCTTCCCAAGAGCCTCCAACTTTGAAGTTCTTGATGGCAGTACTGTCTGTTTTAAGCTTCCTTTATGTACTGGAGAAGAGTGGGCTGTGCTCCCCTGGGGGTCGGAGGGCAGTGTGAGGGAGGGAGCCATCTCTCTCCTCCCACCGTGTGAGTTCCAAATCAAACTCAGGTCACTGGGATGCTGACAATCACCTTGACTCTCCAGCCATGTCCCCAGCCTCCCTTTTGATATGCCATGCTAATGTTTGGCAAACACTGACCAAGCAAGTGTCCCAGGCCGTGCTTAGCACCATGCGAGGTGCCAGATCTACAGGGAGCAACTGGCACTTCATGGTGTTCCCCAATACAGGACTCCCATTTTTTGGGAGCATTTTTAAAACATGTCATTGAAGCTCCAACAGATAAAGGATGAATTAGCTCAGAGAAAAACTAAATAACAGTTCTGATCGTCTCAGAGAAATCCGGGGGGCGGGTGGAATCCTTGATGAGTTGACCTTGGTATAAGGTGATGAAGCCCGGAATAGAAACAATTAATTTTTTTATTGGAATTTGCATAGCAATTTTTTCATTTAATGATGATACCTCTGAGTTCCCATATTAAACCTAGTGTTATTATCGGGAAGTGAATAAGGAGGTACTCATGGAAAAGAAATATTAGTTTAAAAATCGTAACTGCGGTCAGGGAGCACGGGACACACACTTGTATTTCTGTGACTTAAATGTTTGTCTTCATCCACCTCTAATTCCATCAATGATAGTGAGAAATAGTGAAACCAATATCTTTGATGTTTATCAGAAAACCATGTTTGTTCTTACTTGGTTCTGTTTCCCCCCTTGTATTTACCATGGGTGGTGCTGGTGCTGGTGCTACTGGTGGTATGCTCAAACATGCATGTGGATGTCAGAAGGCAACATGTATGTGTTGGTACACTTCTGACATGTGGTTCACTGTGAATAGATATCAGCTTGTCAAAATTGGAAGCAAGCACACTCGGCCACTGAACTCTCCCACCGGCCCTCTTGCTTGGGTTTTTAAGTGATCCTGGATCCAGACACTATGCCCTGTGAAATGTTCTAGAGCACAATGAAGCTGTGATCCTGAATAAGCTGTGCAGAGTATCAACCTCCTGCTACAGTGGACAAGCTCCTGGATCCTAGACAACCTGTAAATCAACTTTGAGGACTCAAGAACCTTTGCTTTAAAATAAAAATATTGTTGCCCAGCTTGGAGAATTCTTCTAAGAACACTTTGTAACAAGGTCTTGTGGAATATTGTATCTCCCAAACAATATTCCAAGAACTTTTGTATACAATGTTTCTTTTACAAATTTTGTTTTGTTTCATATTTGAGAGAAGAGTCCACTAACCCAGTTGGCTCACTTGCTAGCCGAGGATAACTTTGAACTCTTTATCTTCCTGTCTCTATATCCTGCATTCTGGGATTACAGACGGGCACCATCATGCCAAACGTTCTTATGACGTTCTGAGGCCATGTGTTGTACATGAGATAATGAAGCACGGGGAAACTCCTTTCAGGCCAAGATCGCACAGATGGCAGGGATAGAATCATGTCAAAACCCGGAGCTTGCGCTTTCTACTGCTTCATTCAGGGTCTGTGAACATGCAGAAGGCACACAGGAGAGCTATGAGGCTCATCGCTGCCCTGATCTCCTGTCTGTCTACCCATGCTCTGAGACATCGCTACAAGATTCCCCTGGCCCAATACTCTCCCCAAAGGGGAAGAGTCCCCTCCTCCTCCCCCTTCATCTCCTACTTCCCCACCAAACAAGCCCCGCCCTCACTCACGTGCCTGCTCTTCCCTCCCACCCTCCCCCTCTCCAGTTTTGCTTGTCCCTTGTACCAGAGACATAAGTGATGGTTACTCCTTGCTTATTTATTTCATTTTGTTTATAGTTTAAGTTTGAATAATATACAAATTAAGATTACTTTCTAAAGCCTACAGGCTTTGGTAGTGCCTGGATTGGATATAACCATGGATTGCGCAAGACTCTAAAAAGCCTTTGCTGTCATTCCAAGAGAATAACCTGGAACCATTAAGTTTCCGTTACTTGATGTCCTCTCACAACTGTCTTCTCCACATAGGAAATGGTGCATGAATTTACACTCTGGGGCGCATACACTGCATTGGTTTTTGATATGCCTCCCAGAAAGCCTTGTTGGGCATGTGCAAGTGTTTTCGAAGGAATGCCCACTCTGTAAGGGGAACATGATGTACTCCAGTTTCTCATCGAAAGTGAATTTCAGTAAGATATTATCACTTACTCAACACCACCAGGAAATTGGAATAATGAAGTCTTCAGCGTTTGCCAAAGATTCTGTGTTGATTTAGAATTGGTTGTTTTTCCACATATTCAGGGAGTTACTTGGAGTGGTTTTTCATGAAGAAAAGCTGGAGTTTAAGAAAGAGTCTAAATATAGGCAAGCACAGGCATTAAAAGAAAGAAAGGCTTAAGAAAAGAGCATTTACACATCCTGGAGTGGACAAGGACTTCTCAAGAGAGAAGCTCACTGAACGAGTACTGGAATATACTGTTTCATATGTATAGAGCAAAATATCACATTTCCAAAATAATAGAACCTGTTTTCACAAGGAATTTTGCAATTTTTCCAACAAGTGTTTTAAAAATCAATTGGATAATCTCTTTTCCTTCTCCCAGAAAGTAACTGTGGAATCATGATTCTAGTGTGTGTGAGAGAGAATTCTCATATATAATGATTTTATTTCATTTTCCCTCAAAATCCAATAAGACATTATCTCCTCATGAAAAGCTATAAAATGGTAGTCCTCCTGAAAAAGATATTTATAATTAATCTGAGGTTTCACACATATTTAATCTATTAGTAGAAAAATTTCCCATCTGGACTCCAATTATCTTGCAAAAGTTTAAGAAGAGCCTTTAAAAAAAACTTTAGCCACGTGTTCCTCTATTCTGTCGATGGCTCTTCACGGAGAACAGGAGAGGAGAACAGGAGAGGAGAACACAGGCCTCCTGAAAGCTCTCAGCTGGAGACAGCGCTGGCCCCCAGTTATCTTCATACCACTGGCTTGTCTTATCCATGGAAGCCACACACCCTTTGCCATGAGGACTTCACAGAGGAATTCTCACATATGAATCAAGTTAAACTTTGTTTTAAAGCTTGTGTGTGTTAAGTAGCATCTCCCACTCCTTCCCACGGAAGGACCACCTGAACTACAAGAAAAAGGAACGCCGTGACAAGAGAAATGGGACTGATTGTGCTAAAAACATCTGAGATATATCCTTTCTAAAGAGTAGTACCTGGCTTTCCAGAAAGTCGCCATTCCCACAAGAGACCCCAACCCATGCTTCTAAAACCCAAGAGGCTCAGGCACTACAGCAAATATCACAAAAAGGCAGCTCTAAGTCTGGGCTGTGTGTGTGTGTGTGTGTGTGTGTGTGTGTGCGCGCGCGCACGCGCGCGCGCATGTTGCTGTATGTGCAGGCATATATACATGTGTTTTGCCTCTGTAGGCCTGAAGTCAACCTCTGACTTAATCAGTTTTCCCACATTGTCCACCTCGGGTTGTGGGGGTGGGGGTGGGGTAGGGAAACAGAGTCTGTGAATGACCTGGAATTTAACTACAGTAGCCTGGCTGGCCAGTGAGCCTCGGGGATCCTCCTGTGTCCACCTCCACAGTCCTAGGATTACAAGCATTTTCATTCTTATAATCTTACCCAGGGTTTTTACATGGGTCCTGGAGATCAATCTTGGGTCCTCAAGCAGTTTAACTATTTCTCCAGCTCCTGTGTGTTCTTGTAACAGTTTTGCTTTTCTGAGTCACAATTCTTTACACTCAACACACACACTACACATATGTAATATACATTATATATACATATTCAAACCACTCCCCTTTTTTGTTTTGCCTTGTAATGCATAGGGGTCACAAGACTGCTTGCAGAAGTGGGCTCTCTCTCTCTCTCTCTCTCTCTCTCTCTCTCTCTCTCTCTCTCTCTCTCTCTCTCTCTGCTGTTTGGGCCCCAGGAATCAACCCTCACTCTATGGGGCTTGGCAGGAAGCACATTTACCTGCTGAGCCATCTCACCCTCCCCAACATTTCAACTATAGCTATGGATAATTTTTGTTGTTAGTTAAAGACAACAAAGGGTGTGTTTGTCAGGGATGAGCTGTGCTCTCCATAGGAGATGCCACCAAGAATTCCAAGGTCACTGACGTGGAGCTAAGTAAAACTCTGCTCTGCAGTCATCAATGTCTCTTAGAAGAGAAGAGGACTCCGGGGCTCAAAGCAACCTAAGAGTTGGTCTCTAGCAGATGCCAGCGCAGCCTCAGGATGGGTTGGGGATCGTGGAGTTGACTGGCAGTCAGGAAGGATCATCAGCCCTCTGCTTTGGATCTTGACAATAACGGTATTGAACGTTTTGTATTTATTTCTGTTGTTTCCTTTCATTTGGATTTAATTTGATTTGAGCTCTTTTCTGGCCACGGTCTCTTAAAGGAGAGTGAAAGACATTTCCTCCTGTTTCTAGAAATCTTCATGGAGAAGTCCACTCGCCCTCCCATCTGCACTTGGTTTAGCCGGGCTTTGATTAATAAGGACCACCCTATTGTTCATTGGTTTGACAAGGGGATGTGTACAATGTGTCCCTGGTGAGTGAGATTTCAGTAAAGAGCTGGCTGTGCTTTCAACCCCACGCTGCCTGTGAAATCCAGCCTCTTGAAGCCGGAGGTCAGTGGGGAGCAAGCATAGGTGTTTTATGCTCCCCTGTCTACCGCTCCCCCAACCCCAAACACCAGCACCTGTTAGATGTGAGGGTGAAATGATTGTGCTGGAACTCTGGGACTGAGTCCTGATGCAGACCTGAATGAGGCTGTGATGTGGGGTGGATAATGAGCTCAGGAGACTGCCCACTGCTACACATCATTACCATGCAGATCATGAAAGCAAATGAAATGGTTCGAGCAGATAACAGCTGTTTTTATTCTGCTTTTCAAAGATTCCCTTAAACAACCCGGGTCTCCTGGCTTTTATTTAAGGGTGAACACCCGATTGTAAACATAGGGGCGATGCGTTCTCATGATGTCAGTAATAAAAGCATGTATAAAGCTGCGTGTGGATTCTGGAAAGCTAACTAACCATTAAAGCCAAGAAACATAGTCTGGCACAAATCTTATTATGTGTCCAAGAGGACTTGATGGTATGCACATAAGAAAATGTAATGAAACAGCGGGAGAGAGGAGAGAGGGGAGGGGGAGGAGCCGGCTTTGCTATCCGTGAGAGGTCAGCAGGAGAGGGAGGCAGAGAGGTAAAGCTGCCAAGATCATCTGAGAAAGGGGTTAGCAGAACATGCGGAGGAAGAGAGCAGTTTTACTTTTGTTTCGCTGCAGCTTTAGAGCATCCTTGCCTTGCATTTTTGCCCATCAGTTATCAGCAATGAGGCTGAGGGAGAGGACTCAGGGAGAGAGAGATGGGTCTTCCTTTCTTAGGGAATTCAGAGCTCATCAGAGGCGATGGGTATCTATTGTGTTTGTAATTGCTATGATCATTATCATAAGCATTAGGTCTAGCTCGCTTGAAGAATTCCACAGCACCACACGCAGCTCATCAGAATTCTGTAAAAATAAAATTGTGTGCAGGGGAATTTCTGCAGAGCGCAGCTTATGTGGAGCCATTCTACCGAACGAGTCTCATAATTTCGCATTAAAAAAAGAAAGCAAGAATAGAAACAATCTCTTCTAGATGTTCTATAAGAATATCATGCTCGTGCTCATGTTTTTAACGTGTCTTCTTATTTTGGTATAATTGGAGTCCTCTCTGAATGGGTGGTGTATTAATAAGATAGAAATAAATGATTTCTTTACTGAATTTAGTAATAAAAATGTTGGCGTCTTAGAAAAATAAATGTATATACATATAATGTTTGTACCTAATATTTGTGTATAAGCCACATAGATTATAACATAAACCCAAAGATGACTTCAACAAGCATCTTAATAGTGAGACTCAGCTGTTCACATACTTAGACCTGTGCTTAAAATAATTTTAAAAAGAGAGAAAGAGAAAGAGAGAGGCATAAAAATGTCAACTGCATAGATTTACTGCTAAAAGATCCTGGTTCACCTGTGCATAAATACAACTGTCCCCAAGGGCGTACACATTTACAAATGCAAATTAATTTTTTACCTGTCCAACATGTGTGTTACAATGGATCTCAAAACCAAGCAGTGCAAACCTCTAAACTTGGGGAGGGGGAGGGGCTTGGGTGCCAGGTATGGTCCCGTGTCTAAATTGAAGATGGATTTTTCTGGTCTTGGGTGCTTACTCATTATTGTATGTGGGAGGGGCCAGCGACATAAAGTGGCACCAGCTCACTCTAATAAATGACCTTCTACTTCTTTGTATCAAGTAGGAGATGGCACAGAGCAAAGTTGCTTTAAAGTGATCTTTCCAGTTCTTTCAGAAACAGATCAGACTGGCAGCGTTTTCCATCATTGTGTCAACACTGGTTCTGTGGGCTCACGCTAAATAAAAAAGAGCAACAATACACAGCCCTGCCTCTGCCTTCTAGCTTATACCAGTATTCTATCTGTAACTAGTTATAGCTGTTACTTTCATATATCGTGAATTATCTGGTTCGAAGCCCCCCTCTCTTCTCTTCCTCTCTCACTCCTTCCCTGACTCCTCCTATTCTCCCTTCCTAATAGAAACAAATAAAGGAAAATATAAACGACGACGCAAACCTACCATTCCTGCATGCTGGGTCTCAAACCTGGGATAACAGGTTAACTGAGGTGCCCATTAGCATATCAGAGCAGGACCTGGCCACCAGGCTCTCCCTGCAGCCCTCAGTCCCTACCCCTTACAGGACCTGCCTTGCCTCACCTTGCTGGCATACACCTCATCTTCTCCAGCCTGGGGGTGGGGGAGGGCTGGGCGGTCCTTCCCCCAGCTCCCCTCCCCTACATAATCCAACCATGTTGGTTACCTGGTCTCTTTTCCTACCCTTTACCTTTCTGGCATCTAGGTCCACCTCTCCTCACCACCCCCTTTCCTCACATGGCTTGGGTCAGGGTCATGTCCATTCTGGACTTTCCAACATGTCCCAGCCTCTGGCAGTCTACAATAAAGCCCCCTTTATCTACAATAAACCTTCTCCTCCAGCGTACCTAGGGACAATCGTATTCTTTCCTTTTCATTTCTTTATTTCATTCATTTGCTGCCAAAACTCGGGACCAGTCAAGTTCTTCCTTTTCGTTTCTTTTTATTTTTCTCATTCACTGCAAAAGCACAGAAAGTAAGGTTTGTACCAAGTTGCATTATAAATAGCCTGTGAATAAATTGGTCTTTAAAATGCCTAGGATAAGGTTTTAGAATCTGCAACTATATCCTAAAACATGAAGCCGCCGCGTCGATTAGGCGCCCAAGGCAGGCCGGAGAGAAGCGCCAAAATTCAGTGGCTCCTGTCTGCAGACGGAACATAGGCTGCTCATATGGTTAGGAAACATGAACTTGGATGCCATGTGAATACCAAGTTGGGAAGCCAAGCATTCTGTGACTATGAGCATTGGAGGAGTATAAAAAAAAAAAAAAAAATCTCCCCATAGTGAGGCAGGGCACTGTGCTGAGAACGGTCCCTCCACTGATAATCTCGCTTGAGATGAAGCATCTCTTCCTACTGTGGCGGGTATCAGGATGGCGTTGCAAGCCCTCATTCGTCAGATCACAAGTGGACATCACTGCCACCTCGTTTCTGTAGACCCATGCAAAATTATGATTTCTTCAGGTTTCAAACAAAGAAATGTGCCATTTGTAAGCAAGGGAGGGTAAATGTCGTTTTCCTGCTTTTCAAGACTCAAAGTAATCCAAAATCAAGACGAGCAAAGACGCTAGGAAAATCTGCCCCTTTGGCCCTGCCCTGGGTGCTTTAATGACTACAAGATGTCTGAAGCGTATTTGAGACGTAAGAAGAATCTGCTTCCCAAAGGGAAACTGCTCCTGAGAACAGACCCAGAGGTACAATAAATAAATGGACAGGTCTAGGAAAGTCTGAATCACAGCACGTTCCAACGTCTAGGGAAGAAGCTGAGAGCATCACGTGACCTTCTGCGAAGCCCTTTTCCATGATGATGGCTTCCACAGGGCCGCCGGCCTCTTTCTAAGCAGACATTTCTTTTCTTACTTTGAGTTTCACGGTACCATGCTACCAATTAGCAAACTTCTATCACGCCCCAACCCCGCATTCCCCCACAACACTTTGCTCTAGCTGTAAAGTGCTGACTGGCTACCTAAAAGAATGAAGATAGAGGAGAAACCTGTGTGAGAAAGAGTGCATCGAGTTCCTCTCGACAAACTAGGGTAGAACGTGGGCGATTCGCTTTGAGGGTGCTGGTTTGGACTTTGAGGGTGCTGGTTTGGGCTTTGAGGGTGCTGGTTTGGGCTGGAAGGGCACAGCTCTCGGGCGCGGCTCTCTCCTTCCTTCTGTCAGCAGTTGTCTCACCTTTCCTCCAGATCAGCCCTGGCCTCCCAGCCCAGGCATCAAAGGAATTAGGTCAGACCCAGAAGAAATCGGGTTGCAGGCAAGGAAAAAAAAAATTAATAAAAGGAAGCGATGCCAGCTTGGAACCCCTGTGCTCCTTCGGGCAGACTAACGAACCCTGGCCTTAGATGTAACCGTATTAAGTAATTGTTATGTCAGAGAGACACAGCGAAGAGGTTGGAGAGTCCAAAGATTTTAACAGCATGGAGCTCTGTGCAATTGATTTAAAGCTGGTCTGCACATACCGTTCGAATCAACTGGCTTCAGAGGCTTAACACAGTATTTGCAATTAAAAAATAATTCCAGAAAAAGATCTGGTACAGTATCTGTTTTCCTATATAATTTAGGACTTTTTTTTTATTTTTAGTTTGAATTTCAATCTTATACAAGATTAGTAATCCTTAATAGTACATGTGATCTATACGCAGCAAAGAAGTTAGTATGTACAGTGCTTTTTACTCCATTACTACTATGCTATCTTCTCTTGAGTTACTCTAAGGATTACATATGAGGATATATATTATATATATTAATATATAGCCCCACATATATATGTTATATATGTGTTATATATATATATGTGTGTGTGTGTGTATAGTGTATATATAACATATATGTTATAAACACATTAGAGAGAGACTTCACGTTAGAAGATGCTCATGCTTAGTTCTCCCTCTGGGTGACTGCCTTTGTGGCCACTGTTACTGCCTCTAGCGTGGTTGGAGGAGCCATCCACATTTAACCTACAGCATTATCCAAGGGTGTGCTAAGAATAGCGGCAACAGAGAACAAGTCCTGGCAGAGACGCCAAGGCAGGCCATCAAAGTCAGCAGTAACATTCAAGAGCGTTTTCCAGGGCTGGCAAATGGAGATGGGACTATTTATATGTGATCTCTCAAACTCCGGGGCGTATTTTAGGAGAGATGTTTTCCTCGGAACGCTTAGATTAGGCTTTATTCGTCGTTCTCTTCACCTCTTAAAGGTTTTCTTGGATGAGGGAGCAGAACTTCGAGTGATTCTAGTTGTACGCATACCACCACACTGGGTGTTCAGAACAGCCAGTGAGAGACATACCGGTGCTGTGGTGCCGTTTGTACGCCGGTACATGACAAGTACAGGCATTAAGTATCTTGTTAAATGGTCCCAACCTGAAGGTAACAAAGAAAGTTTGAATGCAGGGCACCTGCATTATTTCCGGTATGTTTTTTCCATCCTGTACAGGTTTTAAGTTTTAGGGAGGATCAAGCCTCTGGTTGTTGGATGTGGTGAATCCCACTACGTGATAGCTTTGTGACATATCCTCAAAGAATGATCGTGTTGTTATCAATAATCGTCATCAATAGTACAACTGTAATCCAAGGAAAAGTCAACTATTGTTGAGATTTTCCTTGGTTGTAATGAATACCTGAAGAAAACAATGCAAGGAAGAGAAAACTCATTGGGCTATCTCAGAGCTTTCAGGCCATTGTGCTATTGAAGGCTTGCAGGGGAGAAGGGCTCAGGTTGTGGTGTGCTGCAGAGCAGAGGACAAGGCCTGTGCTAATGGCTTTCCTCTTCTTCACTGACGCATCCTGGTCTCCAGCCTATCGGATGGTGCAGTGCACTCTTAGGGTGTGTCTCTCTGACCTTAGGTCGTCATCCTTTCTAGAAACACCCTCACCAATGAACCAGGACTGTGATCTAGTCATTTCCCATTTCTCTCACTCTATTTGAGATCAAACATCACGTGAACGTCATGATATTCTTTTAGGCCACGTACATCTGAGTTTCTCCTGTTTAAATTCATTGAGTCTTCACCCTGAGATGGACAGCCGTTCTTCAATTTGCAAGGAAGGAAACTGAAGCAGAGGAAGATAAGTGACTTCCCCCAAGGTTATCAACAAGAATGAACAAGAGTCAAAATTCAGCCCGGCGGTGGTGGCGCACGCCTTTAATCCCAGCACTTGGGAGGCAGAGGCAGGTAGATTTCTGAGTTTGAGGCCAGCCTGGTCTACAGAGTGAATTCCAGGGCAGCCATGGCTACACAGAGAAACCCTGTCTTGAAAAGCCAAAAAAAAAAAAAAAAGAGTCAAAATTCACACCCTGAGTAAGAGTCTGCCTCTAGAGGCATAGAGCTTCACAAACTTAACTATTCCATTTTCATTACTTCACATGAAATGTGACAAGGAGTCACTTCCTTTCTATTGTCATTTTGTGACCAGAGATAAACGATGACAATGATGACGTGTTTTACAGGCACAAGACCTTGTGCCTTGAATGACCTGTCCTCATCCCCCACAGCCCCATCTGTATGTATCATTTACCTCTGACCCTTGAACTCTTGTGATAGACTTCCCAGAACCAGGGGTGTGACTCACAAGCCTCTCAACCCTCAAAGAGCAGCTATCACCTCCTGTCCCATCTACGCTGCCTCCAGCTTCCATTCCTCAGTCCCACGGGACCCTCTCAAGCAACTTGAGAGGGGAGACTCCCACTTCCGTGTCTTCTGCCATTAGCTAACAGTGTATGAAGGAGTCAGGAAGCACGTGACCTCCTTGGCTAAGTGACCCAAACAGGTGAGCTTTATGAAGAGATAGAAGGATAAAACGGCACAAATGCGTGGTTGATTTAGCTCAAGGGGTAGATGGAGAGAGGCAAATGGAATCAAATACAGGAAATGGGTGACGCCGCTTGTTTTTAATAAAGAGAAACATTCTTGGGCCATTATAAAACATAATTCTGCTTCTTGTTTTGTCTTTGGAGTAGCCATTGGCACTGACTCGGAAAGGTGGTGGTTAGGTCTGCTCTTGGGAAGCTTTTCCTTCTTCCCTTGAGCACCAGAGCCTTTCAGAGCACGCACTCCCCTTCTAGGAAGGAGGCTTTGGCTGCCCAAGTCACCCTTGCAAAGAACAGTCTGGCCCTCATCGAGGGTTCTGGATGAAGTCCTCCTTATCTCTCGGTCACTCACTCTGGCTTCTGTTACCTTTACCCAATGCCACAGTGAAAGCGCCATGACATCCTAAACCTGCTGGGTGTAGGATCTACTTTGGGATAGAGCTATCCTCTGAATGCTGAAAAAGCAGAGGGTTACAATTTCCAGTAATTTATGTCTTCTCCCAGTGACAGAGCCCGCCTGGCAGAACAAAAATAAATGAAATAGAAGGGTCCCCTCATTAATAACCACATCTTTTGTGAGAAAATGATATCACCTACAGAAACATATGTGAACACTACAGGCTGCCCTTACAGATAGCTTTATTTTATGGTTCATAAGTGCAGTGTTCTGCTAAGGGCTAGGATCATAACGCAGCAGCAGGCACCCTCACGCCTAGCGCGCCCGAGGCCAGAGGTTCGTCCCACAGTGCTACAACAATTAATTGATGGGTTACTCACTTAATCAAAATAAACAAAAAGAGAAAAGCTTGCCATTATTGGAGAGGCATTGCCCTTGGAAGATTTTTGAGCTGTATGCTATGGGAAAGAAACAATATTCTTTTTAGAGAGTTGCTTTTGACAGTGACCATCAAAGCAGAAAAATACAGAGGAAAGACTGGCCTTTCTCCTTGAAATCAATGATTCTGAGTTTTGTCAAAAAAAACAAAACAAAACAAAACAAAAAAAGACGGAAATTTATCAAACTCTTACATCAGCAGCTTCTTGTCTTTTATGTGGCAGAACAATTATTTTTGTGATTGTATAACAACATTATTTGATTTTTTTTTTACATATTTAAACAAAGCCCACTGTGTGCCAGTTACACACAGTATATGTCCTCTGGTTAAATATCCTGTTGGTCTCTGGGTTTTTACTCCTGAGACCTAATACTTATGACTATGGACAACATATATGGGCAAGCCAGCCAACACCCCCCCCACCTCACCCCCCCACACACACATACACACACTCAAAATAACATAAATGGCAGAAAACGCATGTGTGTTAACATGTTGTAATTAACACCGATGATAGTGTGTCTTTGAGATTACATGAAATCAGCCACTAGAGAGATCTGTGTCAACCGAGAGCACAGAAATTAAAATCCCTGTTTGAAAAAGTGCGTGGCCTCAAAGCCAAAGTCTTTGCCTCCTGCTCGAGTCTGTCTCCTGGTCTTGCAATTCTCATTGGGATGCCTGGTAAACACCCTTCACCTTTCTTTCTCCGGCCTCAGGGTAGAAAGGGTCCCTTTAACTCCTGGAGACAGTAAATCACCGCCTGTGTGGTGGTTCTCAGAAGACACTTAAAGGGCTGAATTGGACGCTCTACATAGCACCCTTGCCAAAAGAGTTCGGAAATGGCTTCCAGCTTCCCACAGTAATAAAATGGCACTGTTTGGCATCTTTAAGGTAATAAAACTGATTTTTCCCCCATTCTAGTAAACGAGAAGAGAGGCCTGGTTGTTTGAAAAACTGATTTAAATTCATGTGTTTGCCTCAAATTATAAGGCGTGATATGAAAACACTTAGGTGAACTTCAGACCACCTCAGAAGGTTATTATCCCCAGCCCTCTGGGGGGAAAGGGGGCGGGGTGGGGTGAGCGGGTAGGGCAGCCAGGTGCCTTCGCTCTGCTCTGCAGCCACGGTCGATAGGTGGCGCTCTTCCCACTGAGTCAGGGGGACCAACCGCGGAGGCTGCTCCTTGGAGAGTTTTATCTTGCTTGAAGGAAACGCTGTGGAAGTTCCCTCATGTCTCTGGCACAGCTAAACGGCTCTTGAGTCTAATCGCAGACTCCAGGTTTGCTGTGTGATGGGAAGGCAGGCTCTAGGAAACAGGTCCTGCCTTTCAGACCAGATCCCGAGCGGAGAGGTGCTGTCATTCGCCTACAAGACTTGAAAAACTGCCCGACACGTGTTCCCCATTGTTTCCAAAGGATTTGACTCATAGGGTCTAGAAGGAAGTTTGATCATCTTCACTTCCCATATAGCTAATCACGGGGCACCTGCAACCCTGTGATTTCTTCTAGACTACACATTCCCAACTAAAAGCAAACATTTCATAAAGGAGGAAACCCAGAAGGTAGTCAGCCAAGCACAAGCACGGAAGGCTAGGCCTTTCTGTTTGGTTCTACTGTACTAGAAGTGGGAATTTAAATGGCTTTAATCAGTAAAGACAAGATTAATACACTGTGTATAGAGTCCAACTCACATTTGTCTCTGTTTATATGCTGCAGTTAGAAGGATATTACAAAGAAATTAGTAGTATCGCAGAAGAGTTTGTAATGACTCGTTGATTTCAACTATCACAAAATGCCCTCAACTCGTCGCATTCTTGAGAGTCACCAGCGCCCTTCTTCGTATATAACAATCTCTTTGTTAAAATCCTGCGCCAGTAGCCTCTGTAGTTAGAGGCTAGTCATTTTATTAGACAAAACTATCACAGATCCTAAAAAGATAATTACATAAAGAAACAGGATGTTGACACACCCTGCTACACAATGGCGAGGAAGGGATGACCCACCCCACCACCCCCCGACAGAAGATTCTATAAGAAGCGGAAAGGAGTGGGACCGGATCATAACGGTGGTCTGTAAACACTTGCGGCTTGTTTATGAAGCCTATGACAGCTTGGCTTAACAAAGAGGGAATGAGAGGGAGACGCTAAGGACTTTGCTCACAGACACTTCCAAGAGTGTGTGACCCAAATCAGACTCTCGGGAACTGAGTGGGAAACCGGCTGTGATGGAAATCAGAAGTGATTCCTTCTGAGTCCTGGAATGTCTGCGTAGACAGCCTTCCTGCAGCCCACCCTCGAACGCTGCCTTCGAGGACCCCAGTTAGCTGTTTAACTCGTTGCCTTCTCTGAGACTCAAGCAAGGGCTCTCGAAGGCAAAGGTGGAGTTCCTGGTCAGTCTAGATCCCCCCCTCTGTCTAGATTCCCGCCTCTAGCCTGTTGGCATGTCTTCCATCCCCTCCCCTCGGGATCTTAAGCTATGAGCTTTTCCAGGAGACCTTATCTTATTGAGCTATTGACGCACAGAGTACGTCATCAATAACTATTTGCTGAATGATGAGATGAATGCATAAATGTGGACATTAGCAGTTTGCTTTTTTTTCTCTTTGCTAAAATAAAACAGAAGTAATCTTACTTTCAGCAAATAGCTACAGGAGAGAACATACATATTCTGAGATTTCGAGGATAATAAGTTCATCCCTAAAGATAAACACTGCGTGGGGCTCACACACTAAACAACGTTCTAGTTAAAAATAAAAGGAAAAGAGAACATGAATTAATGCTTGGAAAATCCAACATCTGTGCCCCCTCTTTAAAGAGTTTACGGTTTTACTGAGCTTTGTCCCTCACTGTCTCCTGTAGCTAGCTTTAAAGTGTCTATTTATCTTCCCTTGATATAAATATTATTGAATATATGACATACAAGAAATAGTCAATTTCCTTTGTATATGCCTAGTTGTGGCTGGCTAATTATGGGCCTCTGACGAGGAAAGACGGAAACAATGCACAGTTTGCATCCGAATAATATTCCTCATAGCCTTGTAACCGAGAAAAATGAACTCATTCATCAATGTAACATTATCTTGGTTGAGTGCTTGGCCTGTTTAAAAAAAAAAAAATTAATTCACAAAGTGCAGGAACACAACAGGAAAGCGATCCCCCGTTCTTTGCTGTACACTTTCAGGGAGCCCCACCCCCACCCCCACCTCCCATCCCCCATTCCCCCACCCCGACCCTCCCTACCCCCCACCCCCACCCCGACGCTTTACGCTTGCAGGGTGGGGCTTCTAAATTAATATGTAGGTTAAAGAGTTCCTGACAGTTGTAGGCACTTACACAGCATCTGCAAGGGTGTGTGGTAAGACCGGTTCTGAACGCAACTGCACTGGAACAGGCTGGGGAGATCTGGCCTGGATCCCAGGAGGGAGCACATTTCCAAGTTTCTCAGGCAGGTAACTCTCAGGCAAGTTGTCCCTGGAAGCTGCTGGAAGAGTCTCAGTCTTAAGAGTTAAGGAGTTTTTCTTTCTATGCCAAACTGTATTCTAGGAACAACAAACACCTTCCTTACCCACATTATTCTCTTTCCTGTAAAGTACAATTTACATGTTTCTAAACTACAACCAAGTCGATCGTGATCTGTGAGTAGGGTGACTTTTGGGAATCCTATTTATTTATTATTTATTTATTTTTTTTTTTTTTTTCGAGACAGGGTTTCTCTGTGTAGCCCTGGCTGTCCTGGAACTTACTCTGTAGACCAGGCTGGCCTCGAACTCAGTAATCCTCCCGCCTCTGCCTCCCAAGTGCTGGGATTAAAGGTGTGTGCCTCCACTGCCCGGCTAGGAATCCTTTTTAAAAGAATATAAATAACTGAGGATTACCAAACACAATTAAAAAAAAAACTTACATTTTGAGACTGTATTTTAGGCTAGATGTGGTGAGATATACCTATAAGCACAGGACTCAGAAATATGAGACAGGAGGACTAGAAGTAAAAGACCACCTTCTTCTAAATTAGTGAATTATTACATTGATAATTCATAGACTCATTAACTTGACTCTTTATTAGGTAGTATTCAAAGTTCCCAAGTTTGTTGCCAATACACCCTCAGATTCCCACGTGAGGGTTTCTCTTTGTTTTGGTTTTTGGTTTGGTTTGGTTTTGGCTTAG
Organism: Apodemus agrarius; assembly: GCA_964023405.1. Lineage (NCBI taxonomy): Eukaryota > Metazoa > Chordata > Mammalia > Rodentia > Muridae > Apodemus > Apodemus agrarius. The sequence continues at coordinate 10,948,119 of OZ030007.1, forward strand.
GTTTTGTTGTTATTCGTTCCTTTAGTTGGTTGTTGTTTTTTGTTTTGTTTTGCTTTTGTCTTGCTCTTTTATTTTGTAACTTCTCAAGTGAAACCTCTTTTCCTTCCTCATCAACAGCGAGAGCTTCTGGTTGACTAGATTATTCCTCTACGTAAGACTTGGTGTTGGTGGCACCCATGCTCCTGGGGCTGTGGGAAAGATACCTAGAAGAGCCGTGACGAGCTGTACAGATCCTCCTGGGGCTCCGTGTGCCTCAGAGGCAGACCCTCTCTGACTTTGTCAATGCCCCTCTTCAACAAGGGGAGTCCTAGCAACCAGAATCCAAAGACACCCCCTCCCCCATCCCCATTTCTCACCCCCACCCCCACCCTCACCCCTATCTTGCCTGCAGCAAGACTTAAAACTGATTTCAGAACTACACAGCGTCCAAGAAGAATCCAGAAAAACAGGCCTCGCGAGGGTTCCCATTTCAGTCGGGTGTGTTAGATAACATAGCTTTTGGCTAATCGCAGTTCCGTACAAGGCCCCATTCTTCCTTGAACTTAAGCATAAAATAAATACAACTTTGTCAGTGTCCTTGGTTCCTCTACTCTGAAGGCCTCTGTGCCACATGAAACCAATAAAATACTTTTTTTTTTTTTTTTTTTTTTGCGGCAGGACATGGTGGCTCACATCCGTAATCCCAGCACTCAGGAGGCTGTACCAAGATGGTCACTAAGAGTGGACGGCTAGACTGGGCTGTGTAGCCAGTGTAAAGCCTGCCAGAGCAACACGGGAAGGCCCTCCCACCAAAGAGAAAGGAGAGAGAGAAAGGGGAAGGGAAGGGGGATGGATGAAGAAGGAGAGGGAGGGGGAGAACGGGGAAGAGGAAGGGAAAAGAGGAGCGGAAGGAAGGGAAGAGACGGTAAGCCTTTCTCTTGTTAACCTGTCTTTCCTGCACACACTGTTAGCCGCAACTATCATGACAGGCGAGGAGCAACATGGCGGCCTCCTGCCTTAGCGGGCCGTCACTCAGGGTAGGGAGAAAAAGTTGTACCTTGTCTTGAGATGAATTAGACTCAGTATTCCTCAGAGAAGCGTCCCTTGGCAACCCACCCGTGGTCTCCTTGTCTCCAGTGTGGCCAGGTCATCTCTTGGAAAGATTTTATATACGTTTTCAGTCTTTTTCACCTTTAAGATGGCGCGTCCTGTGATAGGCTATTTAAAGAGTCACTAGTTAGTCCTTGAACCACAATGGCAAAGCTGAGCCACCATCAACCCCTAACTACCGCTTCCCCGTGAGACACAGGCCCTTCCACACAGCTCCTTCCCAAGACAAGGCCATTGGTATTTTGATTTTCATTTCCTACCTTTAACAGATGCATACCTTGAGAGGGTCCTGTGAATTGTGAAGCGCTCACCTTCTCTGAGTGCTCTACCGCATTCAGCCAGGGGTGTGGCTGAGGAGAGACCGGATTTGTTTCTGGCTGTTTCTCTCTAATTACAACCACCAAGTGCCTGTGCTGAAGCTGCCCAGCAGAAAACAAGCCGGCACATCTGCCCTCTCAAAAATGAACGAGCCACAGAATTGACTTTCAAAGTTTTAAAAGGAAAAAGAAAAAAGAATGCAAGCATTATTTTTAAATACATGCTTCCCTATAATAATTTGCCTTTGGGCCTGGAAACAATTATAATAAAATTCTGTGGGGAAAACCCCTGCTGTCTGTACAGGGGGACATTTCTGCCATGCTTCAAATCAGAACGCCTATAAATCTTGGAACTGAGCAAACAGGGGACGAAGAATCATATAACATACCTGTCAGTGTTTGGACTGAAGGAAGGAGCGCAGGGGAGAGTCCCAGATCAGGTTTTCTAAGTTGTCAAGCCTGATGCACAGACGCTTGAACTGCAGTTTGCAGCGCCTCACGCGGACAGACGTGTGTTAAGATGGAATGCACGCTTTGATCGTGGGCTTCTTTTTTAAATAGAATCATGATCACTTTGGCTCGCTTCTCCAGACCAACACATCCATTTGCCCACATGAAAATCTGCTGGTTGCTATAAATAAACACTTAGAAGGCTTCTCCTCAAGCAGAGATGAAGCAAAGCATCCGGGTACCCGTGTCCTGCCCTGTGGCCAGTCGGGCAGGAAAACTGAACATAATAAACGGAACTGAGGGCTTCTTGCCAGTTGCCCAGATGCACTCCGGTGTTAGGCCAGAACATGTTATACTGTTTGGCTTCTCTTGGCTTTGACTTCCTGAGACAGGTTCTCATGTAGCCCAGGCTGGCCTGGAGCTCATTACATAGGCAAGGATGACCTAGAACTGCCAGTCTTCCTGTCTCCACCTCCTATGTCCCGAGAAGACAGGTGTGTACAACAAAGCCCAGTCTATACACACTTGGGATTCTTCTTCATCCCATGGAGAAGGTTTTACCTTTTCACACATTCTAGTTGAACGATTATAAACCCTGTAGACATTCCCTGCATCCTTTGCCAAATTTCAAACTTTAGAAAACACATTGATATCTTTAAAGCTGGTCTGATAGCAAGACCTTAGAAGTTGAGAGGCAGAGGCTTACAAATTCAAGACCTTCTGTGGCTCCTAAGTGAGCTCAAGGCTAGATTGGACAACTTGCTGAAACTCTGTCTCAGCAGGAAAGCACAGATCACACTGTAGTTGTACTTCTAAGAGGTACCTGCGTGGGGCCATCTGTTCAAATCCCAATACCAAAAATAGATAAATAAAATAGTGTTATTGTGTTAGGCATTTTCTAATAGGCATAGGAGTAAATACAGTTTTTTTTTTAAATTATGGACAACGTTAATTTTTTAAATATAATAATAAAATTAAAAAACCATTGGAGGAAAAGTCTGACCCTAGTTTTTAGAATGAAAGATGCCGTTCCAGAGAGATGGACATCTAATCTTAGGCTAGACACCTTCAAGCACATCATCCACAATGAGAGCACACGGTCAAACAGTCTCCTGTGGCTTTTAGGAATCTATGAGGGAAAAAAAGGCTTCTGGTCCACTGTACACAGCAAGAAATTAGACACCAGATAACTTGGTAACAGTTGTTGTGTGGAAGACTTGTAATTACAGTAAGAATTCATATTTATTTTTCTATTCCTGTAAATCCTAATTATAGATATAATGTTAACAAATTGTATGTGTGTGAAGAGGTATAGCCTATACTCGGTTTTTCACTACTTTACAATCATTCTAATAAATTAAGATGTAGAAAATATATTTTATTTGTTAATATAAATATCATATTTCTCCTTTTGAAAGTCTTCAGCAGCTTTACATACCTTATACTTAAGTTTTGGTGTCTCTGTGTGTGTGTGTGTGTGTGTGTGTGTGTATGTGTGTGTGTATATGTGTGTGTGTTATAATGATGATGTCAATATTTTTTAAGCCAGGATCTCATGTGGTGCAAGTTGGCTTCAAAGGGGCTTTGTAGCCAAGGGTGACCTTAAACGCTTGATCCTCCTATCTGTTTCCTGAGTGCTGGGATTATACATATACAGCACATACCAGATTTTGCAGTACTAGGGGACTGAGCCCACAGCTTTTTGTATGTTATGAAAGTATACCCAGACCAGCTTCAGGCTTTGGGGTTTTTTTTGTTGTTGTTGTTGTTTTTGTTTGTTTGTTTTTGTTTTGTTTTGTTTTGTTTTCCGAGACAGGGTTTCTCTGTATAGCCCTGGCTGCCCTGGAACTCACTCTCTGTAGACCATCCACCTGCCTCTTCCTCCCAGAGTGCTGGGATTACAGGCGTGCGCCACCACCGCCCTGCCCAGCTTCAGGCTTTGGAATGTCTGTTTTCTTAGATAATTTCTTCATCTCTCTAGTTCTGTGTCTGTCAAGATATTTTCCAAAGCTGTGAGAAGGGAAGCTTTTCGGGTGCCTGAACTTCCACACTAAAGAAAGCAAATAGAAGTTGTAAGAGAATAAGTTTCCCTACAGATTGCAGACAGGGACACCTCTACCCTTCGGATCGATTTCAGCTCAGCGGGCATTTTCCGTGTTTCCTGAGATCCTCACTGTTCTTTTGATAATGAGCTAAAGTGTATTGTTTTGTCCTCCAGAGCTGCAGATCGCTGCTAACACAAGGAATTTTGATTTGGAGATCTTTTGCTAGCGTAATTATACATTCTGTCCCAGATTGCGTTGATGGGAAGTCAACAGCGTCTGTTGCCAGGCATAGGGGAAAGGCCAGATGGGTTCGGGAGCTAAAGCTGAGGAAGACACTCTCATAGGTCGCGGGTAGGAAGTTCAATATTATTGCGTGCCTAATGGCAGCTGCTTCTGTTTGAACTCCGGGCTATGGAAGATGAAGTACATTAAATGGTAGATCGTTAAATATCATCTGGGTAAAAGCACAGGGTATACATCGTCTTCTTACATGCAAGGAGCTTGGCTTTTACAAGCAGAGAGCCCAACAAGGACAGAACGACCGACAGGAAAACCACACCGGGAAGGCTCGGAGAGTGGCTTCTGGGTTTGTAGGCGGCGTGTAAATAATTGTGAGCAAATACACCTCTCAAGAAATGCTCAAAGACAGCCTTGCATCTAACATGGCCATGAAATATTTAGGGGCATGTGGTCCCTTTAGAACCTCTTTTTTTCCTCCCACTATGTGTTTATTCATTAGGAAAAGAAAAATAATAATAAATTATGTCCACCTAATACCACAGACTCATCACACAGCCTACCGTCTGCCTATGTCCTTTCACTATTGATCCACACCTCTGGGGCAGACTTGACTATCTTAACTGCAGAGGAGGGACATGCCTTTTCAGAACTGAGGCTGTGGAGTCATGACGCCTAACACAGATTTTCAGTACTCTTCCACAAAGTACACTTTTGTCCCCTGCTTCAGCTCGGCAGCGCAATGGTGGCACACTAGGGCAGCCTTTGGGTGGCCTTCTCCGCTGGGCTCGGATCCACACCACCTGACCCCAGACTGGTTCTGCATTCTTTACTTCATCTCAGCTGTGTGTTCTTCTGTGCTCTGTGGAGGCACTGAAGGTCCCTCGTCCACACAAGTGCCAGCGTTGCCCTGAAACAGCGTCGTGGCGAGACCCAGAGGTGGCCACAGAGCATTCCAGCTGTGTGCTCTCCTTCCTCTTAATTCACAGAGCTGCTGTGAGTCTGCAGAGGCTGTTTCATAGCTCCAGTGTTAGATGGATAGCCTCTCACGTATGATGTCCTACGTCTGATTCCCCAGTCTGTGTGCACGCGCGCACGCACACACACCCCCACATACATACACATATACCACACACATATAAACACATACATGTATACGCCATGTACACACACAAACAAATATGCACCACGCATATACATACATACACAAACAAATACACCACGTACATATACACATAGAAGGGGGTAATCATTATAATTCACTCTTTTTGTTTTCTATTTTGTCCTCCTCTTCAACCTTGGAACTGCATAGGACTTGAGGTACTAATATGCTTTTGAAAACATACCCTGTTACGTCATTCCTGTACAACCTCAGCCTGGAATGTGTTATCATTTGTGGGCTATCGGAGAAGGATCTAAAACTCTTCTCAGTACGGTTATGACACCCTTATTTCATTCAGTAAGTGAGAAGAATAATTCTCACTTAATTAGTACGAAAGAAAATCATCTTTTTTTTTTTTTTTACAAATTCCAGTATTATTTTTTCAAATAACAGTCTATGTATTACATGTATTTCTGAATCTTTCAAAAGAACATATGTTTTCACTTTGGCAGCACATATACTAGACCTGGGACAATACAGAGAAGATTATCACGGACCCTGTCAAGGGTAACTTGCATATTCATAAAGTATTCCATATCTTAAAAAAAAAAACACACACAGACAAATGAAAAGGTACAATGTGTATTTGTTGTATCAGATTTTTACAGAAATTTTTGTATTTTAAGATACAAAGATGTCTTTCATTATACAAACAAGTGCATATTATCAATGTTTTTTGATTATCCCATATATCCGTTAATGGCATGACAAAACTCTACAAATATATCCATACAAAGAGCGATATTAGCAGGTGGTGGCTCACGCCTTTAATCCCAGTCCTTGGAAGTCAGAGGCAGCAGATCTCTGAGTTTGCTGCCAGTCTGGTGTACAGAGATAGTTCTGGGACAGCCAGGGCTTTACACGGAGAAACCCTGTATGGAAAACAAAACAACAAAAGTAATAGTAAATTTTATAGGAAAGAAATTGCTTAATTCTTCTGAAAAAATGCAGGTGTCAGGAGGATGACCTAGTCGGCTTGGGCTTATGATCAGCCTTGACTCAGTTGTGACTACTGGCCAGGCAGATGCTAAGCCAATACACTTTACTTGGGTAAAATAATGATGTCTGTAGCAGGCTCTGTAGCAAACTTGGCACAATGCTTGACTTGCAGTGAGCTCTCAGAATTAGTGGAATCCATTTGTCTCAGACATATACAATGTATTCCAAACGGATACTATGCCCTTTACACCAGGCTGTGTTCTGAGGCTCCTTTGCTTGTTTACTGGGGAGGAGTGGGTCTTACCCTTCCCCCTGAGTTTGGTGCACTGACAAATCTTTAGAGAAGAACAAGTAAAACCAAAGTGCCATTCCATTAACAGAAAGCACATACAGCACGTGCTTTCTTCTCAGACATGACTAGACAAATATAAATGTCAGAGATTTAGAATAAATATAAATCCTCGGTCATGATTTACAATACATTATATATCTCAGGACATAATTTTGATAATCTCAGGAACGAAAGAGAACAATTTCAACAAAATTAGACTTAACCCTAAATGAGATAAGAACCCTCGTATACTTACTCTGCTTGGAAGATTTGACATCTATACTTGGGCCAAAGTGAAGAAAGCCAACCCCTTTTAGGGACCTTGGAAGGGTATTGTGATAGCAGGCAGGTGCATGCAGGACATTTTTTGCAGGACACGGGATGGCCTATACCTATTGTTCAAGATTGTCCTGTCATTGAATTACATACCCAGACAGACCGGAATGTTCTCTAGACAGAACTGAGGCTCCAACGCAAGAATCCTTTGTGTGACTGACAGGAAGGAACATGAGTCAGAAGCCATCTACACCTGAGATTCTGAGTAATGAGGCCCAAACCCACAGTGACCACACTGTTCCCAATCCGCATCTGTAGGTCGCCTCTTCACGTAATGTCGCACACGTATATGTACAGGGACAGTAATGAAGAGGGAGGCTTAAGTGTTTTGTGCTAAAATGCCAGCTACAATGTAAAATGAAACCACTTAATTAATCCTCAAACCACTTAGGGTAATTTCATTACAGACCACGTCATTCAACAAGTCGTGCCGTTACCAAGGCCAAGGTTAAATCGATCTTTTTTTTTTTTTTAAGGAAATATAAAACCGATCTTTATAGAGCTTCACACAATGAGAAAGAGGGCCAGTACAGCTTTGCTCTCGTCCTAAAGAGAAAGGGGTGTAGTCTGATGCATCACCTTCCTCTTAGTCTGACACTCTTATAAGAATGGGAAAGTTCTCAAAGGGACAATATAAGCATTGTATTATGCACTTCACTTCATAAGGGCGATTCAGTTTCCTTCGCTTCTGGAGGGAGATTATCTTTGTCACTGGACATTACAGTCCACTGTTACTTAAAAGGAGGCATTTGCACACCAGCACGGATGGAGGTCCCCAGCTCCGGTGTCAGAGGCTTCCAGGAAGGGTGACACATCGGTGCAACTGCCATCTGTTGGGTGTTTTCTCTCGACAGCTGGGTCTCTCGACCATCACGAGAGCACGTAGTCACAAGAGGCTCAAGGAAGCAGCCAGGCGTGAGACACAGAGGCTCGGGGCTCACGTGCATCTGTGAAACAACATTGCTTTTAATTGCACTGTAATGATTTTCCAATAGACACAATGGCATGGAGTGTCTTCTTAGAGCTGCTGTAAAGTACAATAAACCACAGTGTGGCTCAAAAGCCAATTGAGACTTCTTAGTGCCTGGAGGTTTTTGTGCTCCGTGCATACTTGAGAAGCATTTTCACTGGGCACTCTGTCCACCATCCACTTTTTACCTCAAATAACTACATCTATCATTGTGCCCTGGTAGTTGTAAATGTAAATGTACATTTTTATTCCGAGTATCAAAAGCATTGAGCTTTGCCTCTGATTTTAATCTTCTTGATTAGAGATACTAAAATAAGACAGATTTGCCTGTGAGTGGATAATGGTTGGAAAGTCTGAGTCTCGTGATTTTTCTTAAGTTGTTTAATATTTTATTTATTCTTTATCCACCTCCATAAAAGTCAGCTGATGACCTTATGTTCACCTGTTAGCAAATGTTGTGTCACAGCAGTAGCAGTGGTTTGGAGATGCTAGAATTAGCTGTTTGGGCATGGGGATCCTTGTTTGTTTATTGTTGTAGTGGTGGAGATGAAAACCATAGACTCCCACACCCTAGGCAAACTCACTGCCTGCCGCCAAGTATATCCAGCCACGAATGCTTGGTTTGTTGATTTATTTACTCATTCATTTACTCTCTCTCTCTCTCTCTCTCTCTCTCTCTCTCTCTCTCTCTCTGTGCGTGTGTGTGTGTGTGTGTGTGTGTGTGTGTGTGTGTGTATCTAAATCATGTATGTGTGAAGTCCAGAAGACAAATGCTGGGAGTCCCTTCTCTCCTTCTACCATGGATTCCCAGAACCAAACTTAGACCATGACGCTTACAGGGCAAGTGGTTTCTCTCTCTCTTTCCTGTCTTGCTAGTTCATGTTTGGTATCTTAAAGGGAACGATTAATATCAACACTAGTAACTAATATTTCTGGAGGATCCACTGTGGGCCGGCTTTCAAGTGAGTAGTAGTACACAGTCAACCTAGGATGATTTTAGTCCAAACGTCGAATTCTCTGTTTCTGGGAATCCAGTTGTCAGAACAGGATGGATTAATCCACAGAGGCTCCATGTATCTGCCATCTATGTTCTATTCTGAGGTATAAAAGAATGGGAGAAAGAAGGGAGTGGGAAGGAGGGAGAGAGACTGACACACAGAAAGGAGGGAGGAAGGAGGGAGAGAGACTCGTCACATATACAGACAAGACAGACACCAGTTCATATCCGCACACGTGCGTGTACACACTGGGCTTGCACGTTCTTTATCTCCCTGTCCCTCTGGATTTGGTCCCCTCCCCCATTCATTTCAACCTCTGCTAAGCATCATAAATGGTCCAGAAAGGAGATACTGTTCCTTGTTTACAAGAGAACAAAATCGCGCTAAGCTTGATGTGATTGTACTGGGGCAATTTTCTTTCCCTTAGCACAAGTTGCACACCTGACATCCCATAACAAGAAACAGAGTAACAAGAAAACAGGGACCAGGCCACAGCTTTGCTCCTGCTCATCCCAGTTTGAGAAGCAAGAGACCAGAGAAACTGTATCTTCAACTCTACAGGCAAATCGCTGCGACCCCGGGGACATTGGCTTGAAAACCCATTGCCCTTCAGGTGGCTTTTATCAGCTATGCCCGGCAGTTCTGCAGTCTCCTGAGCAGGTACCGGAACGTGGGTACCTTCTGCTGGTCCCAGAACTTGTAAAGGACATGATTATATATTTGCCTTTTCCAGCATGGCTGACCACCCTCTAGTACAAGACACTCGGGGAGAAAAACCCGGCACTGTTTATTTACCTGACATCCTCTTCAGGGTGGAACCCTCACAACGGAGACTGAAAAACAAGAGGCCACTGTGTTTTTATGGACATTCTTCCAAAAACCTAGTGGGTTGTCACGTGGAAATGCAACCGAGCCACAGAAGATACAGCCTAACCCTGACAAGCTCGTGAGTTTAAAAAGCAAAGTCTCCAGCTTCCGATTTTTATTGCCTTCAATTATAAGAAAGAATACTAGGGACATGGGAACCTTGGGACTTCTGTTTAGGGGCAGTAGGTCAGAGGATTCCCTTCTGCCACGTTTCAGGGGAGAACGGTGAGGGAACCTTTTTGCTCCTGTTCAGCTCTCTGCTTTCTTCAGCGCAGCAGCAAGGGTGGGTGGAGCTTGGTGGCAGAGGGATTATTCAGTACTCAGGGCACGCTGGCACACCAACATGCTGGCTTTGGGGATACCAGGCTCTGAACTCTGATACCTACAAGTGCCACTCTTCCAAAATATATCTCCGAGTTAGCCCACATGTCCCACAAATGAAAACAAAACACGTTCGCAGCTTCCTGGTAAGGGCTTCGGTTTGTAGCTTAGCTCGCGCCTGCTTTCCTCCCATGCGACAGACCTGGACTAAATTCCCACGATCACACAACAGACCACGTACACACCCATAGTCTTCGAGATCAGGAGACAATGGCAGGAAGATGAGGGGTCCGAAGCACTCCGGGATGCATAGTACATCCCAGGTATGAGACCCTGTCTCAAAAAGACAAAAAAGGGCCGGAGAAATGGGTGACCCAGCAAGTGTCTTTGCCACCCAGCCTGAGAGCCGGAGTTCAAACCCTGAATGGCATAGGGTAGAAAGAGGAAACTGGCCCTGCACAAGTTGTCCTTACATTTCCACATGTACACTGCTGCACACGCCCAGAACACACACACACACACACACACACACACACACACCATACACACAAACATCACACACATATACCACACACAAACACCACATACATACACACCACACATACCACACACAAACACCACAAACACCACATACACACACACACCACACACCATACACACATACAACACACACCACACACACACACACACACACACACACACACACACCACACCACACCATACACACATACAACACACACCCCCCCACACACACACCACATGAAGGGGGGGGCTTCAAGGAAAATTTAAAAAGTAAATAGAATCTGAATCACCCCATAGAGCTCCAAAATTAGAAATACTTTCAACATACCTGTTTTTGAATTCTCCATAGAGCATATTTAAAGCAGCATTTTCTCTCTTTCCCCCCCCTCTCTCTCTTTCTCTCTCCCTCTCTCCCTCTCTCCCTTTTTCTCTCCCTCTCTCCCTCCCTCCCTTTTTCTCTCTCTCTTTCTTTCTTATTAGATATTTTCTTTATTTACATTTCAAATGTTATCCCCTTTCCTGGTTTCCCCTTTGAAAACCCCCTATCCCATCCCCCCCTCCCCAGGCTCACCAACCCACCCACTCCTGCTTCCCCGCCCTGGCACTCCCTTATACTGGGGCATCGAGCTTTCTCAGGACCAAGGGCCTCTCCTCTCATTGATGTCCAACAAGGCCATCCTCTGCTACATATGCAGCTGGAGCCATGGGTCCCTCCTCTTTGGTTGGTGGTTTAGACTCTGGGAGCTCTGGGGAGTCTGATTGGTTCATATTGTTGTTCCTTCTTTGGGGCTGACAGCTCCTTCAGCTCTTCATTGGGGACCTCGTGCTCAGTCCAATGGCTGGCTGAGAGCATCCACCTCTGTATTTGTCAGGCACTGGCAGAGCCCCTCAGGCGACAGCTATGTCAGGACAGTGACCCATTGCTGTCGATAGTCAGGCTGGTCTACAAGCCTATCGTCTATGTTGTGTCATTTCGCAGTGAATCATCACGAGAAACCGTAGCTCATTGTGCTTCTCTGGGCATCTACTGTCACCTTTTCTATCCAGGAGAAACCTGAGTTCGGTGTGTCAGTAAACATTTTCTGATTTAGGATAAACTGCAAAGAGAATTTCCGAGGTGCCAATAAGCCACAAGGTTAGACCGGTATTGGGGCTCGGGAGGGGCTATCCCAGCGAGTCGACCTTTCACACACTGAGTACTTTAAAGAGAAAGATGCTCAAAGAAGCTCCGAGTCCCTCTATGGCCTTCTGCTGCCCTCTTGTCTGAGGGCTATCATTCTGTTCTCCTTCCCCGAAGCAATTCACAGAAATCAGAAGGCCTCTTCCCCTCAAGGCAGGTCAGAGCACTAGAAATATGCTCTGACCTTCCCCTGCCTTCCTACGTGTGGCCAAAGAGAAATTCGTGACCCAATTCTCTGATTGTACAGCGAGGTTCTGCCCCGTACCTGGGAGGAAGGAATGCGTTACAGAGACATGAAGCGGCAGCGTCTCACCAGCCCAGCCCTGCCGGCCTTCCCCTCTCTGCTGATCATCTTCTTTTGTTCGTTCTCACTTCTTTATGCACCGCTGGTTCCCACAGACTTGTGTACGGTTTTGGGTTTTGTTGGTGGCTGTCCCTGCCTCTCAGAAGTGTGACATGCAGCTCTACCCATTTGACAGTCCTCTCAAGCCCAATTGTAAAACTTGGGTTCCCTGGATCGCTGCGTCTTGTGCGTGAAGAAGCCCTGTGCCACAGAAACCCCGATTAAGGGAATCTGAATTTGTCCTCCTGTCATGGTATCTTCTGTCACAGCGGTGTGAGCCATCAGGCCTGTTCTGTCATCTCATGTTGGGGAGAAGGAAAGAGATACATCCTTTCTAAGCAGACCACCCTGGTGTTAGGAATGGCCCCACTCCCTAAATCATTAATCAGCTCCATTTCTGTGAACGGCCAGTTGGTTGCATATTCCATGAAAAGCGTGTCCTGCTGCTTGGAAGAATTTGTGGTGAGGAGAGGAGACTCAAGTGTCCTCTTCCCTCTGCTGGACCTTGAGCTGAGCTACTGAGGCCACCTCAGTAGTGCACACACACACACACACACACACACACACACACTCACTCACTCACTTCATATATCTATATAAAAGAAAACAGTGGTTTCCATGGCGAGAGCTATTGTTCCGCAGTTAAGAGTACTGGCTGCTCTTTCTAAGGACTGGATTCGTTTCCCAGCACTAGCGTGCAAACTCACAGCAGTCTGTAACTCCAGTCCCAAAGAACTGGACACTTTATTCTGTCCTCCACAGGCATTAGACCCACATGGTACACAGGCAGAGATGCAGACAAAACACTCATACACATAAAATAAATATATTAAGAAAAAGCTGACAATGGTTTTTGTATACCCAGCAGTGCGGGCTCTGCAGAATCATTTTCTTGGCAACAATAAAATGAAATAGAAAGGATTATGCAATTACACACACGTGTAAATGTGGCAGTAGAGAGAAGCTGACAAGAAGACAAAAAGCACATGGCCTCCCGCCTTCAGACTGAAACACAGAGGCAGAGCATGAACCAGTGACCACATACCTCCGGGCAGTAACAAGCCCTTATAGAAAAATAAAGCAAGAGGCTGAGAATGTGTCTCAGTTTGGACAAGTGCGAGCTTAGCATGTGTGACAGCCTGAGTCTAACCCGCAGTGCTTGTAATGTGGGTGTGGAGGGCACGCACCTGCAGTTCTAGTACTTTGGATATAGAGGTTGACATGTTTTGACGTCTGAAGGCTCTTCTGCTGCAGAGCCAGGCTAGCCTGGGCTACAGAAGACCCAGTCAGCAGCGGGCAAATGGAAGAGAGAACACGAGAAAGGGAAGAAGAAAAAACGAAGAAAAGACTAAGAGGCATGGGGAGGGAGGCGGGGAGGCAGGGCTGGACCCTGAGGAGGGGTTTCAGCACTGTGGTTAGAGTGGGGCAGAGAGCTCCTTCAGGGTCCCAGGACACACATTTCCAGTCAGACGCTGGGGTGCAGATGCTGTAAAGTGGGAAGGGGCTTGGTGAGTTTCAGGAAGCCGCTGTTGCTGAGCCCCCTCCCCCTCCCCCAAGGCTAGTGGCATGGGAGTCACAACTCCTCCTTCCCGACAAAGCTTTCTGGCATTCTGAGATGATGGTTTTCCTCCCTCAGCCCCACCTACTCCAGTGAGCATGCCCTCACCTCAGGAGTGACCATTCCCTTTTTCTGTCTAGCTGGGGTACCTCCGCTCTTGGCTTTAAAATAACCTGATTTGGCAATGCACGACGGTGGCGACCTTATATTGTTCTCTCCGGCTTTCCAAACAGATTCACAACAGGCTAAGCTCCGTTTAAGTGCTGGCTTAAGACGTGTACCAAGTGGCATCTTCACCAGCTCCTGTTCTTGTTATCTTAACAATGCTGGTACTTAATATTTCCCTAGTTCATTTTCAAAATGCTAACATTATACTCTAAATCTTCCCATTGTACGTTTAGCTTATGATTTTTTTTTCAATATGAAAAAAGTGGCAGTACTGTTTAATCCCCGATTCTGTAATGAAAAGGTACATCAGCAGTTTAGTTACAGGAAAGCAGCCTCTTCTAAGACCTTTAATAGAAAGCATATAAATTAACTTGGAAAGCAGAGAACACCAGGAGCTGGCCCTCGCCTGTTTGCCCAGAAATGACCTACAGAGCATACATGATAATTCTGTGTTTGTATCTTAAGGACAAAGATGGGGGCTGAGTGTTCTGCCATCTCTTTCAGGGAAAAGAAAGGGAAGGAAGGAAGGAAGGAAGGAAGGAGGGAGGGAGGGAGGGAGGGAGGGAGGGAGGGAAGGAGGGGGAAGGGAGAGAGAGGGAAGGGAGGGAGGGAGGAAAGAGAAGATAGGAGAGGAGAAAGGGGGAGAGAGAGAGAGAGAGAGAGAGAGAGAGAGAGAGAGAGAGAGAGAGAGAACCGTATATTTCATATACTTGCAGGAGCATTGACTCCTAGTGGTGAGCTAAGAAAGAAATGCCACTAACCCTAACCACAATGTGAGAGGATGAAAAGCGAGTCCCCAGCTGCCGCTCACCACAGATCCCTCTGAGGCGTGCCGGGAACCAGCTGAAAGCAAGGAAGAAGTGGCTTCTGATGGGGCCACAAGCGTGAGCCCTAGAGACTCCCCGGCTCCCAGGCCAGCCACTCTGACTCGAAGTGCAGCGGAGGGAAGGGTGGGAGATGGTTAACCGGGGAATTAGCAGCCCCTGATCACTCAAAGCAGGCCCCGGCTGGAACTGATTTAAAATGAAAGCATGAAAGCCCCTGTAAATGTAAAAGCAGAGAGAGGCAAGGAGGAAACAGGGTTTCATTGGGCGATTTTTAATTTTGGGATTCAAGTAAAAACCAGGAAGAACAAGGAGTGTTTATTTTTTCATCTCCTTATTTACGGTTCCAAACCCAGAGTGCTTGCTCTGCTGTTCCTGGGACGGTAAGCAAGTGTGGACTGCTGTATTACTTCTCCGGGCTTCGATGCTAATAAGGCACGCTTCCCACAGAATCTGACAGAAAGGATAAATACCTTGCCCTGCTGATGGTTAATTGGTAGTGGCATGTGTCTTTCTTGCACTCTCACGGAGGGAATGTTCTGATCATCAGGACACAATTGGCCTTCCCTTCCCCCAACCCTTGAAACAGAACAAAACGCTGAGAGAGGGCAAGAGGTCCCAGGCAGCTGTATTACCCCCTCAGTCAGTGCATTCAGTCCTCAGAAGTTATCCCTAATTTCTCTCCACCTCAAGAACACAATTGTCTCACAGCAAATCATTTAGCCTTGACCACACTTTTCAAAGGGCGCTTGCAGATAGGTTTGTCATAGATTGCACCGAGCCATGGAGATGCTAATCTATTTGAAGCCCCTCTGGGAACGAAAGACCAGACCTGCTACTGAGGAACCATGACCATTAGGATTATGGGGACCATGGCTTTTCTAACTGCAAAGTAAACAATAGAGCAACTGTGGGCTTACGGGTCTGGGGGAGCATGGGGCTGCGGGGCTGCGGGGCTGCGGGTGAGGAGCGGTGGGTAAAAGCCCCCAGCAACCAGTCTTGAGGCTTGCTCTGGGAAGCTGGAGGCTGTGAAGGCTTCAGAGAAGCCACCCCAGTGAGCAGGCAGGAGACAAAACGGGGCAGTCTTGTTTAAAGGCTATGTCGACTTTTTAACAGAACGTTCAGAAACTCGGGGCGCCCAAGCACTCCAAGGGGAGTAAATAATCGGTATTTTTGTTGCCAAGGGAAATGTTACCGCATGTTCCTAACAAAATGACCATGCTCGTGTCTGTTCAGCTGGTGGACGTACACCAGGCCTGAAGTCTCTTCCCTTCTCCTCAGCCCACCTCCCCCCACCCGCCCACCTATTTACCCGGTCCTATTTTTCAATCAAGAGGTCAAGTTGTCTTTGGAATGTCATACTTCCTGCTTGGAAAGGGCCCTGGATTGTATAATAGTCTGACAGGGAAGTTTCAAGACTATCAGGAGTTTCCTGGGGAGGGTAGACACGCCTCATCCACTACCACCGCTTTTCCTCTGTGCCGAGGGCTGTCCCTCTGCTGTGCACAAAAGGTCTTCAGAATGGAAATTGCTAAACTAAGTGGTAAATACCCTTTGGAACTACGCCCACCGCGCTGGAAGGCAGAAGCTGGATCTCCTTCCTTGGTAAGGAAGGTCCATCTGGCTGACGGACGCTCTGAGGGAGGGTATCCAGGGTCAGGGACCCACTCTCTCCTTTCCCACCCAAAGACGCCTGCTAGACAAAGGATGTGACCTATTTGTGGGCCAAGAAATTTGATTTTTTTCTGACAACTATTTGTCCTCAATTTTAGAAAATTACTTTGTTCTCCCTCCTCTTTATTTAATCAAATGGCAGTCAATTTCCTACTTCACTTGAATAATTCTCATAATTTTACAACACAATGAAAGGATTATAGATTAGTGCGGGTCAATCTCCTTCATAGTCTCCTTATTTCTCTAAGATTCCAATCCACTGAAAGGCCGTAGTCTAGCATAATGCCTTTGGGACAAGGGCAGTGCAAGGTCCCATGGTAGAGAAGCACCCTGGCAGGGCACCGATGGCTCCAGATGGGAAAGGCCCTCGCTTTTAACCATTGAGAGTCCATGGAGAAGCAGAACAGCAGAACTAGTCAGCAGCCGCATAGTGGGTTCCAGGAGGCCTGGGACACTGACCTCACTGTGAGGGCGTCAGGGGTAGACTTTAAGGCGGCGCGTGAGTCTGACACGGTGAGCATCAGGTTCCCCTGAGAGGCCCAGTTGTCGGTTAACCTTTCTTTCTCTCGGTCTTGCTCATCGGTAAAGAGAACATGGCATTTGCTTCAGCTGTTCTCCACGGCACAACTAGCCGCCCAGAGGCGCAGTGAGTGAGGGAACTCCTCCAGCCCCTCACTGGGCCAAGGGCGGGCTGGAGTCTGATGGATAGATCACTCAAAGCTCATCAACACAGTCCTGGAGAACTGAGGTGCTGACCCCCAGACTGTTCCTTCCCAGGCTGGAGCTTGGTAAGGGCTCAGGTTAAACCTGGCCTTGAAGGATCTGCAGTTCTCAGAAAGAAGAACACACCCATGTTACAGAGTCGACAAGGCTACAGGATTAAAGCTATTGTTGTGGTTGAAAAGATTTGGACTATTACACATCCAGACTATACACTTAATAGTCATAGTCTGTCCACCTCTGTGTCTACCTCATATCCCCAGGAATGGCACATGAAGCCTTTGGTATGCTTTCACTTAAGGAGCACCACAGTTCTACCAATCCAGAAGCTAAGAATACTACCACAAACACCTGAAATCTCTAGAACACAGGCTTTCTTGTTTTGCTGTAACTTGTTTACTTAACGTTCCCATCAAGGTATTGCCAAAGTGTTCTCTAACTATAAAACTCCATGAAACCATTTTCATGTTGAGACGTGTCCTTTACTGCAACTCCTCTCGGCTTTACCAGGTCGTGTCACCTCAAGAATAAAGCCTCACTGCTCTTGTAGTGAGACATGGGCTTTCGCAAACTGATGCTGGAATGTTCTCACAGTATGGGGTTCCTCTTCTGATTTCTGACCTAGCACTTAGGACTTCAAGACCAGGCAGAGTCAGACAACTTAAAGAGGATGACATGTCCTACTCCCTCTGGCCCTCCCTTACCCACTGACCTAGTCAGCAAGACCCCCAGGTCGAGGGGAGCAAGCAATCAACTCTGTACCTCCCTCTCACCCAGGGAAGAAGACTGCTGTTTGTGCACTGAAGCTACCTACTGTGATTGCACTGCCAACTTCAAAGTGCGTGCTGAGAACAAAACCAGTCCCTCTTCATGATGAATTTAGACTAGTGTTTCACACATGTATTAAATACACAATAGAAATTAACTTGTATTTTCTAGAATGTTCTTACTTTATTTTTCTTCACTGTCTTACCAGACTCCTGTGTGTGTGTGTGTTCATATGAATTTGTTTATCAGCTTTCCTACTCAAAGAAAGCCTTCCCAAGCATAGAATACACACACACACACACACACACACACACACACACACACACACAGAGAGAGAGAGAGAGAGAGAGAGAGAGAGAGAGAGAGAGAGAGAGAGAGATTAAAAGACTACCTATCACTGACTGCGATGAACACACTGTAAATCTGGTGACCTAACAGTGGGTTGAATATATCTCCAGAGAATATAGGATTGGAGAAAATAAACATTTGAAGTTTTTGAGCTTGGAAAACAGGAGTAAGGTAGGGCTACGAGCTTATTAAAAATGAGGCTAAGACGGGTGTGGCATCACACACTTATATTCTCAGCACATGAGCGTCTGAGGCAGGAGGACAGGGACTCTGGGGACAGCCTAGGCTATAATGTAACAGGGTCCGGTCTTAACTCAAGGTCTGGAGATATCCTTCAGAGTCAGAACACCTGTCCGAGTATATGAGAACGCAAGAGTAAACGTTAGTCTGGCAGGGAGATTGTTTTATACTTCCGTTTGTTTGTTGCTGATCAAACCCAAGGCCTTGTACATGCTGATTAACTGTTCTACTAGAGCTGTGTACACTCAGCTTTCATAGAAACAGTTCAACATAAGGAAGCACACATATGTAAACATCCTAAGAAGCACAGTATGTGTGAAACAGGCCTATGTTCTCTCTAACACTAGCACAGTTAAGAGATGTCCCAGTGTCATATAAAGGCCTGAGAACTGGCCGGCCAGGGCTTCCGCTCTCCTGTTGCTTGCTGCGTATGCTTTTTTTTTTTTTTTTTTTTTTTTTTTTGACAACTTCTCAGATAACCCAAAATGTAATGTTGGATTCGTGTGAAAACTGAGAATAACAGCAACAACAACAAGAACATTTCCTTGTATTTTAAAATATGTTTATTGGCCAGGATAGCCGATCCCTCAAAATAATAAAAGACACTCAATTCAAAGTGAATGAGTTTACAGACTTACTTTCTTCTGTTCATAAAACTTCATGGCGGGCGCATTGAAAGGAACGTTGCCCGTTTCCCTACTTTGAAAAACTGTTGGAGTGTTGCTGTTGCTGTTGTTGTTGTTGTTGTTGTTGTTGGTGGTGGTGGTGGTGGTGGTGGTGGTGGTAGTGGTGGTGTTTTTACATAGAAAGTTGGTGGGGGAGTACTGGATTAGTCCATAATACTTAGAACCAGCAAAAAAAAAAAAAAAAGAAAATGTGCTTCTGACATAGCTGTGGAATCTGGGGAGGATGAAGGACAGGGAAGAGGGTAACTTGTAAAAAATGTTCCAATCTTCTAAAATATCACAGATGAAATTTTTTGATGTGAATTTTATTTCACTCATGCTTCTTGCTGGAGAATCTCTGTGTCTCTGCCTCTGTCTCTCTCTGTGTCTCTGTCTCTGTCTCTCTCTCTCTGTGTCTCTGTCTCTCTCTGTGTCTCTGTCTCTGTCTCTCTCTGTGTGTCTCTTTCTCTCTCTCTCTCACTGTCTCCTGTCCTATTTTTCACAAATTCTTTTGACATCTCAAGACACATTTAAAAAGCTCGAAAACAGTATTGTTCGGTTTTTACTAACTCCACATTCAATGTGTGAGTATGCTGACCCACAAGCTGACCTTTCTTCTTTATCTGTCCTTGACACAGGGATTGAAACCAAATAGTGAATAAGATCTAAGGACCATGTTAAAAATAAATGTTTATACTTATCAAGAGGAATCATGACATCAAGGGAAGTACATGTCATGTTGAGAGAGGGACTTCCTGTAATTCAGGGGAAATTCCCCAGCCTTGGAGGGGGCACACAGAATGTAAATCGCTTAATCACAGCTGCTAGGCAAGAGTTCAGAAAATTCAAACCACTCGGAGCGTTGGGAGAATTATCTTTCCAGTGTTGGGCCTTGAACCCGCAGCTATAGTAGTCGTTCTAAGTAAGTGTTCTGTCACTGAGCCATGGCCCCAGATCACAGTGGAAAGTTATAAAAACAAAACAAAAGAAAACACCAACCTACTTTTTGTTGTTGTTGTTGTTGTTTGAGTTTTTGATATTTTTTGCTCTTTTTTTTTTTTTAATTCAGTTACCCTTCTCTCCTACAACACATCCTGGACACAGTTTACCCTGCCTCTACTACTTCCAGTTTCCCCTCTTCCTCTCTCTCCCCCAGATCCATTGTTCCTCCTTGTCCATTCAGAATCGTGCAGGCATCCCAGGGATGTCAACCAAACGCAGCATAACAAGGTGCAGGAAGTCAAGGTGTAAGCCCTCCTATCATGACTGGATGAGGCATGGGAGGAGGGAAGGGTCTGAGAGCAAGCTGAAGAGTCAGAGACACCCCACTACCACGGTTAGGAGTCCCCTAAGGATATCCACGTAACAACCACAAGGACAGACACAGACCCGCACAGACTGTGTGATTGTCACTTCAGTCTCTGTGAGCCCCTGAGAGTCCCGCTTAGTTGATTCTGTGGCCCCAGTTCTTAGGGTGTCCTCCAACCCTCCGGTTCCTATGATCTTTCCTCCCCCTCTTCTACGGGATTCCCCAAGCTCCTCCTGGTGTTTGGCGATGGGTCTCTTCATCTGTTCAGAGCTTGTGGAATTCTTGATAGTTTAAAATGTTTATTGGCCAAGAAAGTTAATCCTTCAAAATAATAAGGGATTAGATAATTCAAGATAATAAGATACAGATATACATGTATGATTCAATCATTCTTTTTCTTTCTTTTTTTAAAGATTTATTTATTTATTATATGACAGTACACTGTAGCTATCCTCAGACACTCCAGAAGAGGGCATCAGATCCCATTATGAATGGTTGTGAGCCACTATGTGGTTGCTGGGAATTGAACTCAGGACCTTCAGAAGACCAGTTGGTGCTCTTAACCACTGAGCCATCTCTCCATCCCCCATGATTCAATAATTCTGTGGTGGGAAGATTTTATAGAAGTTTTTTAAAATAAAACAAAACAAAACAAAACATTGCAGTTCACTGGTGAGTACTGACTTAATCCAATACTCAGAACCACCAAAATATGAAAATGAAGTACTTCTTATATAGCTCTGGAATCTGGGGAGAATGAATGTTGGGGAAAAAAAACAACAGATGATCCACTGGAGAATTCTCCTCACAAGAAAACTGTCCAGGATGGATGTCACATATCCCAGGCCAGTAGACAGTATATCATGCATTCAATACCCCACTAAGCAACCCAGCGGGTGCAGCTCGGGCCTCCGAGCTGAAGGAGAGTGGGGCTCCAGGAGTCACACAGAGCATAGTAAAATTGTATTGATCTGCTTTGGGGGGTTGGGGGGGAGTTACAAAGGCAATTTGACATGAGATGACAGAAAGACTGAAATCACAGATATTTCATGTAACCATCAAAAAATGGGCAATTGAGGTTTCTTTCCTTTTTACTTTTGAACAATTGGTCTCACTTTTGGCCCATTATCATGATGGTAATGCAGTACAGCCACACATGCTGACACCCATCACCTATGGTCCTTTACCCTCAAGTAAACAAGTCCCATCTATTCGAGCAGTGTCCAGTGACACACGCTGGGCTTATTTGCAGGCCCAGAGTGAAAAGGAAAGACTCAGATAAAATGACTATAAAATTCACTTGGCATTTCTAGACTCCCAGGATGCATATATTAAGAACATCAATAGACCAGAGCCCAGGCTGTTCAGTAAACACTACTTTTGAGAAGGGAAATTCTGGTTACTCCCTGGTAAAATCTGATTGGATCGAATCACACAAGGAAGAGTCTCTTTAGCAGATACCAGAATCCATGCAATAATTACTGCTCCTGTTCTAAAAACCTAAGGAAAGTCATCTTCAGTGTTTAGATCCCCTGCCCCCACCATTTTCTAAGATCATCTGCTCCAGCTGACAGGAATTCTCTACGAGCAGTGTCCAGAAGCTTTTATCTATTCTTTTCATCCTCCGAGTCATGATAACGAATGCCTGGAGCTTAGATTATAACTCATTTGACTTACTTAAGACAAAGCCTTTTAGGAGAGTGCCAGGGTCCAGTCTGATATTTATGCTCACGAACAAAGACCTCACTTAAACTCTTTTATTGCAATATTTGGTAGAGATGAAAGAGGTGCCTCCCCCCCCCCCCCAATGACACAGGTACAGACAAGAGAACTAAAACTCCACCCCTGGGGAATGGAGTTGGTACCTTACTTGCCCCACAGGTGTGAAGACGTGCATCCAAATCATCGGAACCCAAGTAAAAGCTGGGTGCCTCCTGTTCACAACCCTAGGGCTCCTGGAATGAGATGGGAGCTAAGACCGGAGAATCCCAGGAGGGTGTAAAGAGTTAAAACAAGAACCCTTGTTTAAAGCCAGGTAGATGGCAAATGGTAACCCCTGAGGTTATTCTCTGACATCTGCACCCGCTCTGTAGCCTCACCATTTCTGAATGTGCACACCTCACACCTTCACACCTCCACATTCACACACACACACACACACACACAGAGAGAGAGAGAGAGAGACAGAGACAGAGACAGAAACAGAGAGAGACAGAGAGACAGAGAGAGAGAATAAAGGAAATTCTTTTTTATATTAAGTAGACAATTTCTTCAGTCTCATAAATCCACAGATCCTAAGTCATGTCCCTATTTAGATGAACAGCTCTTGTGTTCTCATCCAAGGGAAAGAAAAGGGGGAGGGGAGGGTATATCCAAAGTCATCTGGCTAATTAGAGGAGGTGGGAGACGAAGTTGCTTCCATTAAACTCCTCTGGAACAGTTGCAAGATCCACAAAATCTGTTTTTAGCTCAGACATCCATCGTGTTGGCTGTGTGATGTGTTTTCAATTTAATGATAATTACCCTTTCCATTTCTTTGATAATTGCCCTCTCTATTATCATTTATGGAGATTCAAATTATAAATCAAGACAAGACAGCCAGAAAAATATTATGATTGTCCCTTCTGAGGCCATCTCAAACTCAAGCAACACTGCCAACACCCGAGAATTCAGCTACCTTCATTTGCATGTTTGTGATCGTTTTATTTTAGGGTCCGCTGGTTTTTCCTAAAGAGGAGGTTACATGACAATAACAGAGCTGAATGATAATGTGGACAGGGCTATAAACTTAGCTGCTCTCCAAGTTATAAGCTTGTATTCGGAATGAAAATCCTGCTCTCCTGATGGAACACAAGAAGGAGGAGGGATGAGGCACGTGTTTCCCGCAGCTCACCAGTCCCCTCGGAGGGTGTGTTATCACACCACCTCCCTCACCAACTTCAACTCTTGGTCTGTTTGAGGGGAAAAAAAAATCTTGTTTCTCAATATGAACCTTGGTCAACACGGTGAGATGTACAGAAAGACATGGAGGATGCATGGATCTGAATTTCCAGGAACTTTCACCAAAAACAAAAAACAAGGAACTAAATGTATGCCCAAGAATGACTTGACAAAGGTGCCCTGTCACCCATCTAAATCCTTTGGGTTTCAGGATTTTGGAAAGTGCCTTTTCTTTAGAGACCCATTAGTAAAACTTACATTGCATAAATTTAGAATAGAGATTTAAATTAGAAACATACAAAATGGATATATAAAACTAGTCATTTCTAATTGTTGTGATCCATTTCATTATTTCCTATTTGTGTAAGGTTTTTTTTTTTCACAGTCAAGATGGAACCCATACTTGACCCTTTTAAAGATATCATTCTCTCTGTGTTATGAATACCACTGAGACTGATATGAATTATGTCTTCCCATATCTGCTGTGATACAGTATTTGTAACTGATACCATAATATCAGCAAATAACACTAACAGGGTATGCTGATTTCTATGAAAATGTCCCAAGAAACTCATATATTTTTATGTTCTCCAGTTCTTGGAACTGTTTGGGAGAAATCACTAGGTGTGCCATTCCTGGGGGAGTTCTATCACTGGAGTTGGGCTTTGAGGTTTCAAAAGCCAATTCCATTCCCAGTGAGCTCGCACTGTCTCGTGCCTGAGCATCAGGATGTGAGCTCTTAGCTACTGCTCCAGCACCCTTCCTGTCTGTCTACTGCTATGGTCCACACCAGAAAGCCCATTGACTCTAATCCTGTGGGAACTGTGAGCTCTAAATTAAATGCTTCCTTTTTTATAAGGTGCCTTGGTCATGGTGTCTTATCACAGCAATAGAAAAGTAACTAAGTCACAGGGTATCTATACAGTGTTAATTTTAAATGATAATGTGCTACAACCTAGAATTACCTGAGAAAGAAGTCCCAATTCTGGGATTGCCCAAACAAACAACAACAACAACAAAACAAACAAACAAACAAAAAAAAAAAACAGTTGGTCTCTTGTCTGTAGGGGATTGTCTTGACTGTTCATTGACATAGAAGAGCCGGGGTCACTGAGGGCAGGGTCATTCCCTATGCAGCTCTGAGCATGAGCCTGCCTGCCAGCTACATTAACTCTTTTCTCCCTTAAGCTCCTTTTGATCAGAGTGTTTTAACAGAGCAGCAGAAGTGAAATTAGGATGCCACCCATATCACAAATTGCAAAACAAACAGACAAACAAATAAATGTTTTTCTTCAGACAGGATTGTTAAACTTTTGCAAGCCAACTCAGGACTTTGATACGATTTTGAGAAAGAAAAGACTTAGGCACTGTTATAGCCTGAGCTCCCTTTGGTTTCTTTAGCAGCTACGTAAGCATGGTTGGTTACCATTCGTCCTAAGTGAGGTAACCCAATCACAAAGAACACACATGGAATGCAGTCACTGATAAGTAGATATAATAATAGCCCCGAAGCTCTGAATACCCAAGACACAACTCACATATCAAATGATTCCCAAGAAGAAGTAAGGAGAGGGCCCTGGTCCTGGAAAGGCTTGATGCAGCACTGTAGGGGATTGCCAGGACAGAGAAGTGGGAGGGAGTTGATTGGGGGATGGGCGGAAGGAAAGGGGCTTATGGGACTTATGGGAAGGGGGGAACCGGGAAAGGGAAAAATCATTTAAAATGTAAACAAAGAATATAGAAAAAACCCTTAGGATCTTTTATCCAATAGATTTGCCCTAGATTTCTGTAAGCTCAATCCCCACATACCTCTGTCTGAATGCTCTCAAATCATGATACTTGACTCTTTCCTGCTCTTTCCTGCTTACTCCTAATCACTATATACGTCTTTGTGGCTTCATAACCTCTGAGTTTCCACCCCGCATGGAGTTATGTAACTGAAGGTTACTGAATACACAAAGAGCAAAAATCAGTTCAGAATCAAACAGGTTTCTGGCAGTGCTGGCCCGGGATGCTGGCAGAGCGTGGTTCCGGTGAAGCTTGGTTCTGAACACAGAGCATACACAGTTCACAGCGCAGGCTTTCACACCAACACCAACAGCAAAACACCTGACGACCCCCAGCTTTCCTATAGGGTAGTTTTACACCAGCTTGACACACGCTATAGTCATCTGAAAGAAGGGAACCTCTGTAGAGAGAATGCCTTCATAAATCTGGCTGCGAGCAAGCCTGTAGGGCATTTTCTTAATCATTAACTAATGGAGGAAGACCAAGTCCACTGTGAGTGGGGCCATCCTGGGCTAGTGGTCCAAGGTTCTACAAGAAAGCAGGCTGAGCAAGCTTTAAGAAGTAACCCAGCAAGCAGTACCCCTCTGTAGCTTGTACCCCTTTAAATAGTACCCCTGCATCAACTCCTGCATTTAGGTCCCTGCCCTGTTTGAGTTCCTGTCCTTATTTCCTTCATTGATGAGCTAATACAATGTGGAAGTATCAGTCACATCAACCCTTTCCTCCCTCTATTAGTCAGGGTTATCTGGAGGAACATAACTTACAGAATGAATTCATAAATACATGAATATTTATGTTTAATATATTTTATATTTATATATTATAATAAATGTACATTTATATTTATTATTTATATATATTTAAACATATAAACATATATTTAGAGAAAGAGAGAGATAGAAGAAAAGGATAAAGAGGATTTATTAGAATGTTTTACAGGCTGTGGTCCAGCTAATCCAACCATGGCTACCTATAAAGGAAAGTCCCAGGATCCAGTAGTTTTTTTCAGTCCCAAGGCTGGGTGTCTCACATGGTCTTCAGTATATGCCAGAATCCCAAAGGTATAGGCTCTAGGGATAGTGAGGAATGGACGTTCTAACAAAAGCAAGAACAAGGAAGCTAGTAAAGAGGTACTGAGCTTCCTTCTTTCTCAGCTTTCTTAAGCTGCCAGCACAGGCTGTGATTTTTTTCCATCTCAGAAGATCTGGATTAAAGGGTCATCTTCCTGTCTCAAGGATCCGGATTGGATCTTCTCAGTTCAAATGATTTAAATAAGAAAAAAAAAGTCTTCACACGTGTGGCCAGTCACTTTGTTTTAGTTCATTTCCTATTCAGTGAAGTTGACCCCAAGACCAGCCATCACATCTTCCCAACTTGCCTTGAACTCAAATCCACCTGCGGCTGCCTCCCAGGTGCTGAGATTAGAGGTGGGCACCACCACCACCTGGTTCTGACTGGAGCGTCCTTAAAACAAGTTATGACATCTATTCTGGCCTAAGATTAGGATGGGATTTCCAGCACTTTCTAAAACAGCCCTAAATATATTGTTCCCTATTTGTGCTATATGTTTCTTTAAGGCAACTGTCCTAGCAATGACAACTGTAAAACCACAATACTAATTGGCACTGGAAAACACTGGAGCTGCTCTGTCTCCTACGGTGTCAGATAAGGTTTAAGTTCGTGTGTAAATATAAATTAAGCTCATCCATCTCATTAGTATGCAATCTTGCTTTGGTCTTTACTAAACGATAGAATGATTTGTATATGAAAACATTGGCTTATAACATTTTTTAAAACTTATTATCAGTAAATATTTGATTTGCACACAGGCTTTGACTCTAATTTTTATTGTTTATGTACTGGAGATTGAACTTGGGGCCTAGCTGATGCTGAGACAAACGCTCTACTATTGAGCTATACCCCCAGTTTGTATATCTGTTGTATATGTCCACAGGCCTAGGAGACCATACAATCTTCTTGGGTGAAACAAGATTACAGGCGGAAAATGGTTTAAAAATCCCTGCTCTCTGTCCTGGATGGTTTTATGTCAGCATGACCTATGCTAAAGCCATCTGAGAGGCTGGAACCTTGGAAAATGCCCCATCAGATCAAACTGTGGGCAAACAAGCTTTTCCGATATTTACTTAATTGGCGATTGATGGGGAAGGCCCAGTCCATTTGGGGCAGTGCTTTCACTGGGTTCTAGAATAAAACAGGCTGAGGAAACCATGCAAAGCAAGCCAGTCAGCAGCAGCACTGCCCCTCCCCCTGCCCCCCAATGGCTTCTGCATCAGCTCCTGCCTCCAGGACCCTGTTCTGTTTGAGTTCCTGTCCTGGTTTCCTTTGACGATGAGCTGTGATATGGAAGCATAGATGGAATAACCCTTTCCTCCCCGGGTTGCTTGTGGTCATGGTGTTTCATTCCAGCGATACTAACCCTAACCGCAATGGTCTCTGCATGAATTTCACTTTGCCAAGGAAGGGTAGATTTCCATGATAGCATCTCCCTTTCCCACCAAGGCCTGAGCACCTCCTATAAAGTATAAACTCTTCAGCACTTGTTGAATAGGGAACATACTTACTTTGCATGCTGCTGTTTGAAAACTGTTAAATCTCCCCACTTCCCCTGTGCTGCTTAGGCCTGTGGTACAGTCAGCTTTAACCCTAGGACTGTAGACATTCACTTGCTAAATGAACCATGAAAATATAATCTGTGGGATATTTTGTTTTGTTAAGAGCAATTGGTTTTATTTGTTTGTTTATTTGGGGTTTTTTATTGTTTTTGTTTGTTTGTTTTTGTTTTTTTAAAAACTAGCTCATTCTGGGCTGAGTGTGGAACGCAATACTAGAGTGCTTGCCCAGGATGCTTAAGGCCCTGGGTTCAGTGGACAGAGCTGCAAAGTCAACAAACAACCCACACTTAGAAAGGACAAGGACTCTGCGGTGTAATAAAACCTGAAGTTCACCCCTGGGGTACCTAAAATGTGGTCTTTGCAAACTTTCTCTTCTTTCAGTTTCTAGTTTATGAAGCAGAGTTTATAACGAAAATCGATTTTCTAAGGATTGTCATGAAAGTTAGTTAAATCCACTCCTGGTCTGGCGCACTTCCAGTGGGGGAAAGAGCAGCAGGCGCGTCCTGCCCGCTCGCCCCCAGCCCTGCCTGCTGCGCCTGTCCTGTCCGGGAACCTCCACTTCTATGGTGTCTTTCTTAGCTTTGGTGGTTTTAGACAACCCTGGCGTTAGCCGTCTCGTCTATTAGAAAGGCAACGACAACCCTCATACTCACTCCATCCCTCGGTCTGTCGCCTTGTGGTTGGGGCTCTCTGCTGCCATATCCCCCCGAGACTTCCTAACTCCGCCAGTAGGAAGGAGCACGTCCATGCTCGTCACCACCCCAGCACACTAGAGCGTCCCTCGGACATCTGTGGCCTCCCGGTTTTTCTGTGAGGGAGTCATGTAGCATCGTAGCAGCAGCCAGCTCCTCCTGACAGTCTCTGAAATACCTCTTGCGGTTTTTGCTTCCTTTTACCTCTCGCAGCGACCACCTCATCTGTGTTCCCGTTAATCGTCTTCGCGCCGGGGCTCGCCCACTACCCAGTTTTCCCAGTTTTAGACTCTGCCTAAGCACACCAGGACCAGTTCTCCCAGGCTAAGCCACGCCCAGTGCGCACCCTCTGTTTTGTTTGATGTTGCCAGTTCCTTCCTGCCATGAGAGCACAAACCTTCACCAACTTCTCAACTTCTGCCTCTTAACCACCTAGTAGATAGTTGTCCCAGTGAGCACTGTTTACTATTCAAAGCCTTGTTCTTATGGTATGCTATTAATATAACATACTGCTGTTCAGAATAATATTACACTTTAAATTTTGCTCAAATGGTTGGTTGGGTTAATTATTGACTAAATTCATCTTCTGCCCTTGCTCTGTTCTTGACTATAGATACTTTGTGTGACATAATTGGATTTCTAGCTCATTCACTCCTTGTTCAAACATCATCCATGCTTCCAGCAGATTGCCTACTGGGTAATGTCCCCATCCTAGAGCCAAGTCCCCCACTAGGAGGGCAAACTTCCTTCTGTGAATATTCCAATCAGCTCAGAATCCTCGACGAGTTGTTTTATGTAGAGAAATGGCAATTCTGGTGATGACGGCAAAAGCTTCCGCGGGCTGTGCCGTGGAAGATGGCAGGGTGGAATTGGTCCACCTTAATAACAGTTCCTGCTCTTCAAGTAACGGTACAGACAGGAAGGCGGTGTAAGCCCCGCCCACCAGGCAGGGGGACAAGGGAAAGAGATGCACACGTTCAAGGCAAAGAAGCTTGCTCAACAGTTTGGAAATTAAACACGTCTTTATTTGAACGTAAGGCAACCTGAACGTTCCCCTGTTTTGTTACAAAGGCTGTTTCCTTTGCCTACTCTCCAGATGCGAGAATGCCCGATACACTTTCCCCCTCTAAACTGATAATTATTTTAATGCTCAAGCTTTTTGTGAATTGTGTACTCTTCTCTGTGTACTCGTAATTAAGTTCATATGCATTCAGCAGATGGAACTCTTGCCTTAGTGTCATTGGGAACTTACTGCCTCTTGAATCTTGCTAAAACCTTCTCCCCTACATTACAGATTAAAGGGCACTATTTCTTATAAGGGTTTTACAGTCTTGATCTTATGGTTGTAAACACACACAGTATCACTACGTGACTCAAGTAGTTACCTGGACTAGACTTAATATATTAAAGTGCTATTGTTTGGGAGATGGAAATGCTTTCAGAGAAAGTAATTTCAAATTCTGAAGAAAGTAGGAGCCAGGGGCAGTGGTATGTGCCTGTAATCTCAGCTACTTGGGAGGCAGAGGCAGGGGAATTACTGAATTTGGGAGTTTGTAGCCAAGCTTATTGAAAAAGTAGTAATGAGTGGGAAATCCCAACAGTGAATTTTCCTTTAGGTTATTAACTATTGTTGTACGCACACAGGCACGCCATGCATGCTTCTAGGTTATTAATTATTGTTGTGCGCACACGGGCACGCCATGCATGCTTCTAGATTATTAATTATTGTTGTGCGCACACAGGCACGCCATGCATGCTTCTAGAGCTACCCATGAGCTCACTATGGAACTCAGGACATGACCTTGAACTTCTGATATACGTGATTCCACCTTCCAAGTGCCAAGATTATAGGCACGCAGCAATATGCTACCTTTCACGCAGAGCTGAAGTTTGAACTCGGGACCTTTAGCGTGCTTGGCAAGCACTCTACAGACCGAGCTACATCTCCAGCCCCCACTTATCCACCATTCTAAGACCACGCCCTTCTGCCTTGTTCTCCTCCCTGATTCTATCTAGTGTTCACACCTGGAAAATCCTTATTTATTTCTTCAGTTCATGTCGAACTTATCATATCATGCTTAGGTTGAATTCTCAAAATTTCTGGTACCTGAAAACTTACTTTCTTCTTCCCTCTCAATGGAGTTTTATATGAGAGAAAGAATAAGAGCTGTATAAATTAACTATCATAGTTAAATTCAATAAATAACCCCAAATTATACTAATAAGAAGATGGGACAGTAGCTGACTGCAAGAAAACCTGTTTAGCAAGTGTAAGGTCCTGGGTTAATTCCTCAGCCCCACAGATATTAAAATAAAATATATAAAAGGTTAGCCCATCTTGGGTTCCTGTGCTCTAGAAATCCACTAAGGAAGACTTTTTATTAGAAATTAGATTCTCATGAAGCATCTTGATTAACCTCATTTCTGTCTCAGACCAGGCATGCTGCTTCATTTTCTGCTACAGATTTGAGAATCGCTTGATAGAAAATCCATCCATCTACACGTTGCTTAATTAGGAATGAATTTTAAGTATTCAGAACCTACACATGATACTTTGGCTCTCAGAGACAGGGGGAAGCAGGAGAGCCATGATTAGTTAGTAGGCTGTCATCCCAGAGCGTCAAGCAGGATAGCCAGCTTACTTTACCTTTTCCCTCCCAAGGAAGCAAGTTACCACTGACAAGGTGATTCAGACCAGTCCAAGAGAGCAAAGCAGGAAGACCTTCCTTGATGACTGGGCATAGCCACTAAAAGTGCAAGTCCCTCATAGGAAGAACAGGAGGGAGGGAGGGAGGGAGGGAGAGAGAGAGAGAGAGAGAGAGAGAGAGAGAGAGAGAGAGAGAAGGATGAAGCTGAGAGTCAGGCATGACCGTGTACACCTTTAATCTCAACAGTTTAGTATCTGAGGCAGTAAGAATCAAGTACTTATAGACAGCTTGCTACCTAAGGGGACCTTGTCTCAAAAAAGAAGATGGAGGACGGGGAGGAGGAGGAGGAGAGGGAAGAGGAAGAGGAAGAGGAAGAGGAAGAGGAAGAGGAGGAGGAGGAGGAAAAGAAGAAGAAAGAAGAAGAAAAAGGAAAAGAAGAAGAAAGAAAAAGAAGAAGAAGAAGAAGAAGAAGAAGAAGAAGAAGAAGAAGAAGAAGAAGAAGAAGAAGAAGAAAAGAGAGAAATCTATAAATATTCATTTGCCATATAAGTGGGGTGTTTTAATGATCTCCCCTTAGGCACCTATAGGTTCCCATGAGTGTTAGGGGTTAAGAAAGATCTATTAACAATGGGAGTTTGGAGAGGCTAAAAGAATCAGACAGCAGCTACTTCAGGACAAGATCAACCGTCACTATGTAGGAACTATCTTCCCTTTCTTCCACTGGTGTGGAACTGGCTTTTCCTCTGAGATTCCATGGAGTTATTTTTGAACCTTAGCCATTAGCAGCTGATAACCCAACCAGGCACATGTGCTACACCTAACAGAGTCAGTGGTTCTCAAAATCAATTATGTTAACTAAGGAAATCTGTGTTTTCTGTGTATTTTCAAAGAATCACCACTTTGAAACTGAGGGATAGAATTATTTCGGAGAAAAGAGACTTCCCCTGATGCATTACATGTTTCTTGAGTTCCACTTGCCTTTCACATTTCTTAGCTCCTGTGTTCTGTCATATCTGTCTTCTCCCTTCCCATGGAGACCAGCTTTCTGATTCACCCTCCCACCTGTGTCTGCTAGAGGAGCAGATGCCCAGATTCTCGGGGTCAGAGTTGGGCCCTGGTCCTCCTGTCACTCTGTACAAAGAGAGGGGTTTTGCAGCGTGGTGTCAGGTGTCAGCTTTCTGATGTCTGGCCTGTATTTGTATGTTTAAAGTGAGCAGGTGGTATCAATGGCTGTCTAATGACTAAGATAAGAGCAAAATTGATCTTTTGATTAACAGGTCTCCCTAGGTGGGTGGCAGCAGGCTCCTCCCTCCTGGGTTTGGTTACGTTGTTCATTTCCAGGACTCATTTATAGCCTTTGCTCTCTTCACCTGAGCTGATTCCTCAAACACCAAATATAAACACGGTGGCTCTGCTCTCCAGTGTCCCTTGGTCTTAGTAGCTGCCTCCATCCCTAGACTCTGAAGCAAAACATTGAACGTGCGGACTAGAGCACCTTCCATCTTCTTGATTTTTTTTTTTATGCTGAATTTGAAACATTAAGTGTTTTGTTTTTGTTCTAGGTGTCGGGCTACTTCCTCTAAACGCCGCAACTCATTCGGGAAGACTATGGAGCCTACATAGTTTCTAAAGATAAACGATGAATTTCAAAGTAAGTCACAGGATGCTTTTAGCGACGGTGTGATTTCAATCATTGTGTACACGTGTGGTGCTTTGCCTGTGGGTGATTTTCTAAGTTATGACATTCAATGAGTCTTTATTTCAGGGTAAAACTGTGGTCCTGGGTAGAGATGAAAACGTGAGTCACTGCATGTGTGGCTTCTTGTTAGCCCCTCTATGTTGCTGCCAGCTGGCTCCTACCTAGCTGTGTGTTGGACAAAAGGATTCCTGGGATGGGAGAGTAGTCCTGCCTTGGAATGTGAGTAGACATAAGAAATCACAGTTAAGGGGAGGTGCATTAGAGCTGCACAGAGCAAGATGCCACCAGAATGCATTCCTTTGTAGAGGGATAAAGCGCCCCAGCCAGGCTACTTTTGCCAAGGGTGCTGGTTGATGGAGGATAGACTGAAGGCTTTTATGGAGGATGCTGGTTGAGAATGTGAGGCGCAATGAAGCCCTTCAGAATAGAAAGTTCCATGTGTCTAACCCACTGTTCATCACTGCCCATGGCTTTCCTGGTTAAGAGTAATAAATCCTAGAAGCTACCACTCTCCTAGACAGTGGTCAGCTCTACCTATAACAACTAAAGGCCTACGCTTTTGCACCAACCTGAATTTAAATATGTATTATTTTAATAACCCAAATGGCATTTCTGATGTTATCTATGGTGCTTCTGTCCACATAACTACAGGCTTCAGATTTCTCGTCTACAGAGTGGGAGAAATCAGAGTAGACATTCCATCAAGCTGTGAACATGTGTAACAAAACCAGTAGATTGGGATACTCCAAATAAGGCTGCATAGCAAGCATGACATTTATTGATTAACTATGGTGCTCATGTTGTATCGTCTGTTTGTCCCAGACTCTCAGCTCCTATAGGCTGCAAACTTGGTGGTTTTCAGTATCACTATTATCGATAGTTGTGGATTTCATGATTAATAGAAACACCATTTTAGTCGTGGTGTTGGTGGTGGTACTGGATGCAACCCAGGGTTTCCCACAGGCTATTCTCTCCCTAACCATGTGGGAATTATTGAAGAAAACCAAACTCCCAAATCCCTCTCTCTTTAAAGGAGTTACAACATGTCTTCCTGGGAATGCCAGGAAGGAAAATCAATGCCATACCATTGCTGGCTAGCCCTAAGGTGACAGGAAGGACCATGGGATCTGAAACTGGGGTTCATTCCTGCCAGCACACGGTGCAGTGGGAGAAGCAATTGGAAGGCTCTTTGCCATCTTGGAAAGACGCAAACATCCGTTGGCATAGCCTTTCAGGAGGCTGAATGAAAGAAGACTGCAAAACAAAAAGGCTTTCAGGGGAGCGAAGGCAGTGCTTCCAAATCACAGCAATGATTATGACCACCATTAGAGCTTAATGAGCCTATGGACAGCTAATGACTTCATCTCTCCAGTGGGCCTGCCAATTGCCCGTGTTTCTATGCACATTCCTCCTTCTCTCCTAAGGAGCAAAATCATGGTGCTGTTAGGCCAGACAAGTCTAAGTCATTGCTTCTTCTCAGGACTGAAGGTCCAGAGAAAAGAATACTGGGGCACCATTGTTAGAGCCCTAGAACACCATCAGCAGTCAGTGCAAAGGTAGTTGACCATCAACTACTTTAGGACCTACACTCCTCATCTCTAAAATGTCCTTGGTCATTGTCATGCTAACGATCACACAGTGATGAATCACATCCTGTTTCCAAAATGACATTAAATACAGCATATGACATTAAGATGTTTTAGGTAGAATTACCATTTATTTTACTTAGAATATATTATAAATGCTCATTTATTTCAGACATATCTTCATTAGCAATTCAAGATAATATGATATTTTAAGTTTTAATAAGTGGCCTATTGAGCTATTCAAAACTATTAATTATAATAAGAGCTAAATTGAATCAGAGTCGTCTTGATTAACCATACTATTATAATTTGTGTATGTGTATATGACCCCAGGGTTTTAATTCTGGCTACATATATGCAAAATATGTCCTCTGCCACTTAGCTTTACACAAGCCTGATACTCCAATCATATTCAAAATGAATAGCATTAATAGTCATTGTCAAAGCAAAAGTTGTCAAAATAAAAGTAATAGCCACAACAAGTCTTATTAATAGGTTATTTATGGGGAGAAAACATTTTCCATAAAAATAAAAGATGTTCTTCTCCTTTGTGATTCTGAGTTACTTCTTTTGCTGTTTTGTGTTTTTAAATATAACCCAGTATATACAGAATCTTTAAAAAAATATAAAATATATCTATAGCAATGCAACTGTGTAAAATATAGTATTAGATATTAAGACAATGTTTCTGGTGTGATACTTTAGAAATTCTAAACTCTACAGCAAAGTAGTCAGGCATCATTTTCCAATCTAATGCTGTCTGTAAGCTGATCACCATGGTAACAGAAAGGACAGGGATGGATGCCTGTTCAGTCAAGGGAGCAGGTTGGGCTCTAGTCCCAAATTGTCAGTGGTACTGTCTGAGTGATTTAGAGTAATTAGCATTTATCTGGCTAAGATTTCTCATATAATTTTAAGAAATGGTAAAAAGAACCTCAAATTTGAAGGGTGATATTTAGAGAAAAAACTCTTAAGCAACAAAAATATTTAGCAGACTGTAATATGCAGTTGGTCCTAAGTCTGCTGTCTGGGACTCATTAGACATCAAGAGTAGACAGTTAGTTTAAAAATTGATTCTTCACGTCTCCGTTTCTTTTTCTATTACTATGACAAAGCACCCTGACAAAGCAGCGTAAGGAGAAGGGATTTATTTGGACCTGTTGATATATGTTGCAGCTCATCACAGCAGGAAGCACAGGAGCCTGGGGGAGCTGCTTGTACTACAGCAGCAGTGGTGAGCAGAATGTGATAAGTAGCCCTGCTCAGTTCGCTCTCTCCCTTTGTAAACAGTCCAAATCCCAAGCCAAGGTCTAGAGCCACCCACAGTGGGCAGGCGCTCTTGCAACAATTAACCTAGAGAAAATATTCCCTAACAGATGTCCCTGGCACTGCATCTCCCGGGCGACTCTAAATCTCATTAAGCTGACAGTTGAGATGAACCACCACACTCCAATAAAAACACGTAAGCTAAATCTTTTTGGTTTCATGCAGAGATCTCTGTGGTTTATTTGTACAAATAAAATCAACATATAAAAATATTCATATGCCGCACAAAAGAAATGTTCAGCTAGAGTTATAAATTATTTTTATAAAGCCTGTGCTTCTTTCTAATTTTTTAAATAATTTATCCACTCTGATTTTTCTTTATGTGCACTGGTGTTTGTGCCTTCATGTATATCTGTGTGAGGGTGTCAGATCTTGGCGTTACAGACAGTTGTAAGCTGCCATGTGGGTGTTGGGAATTGAACCTGGGTCCTATGGAAGAGAAGTTAGTGCTCTTAACAATGAGCCGGCGTGCCCGCCATCAAAGTCTGTGTTTCTTAATGAATAGAATGCATATGCATTGTTCTTTACTGGGGAAAACCATAAGGGATATCATGCTTATAAGTGCATGCCACAAGCTGTCTCACCGCTAAAAGGCAGGTGGGGGAGTTAACTGAGCTGGGCAACTCATTGTGGAGTGGAGCTCGGGAGTCCCAGTCAGGAGTCTTTAACTCCTCAGACAAGAAAAAGACCTAAAAGACGTCCATGAAAATCTCCAGCTTAGTGAGAATCGGGGCCTCCTCTCAGGGTCAACAGTACTGATTCTAGGATGAAGAAGGGAAAGCCCTTTCCCAGATGGACGCCTACACTGTTGGCTTTTCAGTTGTTCATTTGTGCTGTGGACAAAACCTGCTTACTCTGGTTTGACTGTGAAATGTTCCTTACAGGCTCATGTGCTTGAGTGTTTGGGCTCCAGAGGATATTCTGTATTGGGAAGCTGCAGAACCTTGAGAGGTAAAGCCTCACTGGTGGACACAGTCTACTGGGGTCAGTAAGGGCTTTAGCTCACCTCCTGGCTTCCAGGGCTGGGTCTAGCCCTCTGCTCTCCAGGGCAAGCTCCCAGGACCACGAACTGATCCCCTCGTGCCACGTGGATTTTCCCAGCATAATTGACCATGTCCCTTTGAAGGTGAACTCACATCAACTGCTCCATTGTAAGTTGCTCCTGTCAAATACTTGACCACCTGGCTGAATCAAACCCAAGGGATTAGAGACCCATTGGCCACCAGTGTCCTCTGCTAAGGGATGTCTCCTTCACTGTCTCTGTCGGCCCATCAGGCAGCCTCCTATTAGCATCTGACCGGCCCGAAGGGTATTGCTTAATAAAGCTGGTACCATTGGCCATATCAATGTTAACTCTCTTTTGTGCCTTGTTCTGCAAATTAACCCTCTACCATCTAAGTGGGGGGAGGGGGTATTCTCACATTAATAATATAAAAATTGACCCATACAAAGAAAGCTAAAACTTTTCTGTTCATATTAAAATTTAAAGTTGCATGTTCAGTCAATATGCAGTATAGGAATAACAGCTGCCCTTGCTCTCATGCCCGGACTGTAACTTACAGGTTTCCTGCCTTAGTTAGCTAAGCACTTAGGAACCTGCGGTAGGAGCACAAGCATCTGAGCGCAGTCTGCCTATGCACTGAGTTCCAGGACAGCCTGGGCTGTAGAATGAAACCCTTCTCAAGAGGAAATAAACGAAAGCAGCAGCAAATGCCCTTCCCACAAACTACCCCCCAAACACAACACAGACAAGCAAAACGTCTACATCATCATGGAAAAAAGTTGCACAGTAGCTGTTAGAGATCAGTAAGAGTGATGGGGGTGGGTGTGCCGTTGTTATGAGGAACAGGAAGATGTACAGAGTGTGGAATTCACTCTAGTATTTTACAGCACCGTGAATGAGATGTCAGCTACAACAATCTGTGGTGAATCTCTGGGTAATTTAAACAGTATGAAAATTCCTCACAGAGTAGAGCTTACAACCTCTTGAGGAGAAGGAGGTATGATTGCACCACCATGATCACTGCATACCAAATACATGTATGGAGTAATCATCTTGTCCCCTAAAATGTACAGATATTGGCTTTCTTTATGACGCGTGATCTGTGCTATGTGCACATATGTGAGTGTATCTTTGTTCACGTGAGCAGGGGCCAGATGAGCTTGTTAGATCTTTCAGAACTGGAGTCACAAGTCCTTGTAAGTGGCCCGATGTGGGCGTCGGGAACCAAATGGGTTCTCTGAAAGAGCGGCAAGCTTTCTCCACCCCTGAGACATCTCTTCAAGCCTGAGATATTGTGTCTTAATATTCAGACAAGCCAAGACAGTTGGAGATAAAATTCACTGTGCAGCATCTCGCTTACATTTATAGGCTCACATATCTACTTCCAGCACTGGGGGAAAAAATATGAATAGACAGACAGACAGACAGACAGACAGATGGATAGACAGAAAAACTAATTAATTTTTTAAAAGCCAGTGAAATACTCAATGAAGAAGGGAGCTTGCTGCCAAGCTTGGTGACCTAAGTTCAATCCCCAGGGGCCATGTCGTGGAAGGGGAGAATGAACTCCCAAATCAACATTATCCCCCGACTTTCACACACGTTGCACACACAAAGACACTTGAGCACACACACAGGCCCATGACACATGTATGTGCACACACAGACACACACACACATACATGTTAAATAAGTAAATATATAAAAAGAACAGTTTTTAAAATCAGACTGAGTTTCTAATGATGATACTCCTATTTACTATTTACTTTGTTGAGTTTGTTGTGAACCCACCTCTATTATATGTTCAAATTTGCACAAAATTCATGTAATTCTCACGAAACTTACATCAGGAATAACATACTGTTCTTGGCTTAAATGTAAATGAAGCTCAAAAGTGCAATTTGACCAAATGTAGCAACTATGTAAAGTGGTAGGACTAGGGTTTGAACCCACGTCTCTCTGAGGCCCAAAGACAGCCTCTTTAAGCACAGTCCTTTTAGCCTCTCTCCAACATGCTTCGCTGTCTAGGAATGTCTTTTCCTTTTGTTCTGGTACCAGGACGATGACGGGGCTGACAGTTCTACTGCGCGCATGTGCAGTAACATCAGCCTGTGCTTGCCATTCGGTCCCATGGAGTCAGTGAACATCTTACAAACAGATGACCTACAGACTCAGAAAAATCAATGGCTCTGGGAGTGAGCAGGTGAATTAGGGAGAGTGAAGGCAGTCTGTGCTCCTCTTGGAAGGAAAGCCAAAGCCCCCTGGCTTTGAAACAGACCCAATGCTGATGGCTTACGGCAGGAACACAGGCGTCTGTCAGACTGGGAGTCAGGTTGCTGTTCCTCATTCCATAAACTGATTTCCCAGTGGATTTGAATAATTTCGAAACTGAGAAGACAAAAGACTGTCTGTGACTCTTTGTTGCTTAGGTCAAGGCCAGGTTCCCTCCTAGTCACTGTCCATTTATATGGTTACCTCCTTCTGATTTCCAGTTGCCAGGCTGCACATTTGTGTGTGTGTGTGTGTGTGTGTGTGTGTGTGTGTGTGTGTTGGTATACACAAACCCCTCTTCTCGCTAAGGAGTGTCCATTGACCTCACAGTTTCCCCCATGTCTATCAATATTTCTTGCCAGTGGCTTTCCTGATCAGGAGCCCTGATTTTGCCCGAAGCCTCCTCAATTAATTAAGTATAAAACACCTTTGCACTTCTACAGAAATCGCCTTCCTTCTCGCTCAGGGCGTCACCAGGGGTAAAAATGGATTCGTTTTGCATCTGCAGATATTTCAGTGGTGAGATTCAGGCTTCCCATTGATCTCCTTTTTCTATTCTCAACAATAATGGAAATACTTCTGCAGAGAATTTAAAAATATCTGAACGCACGAGAAAAACTGTGAAGACAACCATTTCTGTCAACACGCGACAGAAGTATTCTTAGCTCTCTGCTGTGTTTCCCGTCCTTCTCTCAATCCGCCCTATCTTAATTTACTGTAATTAAGTAATTAGTAGGTTAGGACTGAGGTGTATCAGCAGCAGCGTGTGTATCAGCAGCAGCGTGCGTGCTTATAGTGGGTGCAAGACCTTCGGTTCAAACCCAGAAGTGCTAATACAACACACACACACACACACACACACACACACACACACACGATATATGTATGACTATATCTTGAATCCTGATTTCTCTTTTCCAAATTTAGACAAAGATTTTGCTTTCCCCAGTTTATAAGTGCCAAGTAGACAGCAGGCACTTTGGCTGTTAAAGGGCCTGGTGTAGCCTTGACTCTTAGAAGCCTTCACGTATTCGTGGTTCTAAGTTTGTTTAGGAAAAAAAAAAAAACCCTCTACTTCATATGGCCAAGTGCCTCTATCATGTGCTAACTCTGTAACCATTTAAAACGGTTTTTAATTACTTAGAAGCTAAAGAATATATTAATATTTGGGCTATATAATGCACAATAAAGTAATGCATCTCTATGCTTGATTCCCAAATTAAGCTATAGGTATCTTTTCCAAGTCTCTTTTGTGCCTTATGGAATGCGGTCCGTGTTCTCGGTGGGGGCCACTGCCTCTCTCGAGCACATTAGCTTTATGAAAGATCAGCTTTTCTGCTTCACCTCCCACTTTCCAGCTATCTAGCCTGCTTCCTTCCCGGCCCCATTAAGACTTCATCAGTTTTTAATCTGGTGAACATAACACTGCCTGAAAACTTAGCTCTCTATGTACCGGCAGACCTGTCCAAGTTTTAAAATTCACTTTTTAATCCATCGGTCTGCGACGAAGGTCTCACTCAATTGCTGTTTTACTCCTCCTGCTGATTAAAATATTTGATTATTCTACCCAGGTTTAGATATTTTGTCTTTTGTATCCATTTAATAACCAAAATTTAAGGACTCCAGGTTTCTCAGATAAGCAGTGATCCTCAGAAGCTGGTTTATATAGTTGTGGTTTTTTGTTTTGTTTTGTTTTTTGTTTTTGTTTTTTTGTTTCTTTGTTTTTTCTTTTATGAAAAGCCTTGCCTGCGTCGGGTCCCGGAGACGAAGTGTGTCGGCAGCCTCGGCCACAGCATGTTATCATCAGCTGCTTATAAATTATTTCCTTTTTTTGAAACAGGGTCTCCCTGTATAACCCAGACTGGCCTGGAACTCACAGCAATTCTCTTGCCTTGACCCTTCACATGCTATGATTTTAGGCATGAGTGATCACACCCAGCCTGTAACTATAATAACTTCTTTTGTTATGTACTGTGCTTGGAACTGAATCAAGCCTCCCCCCACCCCCATCACACATGCTAGGTAAGAGCTTCACTATTGAGCTATAGCCTAAACCTACTATTTAATAGTCGGTTTAATTAATAAATTGATAAATGTATCTGTTGTGTTACAAACAAAACAAAATGAACCAACAACAACAACAACAACAACAAACCCTGCTATTCAAGATCTAATGCTTTCATGGCCGTATAAGACACAAAAGTGTTTCATAAAAGCTGTAGGCTGTACTAGAGCGTCTCCTGGTTAGTACCTGATCCTAGAACTGTTGGAAAC
The DNA here is from genome assembly GCA_964023405.1 of Apodemus agrarius. Classification (NCBI taxonomy): domain Eukaryota; kingdom Metazoa; phylum Chordata; class Mammalia; order Rodentia; family Muridae; genus Apodemus; species Apodemus agrarius. The sequence continues at coordinate 10,989,360 of OZ030007.1, forward strand.
GGCTAAGTGGATCCATGTAACTGTAGAGTAGATTTCTAGAGAGGTTTTGGGCAGTCGCTTCTGACCACCATCAAGGCTAACCATGAGCACTGAGTCGCTACGGAGAGTTGATGTCCCCAGGCAACTGGGGTTCAGGAGGACAATCAGAGATGTCTGCACAATCAGGAAAACACAATATTTTAAACCACAGGCTTTGCTCATCAGGGCAGATCTTGCCAGCAAGAGGTCTGCCTTTCGTTTATGTCTAACTGAATTCCTCTTGTTTTATGCTGCTTGATGGTTGCTTTGCTTTGGGAGCCTGGGGGACAAGGCAGTGAGGGGTGGGGTTGTAAATGAAGTCAAAACTGGAAAGACCTGTTTAAGAGACGGGGGTGTGTCTCACTTCTATATGGTACATTAGGAGGGGGAAAAACCCTGACCGATTCCACAAGAACCACAGCTGATTAAATCAACCTCCAAAACATGCAATGAAAATACAGAGAAACCCAACTTACTATGCTATAATATAAACTAATCATTGTCTCATTTTTCTGGAAACCGTATTGGCATCAGAATGTGGAGTCCAAGAAAAGATTCTAAGAAAAGCACTACCATCTCTCTCTAAAGCAATACATCTACAGATGAGCACAGAACCAGACCTCTCAGTTAAGGACTTAATACTCGGTAGTCTGGAGCCTGCCTCTCTGTAAGGGCATCCCCTTGAGAGTCGCAGTAAGGAGCGCCTGCATGCATCTGCAGGAAGAGGAAACAGAAACATTTATGACTTTCGCACCACCCAATATACACAAAACACATCCTCTCTTAATCCTTGTCTATAAAACTTTATTTACATAGTTATAAATTGGGAAATCTCAGGCATAAATTCAATGTCTATTAAATATACAGTGTTTCAGTGAACGGGGACCGTGGCAGGCCTGGTTCTTTTCTGCTTTACTTTGCTTAGCAGCCCAAATTAAGAAAGGATGGGGGCGGAGGCTGGAGAGATGGCTCAGCATTTAAGAGCTCTGACTGTTTGTGCAGAGGACCCAGAGCCCATAGAGGCTCACAACCATTTGTAAATCTAGTACCAGGGGATCCAATATCCTCTTCTGGCCTCCCTGGACGCCAGACACGCACACGGTACACAGACATACCCACAGGCCAAGCAGGAATACACATAAAAATAAAAGTAAACAAATCTAGAACGAGAACAAAAGCCATGATAGGGAAGCCATCTTTCTCAAGGCGCAGGGTCGTTCTCAGGCATCTGTGGCACCACTGGCACATGATGTTCATCATTGCCATGTTGTGACATCCCTTAAGGACCAAGCCCGTGAATGTTCTCATGTCACTTGCGATTGGATCAAGGGGAAAACTAAAATGAACTCGCCATGTCAGGCCCTAGCTCAATTGTGGAGGAGGAAGAATAAATCTTCCTTTGAGGGAAACGAAATCAATCCCCAGTTCAAATTAAATTTGGGCCATTCTGTGAGGCCCTAGCTCCACGAGCGATCAGTACTTACAGACGCAAGGTGCAGGCAAATCATGCTTCATTTAAAAGAAATTGAGTGAGGATTACTGACAGAGGAAGTTTGCTGCTGTCTTGCCATGGATTAAAGTTTGAATCGTAGTGGTTGGCTCCGTCTTACATCTCAATTCTGCCTCCTCTGCCGTCCCCGCCTTAACCCTTCTTCGCCGGCCCCTCCCCCTTTTAATGCCGCAGGAGACTTTTGCCTAGCGAAATTTCTGTCTTAATTTTATTAAGACCGTGTCCTGCAACTGTGCCGTAAGCCTGCTCTGTGGATGTCTGTCTCATACAAAATTTAGCTGCGATTCTCCCGGCCTGAAACCCTGTGTTCTGCACGAACCTTCTGTTTGGTCTGCTGGCGTTTTTTCAACGTGGGCTCTCTCGTGGTGATTCATTACCTTGTGATATAGATTTCCAAGTATCATCTTTGTATCGATTTTTATATCTTTAATAACCGCTGCACAGAAGATGGCTCCACCGGTGTCATTGATCGCATCAAAAATTCAAGGCTTACAGAAAGACTAGAGGGCTAATTGGTGGCAGCCCATTTCAGCCTTCATCTTCATGAAGCCTTAATCTTCGGCGTTCAACCTACCTGGAGGCTTCCTTCTTGGGCCAGGTTTAGTGCCTCTTTGAGAAACACCTGGAGACTCGACACAACAGGGCTAGATTAGATGGATGACGAGCTTGAAACCGTCAGCTAGGACGGTCTTCCTCTGCAGCCAGCCCCTCCACAGAGAACTTCAGAGCTTTCCTGCCAGGGACCTCTGCCTCGCCTTGGCTGTCGTGTCCGTTATGGAAACGTAGCTATTTAAAAGAAGCTGTCCTCGTTCTCCAGCCTAGTAGTTTCTTAAAATGTTGCCATTTCCCAGTTTCCTAACAGGTGCGATCTTTCTGCCTTTGTTCTCCGGTGGTTGCCACAGGGTCTCATGTGGTCTAAGCTAGCTTCAAATTAGTTATGGTGCCCTGAGGGTGACCTTTGAACTCCTGAGCCTCCCGCTGCTTCTACCCCCCACCCTACCCCCCAGCTCCCTACCTCCCCACCCCAACCCCACCTCCACAAGGGCTGGGATTATGGCCTTGTACTACAGGAGCCAAGTTATCTGGGGTTGGGGGTAGAATCTGAGGTATGTACAGGTTAAGCAGACTCTACTAACTGAGCTGCCTTCCAAAGCCAATAGGCATAATTTCCCCCTTTTATTAAAAATAGATTCTGATTACAGTTTTCTCTCCATCCTCTCCTCCAAGTCCTTCCCCTCTCCCACCTGAGCCTACTCCCTCTCCCCCTTTTATTAGGTTTCTAAGAGACAATAATAAAATATAACCAAGTACAGTTTAATAAGATAAAACCCATCACATCGAAATCGAACCAGACAATTCAACAGAAGGAAAAGAACCCAAGAGAAGACATAAGAATCAGAGACCCGCTTGTTCTTGTGTTCAGGAATCCCATGAAAAGCCCACTAACCTGGACCCCATCATTCATACACAGAGGACCTGGAGCAGACTCATACAGACCTGCGAGTACCACTTCAGTCTCTGGGAGTGCGTATGAGTTTTGTTCCTGTTAATTTAGAGGGCCTTGTTCTTCTGGATCTCTATCCCCTCTGTCCCTTATATCTATTTCCAATAGGCGTAATTCTTAAATGACTTTTAAAAATACATTTAAAGAACTGGGGAGGTAACTCAGTTGTCAAAGGACGTGTGGTAGCAGCATGAGGACCTGAGTTGATCAGTAGCACCCACATTAAACTTAAGGAAGTAAAAAAAAAAAAAAAAAGCTGGTGGGGAAGGATTGAGAAAGATTGTTCAGCTGTTAAGAACACTCCTGGGATTTGCAGAGGAACCATGTTCAATTCCTATCACCCCCACAATGACCCATCTGTAACTCTAATTCCAGGCGATCAGACATCCTCTTCTGACCCGCAGAGGCACCAGACATGTACACAGTGCACATACATACATTCAGGCAAAACACCCATTATGTGCACGATAAATAAATAAATAACTCTGAAGATAAACGAGCCAGGCGTGCCAGGACTGGCCACTTAGGCTGACCTGAATTTGACCTCCAGAACCCACATAACGATGGGGTGGGGGGACAGAGTTCACATGTAGCTCTGTGACTGCCACACGTGTGTTATGGAAGACATACACACACATACACTTAAAAATAATAATAACAATAAATAGTAACAACAGTAATAAGACAACACTACATTTTTTTAAAAAACTGAATATAGAAAGAGATGAATCAAGATTGAAGCAGTAGTGCATTTTATATGGTGACTTTTTTAGATTATTATGTACGTGTGTGTGTGTGTGTGTGTGTGTGTGTGTTTAGATAACATCTCAGGCAGCACAGATTGGCCTCAAACTGACTACAGCTGAAGATGAGCTTAATATTTATTTATTTATTTTTGGCTTTTGATTTTTGATTTTTCAAGACAGGGTTTTGCTGTGTAGCCTTGGCTGTCCTGGAATTTAATCTGTAGACCAGGCTGGCCCTGAAGTCACAGACTTTACCTGCCTCTGGCTTCACAGTGATGGGATTACCGGCATGCACTGCCACTGCCCAGCTCACTTTTGTCTTTGATCTTCCTACCTAGGACCACAGGCTAGCCCCACCTCAGCTCAGTGTACCAAAGGCTAGCATATGCAACTTCCTGGCTCTACCACTCCTGATAGCCCAGGAAAGAAAGCAAGTTATTGGATACTAGCTATCTTACAGTTTCTGACATTTTTTTTCTTTTCCTTTTTAAAAAAGATTGAGCATTCCCCACCATCATCGAGGATCTAAGTTTTTATTCATTAAAAATAAACAATATTTTTTTTGCCAGTGATCAATTGCTATAGAATAAGATATCCCAAGGGGGGGGCATATATTTACGTTTTTTACTTTAAATTATATTTATCCTTTTTGTTGAAATGATCCACAAATGGGAAATAATTATATTTCTGGACCAATCAATTCTTTAAAAAATTTACACAGGAACATTTTATGTAGCACAGATTATCCAGGACTGGATTGACAGGCACCCACTCATGCCCAGGTGAGTTTCTGAATACTGTGATTGTACATACAGCACTCTAGAAAAGGCATGTGGCTGCCTCAGTGGCTTCAGCTCCTCCCTTTCAGCCTGCAGCAGGTCCACAGAAGGCTGCACGGAGGCCCCACACCACGCCACGGAGGCTATACCTTAGAAAGCTATCGATCCCATTACCGAGAGAAAATTACATGTGCTTTTCAATTTGGCGCTATGGATCTGACAACGTCAAATTATAAATTCAATGCCCAGTGGATGAAACTGGTCCTCTTAACTTCCAGTCCAATCATAACAACAACTACCAGGTGTACAGCCGTTGTGGCGTGTAGACAGTATGGCCCTGGATTCTTACAAAGACTCGATCAGAGAAAAATTGTCACCTTCCTTCATACATGAGAAAACTGCGACTAAGAAAAGCTGTGGAAATTCATAAAAATCAATCTCCGTACCCCAGGGGCGCTCTGCTTCATTCGGCAAATGGTAACGCGCCAATGGTAAATAAATGTATTTTATTTTGTTTATTGTGGTAAGGTTTCTTACCGTGAGACCTACCCACTTAAATTATTTTAAGGGGCTTGGGTTGGGGCTCAGTGGGGGCTCCTACAGGGCTTCCTGCCCAGTATGCGAGAGGCGCTGTACTTGATTCTGTCCTTGCATAAATCAGTGCCGTGGCTAACGCCTGCAGCCGAGCATTTGAGCGGTGGTAGCCAGACAGTCAGAAGTTCAGGGTCATTCTTGGCTTCACAGTGACTCTAAGGCCAGCCTCGGGTACACGAGAGCCTGTTTTTAAAACAAACAAGCAAACAAACAAATAAATAAACAAATAAACAAATGAACATTTGATGGGGCAGCAGCTTTATTATCTATGTGTACAATGCCATACAACACAGACCTCGAGCCTATGTGTCTTACAGAACTGAAAAAGCACACCTGCTTTATGGTAACGCCCCATCCTCCTCTAAACTCCGTCTGCTCTTCACCCGTTGGGGCAGAGTTTAAATAGCACATCCGAACGGAGTCAAGCAGGGTTTTTCCCCTTACAGCTGGCCTGTTCCATGTAACGTAATATTCTCGGGGTTCATCTAAGTCATATGTTGCAAAATCCTGGCGTTAGAAGCAAAATCGCTTCCACCACCGAGCGCTCTTGCTTTGATTCTCTATCCTAACACCCAGCTTGTCCGTGTGTCCTGCCTTTTGGGACCTCTGCTGCAATGAGAGTACTTTTCTCTATAGCATCCTAATTTTAACTCATTTAGGCAGATCTGTTTGACCCAGCAGTGCTGGGCCATATGGTGACTGTAATTTTAATTTTTGAGGGAAACCTCGTACTGCTTTCCATAAATACACCGCTCTGCACCCCTGGCAACAGCCTGCAAAGCTTCCAACTTCCCCACATCCATTCCAACACTTGCCTTTGCCATTTTTTATAAGGTCCAGCCTAGGAGGTGTCAGGCGAAGGCTCAGTGAGGTTTTGATTTGCATCTCCCTGATGATGACAGGACACAGACCATCTGCCACCTGCTGACCTATGTGCGGGTCCTGCCACTCTGCTTCTTGGTTCTTTTGCCTACAGAAGGAAGCATGGACAGCTAATATGGTCTCATGTACACACTGTCGTTTTGGTGTGTGCATGTGAGTATGCATGTTCGTGCATGCATGTGTGTCTGTGTGTATGTGTACATCTGTGTGTATGTGTGTGTGCGCGTGTGTGCATGTGAGTGTACATGTGTACGTGCGCACACACGCGTGCATGTGTGTGTGTGCGCGCGCGCGCACACAGGGAGTAGCAAAAGTTAACATCAACAAGTTTTTCTTCTGATTATGAAGCTCCCTCTTCAGCGAGACCAGCCAGTGAGCCCGAGGAACAGCACACAGCACGCACGCTCTGAGTTCAACGTGAGTGCTGAGGATTCAAAGTTAGGAAGATCTTCACACTTACACAGCAAGCACTTTACCACTGAACAAATGCTTCAGCCTTTGTCTTCACTCAATACTTTCAAAAGATTTAACTTAGTAATGTAATAGAAATAGTGTATCAGCGATAGGGATACTGGGCTTCAGAATACTATGTTGTATGTCTGGCTCATACCAAGTAACCAAGACAAGGATTTCCTTTCTAATTTAAAAAAATTAAAATATATTTTTATTTAATATATTTTAATCACATTGTTTCCACTCCCTAACTCCTTCAAGACCCTCCCCAACCCACCCAACCTCATGTTCTTCCTCTCAAAACAAACAAGAAAACAAAACAAAAAAACAAAAAAACTCTAACAAACTAGAACAACAATCAAAAAACAGACAAATGACACAGAGTCTGCTCTGTGCTGGCAACCGCTCCTAAACTTAACACGAAATGTACCAGTGTCACTCCATAGGAAAATCAAAATTTACAGAAATAAAGAGTGGAGAGAGGTCTGTACAGGGCATAGCCTGTGTGGGGCCATTGCTTTATAAAACTAAAAATAACAAATATAAAAATACAAATATATATATACATATATACAAAATTTTACAACAGCTGCTTTATCTCTGTCATCTTAAGAAAAATTCACAAGTTGGTCCATTTTCAAAATTAAAACAAAAAAATTACATTTTTAGTCCTAAAACAGTTATTTCCTAATAGACGTATTTGACAGGTTGCAACTTCCCAAGGTTTGGTTTGGTTTCATTTTAAGATTTCAAATTCTTTTGATCCAAGTTAAGCAGTCAAAGCCAAGAGCTTTGGCACCACAGCGGCTCAGGTTGTCTGCGGGTATCCCTGGGGAATTGCCATGCCAATAATAATGCCTGGCTGCCTGGACTGCTCCTCACATCCCATTAAACTCCTCGGGTTTCATTCTGGACTGTTCCAGCAAGTTCCCCAGGCTAGCTCACTAGTAAAAACAAAACAAAACAAAACAAAACAAAACAAAACAAAACAAAACAAAAAAACAACTTTGTTAAACCCTTTCAATGGGCTTTCTTTACCCATAAGGCACTTCTTTGTACTTGAACATATATTTACTTCTGAAAGATTTAAGAGGCAAAATAGTATAAATATGTTTTGATCATTCTGTAGCAGTAACTAAGCACTTGAAAGTCTCCCGTATAGCTTTATAAAGTGGGCAGGAATGTAAGACAGGGTGGGAACAGAGAAGCGGCTCAGGCGTCATGGGACGAAATAAAATCTGAAACTAAAATTAGCTGGGGTTAAGGAGAAGACACGGGTAGTTCAGGACATGCCTCCAAGAGAAAGCGCATGAGGTCTGGCATCCAGAATCCACTTCAGGAGCTGAGCATGTTGAAACATGCCTGTAGTCGCAGAAAAGGAGAGCTGGGAGGCAGGGGTGGAGAAACTCAGGGCATCTCAGTGGCCAGGCTAGTTTACCCACACGTGGTGAAGTCACAAGCCAATGGGAAACTCTGTCTGAAAAAAATCACAGTAGATGTCTTGAGGACTAACGCCCAAGGTTGTCTTCTGACGTCCTCATATGTACTGTGCATGTATGTAACTGAGGACTAACGCCCAAGGTTGTCTTCTGACGTCCTCATATGTACTGTGCATGTATGTAACTGCATCCATGTATGTGCGCGCGCGTGCGCTTGTGTGTGTGTGTGTATGTGTGTCTGTGTCTGTGTCTGTGTGTGTCTGTGTGTGCATGTGAGGGTGTGTGTGTGTGTGTGTGTGTGTGTGTGTGTGTGTGCTTATGTGAGTGTTGTGTGCACGGGTGCACACATTACACACACACACACACGTACACACACACACATACTAGTCACTAAGCACTTGTCCTTGTGAACAGCAAAGAAGAGCAGAGTTTGACAAGAAACAGGAAGAAAGGGAGGGAGGAGGAAAGGAGAAAGTGTCTTTGTGTAAGGAGAAGAGATGCACCAATATGCACACAGAGGTATGCTCAACAGAGCCAGAGGTGATGGCTGCTGCCGGCCTGCTCATCGCATGGAACATTTGGGATAAAGTTACCAGGCAAAGTAGACTGTCTGCTTTGTGATAACTCCATGGCCCTTGCCGACATCAGCATCTTGTTCCCATCGTGTTCTAAGAATATCCGCTAGTTGTTCAAGTACGTGACTTCCGGTCAGTAGTTAAGAAAGCCGACCTTATTCTCAAGGAAGAAAAAGGAGAAGGAGGAGGAGGAGGAGGAGAGGGAGAAGAAGAAGAAGAGGGAGAGGAGAAAGGGAGGGAGATAAAGGGGAGAATGAAAGAAGAGCAGAAGGAAAAGAAGAGGAGGAGGCCTTGGAGAAGCAGCAGGAGGAGCTAAGCGTGTGCATTCATTGGCCCCAAAGTATTATCATGTTAAAGAGAACCAAGAAAGAAAGAAAGAAAGAAAGAAAGAAAGAAAGAAAGAAAGAAAGAAAGAAAGAAAGAAAGGAAGGAAGGAAGGAAGGAAGGAAGGAAGGAAGGAAGGAAGGAAGGAAGGAAGCATATAAGCCATGCACTGTGAAGGAAACCATAAGCTATGAAGAAGTGAGCAGCCCTTGTCTTCAGATGGATGGAGCTGTGGGAGCCTCCTGTCGGGCTGGCTCCATCCTTCACCAGACACCTTTGAGTCTCTGAGGAGCTCAGCTTCCACCCTGGTAAAAACAACCACGCTATCTTCGGTCAGTTTAAGTCAAATGGCAGACTCCAGAAGATGCATTAGGTATCCGCCCGGCTCTTGTTAAACTTGGTTTTTCCTTGCTTATTTCTCTCTTCTTAATGTTTCCAGTGCCTCTTTGTGAGGCTGTTTCTGACAAACAACTTGCTTTTTTTTCTAAAGCACTTGCAAGACAAGACCGCCCTGGAAACCAGATGCTGCAGCAGTTCTGTGACAGCAAATTGAAAAGGGCTCCTGCCCCCTCTCCTCATCTCGGTCACCTGTAAAAATGTGGAGGACAGTTGGGTCTTGTCTTATTGGGGATTCTCTTTCTGTGAACAATTCCCTTAAAATAGCAAAATGTGTGAGGAGTGAAAGAGCCCGAGATGCAATAAGCCCCTAGCAACGGGCACAGCAACGGCTCCCTCGCCAAAGCAGTGCCGAGACTGGGTGCAAAGACGAAGGTGTCCATAGGCTCGGTGAGTTCTCTAGGGTAGAGGCGTAGCGTCACTGCTGATTATCCGTAAGAACGGAAATGTCACAATGGTTGTCCTCGGGAGTGAACGGAATAAAAGCCTGTTGTCGATCTAGGTCTCGGGTTTTTCTAGGTAATTGAAAGCAGGGGTTGGCTTACGGTTCTTTCTTCTTCCTCTTGAGTCTTTCAAATGCATGCAAAGCACCCCAAGCCCGGTTCCTGATCCTCTATCCAAAGATGAAGAACAAGAGGGCACCCACCACCGCCACCGTCCTGCTCAGCGGTGTGCGACACACTGGGCTTTCTCAGAGCAGCGGCCACTGAGGGCACTCTCCACAGGCACGGCAGTGGCAGCGTTTACTCCTCTTTCTTCTCAGCTTACACAGAACATGGAGTCAGAGCAGCCGGGCAGGCCTGTGTTCCTTCCCTCTCTGTTCATCCGCTGCCTGCTCATTACCAAGCCCCAATTTGTACACACAAGCCACCTCCCTGCCCCCAGCCGGCTCCAGCAGTGTGAAAAGAGAAAAGCCTCCCAAGTTTCCGGGCAGCCCATCCGTTTGCTAAGGTTCATTTTAGCTAATCCAGACATCCCGCACAGCGGGGGGGAAACTGCCGTATCTAGTGAAACAAGACCATGAATAATTAAAACTCCGTTATTAATGAACTTCCAGTCGTTATGTAAATGAAACTGATTTCAAGTCTAATTTGTCAGCCTGAATTCTTTTTCTGTTCTCCCTTTGTCTAGGACATGAACTCATCATAATGGACTGGATAATAAAATACCAGTAGACATGCTGTTGTGCAGCGCCCATCTGAGTTAGAGCTTTTAGCGTGGTTAATTGATACAGTTACTCCAGGACAAGTCTATAAGGCACTTTGTATGGCTGTATGTCTTAAAAGCCATTCCCTTTCCCTTTGACAGGACGCCTGTTCTCTGGACAGCCCTCATTATCATTTACCTTGCCATGAGGGGTGGCATACGATTACTGCCGAGCAAATAGTTTCTTTGGTGATATCCATGATGCCCAAAGACAGCAGAGTTCAGAAAGGTCTAAGGGAAGGGAAATCTGTCGTCATCTTAGAATGACAAAGAGCCACCAGGGAGGGAAAGAAGAAAAGGGATAAGTGACAAAGCACAAGCCTACTATGTCTCAGTCGCCTACTGTTCCACCATCAAATGCCACTCTTGCTATCGGCGGCATTGTCCAAGTGACAGCCTGGTGTCAGTGGTCCTATGTCGCCTTCATTGTCCGCGTCGACCCTTGTATTGTTGCCGAAATCTTCCAGTATTATAGCAGCAGCCTAAAGTCCTGCAAGCTGACTCCTCCTCGGTAGACAGGAGCAGCACAATAGTTCTCGCCACAGAGGGATCTGTCAGTCACACCGGCTGTTTAAGGATTTGCTAAGCCTGGAGTTTCGCATTTAAAATTTGAGAATGCATCTTGGTTATGAGGGGAATGTACACATAAGATATGAGATGGTAGAGTTTGGTATATTACACATGATTCTTATCTCTGGAAGCATATACATATACATATACATATACATATACATATACATATACATACAAATGTGTGTGTGCCATATATTAATATACTTTTACTTGTTTGAATAGTTCTGCTACCTTAAATCATTAATTTTGTCTTTGGAAAGAAAAGGGATTTTGATGCATAAAATTCTGTATTTTAAGCTGCTGGTGCTAGTAATATTGTTCTCCCTAATTTGATAGGCTTCTTGTGGCAGGAATATACAATAACATTACAAACTCAACACTTCCTTGGAGGTTGACTGTGCCAACCACTCTCGAGCCTCAGACCCTCCCATGGGCATCTACGGTTCCTTGGTGTCCCAGAAATCAGAGCTGTGGTGTCCCACGGCTGAGCTCCCTTTGTCATTGTGTGTCCTTGCTTTGTTTATGATACCGAAGAATAAACGATCCCCTAAGCACCTTTGTCCAAACAATGAGAAATGGAAGTCTCAGTGCCTGCCTGAACGATGTCACTGTACCCAGTAGGGAATCTCTCATTAGAAGCTTATTGCAAGCCCATTCTCCATCACCCAAAGCGCTCTAGACCCTGAATAAAAACAAGGAGGATAAAAAAAATTTTAAAGGGAAAATCGTATCATAAAAAGCCAGGGTGGGAAGAGAAGGTCCATTAGCCAGTCATTGTAACACCATGCAATTGGCACCACCATCAGGGTGTACCGTCGCGTACTGATATCAGCAGTGTCGAATATCACAGAATTGCCCCTCAGCAGAGGATGGGAAGCCTGGAGGAGACGCTGTCTGGAAAACTTTCTCTTTGTCTCGTGGCAAAACACTATGGCGTCGTAAATTCAATGCCAGTGTTCTGGAGTGCCCGGCTTTGCGTGTCCTGAATGCACTGTCACGGGAGAGGCTGCCTCAGTTTCCCACTTCTTTGGAAGTGTGTTTCATTCTCACAATCAAAGTACAAGATGAAGGTGTGGGCTAAATCACTTCATCATTTCATGGGGACTTGACCGGACCGTGGCATCGTAGCAGGGACAGCCCATGCTGGAGTCTGATGGTGCGCCATGAGTGTGCCACTGACGGCTCCGCCCATCTGTCCTGCACAGAGGATGCTCATCTCTACTGAGCCTGTGCCCAACATCATTATGGCCTCTCTCTCTCAGCTTCTCACTGTGAAAAATTCTTACTTTCTCTAAAACAAGGGGAATTAATCTAACAGCTAACCACATTCAAGATAAATAGGTAGATGGATGGATGGATAGATAGATAGATAGATAGATAGATGATAGATTCATAGATAGATGATAGATTCATAGATAGATGATAGATACATAGATAGATAGATAGATAGATAGATAGATAGATAGATAGATGATAGATGATAGATAGATGATAGATTGATAGATAGATAGATGATAGATAGATAGATAGATAGATAGATAGATAGACAGACAGACAGATAGATGATAGATAGATAAATGAGAGAAAGATAGATAGATAGATAGATAGATAGATAGATGATAGATGATAGATAGATAGATAGATAGATAGATAGATAGATGATAGATAGATGATAGATAGATAGATAGATAGATAGATGATAGATAGATGATAGATAGATAGATAGATAGATAGATAGATAGATAGATAGAGGTCCAGAGTCATATGTGTGATGGCTAAACGCATCCTTCTAATACACACACACACACACACACACACACACACGTGAGTGCACCCAAGCACACAGTCCTCCCGCCTCCTCTGGAGAGTGGAGCTCCCGGGGCAGCAACTCTGTTCATTCTCATTCCAGACAACTCCAGGAGTCATAAAAATTCGTAATTTGAAATTAAAGTCAATTAAAGTGCGTTGCTTCTTCGGAAAGCTAAAAGGAAAATACACATAAGTAATAGAAATCAATTATTGTGTATTCCCAGTCCTGTTCTTACAAACCGGAGAGGTAATCGATCGCTCTGGAGACTTCTACAAGGTAATTACTGTTTGTTCTTTAGTGACAGCCATGTCTTCCCCTGCTCTCAGGCCAGCCCTTTAGCAGCCACTGTCTTGAAGAAAGCAAGTAAGTTGTGTGGATTTTATTTAGGTTTGGGTTTTGTTTGTTTTAATTAAAAACAAAAACAAAAACAAAAACAAAAACAAAAAAGGCAAAGATTGGGAGAATGTTGGCATTCCGCCTAATGGGGACAGTAAGACTGTGTAACCTAATTCCTCCCGTGACCAGAGGCTACAGTTCTTTAGGGCCCATGCTTTATGCCCATCATAACTGCCCTCAGAGATAAACTCAGCCAGGGCTTGGAGAAAGGGGATTGCTACGTGGCAGTGGCAGTGGGGAATGGATTCTCTGTGGATGTTTGCTCACAGAATGAAGTTTGAAAATCGGGAGCAACAACAACAACAACAACAAAAAAAAAAAAAAAAAAAAAAAAAAAAAAACGTGGTCAATCAAGAATTTAAAACAACCAGTGGCCAACTAAATCCATCCCCTATCTTAAAAAAAAATAAAAATAAAAAAAAAAAAGGAGGAGGAGGAAATAAGAGATAAAAAATAAAGACTTCTATCAAAGGCCAAAGCAACTAACAGGGCGCTCCTACTGCAGTGCAGGGGGCGGCCAGCTAGAGAACACAAGTTACCTTAGCTGATTTTCACTGACTTTCAAATTAAGATCCCAGACCCTGGCTTGTAGGGAGAGCTGGATCGCATCAAAATGGACTTAATAAACCCCATTGTGCCCATAGGCCCCTGGTGTGATTTCCCGGCCATCCGTGACCAATCAGTATTATTTTTTTCAGTGGCTGGTACTTTTGTGAGCAACATTGGGGTTTCTGGGAGTGATTAGCACTTTTCACTCTTGATTGACAGGTTCAAACAGAAATGAGACAATGGGAGGGGCCGTTAGGAATTCAGATGCAAGGTTGGTGCACCCGGCTTTGGAGTTCATCTTACTAGAGAGGAGCGAGATATATATATATACACAGAGGAAGAAACCCATTGCTAAACATGCCAACATAAGAAGGACAGATCAACCCTTTCGAATTGAAAACTAATTTTTAATTTAAAAAAATCAAACCAGTATAAAATAGTAATTTATTAAGAGCTCTTCCTAAAAACTTCTTTTCTAATCATGGATATATTCAGCTCTTTTGTTTAGATGCTTAAGACCTGAAGATTTTAAAATCTTAGAAAAATCCTCAGTGGTAACGATTTAGATTTGATTTTCTCACAGAGTTTAAAAAAAGAAACACATTCACAGAATAAATAAATAAATAAATAAATACCAAAAAAAAAGTTTGTTTGTTTTTTTAACCCCACTAAGTATATTGTTTTTTTCTAAGGAAAGCAATGGGATGGACTCTTCATTATACCCATGAATGATACCTTAGGGAAATAATTATGGTGAATGATTCTAGCATTGACCAGTAATTGATAATTGGCCACAAATAATTAGAGCAGAGCGTCTGCACTGGTGTAAATTATGCTCGCAGCTCAGCCTTCTCCCTGGATGCTGGTGTTGGCTTCTTAGAAGTAATTTTGTTTTAAATTTACATTATAAATTTAGCATACTGTATTTGAAAGTTTAATCTTGTTTGGCATCAAAGCAAAGTGGGGATAATGCAGAACTGAATGTGCCTAATCAGAGGAGAAAAACAAGAGGCGTCGCCTCCTTTTGCTTGGCCTCTTTATAATACGACTAGACGACTTCTGGGAGACAAACTTTCGCGTGCCCGCCCTGAACAGTGACTCCATTTGTTAGAGCAACGACATGAGGAGGAGTTGCTTGAAGTCACCTCAGACATTCAAACGAAAGCCTTTCTGATACCTCATGAGTTGTTAATATTTAAAGGATGTTAGCACAAATCCAATACCCTGGGCGCGAAATAATCACGGCCTCCTATTTTCATGCATATCCTGCGCGAGGCTCAGAGACAGGCTGCATCTCTGAAAATGCTATGACTAATTTACGCCGAGATTTCATCAACCTAGCCTTTCTCAGTTGTTGGGGTTTTTTTTGTTTGTTTGTTTTTGTTTTTCAATTGACATGCAATGTTCTGTAATTTGTGTGCTCGGGATGTTACTATACTGAAACAGGGTGGGAAAAAACCAGTGCATCTCAAAAAATAAACTACAAGGAAGTCTCTATGAAAATAAGAGGTCCAAAAGGCCGGAAGAGCTGGGTGTGGTGGCCCGGGCCTAGGATGGCGGCACTCAGAAGGTCAAGGCAAGACAAGCGCCGTTGCTTTGAAGCCAGCCCAGCTGCATACTGAGTTCCAGACCAGCCTCTGTTACGCAGCAAGTTGTATCTCAAAGAAGGGAAAAGTCTAATACAATTCTGTCCGGTGCTAGGGCTGTGGAGGTGTAAATAAACACACTGCCGAGGCACACCTGCCACACCACCAGATGATTTATTTTATTTTTAAAACACTTATCCACACAGTGCTTGCTTTTCGATTCCCCTACAGATGAAAGTGGCACGGGACTATAGCCCCCCCCGCCCCCCTTCCCCCTACCACCCCCCAGCCCCCCCCACCCCTGCAAAACGGGCTCGCCTACAATTCTTGAATTGCGAAGATTTGGGGTGCAGTGTTAGGCCTCGTGTCCAGGGTGAGATTTGCCCTGGACACCTTCCAAAGCAAAAGAGAAGTGGGGCGGGGCGAGGAGAGAAAAAGAAACCTGCGAAGGAGTTAAGTCTCAGGCCACGCCTCCCGACTTCCAGCATTTTCTCCAAGTGGAGTAAAACCCTTGTGTCCGTGAATGTATTTTTTTTTTTTTTTTGAAGGGAGATTTTTACGTACAGCAAATTTGGAAACACGCCTGTAAATTTGTTCTAATTTGATGTGAAGAGACACCGGCCTGCTTTCTCATACAGTTAAAAGACACGCGAGCTGGTTTGCCACTGACAGGCTCCTTTCTACACTGTGTGGATCTTGTCAGCATACCTTGTGCTCCTGTTAGCTGTGACTTACAGCCTCTCGGAGGCTCTCAACTCCTTTCCCGGTTCCCCTTTTATATTCCTTCACCCCACCCCACCCCCAAATTACCACAGACCAACTGTTACCTTCCGAGTTTTCAGTTCTCCTTCAATTTTCCATATTTCACTGGCTTTGCTATCTCACAAGCAATGGAAATGTAAAAAAAAGTCACCATTTCAATATTCCCCATCCCCCCCCTTATCCGACACCCACAGACAGGCACTATTACTTTCTTCAATCTTCAAGCAAGGGCCTCGGTGAAATCCTTAGTGATTTTGTATCTCATTAGGGTGGACTCTTCTGGGCTTCTTTTTCTCTGCCTCCTCCTCACAGGCTAATGGCTTCCCTGACTGAAAACGTTAGCTTTCGTACTCCTTCTCTTGCTCGTTATAGAGACCTCATGACTCCGATTCCTTAGTAGATAGATGATGCTTCTCCAGCTCTCTATTTGTAAAAAAAAAAATTCTTCAGTCCCCAGTTTCTCCTAGCCCTAGAGATGGCTTCATAAATGTTTCCCATTAATGAGTGAGCACCAGAGAGAGTTCTCACAGCAGAGAGGGCTGCAGGAAGGGATCAGGCCAGGTTTCCCTACTGTTCCTGGAAATACTGCATCCTGTAGAAAAACATGTGACATGTTTCACTGAGCAAACAGAGATCTGAGCTCAGATTCCCAGGACCTATTTAAAGAGTTAATCACATGACTATCATCCTAATGCAGGGAAGGTAGGGGTATTAGTCAGGGTTCTCTGGAGTCACAGAACGTATGGGTAGTCTCTATATAGTAAGGGAATTTGTTGATGACTTACAGTCTGTAGTCCATCTCCCAACAATGGTCAGCAGCAGCTGTGGATGGAAGTCCAAGGATCTAGCCATTGCTCAGTCCCACAAGGCAAGCAGGCAAAGAAGAGTGAGTGAGTCTTCCTCCTTCCAATGCCCTTATGTAGGTCTCCAGCAGAGGGTGTGGCCCAGATTAAAGGCTCCTGCCACCTAGCCTTTAATCCTAGATGACCTTGAACTCAGAGATCTCATTGTCTTAATCTTCTGGAATTCATAGTCACTATGATTCAAGATCTCCATGCCAAGATCCAGGTCAGAAACTTGTATCTCTGAGCCTCCAGATTAGGATCACAGGTGAGCCTTCTAATTCTGGATTGTGGTTCATCCCAGATATAGTCAAGCTGACAACCAGGAATAACCACTGCAAGTAGGATCCCTGGATCTTGGTAGCTGATTAGTCTTACTGAATCAGATTTAAGTCTAGTGAGAAATTTGTCTTAAAGAAATTCTAGATATAGGAAGATAGCAACTCCTGGCCTTTACACATATATCTCACACACACACACACACACACACACACACACACAGCAGGAAAAGAATCCCTTCTTCTTTGCATATATTTTGTATTCTTGAATCACAAAGTGCATGTGCATGTCATACAGTTCCATTTGTCGTCTGACATCCATGATGACCAAGCCCCGCTCGGTCAGTCAACGGGGTCTCCAGCACAGGAGCGAGGATTGAAATGAAAACAGACAGACAGCATTGCAGTACGGCCTCAGTCAACTCTTGGACTAAAGGCGGGTTGATTTTTTTTCCAATCTGCTTTTATACCATTTTAATTACATGCAGGTATTAAAGGCAAGTAAAACAATGAAGAATCAAGCAAGACAATAGTCAGGGAACTAGCAAGACCATAAACACAAAGTCCCATGATGACTCGGGAATTCTGATCGCTGTTTCTAAGGATGATCAGGATGTCTGAGCCTACTTCCTTGTCCTCGCCTAAAGTCATATTCAAGACTGGAGCCTGCTTCTTTGTCCCACCTTAATGTCAGATTCCTGCCTGGACTTACTTCTTTGTCATGCCCTAATGTCAGACTCCTGCCAAGGGCACTCCAAAAAGCTCTTCGCACATGGACATAAATGAACTGTTACATGTATACGCTGCACATATACTCCAAAAAAATAAAGAAAGAAAAGACCAAGAGCCATGTCTGCCCCAATCCGTACGTTTCATTCTCCTCCCGCCTCTCTAAGTTTGCCCGGAGGCAAGCAGCTCACCCTGAGCTGGGTCATCCAGACACAGGAAGGGAGGCGGGGAGGGCAGCGACACACAGTTGCGTGCCCACGCGCCACTTCCGGTTGCGTGCCCTCAGAACCAGTCACCAGAACAATTATAAAACTGGTCACCCTTCTTCCTGCTCCTCTAGCTCATTATGCATTACGCAGAGCCTCTGAAGACCTATCGCTCCGCCTCCTGCTACCCTACCCACCAGGAGCCCCTGGCTAATTTCCCTTCCATCAGACATCCCCCCCTGCCCCGCCCCCAGCATCTCCGTCACACACCAAACTCCCTCTCTATTATTTTTCCTTCCTTCTTTCTTTTTTATTGGTTATTTGTTTACATTTCACATGCTGTTCCCCTTCCCAGTTTCCTCTCTGCAAACCCCCATCCCCTCCTCCTCCCCCTCTGCCTCTATGAGGGTGCTCCCCCACCTACCCACTCACCTACTCCTGCCTCACTGCCCTGGCATCCCCCTACGCTTGAGCATCGAGCCTCCACAGGACCAAGGGCCTCCCCTCCCACTGATGCCAGATAAGGCCATATCCTCTGCTACATATGCAGCTGGAGCCACGGGTCCCTCCGTGTGTACTCTTTGGTTGTTGGTTTAGTCCCTGAGAGCTTTGGGGGTCGGGAGGGGGGCGGGAGGGGGGGTTCTGGTTGGTTCATATTGTTGTTTCTCCTGTGAGGTTGCAAACCCCTTCAGCTCCTTCAGTCCTTCCCCTAGCTCTTCCCTTGGGGTCCCTGTGTTCAGTCCAATGGCTGCGAGCATCTGTATTGGTCAGGCTCTGGCAGAGCCTCTCAGGGGACAGCTATACCAGGCTCCTGTCAGCAAGTGCTTCTTGGCATCAGGTGTAGTGTCTGGGTTTGGTGTCTGCAGATGGGATGGATCCCTAGTTGGGGCAGTCTCTAGATGGTCTTTCCTTTAGTCTCTGCTACACTCTTAGTCCCCGTATTTTCTGTAGACAGGAACAATCTGAGTTACCTATCTCAAAAATCTTAATCCCTGCTTCTTCTTAAGGTTTTGTCCACGGCCATCTTTCGCAGTCTGCCATCCCATCGCTAGCATCGCGAGCTTTCGTTTTATCAACTTCCCTTATGAGCTTCCTGGTTCTTCCAAATGGTCCTGGGAATAGAACCCAGGCCCCCGACGTCGCACCACAATGCTTTTCTAGGACAATTTCTCACAGATTTGTCACTAGAAAAGACATCTACACAAAAGTTTTCAAGTTGGAAACATACATATTAGAAGCATACATTGTAGGTGTGTTGTATCTCCAAGCCATAAGATACGTGTGTGCGTTACACGGTTACGTGTGCCATTTCTCCGGGGGTAAAAGAAAGATCGATTTGTTACAGTTTTTAAAGGTGCACTAGCTAAAATGATTAATACAATCATCTTTGCTTGTTAAGTTTGAATGGAGGCAATACCGTAGAGAACTGCTTCTGTGTGTATAGAGAACAGCAGCTTGGCTGAGTTCAGACTGGGAATTTGGATACATCCAGGTTTGAGCTCTGAGTGTATATTGTTATCTAACCTGCAACAAGTAACCTAACCTCTCACTGTCAGTTCCCTAATTAAAAATAAGGAAGTTAAAAAAAAATAAGAAAGTTTAAAGGTTTGATTTGTGTTACATTTTAGTTGTAAGTGAGCCAAGTTCTGTTAAGGACAACGCAGAATAGTGACACAGGGGACCTCTGAGAGCGCTCGGTGATAACACTGTGATGTATGGAGCCTATGAAATCTCAGCAAATATCTGGGATGTTTGTTTATATTATTAATCCCAATGATGCAGAAAGAATCATGGGCAATTTTTTTTAAAGCAAGCTTTACTTTATTATTTATATGCACGGGCTGTCTTCCCCTTAAGGCCAGTTCAGAGGTCAGCATTGGACATGGGGAAGGTGACACCTTTAATATCCCAGGAGTAGGGAGGGGGTTTCCAAGCGGAGGATTTGGCAAGCAAATAGGCAGGGTTATAGAAGCAGAACATAAGTATGGCAAACCGGTCATAGCAACCTGAAACAAAGACGTGCTTGCAACGTGCTTATAACAAGGAAGTCATGACAAGGCATGGCCATGAAGATGTGGCCGTGATAACTTTTGAGTCAAAGGCATGGTTGCTGTTTCAGGAAACAGGCAAGTGAACCATTTGTAGTTAAGGTTGTGGGTGCAGCATAGCTCAATCCGTGAGAAACAGAGGTTTAACAACAATGAGCACAGTTTGCCTACACTGTAAGATGGCTTTCACGCCTAAGATGGAAGCAGACTGGTTCATCCGTATTTCTCAGGTAACCGTGAAATAATTCTTGCTTAAGATCATCCAAGACCGATCCTTGCTGTTTAATATACCAGGACAAAAAAAATTTGCAGCCCCCACAATTTGATATATTCTTTGCCTATTTTTTATTCAAGAGACTTTTAAGACGTAAAACATCTTAAAACAGATGCTTACAGCATAGATCTGTTATCAGCCTCTGTAGCCACTAGATGTCAATACAATATTTATCTGAAAGGCTTAATAATGACTCATTAAAATCCTCTTCAATGGTTAAATAATTCTTTTTTCTTTTAGAGCATTCCAAAATTAAGAAGTTTCTGGAAAAAAAAGTGCTGCAATATTATATAAATGAATATGAAATCCACCCCACTGTGTATGTATGCCAAGAAGTGGAACACAGATACAAATCCAAATAAACACACACACACACACACACACACACACACACACACGTACACACACCACTGTTTAAGGATAGGACAACAACACCCACTTATTGCAGTCTTTACAAGTGAATTAAAATAGCTAATAGGGTTATTTTTAATTTGTTAGTGTCCGAGGCTACCGTGCTAGCCGCTGCTGTTCATAGGAAGAGGACAGGCTTCTGTCTACACAAGCTTCACTTCACCTCCTGTAGGTTAAAGCCACTGCTGAAGGGTTTTAAGCCTGAATCAGATTTAACGTGGTGAGAAGAATGTATTCCTGTGCGGAGCGTAATTGCCGTAATTGTGGTTCTGCTGTTACTGTAGCTGTAGAAACTGCAAATGAGATCTTTATTACTTGGAGTTGGGGAGGACCAGCCGTCTCTTTCTTTTTAGAGCTAACGTCTTACCTTACCATAGGACAGTAGCCATTTAGATGGAAGACAACATCTAAAGTATTTCTAAACTAATTTCCTCCAGGATATTGGCTGGTTTATTAGTGATCTAGGAAGAGATAACTAATTCCTGTCACCACTGCAGCTCATGGGCCCCTGGTATTTATTCTTCAATCTGTAACTCTCCAATTTGAGGCTGCAGCTTTTTTTTTTCCTCTCTAAACATTCAATAGCCCTTACATTTGGAAAGACTGTGCTGGTGCAGAGAAATAAAATTCAACTCTCTTTCCTTTGAAAATAAGAGAACATAATTTACAGGAAAAATAGGGAGGAAATGACATCAAAAACAAACAAAACCATGAAGCAAAAATAAAACATATTACTTTTATAGGAGAGTATGAATAGGTTCATGTGGTTTTTGGAAACTGTAGCAATTTTTTATTTGATATTTTTGTTTGTTTTCTGCTCTAGCGATCTATCATTAAGTCCTCTGTTCATTATTGTCAAATAAGATAACAGGAGAGGCTGGAAAACTCACTCATCTGAATGTAATCTCTACTCTCCAGAACATCTAACTCAAGGTACTTAACCACGGGATAGTCCCATGTTGCTGCCACCCTTCCTGAGATGGGAAACATGGCCGCACTGAAGGAAATGACATTTCCTCCCTCCGAGGCAGCTTTAAGAAGCCTCTCTGTCTATTTGTTGACTTGTTTTGTTTTGTTGTTTTCTGCTTGTTTTTACATCCATACAGCCCTTTTGGCGATATTTTCCATAAATTTTTAAGTTAACATATTACAAGCTTCAGGGATGAAAAGAAAGCTGAAGGAAGAGAGGAGGAAAGGACGGAACGGAGGGTGGGGAATCCCTGTGAGGGCTTAGCCCTTCCCCAGCCGCTTCTGGAGACAGTTCATTGTTTCCCAGCTAGGACCCCACTGACAGGGCTGTGAGCCAGAG
This sequence comes from Apodemus agrarius, assembly GCA_964023405.1. Taxonomy (NCBI): domain Eukaryota; kingdom Metazoa; phylum Chordata; class Mammalia; order Rodentia; family Muridae; genus Apodemus; species Apodemus agrarius. Next base: position 11,011,559 of record OZ030007.1, read on the forward strand.
CACTGGGTGTACATGGGGATGAAGGGTGGGGAAAGAAGAAACTGATGACAGAGGAAGAAGAAAGAGAGGAGGAGAAAGAAGAAAGAGTTGTGGGAAGATTCTCACAGTGAGTAGAAATAGAAGAGGGAGAGGAGGTGGGCGAGGGGAGAGGAGAAGAGAGAAGAAGTCCTCAGTAGGTAGGACAGATGTGATGGGCAGTTGTATAACTTGCAGACCTCTAAATGATTTTCACAGTTCTCTCAGAGTTTCCGTGGAGGCACCCAGCAGCAGAAAGGTGGGGCAGCTCTTATTACATTCTCAAGAGAGAACTGTCTTGATGCTGTGCACAATAGGGAGCACTGGGCACAGGAGGTCCCCAGACATTGGAATCTTGGCCGGTGGGACTGAGACATGTTGCACCTCTTCAATGGGATCAAAGTTGGAACATGGAAAAGGAGGAATGAGAAGTAGCATTGATTCTCTTTGTGGTGACCCTACATGGTCATAATAAGATTCGGATGAATTCAGTTGAATAGACTATATTTTAACAGATTTGTTTTCCATTTAATATGATTTTTGTTGCACATTTGTCACAGACAGACTTTATTATATAGAGGTGTGTTTCTTCTACTCTATGTCTTCAGGATGCAGATCTAAAGGGTTGTTGGTTTTGTCAAATTTCTTTTCTGCATCTGTCAAAATGACCATGTGATTCATTTGCACGATGTATCACAATTACTTATTCGCATTATGTTGATCCATCCCTGAAACTCCAGAGCGAAGCCTCCTTAATCATAATGAATGATCCCTCAGTATTTTCAAGAATTTGGTTCGCAAGTATTTTGTTGACAATTTTTGCATCCATGTTCAAGAGATTGGTGTATAATTGACTCCTTTGTTGTGTCTTTTACTGGTTTTGGTATCAGGACAATGCTGGCTTCTTCTTCCTTTCCCATTTTTCTGGAGTGTGCTGAGAAGTATCTACACTCTTTTGTGTTTGAAGGTCTCATAAATCCAACTTCATCTTTTGATTCTCCTCCATTTATTTAAAGTGTTTTTATTGTTCAAGCCCTCTAGACAAATTTATGCCACTAGGTCAGAGGCTGTGGATGACCCCTGTTTCCACTTGGCAGGGAGAAGCCTCTTGAGTATCCGTGGATGAGTTCAGCTTTCTCAGCATCAGACAGGATTTGGCATGTGCATCCTTTCTTCCCATCTGAAGGCACTCAGGAGCCACGTCTGCTTTCTCAGGGAGGTGGCAGACATCCTTAGGAAGACCAGGACTGAGTCCTTCGGATTTAAAGCTGCTTAAGACTTTATTGCCCAATACGAAACACACTGCTATGTGAGTCCCTCAGGATCACACTGATTTGTGAGGGAGTCTATCGTTTCTTGGAAAGTTTATAAATATGTATAGTTGTGTTGTTAGACTTCAACTTCAGCCCAGTGGGGATGCTCCTATGATAGCTCAGGGCCCACCAGGAAGGCCCTTCCCAGGAGCATGTATGCATTCCATGGCTACAACAGCCTGGTTTGTTTGTTTGTTTGTTTGTTTGTTCCTTTTAAACATGCTTATGAGCAAAGAGCAAACTGTGTCTCTCTTGAGTGGTATTCCCAAGGAATAGTGACGATGTCTACACCAGCCTCAAGAGATGGCTAGAAGACAGGGAAAATGATTCCCTGATTCTTACATCACACACGACTTCAGCTTAATAGTGTGAACCCAGAGAATAAAAGCCACACTTTTCAAAAGAAAAAAAAAATGTGGTTCCAAGAGTAAGATCTTGGAACCTTCCTCCCAATAGGCAAGCCGAGGCTGGTGTTTGCACATTACCAGCTGAGCAAAAACCTCAAAGTGAACCGTTCACTCAGATGATCTTAAGTGGCACTCACACGGGGCAGATGTCCAGAGGGATCTCCCCCGCTGTGGGGAGTTATTATCACAACAGAACACCAGGGTAACTGAACCTGGCCATCTTGGCATCTGAGGAAAATCCTGAGAGAGCCCGAAGAGGCTAGGCAGGAAGAGCTGGAGTTAGGAGGAAGAGAGTGCATGCCCTCCCTACTGTGGAGCTCCTGCTGTGGCGGACTGGATCAGAGAAGGGAAAGCAGCTTTGATTTAGATGAGAAACAAATATTTTAATTTGCACTACATGAAATGTTCTAATAGAAGGACTAAATGATAACTTGAAGAGACAAACAGTGGGATATGCCTCAGTCCAGAGACAGGGAAAATAATTAATATGTTTGCCTTACCACTTGCCATCATTATCTTACCACTAAAAAGGCTCATCTCTTTAGTTTTGTTTTAACCTATGTCCTAAGGGCCTAAAATATTACATGGCCTATAATATCTAGGTAACAAATACTGTTGAGTGACTAGAACTGACACAATCTTGCTGAAAGCAATGAGAGAGAGAGAGAGAGAGAGAGAGAGAGAGAGAGAGAGAGAGAATTCCTTTTGTCTCCACAAAGTCTAGCATGTTCAGTAAACCAGACCCAGGTGGCGTGGGGATGGAGTCCAGGGTCTGCCGTGAGCACAGTGCTGGGTAGGTCGGGAGAGCGTGGCCGATCATTTCTACAAATGCTGTCCATTTTAGAAATTACAGAGTCTAGTCAAAGCACGGCATGGGGCTAGGCAATCGAGGACTCTTACATGCTCCTTGCCAATAGACTCAAACGAGGGCTTGTGGTGCCTAAAATATTTCCAGTGCTTTGGAGTTATTGAATCTTTTCCCGTCGGAAAGCTCCTCGGAGTGAAATTTCTTCTATCATCCGTGGCCAGTTACCTTTGTTGTCTCAATTACTGGTCATTTTGTTTGAGATTGAGTTTGGAGCATGATGAGCGCTCTGCATCGTTGCTTTATGTAAATTCGAGGAACAGCAAGAAAGATTGTCACTCCGACAAAGCGACACGCTCCCGTCTGCCGGCCTCCTAACCTTTGCTGAGAGAATGCCTTGGTGGGTAGTAAGTGCCCCTGTGCCGAAGCCAAGGCCTAAAAGCAGTCAGAAGCAGTTCCTTCCGTCTTAGCAGCGCAAACTCCTTGGCCTTCCCTTTCTGGTCCTCTCATTCGCCAGTGCCGGCTGACATCAGTTATTGTTCTGTAAAACTGGGGCTAAAACAAAATGTTAAGCGGCTGGTTTTGTGCAAGTTCCTGCCTGGACACTTTGAAGATGAGACAGATATGAGCTGTGTTTGCCTTTCACTATGGAGGGTGGCACTGATAGCTAACAGATATGAATTTGGCCAAAATGATGTGTGTTCAGCTTCTTATCTGAAGAGCTGACCTTTCAGTTCTCTTAGCCGCCTTCAAGGCCTGGCCACTGTTCCTCCCCCTTCGCTACCTCATGCCTGCGGCTCAAAGGTACCAACTCCCCCCAAGCAATGCCAATGAGCTTGTTTTTCTCAAGAGCTTAAAAGCATGCATGCATGTTTTCCAAAAGGGCCTTTGGCATCCGTGGTTTTTTATTGTTAAGCCAGTTGGGGTTAGAGATCTTCCATCCTTGGATGGATGCTGGAGAAAGGATGGAACAACCTTAAGAGATTTTGCAAATTCCCCCATCCTCTGGAGGTATAAGCAAGGTCTTCTCTCAGAATTAGGAATATTGTACAAAAGACCAAAACAGTCATAAAGGGCAGAAAAAAGAAAGAAAAAGGATGAAGAATCCTTCTCTAGTGTTGTCTTGACCCAGTAGTAGTTTCTCAGAGAATGCGCTTAGCAGAAAGGTCAGGCTGTCAGAGACTGTGAGGAAAGAGTGCGCACTCAGAACCAGTGGCGAGGAAGACCAACCAGGCACACAAGTTCCTTTTGCTTCTCTTTCTGTGTGGGGCCGAGTTTCTCTGTTCTACCCCCAAACCTGGCCGTGTTCAGAGGAGGAAGTTCCTAAGTGTGAGAGAATCCTTCCAGTAGCAACGTGCGGGAGCTGGGCTCATCTGCTTCTCTCTCCAGAGGAGGAAACTCTCCACACCAGACATCTAAAGTAAATGCATAGCTTGAAGATCCACACAGTGAAAGAAAGCAGGAAATGATTGAGCTGTGGAGAACAGATCACAATCTAAGGTCTCCATTCAGATGTCTCAAGATCCAGGCTAGACATCGATTTGGTGGCTGGATCATTTTAAGTCGAAAGAAATGTGGGCATAGGAAACCAGTCAGAAATGAAACAAATGTTCTCCGGTGCTCAAAAAAGAAAAGGAACCCCTCCACCCGACCTCCTCATGATAAAGCCTATTTTCCTCAGTATCCTTCTCTTCCTCTTCAGCCTCCCTGCGGGGAAAAGGGGAGTGTGCCTGCTTCCATGACTTCACCTGTTCTAACCAGCCTTTCCACACCTCACAGTGGACTGGACTCTCTCACACAGAACTCCCACAGAGTGGCTGTTTAAAAGAGAGCCACATTACAATGGCTCATTAAGCATTGTTCACTCTTGGCTTTCTGTACTGGACATTTTCTTCATTGCTGCAACAAAAGACTTGACCACAACAACCTAAAGAAGGAAGAGTGTCTCTGCCTCACAGGACAGGGAGACGTCTATGTTGGTAGAGAAGGCACGGCACCGGTCACGTGAGGCAACTGGTCACGTGGCCTCTGTACTCAGAGAGCTTTCTCCTCTAGAGGCAATCTCAGGTCCCAGCTGACAGAATGATGCTAAAGACATTTAGGATGGATCTTTCCACCTCAATTAGCCCAATCTAGAAATGGCCATTGCCATAGATACGCCCAAAGCTTTCCCCTTCTAGAACCTCTCACCATGGCACTCGATATAAACCGCCATGCCTCCCTCTCTGCCCACCTCTCCTGGTAACACCTCATACTGTGTCATTCCACTGTTCTCTTGGAATGGTCACGTACCATTCTCAAACTCCTCTCTAGCACCCCCTGCTCTGGCTATAAATTGTCCTTTTTCCTGTTGTTTTTGTTGTTATTGCTATTGTTATTGTTATTTTGTTTTGTTTTTTATTTTTGTTGTTTGTTGTTGTTTTAAAAAACTTTGTTTTGAGAATGTCATACATGAGTACTATATTTTGTTGAAGACCAGCTTTGATATCACAGGGCAAAGTAAAGGGTTGTAGAGTCGGTGATTGATCATTCAGCAGAATTTTCTCTGAGAGAACAAAGCATGATTCAGTGGAATACTCCCTGAAGGGAGGTGGGGCATCAAGAAACTCTTTGCAGTTGGCAAGAAAAAGGGGCGGTGGGAATCATACACATATGTACACTTAGTAGTTGAAGCAAGGCTTCAATGAGCAAGGTCCAACAACTTCACACATACATACATACATTCATACATACATATGCACAAAGCTGGTGGATAGAGCAGAGTTCTAACCAACTTCACACATATATACACATATACACATCATATACACATATATACACATACACATATACACACATACACACATACACATATACACACATACACATATACACAGTACACATATACACATATACACATGTACACATATACACATATACATATATACACATTGGGTGGATGAAGCAATGCTCTAATGAATGAGCTCCAACAACTTTTATATTTTTTTTTCAACCACAGTTTATATATCAGGCAGTACAAAAAATTACAGTGTGGTAACATTCTATCTTTATTCCAGTGAGTGATTACAATGAGTATACATAAGAAAAAAAAATGTTCCCCAGTACCCCCACATGATCAAATGTTTTACGTGTTATGGATAAAAGAAAAATAGTCTCAAGCACCTACACACATTTGTAACTAGGCAACTTGTTATAGATTAACAAAGTGTGAGCAAGAAAGGTAATTTTCTCAGCCAGTTCCTCTTACTGACAGGCAGCAATTTGCAGCTACAAAGAAAGGATCGATTATTTTATTATTTATCTTAAAAAGTAATCTTATTAAAATCTTAAGAGAATCACAAATCTAAACCTTTATATATATAAAAAAGTCAGTCATTTCTACTTTAAATCCTCAGGGCGCACATCTGCTCACTAACCATTTTTTAAATTATATCAGGAAGCTGAGGGCAAAAATGGGCACAAGAAATTAATCATCACCTGATCACCAGCCCAGCTTTAGCAAGAGAATCACATCAGGTAGTGATGGCTGGACTGCCACTGTTCTTGTTCCCTGACACACACACACACACACACACACACACACACACACACAAAATCCTTGCTCAATATTAAATGTGCCTTTATTGTTCCCCAAGATTTCCTACATCAGCGGCACTAACAACTTTAACCTAACTTTACTAATTCTGCATCACCAAACTCTTTCTAAGGGCAGTGGTCATTGCTAACACTCTATGTCTTTAATACCTTTCTGAGGGTGGTGGGTGAATCATTAATCTGCTTCTGCAATAATTCTTGAAATGGATCGACCACTAATAACATTGCCCAGTGAGGGGCTGGAAGCCCCCTTAGAATTTTCACAGAACTCATAGGTTATGAGGGATGTGGTGCAAGGCAGCAAGCAGACTAACACTCTATAACAGCACAAAGACTTCAGGACTCGTAGTCCTTGGGGCTCTGCCTCTCTGAGTCACACCCATCATGGTTGCGCTAACCAGTGAGCCACACTCCACATGTTCTAATGCTGAGTTCCACTGCCTCTCGCATGGCCCTGACAGTATTTACATCATTTCCACCCTTTATTCTCTTCCCAGCTCCTCCCGTGTCTCTCTTCCATCCTCTCCCAAATTCATGTTGACCACTTCTTTAGGTATTACTATTACATGTAGAGACACATGTTCGTATATCTACAACCTACTGAGTCCCCTTAGTGTTGCTTGTATCCGTATGTGTCAGGGCTGACCACTTGGGATTGGCTAACCAATTAGGAAGCTCGCCCCTAGAGAAGACTGAGTCTCTGTCTATCAACAACTCTAGATTTTCTTCTACACTGACTTCAGCCTACTTATTCCAGATTCTCCATGTAAATAGGCCTGTCAATCCCATGGATTAGACTAAGAACACCCGTATCTACCTGCCTAGCTGCATGTCTTCTAAATATGATTGACTTTTGTCTGGGCAGCCCCATGGAAATATTCAGGATAATCTTGTATACACTTGTATACAAAAGCCTCACAAGCCATGTACTCACAAAGTGTAGCAATCACAGGTCTTCAGAAACACAGTGCCTGTCCCATCACGGCCTTGCTCATGTGCGACACGTCCTAAGGCCACAAAGGTGTGGCTGCTGAAACGTTGTTCTGCGAAGGAAGCAGGGAGCTCATTTTTATTTAATCAAGCGGGCTGCACTCTTGTCATGTTAACACTCTTCTATTGTGAGAGGCCACTTCTTCCCTGGGCTGAAATGACTATAGGGCGTCTGTGCAGACCATCCCTCAGCCCCTGATGCAGTAGCGTCTCGCGTGGCTCAACCAGGGCTCAACGTGGGGGTCATGAGTGAGGCATTGTATCCAGAACCAGAGATCATCACCCGTGTGTTAGAGGATTTTTCTTTTGTATTGTTTATTTATTTATTTTAACAGAGACTTCGGTCTGTTCTATTAAACAACCAAAAAGCAAAAGAATCAGCCCCAGACTTTCATCAGGGTTCTGTGTTCCACACCTCACATATCATAAAACGATTGTTGCTCAGCAGAACTGAATATGCACCAGAGGCAAGAGGAGGCACCATCGCCAACAAAACCTGTAATGGGAAAAAGGAGGTGAGACAGAGAGAAAAGACTCCAGTTCTGGGCAGGCTGGGCTGTGTGCACCGGGTTGTAGCTACTTCTGCAACTGTCCTTGACCACGACTACAGTGAGGATGTCTATTCCTTTTAATGAGCACCTCAACACTTTTCACCCTGATTGTCACCCGGCTGGCTAGAATCAGACAACACCTCCAGCTTGAACAGGGCCCCCTTCCGTCTTCTTGGGCCTTCTGAAGACGTGTGGCTCCTTAGTGCAGCTGGTGCTGGCCCTTGCATCCTGCACTCAGATCTCCGTTTGGATCGCTGGTGTTTAAACCTTAAGCAGTTCAAAGCCAACACATCCAATGCTCCTTCTGGTTTGATTGGCTAGGATTTGTACTCATCATCGAGAGCAGCTGGGCTTAAATTCCCCTTTGTAATACCCACGGGGAGGAAGATTCTGTGGCCATCACTGCTTCCTGCAGTTCAGAACTGGTGCTGATTGCTTCTTAGTGTGTATTCACTTTAGTTAGTTAGTTAGTTAGTTAGTTAGTTGGTTAGTTAGCTAGTTAGTTAGTTAGTGGTGATCAGAACAAATCAGTGAAATACTCCTGGCATCTGCATGCATTTATTTGAAGTTTTTTTTTTTATTTCAATGAATTAAAAGTTAGATGCTACTGGAAGTTTTCTGTTTTGTTATACTTATGTCAGTTACATAGACTGTCAGGGCCCAACTCTGCACAGTGGGCTTCATGTCAGAGCTCAGGGCTCTTCCGTGTCCCTATACAGACTGGAGCATCAACACTTATTTCCTTATCAAGTCGCATATATATTATGCTTGGAAATGTTACATAAAAACACATTTAACTTTTATTTTTCATACACATCAATTTTGTACTTTGCTCGCACCCACCCCTCCAAAATAATATTTTCGTGCATCTTGAAGGCCACTTGCTTACATGTATTTAGTTCTCGTTCCCAGTTTTGGCAGAGTTTAAGCAATACTTTGGAGACAAAGAATTAAATAAGTCAAATTAAAATTACTTCCTTTTAAAGAAAATTAATTTTTTTTTACCTCAATTGGTATAATCCTTGTATTTGTGGGGCAGAGCGGCATAGTTCTGTCTGTGTATGTGAGGGGTTAAACCAAGCAAGCACAGTCGTCAGCCAAAACTGCCTTATTTGTATACCCTATTCTAAGTGAGCCATTCTACATCTCCATCTCACGTAGTCATCATCTCCACCACTATCCATTCCAAACTCTTAATACTTTCCAAGAAAGCACAGGCAAATCCCATCAGATACGAAGGAAGTAGGTCCCGTCAAGGTCCTGCTCCTCAGCATAAGGCAACACACTCTGTAACTTCTGCAAACAAGAAACCAGGCCCTGGGCTAGAATTATGACCAGGTTCTTTGAGCTGAAGGATTCACACCATACAGAGAATAGCGTCATTATTTGTGAAGTAGGCAAGTCCTGGCAACCCCCCTTGAACATTATAAAGAGTAGATTTAAAAAAAAAAGTTGAAGTAGGTAGCGTAGGGAATGTTTACAGCAAGAGGATAGAGCTCAGATGCATCTGCAGATATATCACCCACACTGGGATGGCCACGGATACCGTCCGTTGTTGTTTCTATGACTTTGTGAGACAGCAATATCTCACCTTAGAGATCCTGATTTCACTTCACCATGGTGGTATATGCCTTTAATACCAACACCCGGGAGGCAGAGGCAGGGGGATTTCTGAATTAGAGGTCAGCCTGATCTATAGAGCAAATTCCAGGACAGTTCGGGCTACACAAAGAAATCCTATCTTGAAAAGCAAAAACAGACAGACAGACAGAGAAAGAAAGAAGAAAGAAAGAAAGAAAGAAAGAAAGAAAGAAAGAAAGAAAGAAAGGGAAAAGGAAGGGAGGGAAGAGAAGAGATGAGAAAGGAATCTTAATCTCAGAATATATGAACCTACTTTTTTTCTATAGAACACAGATAGAATTTATTTTATTTATTTCCTGACTCAGTCTCATTGTGCAGCCTGGTCTAACCTCAATCTCATGACCTTGCTGGCCCAGCCTCCTGAGTACAGAGATTATAAGCAGCAATGTTTTCTTTTTAAATAGATGAAGACAACCATGGAAAGGTCACTCTTATGCAGGGAGAGAACATACATGCCTTCTTCTGTGCCGTTGATGTAAGAGCATGGCTCTCCAGATACAATGATTTTGAAAACCGCTGCCTTCACTAACACCATCCCCATAGAAATCAAATAGAAATAGCAACATCCGTTGCACAACCAAGAAGCCATTGGGCCAATTCATTTGGTCTTGAGAACAATGCAGTCTGATACCTTGTCCAAGTTCCATTTCCTGTTGCTCTGATAACACACCCTTGACAAAAGAAAGTTGGGGGAGGAAGGGTTTATTTTAGCTCAGAATTCCCCATTATAATCAATCACAGTAGAGAAGTCAAGGGAGGTTGTGGGAACTTGAAGAAGATAGTCACCACAGATCCCATTAGGAGGAAAAAGGAGGATTTAATTCATGCATGCCTAGGTTCAGCTCACTTTCCCTGTTCTCAAAGTCCAGGACCCCCTTCCTGCCTGGGAACCGCACTGCCCATATTGGTCAGGCCTCCCCACTCTAACGTTAGTAATATAATGTCCCACAGTCTATAGTAGACCTGACCGAGACAAAGCCTCAATGAGATTCTCTTCCCAGGAAAGTCTAGACTGTCCCAAATTGACAGTTAAAATGAACCACCACCACATACTTACTGTTAAAATTGAACACTTTTCACAGATGGGGAAACCGAGGTAGACTTATCTACTGCAGGAATTTACAGCACTGTTCTTATTATAGGGCTATCGATTGTTACCACAGATTGCCTTCAAACAAGCCATATACTAGGTGCAAAGATAACTTGATCCCATTGGAAGATCTGTAAGGGAACCCTGCGCTCCCAGAGAATTTGAGCAGCTGCGTATTTCCATACTGGTGACATTCCTTTATCTGTTAAAAGTGGCCATTACCCATAAACCACTTGCTAAAACTGAAAATAGATACAAATTGAAGAGCTGTCATTTGAACTGTGTCTACCTCCAAACACAGTTGTTTATTAAATGTTTTTAAGGTATTTCCATCCAGTGTACCTTTAAACATATTAAAATAACTACAGATTCTGGAACATTATTTTGGAAATAAGTGGAGCTAATTAAGTTTTCTAGGCGCAAAAACTCCATCAATAGGGAAATAATCTCACAAAATCCAGGCTTTAGAAAAAAAAGAAAACCACTGCGGTCAAATCACACGAGGCTTTCTCCATTGCGGCCATTGTAGGAAGAGAGAAAAATGGGAGGCGTGTAATGAGCCTTCGCCATCCTCGTTAATACAGCGGCCATCAGTTCAACGTAGTTTTCCTGTCTCTGCTGAGACTGCAGGGTGGAGCCTTCGCCCTGAGCTCCAAAGCTCCCGCTCGGTTCAGACCCGCAATTGCCTGGGGGCCCCCCAGCTAGAGCCGCGGCCCAGAGACCAACCCCTCCTGATTGGAAGCTGAGGAGCAGAGTCGAGTTTTGTCAATCTGGGTAACCTCATTTTCATCCCATTTAACTAGTGGAAGTTAATTGAACTACCTGCTGAGATCCCTGGCACATAGCTAAATAAGGTGAAATGAGGTTGCAGTGTTCCCTAACCCACTTTGGGCCCCATTTACCGTGTGGGCTGGTTTATAAAGAGAAAACTGCAAATAGCAGATTCCATCCAGCTGCTCGGGAGTTCTTCTCCGGGATATCCCCAGTCCTCCGGCTCCTGACTCCGGCTCTTCCTGAAGACTCAGCCCTCTCTCCCTTCTTTCACTTCCGTCTCACGCGCATTTACCTCCTAGGTTTTTTTTTTATTATTATTCCAAACTAATTCCGAACATATCTTTAGGACATTCCCGCCCATGTGCATGTTCTGTTGTGTACTGTGTTCACACCCGCCGCCTATGGCCCTTGTAGATGGCTAATCTCCATTTCAGGCAGAGCAGCCAGACTACCTGTACAAAGCCAAATATGACAGCCCCGCCCACTAGTCATGTCAATTCTTTCCCTGTGCAAGCTCTGCTGTGGCTGTACTGACTAATGATTTGGCTGTTAACAGAAGCGGACTCGGGTGAATTCTGATAGAAAGCAGACCACGGGGCTTGAGGATTTAGCTAGAGAGATTTAGGATTTAGTTTTAGAGAGATTGTCCGGCAATCTTTTTAGAGGTTTTAAATGTCACCATATATTTCTTCTTGAACATTTGCTAATTAAAGATTTATCAGAGCGACACTGTGTCCTTTAAATGTATATATTTTATTTATTATCCAAGCATATTTTTCTTATAGAATATATAATCACTGTTGGACCTCTTATCCTAAACCTAGAATCCAGACTATTGCAAAGTGAGACTAGTAAACACATAAACCTCACTTTACTTGCAAAATTCTGAGAATGAAACCAAAATACCAAATTATAACTGGTATACAACCCTGTGAACTGAGTTCTGGCTTGAAGGAATTAGCTAAGCATGTTCCCCTTATTATTAATTCATGCCTTCATTACTATTACTGCTTATAAACTATACAAGTATGATTTAAAATTTAAAAACTATTAAAATACAGATAAGGGTGGATCTCCGTGGTAGAGTGTACCCCCAACGTGCACAGCTCCTTGGGTTTAATTCCTAGCACTGTGATTGAGTAATAAATAAACAATAATAATAAACGTAACTATCTGTCAATATGTTATGGTATGATATATCTCTACTTCATGTTTGTGAGCACAATGGGCACTAGATGACAGACATCTATTTAAAGATGTGATATGAATAATTCTTTCCTACAGATTATTATTTTATGCCCTATTCTTTTATCATCTAGTTCCTCATATTTATATTTAATATATATGTTACACTTACACATTATACTTTCATTACGTAGAAAAGATTTTACAACAAGCACATAGAAATGTATAAACATGTCACTTTAGCTTTATTTAAAATGCTTAGCCAGGGACAACCAAGACCCTGTCAAGAAAAGAAAGAGGAAGAGAGATGTAGAGAGGCCCAGGCACAGAGGACTGCAGTGGAAAAAGGAGGCAGGCAGTGGAAGGAGGAGGCATGAGGGATGGACGAGGAAGAGAAAGGCGAGAAGTCCGTGCCCAGACTGCTTCTTCATTAGGGCTATTCATAGCAATACATGAACCTCCAGGCTGCGCGGGAACTCTGCTTCTCAAGGGTGGTTATAGCACAGACTCAGCACCACGTAAGCAAAGCGGTGGGCCAGGCACAGAGATCGCTCACCCCCATTTCCTTCTGACGACGGTCAAAGCCCGCTTACATTCTAGAAATGAGAGAGCTGTTGAGAGGGCTGTTTTTCACGTTGAAGTTGGAGCTTGAGAAAGGTGTTTTCAAACATGTTTTTCGTCTTTCACAAAATCTTGAATAGGCACGGGGAGATAGACAACACACGTTTAACAATAAGACGAGCTCATTTCAAAGTCTCCTGGACTTGGGCTCCCTCTGTTTTGCGGTATCTGTGGTTTTGAAAAGACTAAATCAAACCCTCAGAGGAGAGCAATTTGTGGTAGACTTAATCAGGACATATTTGTGGCTCTACTTGATCATTTAGAAAGAGAATACACTTTTAAAATTTCCAGCTTCCACATTTTAAGGAATACCGTCTCCCATGCAAGGGGAGCGACTTCCCTCACCAGCCCGGTACCTGCTGAGGGCTCCTGGCTTAGCCTTGCAGAATGTGAGGCAGTTAAAGCTTCCGGTCATCCTGTTACGAAACGAATTTCACTCTTGAAATTCAAAGAGCAATTGGTCAGCACTGCACAAGGTGTGTGTGTGTGTGTGTGTGTGTGTGTGTGTGTCCTTAAGTTGTAAAATCTAATTCCTTAAGGAGTTTATTCTTAAGTCTTAGGCTCTTGGCATGGTGGAAAGAGCTGACAGGACTGAGGAAGGAAACAGACTGTCCATGGCAAAAATCCATTTCATGTGGGCTCTAGGTTTCTGAATAAACTCCAACCCAGACCCTTGTAGACATCTAAACTCTTAAATCCACAGGTGTCTGAGCAGCCCTGTGCCCTGGGTCAGGGAGCTGACATGCTCCACCATTGCCTCACGAGGATTCGTAGCAGAGCAGCAGCGACTGGGAGAGCTCTCTTTACCACTGAGTAAAACCAGTGGCAGAGAGAGTCAGTGCTGCCGCCCCTTACCATGCGGTCTATTGCTTGTGTGCCTCGGATAAACAGGATTACCTTGTATACCGTATACATACTAGTCTGGGTTTGGCTTTTTTAGCACAAACTGCTGCATGGATGGAGAAAGGATCTCTTGTTGAGTTGCTTAGGTCGGCAGGCCTGGGACTCCTGGGCCGAGTGATCCCCTGCCTCAGGCTCCACAGACTGTGGACTGTGCTCATGCACTGCCCTATCCCAGGGAGCACAGCCTTTTAAAATAAATTTAAAAAAAAAAATAGCCCTATCTACAGGCAAATAAAAAGCATCTTGCAACAATGTTTTTGCTCCAAAGAGAAGAGGTGCACTGGTGTAAAAATTGATTAGAACCTGACTCCCCTATCTATGAACCATGTATTAATGATGAGTCAGGTGAAGGACAGAAGATCAGAGTCCATCAGTATGGAGAACCAAGACTGAGAACTAACGTCCAGAGGAGGCCAGGTGCCCGCTGGGCCAACCCACTGGCCTCACATAAAGCACTCCTCAGCCGAGGGCCTTTGGTTTTGTAGTTTTGTGTGTGTATGTGTAGTGTGTGTGTGCGCGCATGCGTGTGAGTGTGTGTGTGTGCATATATATATAAAATATGTATAGGTACCAAGTGGAAGACAACTGTTGAGGAGTGTCTTCCTCTGTCACTCAGCACTGATATATTAGGGCAGGGTCTCTTGATTGATCCTGGAGCTCATTGATTTGGCTACTCTAGCTATCAGCTGTTCTGGGATCCCTGCATCCTGTCCTGAGCCTTGGGATTGTTGAAGGGCCACCATGTCCACCCTGCATGGATGATGGGGATTTGAACTCACTTGTCTAGCCGGTGTACCACTGAGCCATCCCCCCCCCCAGCCCCTCTCCCCATGCTTTCTGTGCATATTCGGCTTCAGCAGAGGTTTTAATGCTCGTGTCTGTGTGCAACCATTACGTTTTGTACAGGCATGTCTAAATATGTCCACTCAACATCTTTAGCAACAGGACTCGATGTGAGAAGAGTTCATTCCTCGGTTGTGGTTTTTATTTGTTTGTTTCTTAGAGAAGAAATTTCTTCAACCAGTAGCCCAGGATGGCCTCAAACCCCTGGTCTCCAGTGACCTTCCTGCTATAGCTTTCCCGTCGCTGGGACAAAAGTGTGCACCACTGTGCCCTTCTGCATATTACTATCGATCACGTGTTTACTAGAGCTCGCGAATAATCAGACCAGGCAAAGCAGCATGGGCAGAGCGAGCCTGCCCGGCCCTGACCCTTGCTGGGCTCTATTGGTGCCCTCTGGTCAAAGGCTTATATTCTCAGCTGACGACTAATGCTTCACAATGT
The DNA here is from genome assembly GCA_964023405.1 of Apodemus agrarius. Lineage (NCBI taxonomy): Eukaryota > Metazoa > Chordata > Mammalia > Rodentia > Muridae > Apodemus > Apodemus agrarius. Next base: position 11,026,732 of record OZ030007.1, read on the forward strand.
GGAGACAAGCTGTTCCTGTGATTCTATTCCAATTCCTGCCCACCGGTTAAAAAGAGCGAGTATTTTGGGGTGGTCTATAAATTGTCTCTAAAGTCAACCCAACAGAGAATTGCCCGTTATTGGAATCTTTGCTCTAAGTATTAACTAATTCGGAGAAAAATATTGTACCCATGCTGAGCTTCAAAAGGCTAAATGCAGTGATTTATAGGCTCATGCAGAGAATCGTCTACATTTAGAGAAAGCTCACATATTATGGACAGTGCTATTAGGTAACCAGGATTCATTGAAATAGGTACCAAAATATACATTACCTTTTCTCCCAGAATTACATATACGGCTTCTGAAATTATCTCTTGTATCCAAATTCGTAAAATCTGCCACCAGGTCCTTCTTGATCATTTGTGGCCCCTGGAGATTTCTTCCTCACACATAGAAGTTTAAAAATCTACTTTGTGTTTGGCAAATGTCTAAATGCTTGAGTTATTTTGTAGCTTGTATTTTCTAAGGCAGGATCTTGTTAAGCATCCCTGGTTGGCCTGAAACTTCCTATGTGGGCCAAATTAACCCGAAATTTGTAGCAATCCCCGGCCTCAGCTCCCCCTTGTGCTGTGATTACATGCATGCACCACTAGGCCTTTAACAGCTTTAAACAGTTGAGTTCTTTCACCTCTAATTCGTCAGCAGGGTATGCGTGTCCTAAAGTGTGTTAGCACATTACAAAAGTAGCAAGAAACAATAAGGTCACCGTATAGAAATAATGAGGATCAGGCCAAATGATATAAGAGATTAAAACAAAATAATTCTAAAGAGCAAATAACACTTGAGGGTAAAACCTCATGAAGCACCCAAGAGTGGCCAGAACGGCAGGCACTCCCGAGACATCAGGACGTGCGTTTGATGACACTGTTGGTGCAGACAACAATTTCCATCTTGAATGCGACATGGAGATTATCTGAATACTCATGGAGGTGGGAAATGAAGGAAGTAACAAAGAGTGCAGAAACCAACGCACACATGCCTCTTGACCCAAAGTAGATTTTCCTCAGAAACACTAAGAAACTGAGAGTCTCCTAGGCACACACAGTGATATATTCAATTCAGTAATCTAGCTTCGAAGGGAGTCCACTGCACCCTACCCTCAGGGACTTGTGCTCTGGTCATAGAAACCAAAGCATGCAGCCTGGAACTAAAGGCTGCTCCACTCCCCCTCTGACTAAACAGTCTTGTAAGGGGCTTCCAAGAGATTTAAAGGGCCAGCACTTCCTCCTCCTCCTCCTCCTCCTCCTCCTCCTCCTCCTCCTCCTCCTCCTCCTCTTCCTCTTCTTCTCCTTCCTCTCTGTCTCTCTCTCTGTCTCTCTCTGTCTCTCTCTGTCTCTCTGTCTCTCTCTCTGTCTCTCTCTCTCTCTCTCTCTCTCTCTCTCTCTCTCTCTCTTTCCTCCCCTCCTTTTGGAGTTAGATTCTAAAAACTAGGACATAGAAATCTTTAAATGCAAGAAAAATTAGAAAGAGACTATACATTCCTAGAGAAAGGCTCAGAAAATACCTGGGAATGTGTTAAATGTATACTTCTGGCTGATTTTTGCCAGAGAGACAGCCAACAACCGTAAAAGGGATCAAACAAAGGCTCCGAGCAAAATCATTAACAAGCAGCAACAAACGCCAGAGAAAGAGGAAAATGTGACTTTCAGAATGAATATATCGGTTTCTCTCAAAGACTGCTTTTCAAAAAGAAAGTGTGTGCATGCATGTGCGCACACACACACACACACACACACACACACCACGAAACTGGGGTCCTTCTCAAAAGTGAAAAGCAAAAGCACTATTGCAAAGACCTAATAGCAAATTTACTAACTAAGCTTGAAACCACTGTCTTAGGGTCAAGAACTAATTGTTTATGAAGAAAATAGAACTGTCAGCTAAGAGAAGAAAAAACCTGAAAGAGGAAGAAAAAGGATTTGGGGCAAGGAGGAGTAAGGTAGCCAAGGGTGGGAAGGGGAGATGAAGATGGAGAAAGAGAAAGAAATCAGGACAGGAAGGAAACATTGGGAAAAGAGAGGAGAGAGAGATGGGGGAAGAGGAGGAGGAGCAGGTGTTAAAAGAAAAAAATCACTAGAGTTTCAGAAGTGGATTTGTTCAGGGGAGGAAAAGAATTAATACTCATGAAGTAAGGAAAATAGAAATTATTGAAGAACAGATTTTTAAAACATCTCTAGTGAGATGGTGGTTGTGCACGACTTTAATCCCAGCACTAGGGAGGCAGAGGCAGGCAGATCTCTGTGATTTGAACCCAGGCTGGTCTACAGAATCAGTTCTAGGACTAAACAGAGAAACCCTATCTCAAAAAAAAAAAAAAAAGAAAGAAAGAAAGAAAGAAAAGAGAGGAGAGGAGAGGAGAGGAGAGGAGAGGAGAGGAGAGGAGAGGAGAGGAGAGGAGAGGAGAGGAGAAGAGAAGAGAAGAGAAGAGAAGAGAAGAGAAGAGAAGAGAAGAGAAGAGAAGAGAAGAGAAGAGAAAAGAAGAGAAGAGAAAAACAACAGCAAGCAAACGAAAAGGGTTTGTAAGGTAAGGGAGCCAGCAGACCCCAGGACGCGTGTAGGATACCCTTGAGTGGACTGATGTAAACCACACAGTGGGGATCCGGAAACAGGAGTGACAAAGGAGTACATGACAGAATGCATGAAGAGAGGAGTGCAGAACAACTCAGGTTTGATGGCACGTGACTATACACACCCAAAATCTCAATTGAGAAGAATCTAGATTCCTAACAAGGCGTACTTTAATCAGCTTTCAAAAGGCAAGAAGGGAGCCTTGAAAGAAGCAAGATGAAGAGATTATCCACATGCCCTGGAATCCTCAAAATAATTATGCAACCAAATATCAATGGCCAGTATATTCAAAATTCTAAAAGAAAACACTGTTGGTCGAATTACTGTACTCTAAGCAAAATGTTCCTCAAGAGGGCGAGAGCCATGATGATTTCCAAAGACTATACCAAAGCCCACATTCACAGCCATTAAAATGGCAAGAAATGTCCCAGACCTGCAAATGAAATGAATCCATGGTAGCCAGTAACTCGGGCCATCTGAAGTCTGAAAATGTCCAAGGACAAATTTAACCAAGAGAAGGAGGAGGAGGAGGAGGAGGAGGAGGAGGAGGAGGAGGAGGAGGAGGAGGAGAAGAAGGAGAAGAAGAAGAAGAAGAAGAAGAAGAAGAAGAAGAAGAAGAAGAAGAAGAAGAAGAAGAAGAAGAAAAAGAAGAAGAGAGCATATGAAAAAATAAAGATACCCATAAAGGCAGACACAAAGAACTTTGGAAAAGCCAATGCTGCCGGGACAGCTTATATTCTATGTTTATTTTCTACATTATTTGAGACCCTTCATACATTTGAAAAATCTATTAGAAGGAAAGCAAAGGACCTGTGCAAAAGGAACAAATGGCCCTGATAGCAGCCAAATGTTCCCAAGCAGTCATTGGCACAACTTCACTAGTCATCAAGAAATTTGATAACTTAAACTTAAAATTGGATGCTACTAATACCTGTAGAATGATTTCAATTTTTTTATGAGGAGTTCAAGAATTTATGAGGAAACTTGTGGGCACATCAGTAATATGATTGCCTTGAAAATTTAGCATATGTGTGCATGTGTGTATAGAAGTAATCATATAGAGGTTAGAGGTCGACCCCGTGGAATCTGTTGGCAGTTTCTGTTTTTATGTGGGTTCCAGAGACTAATGTGAAGTCACCAGGCCTGTACCCCAAGCACCTGTATCTGCTGAGCTATCTCACTGGCCCAGCACCATAATTTTAAAAGACAAGCGGTGGTTTGGGGGAAGTAGAATGTGCCTCCATTTTAATCCTGTCTACCATGAAGCGAATGTACATACATGTAAGCTAGGATTTTTGTGCCAGAATGTTCTCTGCTGCCTACTCATAAAGACAGCAAAAATGTCCTGACCCTGAATAATGCAATATATAAATAAGTATTTCAAAGATAAGTTTTTGATATTCTTGGTTAGGGTTGATATTTTGGCCACATGACGTTAGCATGGTGATGTGTTCCCCATGCTCAGGATGTTCCGGCAGGGTCCTTACTTCCTACCTGCCACGTGCTGGCACCACTCCCCCACGGTAAGACAAACAAATATTCCTCTATCTACCGCCAAATTTCTCTGTGAGGGATTCAATGCGCTGTCCCTGAGTATGACTGCTATGAGGCAAAGGAAATAAATGTTCCATCCATGTGATATGGTAGACAATATGTGTTTGTGGACATGGAGGTAAGGAGAGGCATCTTTTTAGACTAAGAAAGAAATGTTAAGATTATTTTAAAAATATAGACAGAAGGTGATTCGACATCTTAAAGGGGAAGAGGAAGCAAGTGAATCATGCTAGAGCCTGAGGTAGAGACCTGAGCAGCCTGAGAGCAGAGGGAGGGAGGGAGGAGGAGAGGAAAAGAAAGAAAACTTATCTAGGTTTGGAAGGTAAAGGGCTCACCATTTCTGGTACTTTATTTCTCAATCCTTCTTCTCATTCCTCCATTGAAACAGAACCCAAAATTTATTCTATGCTCACAAAATAATCCGTCTTGCCACCGTCTGCTTCGGACAGGATCATTCAAAGTGATACAGATACAGAAGTGGGCAGTGCCGTGTGGTCTGGGCTGACGCTACAGACTGATCCTCACCTCTGGCATTTCACGTGAAAGAAGTTTCTCTTTTATTTAAAAACATGTGCATGTGTCACTGATGTTTGTATTGCTGTTGCCTTCTAGAAGGAAAGGATAACTGCTAAGTGCCCAGCAGCAGTATGTGTTAGGAGCCAGACCCTTGCCCACCTCACCGTCACCTGCGGTCTCATCTGAGATACATCTCCATCAGCTTCTAAAGGCAGCATGCATGATCTTAAAAAGGCCCTACTGTCACCTCCTGCTCTGTCTGTCTGTCTCTTTCTCTCTGCATGCCCCATCTGCTCTTCTGTCTCTGTCTCTTTCTCTGTGCCCTCCTCTCTCTGTCTCTCTGACACACTCTCTCTCTTCTCTCTCTCTCTCTCTCTCTCTCTCTCTCTCTCTCTCTCTCTCTCTCTCTCTCCTCTCTCTCTCTCTCTCTCTCTCTCTCTCTCTCTCTCTCTCTCTCTCTCTCTCTCTGCCATCTCCCCCTTGGAAGAAGCCTTTTCCCCCTTCCTCCAGTCTCTTGAGTGAGATCTGTCGCACAGTGTGATTTCTGCAGCATTCCTTGACCCCTAATATGCTAATTTCTCTACATAGAAACCCTAACAGTGTTCTGTTCATTTATATTTTCACAATCCAATATTTTCATTATCTTTGAAGACATCCATCACTTTGTGTACATGGTTTGAATGTATATATATATATATATATATATATATATATATATATGTGTGTGTGTGTGTGTATATATATATGTATATATATACACATATATATGTATATATGTATATATAATATGTGTGTGTGTGTGTTTAGAAGAGAAAGGGAAGAAAGTGATACACACAAATGAGGCTCTTACATAAGTATCTTTGCAGAACAACCAAAGAAGTGAGGCACACATTACATCCACCCACTCTTTAAATAGCAACTTTCAAGTAGTTCTGTGTGTAGTTTATGCCTGACCTTCAGTTCTGCAGAAGTCCTTAGTCTGCTCATGACAGAGCACTGAGCGAAGTGACACTGGAACGGAAGTGATATAAAACAAACTGCTTAGGTTATTGCTCAAAAAAGAAAGTAAATTCAAAATGGGAGGAATTATACCTGGGCCTGGGCTTCCTGAAGTCCAAATGTACTTCCAAATCACTATGTGGGATTTAAACTTTGGAATGCTTCATTTCTAAACTGGAAAAAAAACTGATTTTGAATGAATAGAATCATCCTCAAAATTGGATAAGGGGCTCAATATTTTGGGTTCAGAAATAAGTTTTAGAAGCACGTGTGGCACTTGATATGGTGGACCAGAGGCTATTCCGAGCCCCTGATACATGGGGCTCTGCTGACGTCAATCCTAAATTAACTTGCATAGGCATGGATTAGCTTCCCGAATCTGGTTCTCTTTCCCAGTCCAGACTCAGAACAGGAAAAGGCATTTGCTCTGGGGGTGGAAACATCTGACACAAGTGGACCTATGCTGATGTCAAACCCACACTGTGTGCCGGTTGGTCCAGTAATAAAGCCATGCATGGTATGAACACAATAAACAATGCCTGCAAAATGTACTGAAACTTTATCAAAAAATAGTGTGGTCTACAAGAACACAGTCCCATTAATAGGTTTTTCAGCTAGAAAAAAAAAATCTAGAAGAGACAGGATCATCATCAAGCTTCTAGGAAACTTGGAAGAAAATTTCAGAAACAATTAAGCACTCCAATAGTCCACAGTGAAGTATCTTCTCAAGACGGTTCATTATAAATAATCAGTTACCATGTCCCACCCAGTCACCAGTGTGTCCCAGCACTGTAAAGACAGACTCCCAGGGAAATGACGTTTACTTGCAAGCATAGGTCTTGAGTAGCAGTAAATATTTCCTTCCGTACATCTCTGGCTACCTGCCTATCTTTAATTCCAAGCCCTTGAAATTTCAGCTCATGAAATATTAAGATCTGTTTGTGCTTGCCTATTTTTAGGGCTGCTTCTCCAAAGGGTTCTGTTTGTATAATACATCAAAAAAAAAAAAAAAAAGACAAAGTGGCTGTGTGTTTCTTCTCTTTGTTGGGATACGTGGAAGGAAGGGAGTGGGGGTTGTTCTGGGGTATGAGTTTGTCTCTGGTCAGCTGAGACATGTCAGTGAAGTCATTTCTATTTAAGTTTTGCCTTTGCCATTCTGTGTGTAGCAAGCTGGAATTATCAACAAGAAATCAGAACACAAACCAGTAATAGCTGCCAGAGAAAATGCCCAGAGGAAGAATTACATGGGGAAGGGAGGGGGAAGGAGAGGGCCATGCACAGCAGGTTTAGTCAGGGGCTGGGCGATGGCTCAGTCAACCCAAGTGCTTGCCGTGCAAACCCAAGGGCCTGGGTTCTATCCCCAGAATTCACATCGAGAAGCCAAGGTTGGTGTCAAGAACTCACAATTCTAACAGGAGATGTAGACGGGCAGGTAGCTGTGGATCACAGGCCAATCAGTATTGCCTACTTAGTGAGTAGCTGGGTAAGGTGGGAAACAACCAGAGAAGGACCACCAAGGTTATCTTATGGTCTTCAGGTGCCTATGCGCTCATATGCACACTTTACACATATAAACCCAAAGACAATTCTGCTGTCCAGATTCTTTATTTTGCCACTTCTTTCACGAGACGTCTCTGTTCAAAACATGGAAGCTGATCTTAGTCTGCGTGTCAGGATGAAAAAAGAGCAGGCAGCTGCTGGGGCTGTAGAAGGAGACGATGTTTCCAGAAGCTGCGAACAGTAGCGGTGCCTTTGCCAGATCAGAACACCAGAGTCAGCCTTCCTTCCCAAGCATGCTTTTTTCATGTTTTGACAGTGTTAGGTGAGCTAATGGCACCCAGTTAGGCAGAGTTTTTTACCCACGCGTCAATCCTACATACTAAGTTAGCACTCTCTGGCTGGTAGTGTCAGACTGTTACTAATTTTTCAGTCCCCAAAGGGGCAGGCCTGCTTCAGCCAATCAGCACTGGCAACCTCAGCCATCTCTCTTTTACCCTGAACTGAAGAAGATATAGAGTCTCCCCTCTGGAATCTGGTGGGTATGTGCTTGTCTTTTTGATTTGCCAATTGGTTATTTTGTTTGCACTTTGTATTTTCACGTTGGCTAAAGAGACGGGGTATTACCATGTCCTGCTGCCCCGGAATTCAAAATCTTCCGATGGTGTCATAGTCCTGGGTGCCAGGCTGCCTACAGTCATCCTGCCTATGCTCATGACTAAAGCCGCATTGGGAGTCTTACAGTCCCTTCTCTGAAGACGGACAGGTTTTTCTTAAGAAGCTTTTCCAAGGACAAGATCACAAAAGCCACACCATAAAACAGCTTTGCCGTCATCTCTGATCTGTTTTATAGAAATAACACAGTCACAATTTTATTGGTAGAGAAGACTTAAAAGATCACCTACAGCCACATTTCATGCCACCAGTGAGGAAACACCTCTGAAAAAAATAAACAAATGTCCCGACAGCCCAGAATGCTTTGGTTATCAGTATGGAGTGACATAGAAAAGTCTACAGGACTAGCCACCCCTGTCAGGACACCTACAGCTTGCTCGGGAAATCAATACATTTTACAACACCTCGCCCCTCCCCCTCACTATTCCTTCTCATTGTGAATTATTAAACATAATTTGTTAATCCTTATTTTATGTATACTGGTGTTTGCGGGTCCTCTGGAAGAGCAGCCAGGGCTCGTAACCAGGAGCCACCTCTCCAGCCCCCACACTGTGATGTTTTAATCCATTGGCTACATTTACTTTTGTTTGCAACATCTAAGCTCAGATCCATTAATTAGTGTTCAGAGCTGACGCATCCCAAATGAACGAAGCTGCTTGTCTCCATTACCAGCTCTCAAGGAATACAATTGGTGCGCCCAAGTAAACAGGCGCAGGCAAGTCTGAACTGCATCAAAGAGGCAACCAGTGACATAGATGGATAACTAGACATTTCTGATGAGCTTTCAAATGCCCTTTGATATTGGAGTAAACATCTCAGCACTGAGGGTCTTACTCACATGGACGAGGAGGAAGCAGACAAATGTTAAAGCGTGTGTAGCAGAGAGGAGACTCCTCCCCCTCCTTACGGATGCACCCACAGAGGACGAAGGATTCCGAGAAAATCACTCCTCACGGTGGATGTCATGAGCATATGCCCAATGCGGGTGCCCACATGAGACCGCAAATACATGACAGGCCCATGGGAACCACACTTTCATCTGCAACTTTCCCCATTTTAGAAGCTCATGACGCCTTAAAACTAAAGTTTCTAAGGGATACAAGCGACCAGCAGCAGTTCCATAAACTAATACGTGATCGTTGCAAGCAAAATAAGCCAGACATATTTACGAGTTTGTCCATAGTGAGAATACCTCTGGACCTAATGCTTTTTGTGCGTCTAAATTCTGTGTTGTCTGACACAAAATCCAAAGACTGACTAAAATATTGACTATTCCTCTTCGCAGCCCTCCGTACAGGAGGATTAAGCTGGCTGCTGGGCAGAGTTTCCATTGCTTTATTGTGAATCCATGTGGTAAAGTGTTGTCCATTTCTCCTGATTAACTGATAGAAGGTATTGACATAGCAGAACCACCCTAAAGAAGAACTTTCATGAAGTGATTTTAACATGAAGGTAAATAAGGTCTCTGGATTTAACTTCCAGATGCTGAGAAGGCATTTGGGAGCCTATCTTTTTAATTAATGTAGAGTAGCAAAATAATAGACGCTTGCCTAAAGTCATATACATCCCACCTGGCGAGAACGTGTCACTGAGGTACACTCCCCCTGTGTATACTTCCTAAATTTCTAGTCCTTACGAAGCTCCAAGCATCCATTGTTACTTGTCAAACCGAAAATTCCCCTAACCCAAGATGAAAGGATTCACTTTTAGCAGAGGAACAATGGCCAATATGCAAGTTCCTTTATCAATAATAAATCTTCTTTATAAATTAACCATGAGACACAATATCAGTGGGTCTTCTTGTTAAATAGAGACTACCTAGGTAAGGCCATTATTGCTCAGACCAGCAGGAAGCAGATGGTTAAATACCACAATAGAAAATGTCACACTCGTTTTAATTTTATTATTGAAACCCAAACTTTGAGTGGCGGTAGACAGATTGCATTCATTTTTCACCCGTAAAACAACCATCTTGAACATTTCAAGGAAAAGAATGTCTTCATACACTGGTGTTGCAACCAATAAACCCTTTATGCATGGCAAGTTGGCAGAAACTATTAATAACATGTCTGTCAAATGCATGGCCGTCTTTTTTTTCTGTAGCATAAAGAGGGGGGATCATTAATTATGGTTCCTGCCACATACAAAAGACTCGATGATTGTCCTGGGTTTCTTACAGCCCAGACTCGCCTAGCGGACACTCTTGGGTGGGATGTGAAAGCTATGGATCCTTATCCATCGGAACAAAAAGCTGCCGAGCTCCCTAGCACACTGCCTGTCTTCGCCTGGGCAACAAACGTGGTATTTTAGGTTGACTCTGAAAGAGGATTATGAATATGAATGGAATGCAAATGCTTCATCTATCTTCATCAGAATACAGGAATTCAAGCTGTTGAGGGGGGGGAGAGAGAGACCTTCGAATTCCCATACAAGGAAAGAAATTTTATAGCGCGTATCGCATGCTAGAAGACAAAGAGTCGAGGAGAGCGGAGTTGACTGCTCCCGGGAAAGCAAGCAACAGACTTAGCAACAAGTGCAGAATAATTAGTCTGGTGACAAATATAATGAACTTTCCGAATGGGGGAGCGCCCGAAAGCCTGGCTCTCACTCTGAGGCTTTCCTCTCTTGTTCTGTTGTCCTCAGCTTCTTCTACTGCTGCTTTAAACACCCTCCTCCTACAGGGTCGTAAGTCACCTACTATAGCGGAGACACATTTTCCTAACCAAATGTAAAAAGAGCAAAGGGCCTGGAGCCACTCCTGTAGGTTCCTTCTACATTTTCGAGGAGGGTTTAGGCATAACTGAGTATAGAAAATATCCCGTCTTATTATTTCAATTCATCTGCTAGTCAGCAAGGAGTAGGAGAGAGGGCACACCTCTTCTGAGCTCACTATTTCCTTTTCCTCTAAATGAATGCACTTGTGTTTGCTTCTGTTGCTAGAGGACTGAATTACAAGAGGTTTCTTTGTTATTTAAAGAAATCATCCAATCTCATAAGGCTGTGATGCTGTGACTTTTGTTTGTCTGGTTGCTTGATTTAAGGTTTGAGACAATATCTTGCTATGTAGCATTGGCTAGTCATCACTCACTATGCACACTAGCCTAGCCTTGGTTGCATGACAATCCTCCTGCCTCGGTCTCTAGAGTGTTGAGACGGCATATCTGGCTAATGTTGAAGAGTTAAAATATCTATGTGTGCTTATTTGGTGTTTGAGTACTTTTATCTGTGCTGAGTGGGAATTTGAGAAGGACTTGCAGAACATAGAAGACTAATAATCTCTAGATCAAAGATAGAAACAATGGTTGCACTTTTGAACCAATAAGCTCATATCATTGCTTGTCTATAATCATGTGTTAGTTCACCTGTTATTACCTTCTTGGCTTTAAGCAACTAATTTCCTCTTTCTGCACCTCATTGTCCTCATGTATAGAAGAGGAGGCATACAGGGAGTGTTGTGGTATGCAGACTTAACTGACGAGAAGACTAATGAGTAACCAGAGCAACCTTTGGACACAGGAAGCGCTGTCAAAAGTACAATCTTGGTGTTAGGCACCATAATTCATTTGTCTATCTTCGTGGGACATGAAATCAGAACTGGAAAAGGTATACAGTGAGTTGGATAAGATGACGCCGAAGGACACTCGTGTACCCACTCTTATAAGCTGCCAGATCAGGCGTGGAAATATTTTTATCGACAGTTGAACCCGGTGAGAGCAGAGGTGCCTGTTGTAAATGAGCCAATGTGAGCGCCGGCTCTACTGTTGGGTTAGGATTTAAAAAAAAAAAAAAAAAAAAAAAGACAGCCACCCTGGGAACAAGTAAATCAGTGTCACTTCCTCTGCTACAAATTACCACAAAAATCCGGAGAGCCTGGCAAGCATATTATGATAAGGCGATAAAGCCAGATTCTGGGGTGAAAAGCAGCTGTGTTCTTTCTTGCTGTGTCTCTCACATGTGTGGACACATACTGCTCATACGAACGTATGTATATGATCTCCCTATAATCTTTTTTTTAAAAAAAAAAAAAAACCCTATTGAACAGGACTTTTTATTACCACTGGTTAAGAATGTCATATCGTAAGAACCTGGCAACCATTCAGAACCGTTTAATCTTTCACCAGGGTTTAATCAGATGAGGTTTATATCTCTTTTGTGCATTGTCAAGTGCCCACCACAATTTGTCTCCCCCTACTCCGGACTGACAGATTGAGGGAATGAGCAGGGAGCCAGAACATTGGAGTCTAATTGCAATGTCAGCGCTGCTAACTGTATTTATGAGAAGAGAGTTCACACTATGACATTAATAATTTCATCAGATTACACATGTTTGCTTGACAAACAAGTAAGCTATTCTCTTTAAATTATCTGTGACTGGGGCTGTTTGCAGCTGGAGAGCAGCCATGAATTCCAGTTTAGAAAGAAAAATAAACTCACCGAAATGCTAAGCAACTTACACTCTCGCATTTGAGGGGGAGAAATTAAGCCTTGAGATATTTGCATCGTGCTAGACTTTATAAATCCTGCTTTCCTGTCAATAGGAAAGAAAAATTGGTTAGGAGCTTGCAATGAAAAGGAAGGGTCAGGAAGTGCTGTAATTGTGTCTTGCTGCAACTGTAGTTCAAAAATAGCTTCAGGCAGAGACATGAAGTCTTTTAGTTTGCCGTGACTTTCTTCCGAAGCCACTAGATGCTCACCTGCCGTGGCTCCAGTGATTTGTGGCAGCTTACCAAAGGCGCAGGATAATAAAGACAGTTTGTTACCCTCTAATTTTGGAGGGGCATAACACGTGAAGCTTGTACAGCAATCTCTTTCCTGCATATTTCACTCCATAAGGGAAACAATAAGAGAGAACATGACATGTATTAGAGAAGTAAATTACAATGTTATACTCTTTGGTCCAATAAACTATCGTGGGCTGTCATGTGCCTGACTACTGAAGTGTTGTTTTATGCTACAGCTTAATCAGCTGGGTCTAGGCTGTGCTTTCTTATGCCGGTGCCTTAGGCAGCATAAACGCTATGATTCACACCCATGACCACAGAGGCCTAGACGGCGAGGGCCGTACAACCTGCCAGGTACGTTATTGGCCTGGGTGATGGATCTCCTCGCAGTTAATTTAGAAGAGGGAACGGGACTTGAACCCAATTGTTAAAATGATCACAAAACATCCAGCCACCTGTTTGTCTTATTTAATAGGAGCATCTTGCTGTTGCTGGTCCCGACAAAGGCAATGTTTCATCATTTGAGCCTAGAATCTGTGCCCTTGTGAGAACCCCACAGGCAGGGAAGCTCCGTATTTATGAGGCTCCGTGAGGCTGCATGATATGAGCCCAAATGCAAAAAGTTACAGGGAGATATATGGATTCCATCACCAGCGAGCCCCCGAACAGAGGCCCGCCTGCTATAAATACTAACAAAATTGGTGTCAGAAGAAGCTATTTGGCCTTCCTTTTTATATAATTCAGATAGTAGTTTTCTGTTTGTTTTCAGTATTCTGTGGCAGTAGGCATGTAAGGAAACAGAGAGAACCCCGTGTATAACAGATTTTTATCCCTGCATAATCTCTCTTTATGAATATGTGGGATTACTGACAAAACTGATAGAACTGATTAGGAAGATGGGATACTTTATCCTTGGACAGGGATAGGATGGGAACACGTACTTATCGACAGAATTTTACCCAGAATAAAGGGGGAGAGGGGTATCCATGAACCTGAAAAGCTAAGGAGGGCTTCCTCATCTGAATGCCTACTATGAGGAGAGGCGAGTGCAGGCATGGATATGGAAACGTCAGACCCCTTAAGCTGCGCCCACGGGAACCTAATCAGGTAGAGGAGGGAGTGAGAGCACTCAAGGTTGGATCCAGGATTGCCCGGGAGAGGCAGGAAGAGAACTTTGCATGCCCCTGTGAACTGCAGCGTGTTCTAGACAGCCAAGGGGGAAGCCGCCCAAATCTCCATCAGGATCACACTGGACCCAGAAAATGTGTTCTATACGCACCACAGAACACACACACTCGACCTTCGGAATGGACCAACATCCTGACAGGTGCCGCAACCAAGATGAGCCGTTGAAGACATTAGTCTAGGGGAAATAAACCAAACAAATACTATACGATTCTGCTTACCCGAAATGTTATGGCCTGAAATAGTTCAGTTCAGAGGCCGGGAAAATGGCATAGTGCTTTGCGGGTCGGGGAGCAAGAGAGTAGAAGTGGTGTGCTTCAGGTATGAGTCTGGCATGATGAAACTGGCCTAGAAACGGATGCTGGTCACGTCACACAACAAACAAATGGAGTTGCCGCTGAGCCACATAATTTAAAGTGAGCAAAGTGGTCAGTTTCACGCTACCAAGTCTTATAACAATAAAACAGACAACACAAATAGATGGAAGAAAAAGAGGGTTTCGCCCCAAAGAAGTCATTTAAGACCCAAGACTCATCACCTAACTCTCTTGGAAAAGGAAATAGGATGAAAAGAGGCAAATCGTGGGGACTGAGGAGGTGGCTTGGTTGGTAAAACACTGACAGTACCAGCATGAGGGCCCAGGCTTGCACTCCAGCTGTCCACGTGAAAAGCCAAATGTGCTGTGTCTTGCACCTATAATCTCAGCACTGGGCAGGGCGAGACAGAAGAATCCCTGGGGCTCTCTGGATAGTCAGTCTAGCTGAATGGCAGAGCTCCTGGTTCAGTGAGAGACTTCATTGGAAGCATTTCGAAGACTATTAAAAAAGATGTCTGGCACCTGAGGCTTCCATGTGCATGTACAGGTATGCCCACTAAGCTATCTGTGCTTGCGCGCGCACACACACACACACACACACACACACACACCCCTAGAGTCATATCTCTAAGATGTGAGTTTCCAATTAAATAATATTGAGTTCCAGCCAGGCGTGATAGGACATGCTTTGATCCCAGCACTTGAGAGGCAGAGGCAGGTGGATCTCTGTGAGTTTGAGGCCAGTGTGGTGTACTTAGTGAATTCCAAGACAGCCAGGGCTACATGGTGAGATCCTGTCCTGAAAAAAACAAACAAACAAACAAATTACTATGTATATATAGATATAGATATAGATATAGATATAAATACATATATAGAATATGATATATCTAGAGAAAAATACAGAAACACACACACACACACACACACACACACACACACACACAGTGTTCCTTCACTCTGGATCCAGTCTTGCCTGGTCCCAAAGACAATGGCATACCAGCATTGACAAGCAGTGTAACATCAGAATCAAAGGTCACTGCTGCTGGGACATTCAGCCTTTAAAGACACAATGTCATTACTATATAAATGCAAATATAAAAGTCCTTAGTGTTACAAAACGTATTCTTTGATACACAACGGCATTTTCACCCTTAAGAACAAGCAGATCTCTTTGAGACAAGGTTCTACATATGGGTGTGTGGCATACACCTGAGATCCCAAAGTTGAAAAGGCAAATACAGTACAATCTCTGGGGCTTGCTCAACACCTAGTCTAGCTAACCAATGAGTTACAGGTTCAATGAGAGACCCTGTCTCAAAATTAAGATAAAGAAAGATTGAAGACTGACTACTTTGGTCTTGCATATAAATGTACACATACATGTGTGCACACAGGTGATCATGTAAGCCCAGATACATAACAACTCATTTAAAAGGCACCATCTGATGTGTACAGAGGGAGATGGGGTGCTGATTGATCACCATCCTGTGTCTATTGACTCTTCCTTCAGCCATCAAGTTCCCCCCCCCATTCCGAGGGAGACAGACTGGTGGGCACAAAGAATCATGGGTAGTAATCAGAACGTACAGAACTTCCAAGACAGTGAGTGGCCTTTGCTCCAAAGGCCATCAAGAGTAAAGATGTTTCAGAGTAAAATTCAAGGTCTGTTGGAGCCTGGAAAAAGTAACATGGGAGTGAATGGTGCTACCCAGCCCAGCCGAGCCTGCCTCATAAAGCATTATGCATTTAAAGGATCTGCTTCCCTGGAAGGTTCAAACTTCTGTGATGTCAGTAAATGCAACTAACATGCCATTCCCCAATATATATTCCAAAGAATGCTTGATCTAAGTGGGTGGGGACTGGGTCTGTCAAACTATCGTGCTACCAAAAGCCCTGTTAAGTCCTACAATCACAGAGATAGTTGAGTTTTATTTAATATGGTCCTGTCCAAAATGTTCCCATAGTATTCCCATTGTAGGACAACACATTGTAAGTAACAGAGAGGTGGTTTAAAATGCTGGAGACGCTAGCCTAAGATATGGTCAAATACTGGAACATTTGAGCTTACGGGTACGTTCAGGGGTCCTGGAGCCAAGCCCTCAAGGATACCCAAAGCAAAGTGTATATTATATCTGCAGTGTGCCAGGGACAATAAGGAGCAAACCCTGCAACGCCCATTCTGGAGGCTGGCCCACCGGGCTCATCTGAATGCATCGGTTTGAAGCCAGCCTGGGCAGCAGAGCAAACGTGATGAAGACTCCTGAGATGTGGAAGGTGCTGATACAGTCCATTGCGGGGGAACCCACCCTGCGCCTCCAGAAAGACGCAGACCATACCCTAGACACTGTTCTCCTCAGCTTCCCTCCCTGCTAGACAGACAGACTATGGACAGGAAGACGTCCAACCCCATGACACTACCATTAAGTCGTGCTAACAAGGGATTGATTTCACCAGTGCAGAGGGGTAAATTGCCCATCCTCTAGAAGCAAATGAACTCACTGGGGCCCCTAGGGCATTGTTCATTTACTAATTCATTTACAAATTGTTTGCTTCTCGGCCTCTAATTAGTGGCATTCTCCTTGGTGACCATGTGTGTGGGAACAGCGTGCATCTCAAGTCTTTTTCTCATTACTCGGTGGCCATTTATCTCGCTCCTCGGGAGGGAGGCAGCACGTGGGAGCCCTGGCTATACATCATGTGTCAGAACCAGAAAGGCATCCATCAAGCTTCCTCAGTGAAGCTGAAAGGAACGACGACAGGGGGACTGACAGGTTTGCTTTCTAATTCAATTCTTGATACCCTAAGAATAGGTTCTGCTCTCTATTGTCATTGAGATATCAGAGATAAAGTCATTTAGAAAAGGTGAGAAACTGATACTGGGACTTGCACACAGATACATGTCCCAGTTACTAGTCTCCTGGGAGAAGGGTTCCCACTCTCTGTGCCAGTTGTAATGTGTGTTGGGTTTAGGATGAATTAAAACACAGGATCTCTTCCTCTAAGATCAGTGAGAAATTAGAGGTCTCTGAATAGAAGACTTCTATTCTCCACTCCTTTCCTTCTCTGCCTCCCTCCTGACCTGACATGGCTTCTATTGCTGGACAATGTCCTAAGAAAAACTATAAATCACTACCAAAAGTCTGCTTCGCGCCACGTCAAATTTAAATGCAAATAGGTGTGTGTAAGTCTCGTGGACTCTGTAGAACTTGTTCTGTCGATTGTCCAAGCATTTAATTCTCCCCAGAACAACAAAAGTAACACACAAAGCAAGCACAGCTACTCTTATTTCTCTTCACGTTTGTTGTCATTGTCATTGTCACCCTGAGGAGTAAGGAGGCCTGGAGGAAACGGAGCTTCTTTGTCTCACAACTGAGCCTTCCTCAGTGTCTCCATCACAGATCTGCCTTCAGTCACAGGTACGGCATCCACACCTCAACCCCGGGGCTCACACACGTGAATAACACCAAACAGACCTGCGCGTTCCCAGGGTATCCCAGATGACTTGTCTGAATAAGGAGGCAAGGATTAGTACACACTTCATCCAACTACACTGGAAAGAAAACACAAACTGGAACAGAGAGCCACCCCAGATGTCAGGCTGGGCCACACAGAGAGCACAAACTGGTGTGAAGGCTTCCTAACACGAAGAGCAACACAGAGGCCGGACACCTGAGACACTGACCTAGCCAACATGCTATAGAATACAGACCGCTCACCCAGGGAGGGCTTGGCCATCTTGCAAGGAACTCTGACCCTCTGTCTTCCACATACACTTCAAATACAATATTCACAAGCTGGAGATGTGTTCAGCAGGTAAAAGCACTCGCTGTTCTTGGAGGGGATCTGTGTACCTCTTGAAGGGGTGCTACATTCCTAGCACCCACTTAGTAGCTCACAACCACCTGTAACTCCAGTTCCAGGAGATCGACTGCCTGTTTGAGCCTCTGCTGCGGGCCCCAGGCACTCGTGTGCTACAGCACTTACACGTATGTACTCTTAAAAATATAAAGAAACTGTCTTCAGACACACCAGAATAGGGTATTGGATCCCATTACAGATGTTTGTGAGCTACCATGTGGTTACTGAGAATTGAACTCAGGACCTCAGGAAGGTCAGTGCTCTTAACTGCTGAGCCATTTCTCCAGTCAGGCATCAATGTGAGGAGAGGTTCTCAGTCCTGTGAAGGCTGGATAGATGCCCCCGTGCAGGGGAATTGAGAGCGGGGAGGGAGGTGGCAATGGGTGGGCAGAGGAACACCCTCATAGAAGCAGGGGGAGGGAGGATGGGATAGGGGGTTTCTGGGAGGGGGAGAAACTGGGAAAGGGGACAACATTTGAAATGTAAATAAATAAAACACCCAATTTTTAAAAAGGGGGAAAATATATAAAGAAACTAATCTATGTATAATAAATATGCAGGATTCAGCTGAGGGTGGCTTTAGGACTCAGTTTGAACAACTAACCTTTAAAGAAAAGAAAATCCCAGACAGCATGCTCTTTTAAACTCAATTCACAACACCGCTGATCCACGAATACCCCCCTTTAACATCTGTGCTGCTGTGCCCTCCTGCCACCCCCCTGACCCCTCTGCTCCCCTGCCTCCCCCCACCCCCACCCTCTCTGTCTCTCTCTCTCTGTCTCTGTCTCTCTCTCTCTCTCTCTCTCTCTCTCTCTCTCACACACACACACACACACACACACACACACACACACACACTGCTCCCATTGTGGACTGAGTTGGAGATCATTTCACAGATGCACATAACGCCAACGAACACACCCATAACTCTGAGCCCCTCACTGGCTGCCTCCCGGAGCCTGGGGGCCTTTTCCTCTCCTGGTGAGTCCCATAGCTCTCATTTTGCTCAGAGTAGACTATCCTCTTTTCCTGGGACATCATTTGGTCACTGAGGAAAGCGAGGCTAGCGACACGTGAGGAAGGCTGCTTCCAGAACATTCCTTCTCTCTCCCTATCTACTGCAGCTCGTTGCACTGACCCCCTGCCCTCTTCAGATGCGCATTTGATAACTGATGATGGAACATGTGGCATTTGACAGGCGGTTTACATGACGGTTAGTATCGTCATCCATGCCTGCCTTGGTCACTGAAGAAATCACATTGCCAGAGTCCTAACTAGACACACTAAGGTGTTAGAACCTGCAGAAGAATGTGTTTGATAAGCAAACAAATAAGACCCTGTACACAGAGCCTGAAGAACCGGTTCAAGGAACGAAGCCCACTTTTCCATCTCCTGTATCCAGGAAATGGATTAGTGGCAGTTGGTCTGGTCCAGGGCTGAACAACAGACACCATGTCTCATAGCACCAGGCAGGCTCTCTACTGAATGGCTCCTACCAGACCCTTCCAGTGTGCAAACAGGAGGAACAGGAGGAAGTCATTCAGGAGCGGCCACTCTGAATGGCACGAAAGGACATAGTGAAATACACACTCACGACCGCTTTCTTAATCCTCGCAGGTCTGCCCGGCACGGCTGGGCTGCGGGGAGAGGTTGAAGGAATGGTGGTGACAAACACGCTGGTCTTGCCTGCTGATTAAAGTGCTGTGTGTGATGCCTCTTTAGAAATCAAAGGAGTTATCCTGCTAATGAACTAAATTAGACCGAACTAACATTCATGTTAATAATTATTACTTACAGAAGTGGCTGTGTTCGAGGCGTTCATGATAACATGAATGCTGAATGTATAATATTTCTCAGGTGCAGAGCCCCCAGCTTAACGCAGACTTGACAGAAATATGCAAACCCCCTCCCGGCCCACTTTTGAAGGCCAGGAGGCGTTTCTCTTAAGTAATGGTGGTCAATTAGATCCTTCCTAAGGAAATAATGAAAAGACTTTGAAGGCAAACATTTGGACTGGAGAGACGGCTCCACGGGTAAGGCCCTGGCAGTGAACAATTGAAGCCCAGGATTCAGGCACCTGGAGCTCACACAACAGCTTAGAACAGTGATGTGGGTCTGTCACCCCAGGGCTGGACACACAGTGACAAGTGTGTTTTAGGGGCTTGTTAGCCAGCTGCATTAGTTCAGCGACTCCATGGCCCGTGACATAGCTTGTCTCAAAAGAGAAGACAGAGAGCAATAGTAGACGATACCATGCTCTTCTGGCCTTTACACATGGGCACTTGAACCTGCACTCACAACACACACACCCAACCACACACTCACTCTCTCTCTCTGTCTCTCTGTCTCTCTGTCTCTCTGTCTCTCTCTCTCTGTCTCTCTCTCTCTCTCTGTCTCTCTCTCTCTCTCTCTCTCTCTCTCTCACACACACACACCCCAGAGGAATTAACCAGAAAAAAAAAATCACATAAAACTCTCTAATCTTACACATGAAATGCATATGGTACTCATTTTCCCTTAAAATGAGCCATGATAAAAAAGAAAAGCAATTTTGGGTTCTCCAGGCTAGAAATGAAAAGATACGCATTGGTGGGAGTATTGATTTTTATTTTTTAAAATCTACTAAAAGGCTGTTAGTAGGCATAGGTGATGGTTACGGTGAACAGCAAGGGCTACTTTTGTTCCCCTGGGGAGGAAGCAGCCCCACAAGTCCCTCTGTCAGTGTCAAGGTGTGGGGGGAAAAAAGAGAGAAATACTTGGGGTAGATCTTCCTTGGTATCCACCAACAGTTTACAGCCCCCGTGATCGAGTTCCTTTTGGTTTTCAGAGTAGGTACCATTCTCCGACTCCTTAGAACAGCAATGGCAACAGTCAAAGTTACTTGACAAAGGGGAAGTAGCCTTCGGGGTCTAATCCGTGAGTGTGTCCCAGTTCACACAGGCTTTCACCAGAAAGCAAAAGAGGAACGTGTGCAGAGATGTGACCTGCCTTAACTCGGTCTGCAATCAGAGCTTCACGCGTTATCAGCACAGAAAGCAAAGCTAAGTCAAGCCTATTAGGAAGATGTCTCTTCATCCCTGAGGAGAAAAAAAAAAAAGACCCTTTTAAAAGATAAAACTTCAGCTGGACTTTGTGGCACCAGCACATGATTAACCCCAGCAGTTGGGAGGCAGAAGCAGGCAGATCTCTGAGTTCGAGGCCAACCTGGTCTACAAAGTGAGTTTTAGGACAGACAATGGAGAAACTTATCTCAACAAACACAATCAAACAAAGAAAGCAAGCAAAATATTTTAAAAAATCAAAAACTATCTCTTACACCCCCCACCCCCCGCAGTAGAGTTGATACTGTATCTGAAACAGTATGAAACCACTATCGTTACATGATCTCCCTGAAAAGACTAGAATCCTCCCAAAGTCATGATGGACAAAATGCCACGGGTCCTCTTCTCAGGCTTTACTTGTCCGATATGATTATATGTTAAATACGTTCCTCTCACAGCTGCTTTTCCTTTTATACCAAGATGAGTCCATAAGAAAGGAAAATGAATTTTTCACACGAATGTTTGACTTCAACGCTGTTTGGTTCAAATTTTAAGAGAAAGGGGTTTTCTGGAAATTATTATGTTTTTATTAAACATTTATGAGGCATTAGGATCAGCCAGTACGGATCGAGATAACAGATTTTTCAAGTTATTTGTATCAATGGTAGGGAGTTAGAAAAAAATACCTTTTCTTAAGTCTCAGTATTTTATGATGGTTTGCACCACCTCGACCCCCAAGGGCAGTGCCAGCCATTGGACAACTGAGTGTTTTCCACTGTGTGTGTCCCTCAGACTCAGGATTTGAACAGGTGTGTGTCTTGCCACATGTACCCACAGCCTGCTCTCCCTCCTAGTTACAATGACACGATGGCTCACATCAATTAAACAGGGAGGGAGGATGGCTCCATTGAAGAATCTGCTTCCTTGTAATCAACTATAAAGAGACGAAGGTCATGTGGCAGATTTTGCCTCCCTCCCCCACCCCCTCCCCCAACCTCCTCCCCCACCCCCACTTACTTAGGCAGAAGACTGTGTGAATGCAAATTGCTTTATTGGTGAAGGGAATTAAAATTATAAAAAGCCAGGCTTTAAAGAACTGCAAAATCAGGGCTGTGTAGAAACAGGGACAATATAATTGTGGTATGGATCCCCATATGGGACTAAATTATCTAGATTTTAGTAATGTCAGCAGTTCTGTGCAGTCTCTGGAACACAGCCAATGTACCATGTTTGCCTCATTTTTAAGACGGCTCTGATTCGACGCAATCTTAAGTATGCAGAAAGCTAAAATTGTTTCTGGTAGCTGGGTGGCACTTCCCAGATACATGTCCTTGCATGTCAGAAATTCTACGTGACTACTAAATAGCACAGAGAGGGCATTACATTCCTAAGCAAAAGGCTGTTTATTAACATTATTAACATTTACCTATACCATCTTCCCCGGAATAGAAGGAAAAAGGAGGTACCCATACCATGTCCATACCAAGGCTGTCTTCTTTTACAGCACACCATTCAGTAATACTGTTTTGTAACAACTCAATAAAGCTGATGGTTGTTCTGGGTAATTACCCACAGCCCCCTGCAGGACAAATTAGCATTCACGACCTGAATAATGCTTACTAGAAAGAGTTCAATGGAATTTACTTAATCAGAGTCAATGCTTCTGTTAGCTAATTTTTTTAACCCAGTCCCCAGTGCCTGTTAATAGCAAATATCTATCAAGCTAGTATTTGATATTTGATAAGGGGGGGGTTACACAGTCATTTTTAAGTTAGTAATATATTTGGTAGAAGGAATCTAGAAAATAATTGGGTTTTATTTAATATCCAATATATGAAAAATGTCATTTTTCTTTTAAAACATCTAATTGGATTTTTTCTCATTTTAATGCTTATTTTTTAAGAAAGACCAAAATCAGATTATTTTATTTTCTATTTATCCCTCAGTATATAATCCATTCATTGAGAATGCCAGAATAATGATCATAATTTTAGGATAGATATTTTATAATCACTCTGTAATCTTGGTCATCAACAATTAGAGCATTTCTAATAGGGAAAAGGGACTGTCTGTGATAGTTTGTTTTATTATTTTTTTTTATAATTTTCTGATGTGAATCAAAATACCGTGGAATCATGTCAGACAACATGATGGGACAGAATTTATATCTACTGAGCATCAATCACACACAAAACATTCTTGGGAGAAAATAATTGATTTCATTTTTTTCTCTTGAAACGGCTCAGTGAAGAAGGTACTGCTATCCCCATACTTATGAAGGAAGAAATGGGGTTCAAATGCAAGATACGGGACTCAGTAAGGAACAGAATGCAAGGTACCTCAAAAAAAAAGGTTATGGAGAGAGAGAGACAGAGAGAGACAGAGAGACAGAGAGACAGAGAGACAGAGAGAGAAATCATAAGCTGAGTCCCTGACAGGATCTCTTCCTGAAATAAGATTTCTTCTCCTGGGTGAGACTTCTCTAAACTACACACCTTGCCTTTGAAGGGTGCTCCTGTAGACACCAATCATAGATTAGAAGGTCATACTGAGGTTTGAGTCCAGCTCTCCATCATCCTGCCATCTTGTTTCCAACCCCACAGTTCAGTAGAGCAAAGGGCAGTCTTGACCAGATTCCATGACAGAACATCGATGGTCAGACCAAACTCCTGAGGAGCAAGGTCTATGCTCTGACCCCACACAACCGACCAGCACCCGAGGAATCCTCCTTGGTGATTCAACCACCAGAGATAACAACTTCTGAGGGTGTGGAGACAGCCTAAAAGTC
Organism: Apodemus agrarius; assembly: GCA_964023405.1. Lineage (NCBI taxonomy): Eukaryota > Metazoa > Chordata > Mammalia > Rodentia > Muridae > Apodemus > Apodemus agrarius. Next base: position 11,050,492 of record OZ030007.1, read on the forward strand.
TTGGGTTTTGTAGCACCATTTCAGGTTTTGTTTGGCTAATGTGGGTGTTTCTGCTTCTATTTTGTATTTATTTGCAGGGTGTATTTCTTAGGGGCAGTTTGGGGTAGGGGCATTATGTGGCTGGTTAGAACCACCAGAGAAAAAGGCCCTGAACCCTCCACTGATAAAAATCTATATTTTTGAGAGGTTTTGCTCATACCAGCAGCTCCTGTGCCATGCAAAGCTTAAGGGAATTTGGTGCTTAATTAAATTTCTCGGGGTGCAAAACGGTTATCCTATTTCTAAATCTAAATAAATAAAAAAATGTTTCTTCAACTTTAGGGGTTTCAGAAAGACTGCGACACATTTTTGCACAGATTTCCCTTCCAAACGTTAAAGTGCTGCAAGGAAAACTCAATCCATATGTTTCAGATTTACTTAGGGTTGTATCAAAATCTTCTGTCGCAATTGACATTTGATGTTCATGAAGTCTGCCGAATGCTTTTGATTTGCCCTTAACTCAGGAACAGAAAGTTGATTTGTCAAGCCTTAAGTTCCCAAACCCCAAAGCATTAAATTTGGGTGGAAGACAACAAACTTAAAATTCTGCATCAGGCATTAAATTTAATAAAACATTTGTCTCGTTATCTCTATAATTCTGCTTACATACATATGCCTATGCCTGGCCATAGGGATACATGAACACAGTTTGTAAAGTGGCGTGGTAAAGTAGAAAAATGGTAAAACACTAGGTATGTTTCTCCTTACTTACTTAAATATTAATGGATAGTGTTTATGACTCAGTGCTGGGCGTCATCACCTATGTCCCACGTGTGTCAACAATCATTGTTCGGTCTCCAGCTGATACCTGCCATGTCTATGTCACCTTAAATATCATAGTCATGTAAAAGGCACAGTCCTTGTGGCCTTTGCCATATCAGAGGTCTTTAAAATGACAGCTTCCTCTGATTCAAGGTTAAAAATGTGGTTTGGCTTATACTTGAAGTATAGTAATGTCGCCCCACCGGAATCAGCTCCTGGGATGGGGGGATTGGTGGTCCTGTGAAGGCAGGAGGTCTTCCATTGTGTTTCTCAGTTGATGTGCAGGAGGGAGCTGTTCACTGCAGAGTCTGACTGGAACGTGCAGACCGTTATAGTTATGATTGGACCACGGACATTTCTCCTCTTAGATCTAGTGTGGAAACTAAGAAAATGATTGTGACCAAGAGAAGGAAAAATTCTTCCTGAGATCTCAAAGATAACTGTGTTTCACACTGAATTAAATTCTTCTATTTAATGCTCAGTATATGTGTGTTTATTGTGGTTTTTTTTTTCATCTTGCCTTAAGCACAGGTAATATAGACCAGACAGATACTGGATTGTGCTTTTAGATATTGAAAGAGACGGCTCAATCAAATATTCAAATGCAATAATTGAAATGCGATTTCTCTCTAAACATTTCAGTTGTCCTGGCCACCACTCTCCCTTGGTTAATACCGCAGATGGTGTCTTTGCCCGTGTCGATCATATTCTCTTGAGAAGGAATAACTACCCATCCGTAAGACAGACTTACAGCATGTCTTCTCATCTGGTCTTTCTTTCAGGTGCTTTGCGTAGCAGTAGGAGAAGCTGGCAGGATATTGCTAATCCTTGCCAATGATTCCTCTGCCACGTGCCAGCGTCCCTGAAATCTTAGTATCCATGAACGGAGCTACCACCCACTCTGTATTAGATCCAAGAATCATCATCATATGAATGAAAAAAATTATAATTAAACCCATTACTTCACATGCAACCTGAAAATTCTAATTCAAAAAATTCATATATGTCAGAGAGAAAAGAAAAAGTGATCACTGTTTCATTTCTGCTATTAATGTCTTCAGTGATCAACACATTTATTGATTACTCCCATTCTAGAGGAAATTAACTGATAGTAGTTCAGGCTGGACCCGGCCTGAAGGTGCTCACAATTCCCTAATCCTAAACAGCTCAGGTGCAGTCCCACAAGCTTGCCCATGAACACATCCACGGACTTGACTTCCAGATTTACCTGTAGTGCCTGTACCAGCCCAGGAAGATCACAGCGTGTCCCATTAATATTGGATGATCATTAATTATACTCCAAGTGATTACCCATGAATCCAAAGCAGTGAATGTAGAAAAAAAATATAGAGAAAAAGTATAGAGAAAGGTATACTCTATTTTAGCTTTATAGATAGTAGACCCTAATGCAACAAATAATGTAAATATTAGTGGTCTTGGATCAGTTTAGTCAACTGTTAACACACAAGCTTTGGAAAAAGAATATTCCTGCCGGGCGGTGGTGGTGCACACATTTAATCCCAGCACTCTGGGAGGCAGAGGCAGGCAGATTTCTGAGTTCGAGGCCAGCTGGTCTACAGAGTGAGTTCCAGAACAGCCAGGGCAATACAGAGAAACCCTGTCTCGAAAAAAACCAAAAAAAAAAAAAAAAAAAAAAAAAAAAAAAAAAGAATATTCCTAGTTAATCCCCACCACGCAGTCAGGGTGGCATACCTTATAAGCTTCTTCAGATAACACTTCTTGATTTCCTAAGAATTGGGCATTATCATGAGCCCATTCCACAGAAAACTCCACAAAGCCTAGGTTCAGTGACTATTATGATACATTATAAGCAGTGACTCACTCCTCTGTCACTCTTGCTGGGGTTTGGACGAGGACCCAAGATTTTACTTATGAGTTGTCACCAGCCTTAGGTGAGAGGAAAGGGACCCCCTCCCTACCCGCCAGCAGCGGGTTCAGCCTCCTGAGTCTTGTAGCTCCCTTGACTCTGTGGTACTGGCGTGTGACATACCTCTTCCTCTGCACTCTGTCCCCTGATGCCCACATACAAATGCTGGCGCTCCCCCAGCTGTGCTGGTCTCAGTGACGAGGATATGCTCCTGGGCTGAAGGACCTGAAAGCTTGGGTTTCATGAGGGTTTCGTGCAATGTGCTGCCCTGCCAGGTTGCGGTCATTCCTGAGAGAAATGTGTGTAAATCTCAGTCAGGCCACGGTAGAGGCTAAGTCTCTCGTGGCTGCTTAATTCCTAAGCAAGACGATCGATCTCAGTAGCGAACAATGCACTCAGATAAAGCCAGGAAGTTTCCCATCCTGCTTCCCAGGAATACCATCGGCTATAGAGAACGAGAGAAATGGCAGCCTTGTTCTGCCGGGGTCTAGGGCTCTGCTAAGAACCGGCAGTGCAATCAGTAGGGAGCGAAGCCACAAGAGCCACCCAGGAGGCACCTACCGAACGCCTTCCTATCCGGAAGTCCGAAGATGCTCTCTTCCGGACACGTGCCCTGAGTGCGGGCATCCTGGGGCTCCCCTCCCTAACATTCAACTCCCCTTTAACTAATTAGCTTATTAGTTGTCATCGGGATGTGAAAAACTGATGCCACCTTTTTTTTCAGTCCTGGATTTTAAAGCTACTCACAATGAAAATAAAGTGAGATGTTTAAATACATTATACGGGAAGAAGTTGCATATGCGGCGTATACAGGTCAAATTCCGATTCCAGCGTACAAGGGAAAGGCTGTGTTTGACTTCAAAAATAGACTGAATCACAGATCTGCTCCCTTCCCTTGTTTTGAGCTTTAAATAGTTTAAAATAAACTAGATACCTTGTATATGCATTTGCGTTAAAATAATAGAAAACACCCAATATTAGAACATTTTTATACATGGACACTTAAGCAGAATCTGCTTTATGTCAAAGGAAAAAAATGACAAATAGCGTATCATTTGATGTTTCATAATTTTTGGTTTTTAGCTTTCTGGGTCACTGGGTTTTGAGAGTTTTCATTCTTTCCGCACATTAGTTATGTGATTGAGGAGAGTGCCAGGCCGCCCAGACATGGGAAAAGATGATGTGCCAGAATTAAATCCTTCTTTTTCTTTTGGCTGAGTGTACAGAACACAGTGTGATTTAGTAGCCCTTCCCCTGTACGTCGGAACTGCTATGTGCTGTGGGCAGTGTGGAGGAGACAGTGCCATTGATACCCAGGTGAGGGTGAGAGTCACGGCTTAAACAGACTCAGCCCTGAGCGATGGCGGTGGTGTGCTCCCGGAGAGGAGAGCAGAGCGGGAGGCAGGTGCCGGTTGACTTCAGTGAAGGAGTCTGTTCACAAGGGAGAGCCGGTATGACTGATCAAGAGCACCAAGTAACCCGGGCACAGGCAGGGGACACCTCTGAAGTACAGAGTGAGTGACAGGCCAACCACCCAGCCAGGAGAACTGGAAACCCAGGGCTGGGCAGGACTGTCCAGGAGAGAGACTGGGAGGGGTGGATTGTTGTCATCTGAAGACCAAACCCCAGTTCTGTCACTTGTCTGGCCACCGAACACTCTCCCAGCCCCTGACCATTATAAGAAGTTCCCTGTGGCTCAAGCTATACTGCTGCCTATTTTCTTGACATTTTGTTATTTAGGTAATCAAATGCCCAGAGCCTTATACATGCCAGCAAGTCCTCTACAAGTGAACTAAGTCTCAGACTCCATGCATTTTTTTTTTTAATAAATGACCCTTCTGACATTTTAAGGAGAAAGAAAGCAAAATTTTTACACTGAAAATTATTTAAACCAGTTAACTAAAAAATAATTCTGATAATAACGGAAATTCATCAGACCTCTTAAATTATTAGTATGATAAATCTAGCTCTTATTTGATTTCTACTGTTTGTTCTGAAACCTTCTTTGTAGACGAGACTGGTCCTGAACTCAAAGAGATCCACTTGCCTCTGCCTCCCAAATGCTGGGATTAAAGGTGTCCACAACCACCTGGCTTATTATTCATTTTAATGAATTGACTACTCTACCCTGCTCTTCCTTAACAAGGAATTTGTAACTCATTCATCATCATCATCATCATCATCATCATCATCAGCAGCAGCAGCAGCAGCAGCAGCAGCATTATTATTATACTATTTTGTAACAAGGTTTTATGTTCTGAAGGGTGACCTTGAACTCATTCTGTAGCTAAAGATAACCTTGAGTTCCTGATTTTCCTGCCTCCACCTCCTGTGTGCTGGTACTTGATTTAGGTTCTGGGGATCCAATAGTAGGCAAATACCCACTGAGCCACACCCCCAGCCATCCACTGCTCACTTTTTTGTTGTTGTTGTTTTGTTGTTTTGTTTTTTGTTTTTTGTTTTTTGTTTTTGTTTTTGTTTGTTTGTTGTTGTTGTTGTTTTGTTTTGTTTTTCAAAACAGGGTTTCTCCGTGTAGTTCTGGCTGTCCTGGAACTCACTCTGTAGACCAGGCTGGCCTCGAACTCAGAAGTCCACCTGCCTCTGCCTCCCAAGTGCTGGGATTACAGGCTTGCGCCACCACACCCGGCTTGCCCACTGCTCACTTTTAAACATAGATTACATGCTGAGATATCTTCAGTTCTAAGGGACCTGACACCCTCTTCCGACCTCCTCAAACACAAAGCATACACATGGTGCACATACCTGCATGCAGAAAGGACACTCATATACATCAATAAATCTAAGAGAGGCTTAAAAATTTCATCCTCGTCTTGATGAACCACCAGTGACCCCCAATCAAAAGAGAAATTAAATATTCTACTCATGATTTCTCCTATTTCAAATAGAGCTTTTGGATTCATTTTTAGACAATTAGTTAAAGGCTATAGTAACACAATGGGGGAAGGGGTGTGGGAGTAGGGGTGTGGCAGGTGAAATGGCTCCGACTGCAGAGGGACTTTCTGCCCAGAGTGACTTCCTGAGTTGGATCCTTGGACCAGTAAGTTGGATGGAAAGAACAAACTCCTCAATGCTGTTCTATAGCATCTGCATATGCACACTGTCACACAGACACACACACACACTCACTGAACACACAAGTGCAGACACATAAAACAGTAAATCAAATTTAACATTAAAATTCGTTTAAGAGAGAAAATCAAGTAGATTTGCAAGCTCATTTTGTCTTCTTGTATCACAGAGTGCTTCTCTCTTAATGTTTGCTTGTTTTATAAATTATTAAAAGCAACTTTATAACACATGGGTGTGAGGAATACCTTCTGAACCTGTGGGAGTTGCTGTCTAGCAAGGATGGTCCAGAAATGCTACAGATAACGATTGCAAAATTGATGCTGGCTACTCGGCTCCCTTGCTATGGTCCACAAACAGTTTCCTTACTCCATGCTTCCTTGGATGGTTTACATAACAAATTCATCTCAGCGTTACAGCTTGATAATTAACAAACTACTTATAAATGGGTAGCCAGGAAGTAGAGAACCTTTGTAAGTCAATACGAAGAAAGAATGTCATTATAGGTTTTCAAAACTTTTTTACCTTTAATGGAAGGGGGACAAAAAGATAGTTAATGTTTAACATGACTTTCTGTTTAAATTTTTATAAGCCCCAATTAGGAGTTCCTTCTATTGAGGTATTTCTCTGTTTCAGGGGGGAGATACTGTTTGAAAAACAGTGCTTACACGTTTTTCTGCTTTAAACATACTTTCTACTTATGTAAATATCTCTACCTTGCCATTACCTATGTCAATGATACCCAAAGGAAAGTTTATTTCAAATGTATAAACTTTCCATAGTTGGGAACAAAAAAATTAAATCAGATTTTTTTTTGTCTGTTTGTTGTTTAAAATTCTAGCATAAGTTTGCCCAAGGGCTAAGCTAATACAAACATACTTCTCCTGCTGCAATGTCTTTATTTAGTGCACTCCTTTTTCTCTCTCTCTCTCCCCATCTCCCACTCCTTCTTCATCTCCCCCCTCACAGCTCTCCCTGTTTGTATGTGGGCATGAGAGAACTGGTGTACACCAGTGTGGGTGGTATATAGTTGTGTGTGTAGATAGGTAGATAGGCGCACATGTGTGTGTGGTATATAGTTGTGTGTAGGTAGATGGATGCACATGTGTGTGTGGTATATAGTTGTGTGTGTAATTTGATGGGTGCACATGTGTGTGTGGTATATAGTTGTGTGTGTGTGTGTGAGTAGATGGATGCACATGCGTGTGTGATATATAGTTGTGTGTGTAATTAGATGGGTACACATGTGTGTGTGGTATATAGTTGGGTGTGTAGGTAGGTAGATGGGTGCACATGCGTGGGTGGTTATATCATTGTATATGTATAGATAGATGAATGTACGTGTGTGTGTGTGTGTGTGTGTGTGTGTGGTATGTAGTTGTGTGTGGGTAGATGAATGCACATATGTACATGATATATAGTTGAATGTATAAACGGATGAAAGCACACATGTGTGTGGTATGTAGTTGCATGTGTAAGTAGGTAGATGTGCGTGTAGAGGCCAATGTTTAATGTCAGCCATCTTCCTCAATCACTTTCTCACCTTGGTTTTTTTTTGAGACTGGGTCTCTCAGTGACCTCGGAGCTCACGGATTGGCTAGAAAAATTGACCAAAACTCCCCAGACACCTGATTCTGATTCCTCCAGGTGGGGGTTTCTGGAACCTGGCACCACAGCTGGCTTTTTATGTGAGTATGGGAAGGTCCAAACTCAGCTCCTCATGCTCACATGGCCAGAGCCTTACCAACTGACTCGTCTCCACACCTCTTCAGCTTCACTGAACGTAATTTTGGAAGGAATGTTGGTGACCATTTGAGGCATCTCTGGTTTCAGCATCTCTAACAAGTTACTGGGTAGACTTTAATGAAATTGAAATCAAAAGTCAAAAAACTTTTAATTACACTTCATTGTGATGTTGCAAAACCAAACATGAAATCAATGCAAAAACAGAATATTTGGGGCTGGAGAGATGGCTCAGCAGTTAAGCGCACTGACTGCTCTTCCAGAGGTCCCGAGTTCAAATCCCAGCAACCACATGGTGGGTGGCTCACAACCATCTGTAACGGGAGCCAATGCCCTCTTGTGGTGTGTCTGAAGATAGCTACATTGTACTCATATACATAAAATAAATAAATCTTTTTTAATGAAATATTTTCATTTAAAAAGTTCAAATTGGTCTGACAAGAAGAAAGGAGTGGACACTGGTGCTGGAAAGGATCAAAGCATCAGTGTAGGGGAATACAAGAACAGGGAAGAGGGAAGGGGTGGAAGAGGGAGCAGGGGGAGGGAAAAGGGCATGTGGGACCTTTGGGGGGTGGGGAACCAGAAAAAGGGAAATGAATTGTAAATATATAATATATCCAATAAAAAAAAAGTTCAAATTGGGGATTTGGTCTGTTGGACATGACTACAGTTACCAAGATATAGGAGTCTGGATTTTCCCTTCAGGAACTCAAAGAAAGCAGATAGCATTGTGTATGTATGTTTTAGACCCATACCTACAGTTACCTACAGTCGCCTTATCTCAGAGTGCTCCCAGTCTGTTGTGATCCAAATGTTTGTCCTTGAAACTCCCCCTCTCTGGCAATATTATGAGGTAAGACTTTCAGAGGATGACTAGGTCACTTCCGATAAGGGTCCCCATGAAAAGGCCTGGCGCCCTTTGAGAAGCTAAGGGAGATGTGTGTCCTGTGAGAACAAAGCAGGGAGACTCCTTGGAAACAGAAAGGGAACCACTGACCTTGGACTTCTCTGCCTCCTGCATTATGAGAAATAAACTTCCATTATGTATAAATCACTTTGAGATATTTTTAGAGCCACCTGTAAAGATTAAGAAAATTGGGTGGGGGGGGATCAGAAACATATAACTAGCACCAAAATAAGTCATCTAGTAAATACTGTAGCAGTTAGGAAGTAGGTAACAGATTCTTCAGAATACAGCTGACCCCCATTCTTATTGGTAATCTAACACCTACCATATCGCCTGGTCTATAGTAAGCACTCAATAAACATCTGTTACAGGATTTAAGTGAACAAGTCGGTCATTGTTGGCCGATACAGAAGGAAAATCCTGTGACTAAAATGGACTTCTAACTCTATCTGGAAGGACGGGCAGGATTTGTACTGATGGAAAAAAAATAGAACAGTGTATTGACGATGGGAACACAACAGAAGCCAAACTCTGGAGAGAAACTAAGAAATGGGTTTGAGGTGGACAAGAAGTAAGTTTTCCAGACTAGAGCTAAGAACGCACGGAGCCAAGCATTAAATCAAAATGTTGCTAGGAAAGGTAGAAAGAGATTTATGTAGAGTCTTAAAAACTGGGCTGAGGACTGTAGGCTTTATTAAACGAGCCGCAGCTGAGAGGCTTGTGGAAACGCTGTCTTAGGGAGTCAACCTGGAGCTGGCGGGAGGAAAGGGTCCAAGGACAGAGGGTGGTGAGGAGGGGTGGGAGTGAGGAGGGGTGGGAAGGGGGTGGAGGCAGTGGGCTCTGGACTGTGTCAGTGTTGAGGTGAAGGTAGGAAAGCCATCTGGAGCAGATCTGGAAGAAAGGCTAAGCAAGAACTCCAGGTGTTCTAGTATAAAAGACAGGGTGAAGGGCCCAGAGGAGAGGCTAGAACTAGTGCCAATAATGAGCCATCGCAGGAAGAAAGGACACACCCCACTTGAGAGAACTCTGGTGTTCTTCTGAGAAGTGCTCTGGTGTGTAGGTTGCCATGACGTGTCCGGTGGATATAGGATTCAATTCGGTGTTTATCAAATGCTTCTTTTTAGTCTAGGATACACTAGATCTTTAGAAGAGGCAGGACAGCCAGCCCTGTGAACATCACAATTAGTACAGCCCATCTCTGATATGCTCAGAACATTTACCTCAGCCTACAGTTGAGGAAAAGCACAAAAGCACAGAAACATAAAGACCATCGTGTGATCAAGTGCAGGCTGCCTCGGGCTGCTCTGTGAACACTGAACTGAAGGTAAAAGCAGAACAATTCTATAGTAGGCTTTTCCAACCAGTGAATTAATTAATTAATTAATTAATTAATTAATTAATTGGATAGAATTAGTGCTAATGGTGAACTCTGTGTCGGGAGGAACTGAGTCAGTGGCTTCAGATCGCTCAGCATGCTGGCTGAGATGAAAGTTAGGGGCCATCAGGATGACCTGTCACCAAGCCCCACAACCTGAGCTGCTCTCAGGACCCAGTTGGTGGAATCCAGGTACTGCAAGTTGTCCTCTGAGCTCCCCACCTGTCTTAGTTAGGGTTTCACTGCTGTGAACTGACACCATGACCAATGCAAGTCTTATAAAAGGTAACATTTAATTGGGGTTGGCTTACAGGCTCAGAGGTTCAGTCCATTATCATCAAGGCAGAAACATGGCAGCATCCAGGCAGATATGGTGCAGGAGGAGCTGAGAGTTCTACATCTTCATCTGAAGGCTGCTAGTGGAAGACTCACTTCCAGGCAACTAGGGTGAGGGTCTTAAGCCCACACACACAGTGACACACCTACTCCAACAAGGCCACACCACCTAATAGGGCCAATCATATACGAACCATCACACCACCCTCTCACAGTAGTGATGACCTCTTTCCTTCCTTCCTTCCTTCCTTTCTTCCTTTTTTCTTTTCTTTTTAAATCACGTAAAAACCATTAAGCTGTGGTCTACCAAAAGCTCATAGCAGTACTGGACCCGTTAGGCAGAGTTATCTTATTTTACCCTTTTACAGCTTCATGAAATAAGCGCACAAACCCTGCTTCTTGTAGTGGAAAATAGTTGTCTGGATGACAGAGCCAGTATGAGTAGATGCGCAGAGAATCCATGCAGCGTGACCTTAAAGACTACAGACACATTTCTGCCGGACCCGAAATAAATTTCTGTTGGCTCCCCATAACGTGTGTTTGCAGTCCTCCAAACAGAATGGGGGGGCGGGGAGCAGCAGCGTGGAGCAGGACTGAGTGGTCCTTTCTATGGATGCTACAGGACCTGACAAGCAGGTCTGAGAAGCTTAGGAGTCTGCCCTTGCTTGTATTGGTCATCCGGCACCTAATCTGTGGCCTGGTGAGGGGATGGTGAGTAAGCCATCCATAGACAGTCAATAAACATCAGTGGAAGGCTGAAATGGGCCTAATGTGCAAGCAGAGCTCTTTGAGATTGCAAAACTAAATACTATCCTGCAACAAACGTGTGGTATCATGAATTTTGCTTCAGAGCAGAGGGTGACAAGGAGCTTGTATAGGAAATGTCTACGCTACTACAGAAACAGTAATGAGTGTAAAATACCCAAGAACACTGAAGAAGTCAACCTGACTGCCAGGAAGCCAGGAGGGAGGGAAGACAATTCAGGTGCAGATGCAAACCAGGTGACGGCTATAGTACTGGACACGAAGACCTTTCCTCAGTGCACACGGTGCCCTGACCAGCAGGTGTCTTTTATAGAACTGAACGGAAGCAACAAAGGAAAACAAGGAGTGGGTTTTTAATTAAATATTTCTTTGGTTTTTCCTGTCTCTTTAAAATGAAAATTCAATTGGTGACCACTGTAACTGAGTGACTCCATCTTTGGGTTGTTGCTCTGTAGAGAGTTGTTATTCTGGCCTCTGTCTCTTTCTATTTGTTTGTCTGTCTCTATATGTCTCTGTCTTCCTGTCTCCCTCACACACACTTCTTTCCTCTACTCCTCTCCCTCTTTCCTTTCCTTCCTTCTCCCTCTGCACATCTGTAGGTATGTGTTTTGTTTTTTCCTTCCGATGTTTTCTCTAAGTGGGAAAGATTTATTACAGATTAAAAAAAACTTCTGTTCTGTGGGCTGGAGAGATGGCTCAGCAGTTAAGAGTCCTGACTGCTCTTCCAGAGGTCCTGATTTCTATTCCTAGCAACCACATGGTGGCTCACAACCATCTGTAATGGGATCTGATGCCCTCTTCTGGTGTGTATGAAGACAGCTAGAGTGTACTCACATACATAAAATTGCAAATGATTCCTTAAAAAAACAGAAAACAAGACTTCTGTTCTGTAAAATAAACTTTTAACAAAAGGGGTTGAATCATGAAGTATAGAAACAAGGAAGGAAAGAAACCCTGAATGAGCAAGCAAGAGCAGAGCGCCCTGGGCAGCAGTCAGTGGACTGGTGTGCACGCTACGGGGCTTCATGAGGTTGTGTTTCCAAAAGCATGCAAATGCACACCGGGACACTGACAGATGACGTGCTGTGTTTACTTGTAAGTTCTCCAGCATGAGAAATGCGATGTAGCCGAAATCAAATTCCCAGTGCTGCAAAGAACTTGGGATTCAGCACATCTCTCTGCAAAGCAAGTTCATAATCTAAATACAAACTAGGGAAACAGAATATGAAATTCCCAGAAAAGGCTGACCATGTCACATGGAAGAATGTCATCGGAGACGTGGCGTGCATACCTTCAGTCACGACTGTAACACCTCCTGAGAATTCATTGCAGCCAGAAACCATCAGCCTCTTTAGAAGTGAAACTGAGTCTCAGGATTATTACTTTCAAGTCTTAGGTATTCCTCTCTAGATTACAGATTTGAATAGCATGTAAACTGTATGTATCATACAGATACATGAGTATGTGACATACATATCTTTGCAGGTAGTCCTCTTGATCATATATTTATATTTGTGTGTGTGTGTGTGTGTGTGTGTGTGTGTGTGTGTTGTGTGTAGTTCCCTCAGTGATACTATAGTGTAACCCTTGGTCTCAGTTGTTGCCATTGGTTTTATAAAAATATTTCGCTTTCTTTATTCCATTGGGGAGATGGAAACGTGAAAGTGTGCTGAAAGAAATCAAATGTGCACAATCGCTCTACACTGATCTATGGAAGCAAGAATGATTTCTATTTATTTACCAGAGATTGGTACTGAGAATTTTGCCGTATCTTGATTTTGGAGAGGGAGGGAGACTGGATCAGCTCCACTGCAGTCCTCTAACAGGGTCTGAAACTACAGCTCTGTCTCTTCTCATCCAGAGCACGAGACTTCCTTTCGTTGCAAATTCTGTGCTTCTGCGAGCCGGGTGAACAGCTGCTGTTCTGAGTTATCCTCCTGTAGTAGTTGCTTTGACTGTGTTTCTTCTACTTTTTGAAACATGCTCTCAAGTACTCCAAGCTGACCTGGAGCTTCTTACGAAGCAGAGGATGACCTGGTATTTCTGATACTTCTGCCTCCATCTCGTGTGCACTGGGCTACCGGTGTGTACCATACCTGTAGACAGCTTGTGCTGTGCTAGGAATTGAACCAAGCGCTCTGTGTGTACTAGTATTCACTTTGTTCCGTGAGCCAATGCCCCAGCCTTGCTCTGTGCCTCTGTTAGACAGGGTCCAACCTAAGGACAGGATCCCCAGCACTCTTTGGCTCTGACGAAGAGCCTTTCTTGTTTTATTCTGTAAACACAATATCATGATAAAATGGGAGGCGATACCTTTGATCACAATGAAGAATACTGTATAATTTAAGGGTAATCACCCCCCCCAGAAAGATTACTATGCATTTTATTCATAAAGAAAATCTCTATTTTGGGAAATGCTTGTCAAACACACAAGCCGTTTCAAATCCCTTATGTGTTTTTTTTTTTTAATTCTATTTTCAAATTACTGTTTTTAAATTTATGGAATATGTCCATTGTATATTTTTGGAAAGTTGGATGAGCATGTATATTTATATATGTATATTTACATATGAATATAATTGGAAGAAAAGCACAGTGTGTCTGCCAGAAGCATGCGCACACTGTGCCTGTTAACATCGTGAATTCAGGGCCCAGCATCACTGTCTCTAATGGAGTGTGCTTTTTTCTCCCTGGATGTACATCTGCTATTTTCTCTTCCTTGATTTGTTATGTGCCAGGTCTGTTTTCTTGATTGCAGGGAGAGACAGAAAACAAGATGAAATGTCCATTTCAAGCTGTTGATTTTATTTATTATCATGCTGAGGGTTTTTGGGTTTTTTGTTTTTGTTTTGTTTTGTTTTTCATTTAACACTAAAACTGGCTTTAAGTTTAGATAGTAGAGAAGAAAAAAAATAAAAACAACCTCTTAGACTTACGCCAGGCTTTATTTATCATTTGGTAATCTCATTTATATTACTAGTACCTCCGTTGGGCTGCTGTGACAAACGCCCAGACAGTGGCTCAAACAAGATAAAAATGTCTCCTCCCACATATAATGCTGAGTGTTGGGCTGTGGCAGCCTTCCAGCGCTGTCTAACTGCCGCACTTCAACTCTGCCAACTTCAACTGTCCCTTCTGCCCCCTGGCCCAACCGGGGCTGCTGCAGCTCCAGCCATCCTAGGGAAACTCACACGTTGTTTCCCTCAAAGGGCATAATCTGAAACGTGTATGTATAACCTCTGTCATGATTCGTAGTAGATGCTCAGACACAACCACACGAATGTACACAAAGGCGTGGAGAAAGGCTCTCACCTGTCCATGTATTTTTTACAAATAAAATATCCTAGGCTGCAGCCCATCCAAGAGCAGTGGCTGCTGACGGCCTGCCACGGGCAATGGATTGTGAGAAATCGTTTACTATGATATTTTTATTAACTATTTGAGATTTGCACTGATATGTTAATCACATTAACTCCCCACTTTCCCCAGATCCACTTTCACCTCAATGCGTACCCAGCTTTGAACATTTTTCATTAGAATTATTTTACCCATCCTCAAGTCCAATTTTTATACAATATTTTATATAATTTATATAATGCAATACTAATCAAAATTCAGAATAAAACAGCACACAGGTACCCCCTCTATGCATGTCATCTTAGGAATTTTATGTTTGTTAAAACAACACAATGCATTTTTATTGTTGTTGTTAATCAAAAAGAATTGGGTTTAGATAATTATCAGTTATGAAGAGTTTTACCTGTATAAATATTGAACAAGACTATCTGAGAATCATGGAAGATATAGATCTGTTCTATAGGCAAAACTATCTTAACCTTTTCTGGACAATTGTGGTGCCTGGCTCTAACCTATAAATTCCTTCCTAACACTGTAATAACCAGAAGCAGCCCAAGTATCTAATAGTCAGCCTGCACTTCAGAGGAGCCCAGGTTATGCTGACGGTTGTAGAGCTACAGGATATGTTGGCCCGTGGTCTAACGTTCAGCATTTCAAGATCACACATCACCCATATCATGGGATGGCTTCCCACAGTAACCACAGTCCGGGCCTCGCTATCTGCACCATCCCCTCCCATATCTAGATGCTGCACTGTCTAGACATTCTGAGGACAGCCCGTGTGTCTGTCACCCATATGCTTGTTGTGTAGACTCTTCCCATAAAGTGATCCTAAGAGACACAGAGGTGTACCTCCTTCACACATAAAAATTCTCCTTGGGTCCGCAGGACTGACAAGGCTGATTGAGCATGTAGGGAGGCTGGTCATGCCTCCTTTTTATTCTACATTCTGAAAATAGATGGCTTCCTTTTCATGGATGCTGTTGGGTGGTTCTTCTAGCTCTCATAACTGTGCAACATCAATATAATGGGAAAAGCTCATTTTGATCCGTTTGTTATAGAATGGTCCAGCTCTTTGAGGGCAAATCTCAAAGCTCAGCAGCTTCTGCCACACCCTTTCCCAGTAGGCAGTGCATGCACTCTTGCGGTACAAGATGTGTTCATGGGGGTTAGTCTACGCATGTGGTGGGCATGCACTGTGAAATAATTCCTAAGTGAACGCTGACTCCAAATGCTCTGCAATCCACTCTTGTAGCCCCAGGAACGTTGTGTATCTTCTGGAATTCTCTTTTTCTATCAATACAAGGAGAGAGCATTAAAAGGTGATTTCACTTCCCCAGTTCCAGAACACACTATAATTGGATTTCTCCTGAGGATACTTAGTCTTAAAATCTTGTGTGTGTGTGTGTGTGTGTGTGTGTGTGTGTGTGTATAATATCAAGAACATAGAACTGAATGAAAAAATTTTACATTGTATCTGTCACAATTATTTTAAGTAAGTATATACCAAATACTTAGCATATGTTGGACACTGGATTAGACACGATGATGATTAAGATTGGTAAAGCCTGCTGCCTTGTGGAAAATAAAGATAGATATATCATTATTGTAACTTAAATAAACAATGTGAGAAAAACCACAAATGTCTTAACTGGATTAAGCAGAGTAACCTGGGAAGGCTGGACATATTTACAAAAGAATGATCCAGTTGTGCAAATTGTGAGAATAGTGAAAACATTCTAGAACATTCCAGAGAGGACAATCTGTGCAAGGCACTAAGGAATCCAAGAAGGTGTAAAGTGGGTAGGACCTATTTCTTCAGAGTTTCATCTCATCAAAAAAAGAGTACACTGGAGAATTTCCAAGAGACAGAATTAGGCCTGTTGTCACCAGCCTGGCACCACATTTACTGTGTGGGAAAGAGTCCAGGTACAACTGTCTCTAAACACTGTAATAGTTAAAGTACAATTACACTCGAATATGCCCTGGAATATGCCCGCAAGTACTTGTGCTTGCGGGTCTGACTGTCAGCCCAGGATGAGAAAAAATAGGGGAACTGAACTGGTAATCTGCCAAGCTCTTCTGTGCCCCCCCCCCTTTTTTTAAAGGCTCTTGTTTCTTGAATTGACAGGGCTATGCACAGAATTATTCTGAACAGTTCTCAGGTTGTAGTGTTACTGTTTCCTATTACATTTATAACTTGATTTTCCTTTACTGGTAGCTACAATGAGACCAATGTCTACAGAATGGCTTTAGTCTTTTCCAAATACCCTGAATCCCGTCTTTAAGCCAGGTCACAGATGTGGGCTTGGTACCAGATTGTAACAAGTTGTAGAAAGATTAAAAGAACATTCAATTTAGACTTTGCTAGTATATTCTGAGCTCTTGCTTGCACCAGCCCACAGAAATCTTGAACTCTGGCCTTTTCACACACCCACCTTTATAAACACTTGGGTCTAAATAAGGGACAAACTCACAGATGGCTGACAGAAACTCTGTGCTTTCTAGAGATTGTCATAAACTTATTTCAGTCCAGTAAGAAAAGATGAGCCCCGAAGAGATATCTAAGCTGTTTGAAAGTTCTTGCTATAAGCATGAACACCCAAATTCAGATCTTGGGTGTAGAGAAAACTGGGTGTGGTTACCCAACTATAACCTTGGTGCTGTTGGGACAAAAACAGAAGAATCGGTGAGTACTCGATTCAGATTCAGATGTTACTGCAAAAGACAAGGCAAAGAATAGCAGCGGAGTCCACCCAGCATCAACATCTGGCCTCAGCATGCACACGACACAAGTTCATATACAAGCATGACCTCCTAACACATACACATGCACACACACACACACACACACACACACACCCCACATGTGAAACCAGGCAGACATGGTGGTAGGCATTTTAATCCCAGCTCTGGAAAGCAGAGACACACAGGCAGATTCCTGGTGCCTACCTAGGGTATTGGATATCTTTCACACCAGTGAAAAACCTTGTCTGGAAAACAGAAGGTGGACAGTAACTCCAACCAAGGTTGACTTCTGGCTACCATACACACACACACACACACACACACACACACACGAACTCATATACACATAAACATATATGCACATATACCATACACCCAAAAGAAAGGAGATCAATATAGCAACTGACCTTATATAGAACCCACTAGCGCGCCATGTTAAGAACGTCCTTGTTGTTCTTGGTTTTGATGCTGGGCTGGAACCTGTGGCTTTGTTGAGAGCTAGGCAAGTATCCTACCTTTCAGCTCCATCTCAAGCCCAAGAAGGTCTTCAGAGCAAAGGTTTAAAGTACACTAAAGGTAACTTTCTTCAGACATAAAGTCCTAAATTAATGTAACTCTGCTTTTGCTTCTGAGACGATTCTGGGACAAACTCTGAAAGACCAATAAAGAATCTCCTGCCCACATCTTAGACTTCTCAGCCTATACCTCGGGTTTGGTACCCTGTGCTTTCTCCTTTATCATGGTCACTGGTAGCATGCACAGCCCTGGAACCTGTGGAAACTTCCCTAAGGAAAAAAGAAGGAAGCATGGGCCCATTGCATTAAATGTTTCCTGTAGTAGTACGCTGATTCTAGTGGCCCGGAGAGATACATTCTGGGGTTGGAGAGATAGCTCAGTTAATACAGTGCTTGCTTGCCTAACATGAAGCCCAGGACTCAATCCCAGCCAAGCCTAAACCAGAGGACATGGCACACACCTAAAACCTCAACACTCAGGAAGTCAAGGCTAGAGGATCAGAAGTTCAAGACCAAGACCATCTTTGGTTGTGAACTGAGGTGGGGGAAAGGCGGATTAGGATCGTGCTCAACGTCATAGTCATCTATGGAATAAGCTCAAAGCCAGCCTGAATTACATGACAAACATGCAGGCACATGTAGGCTGTGTGTGTATGTGTGTGTGTGTGTGTGTGTGTGTGTGTGTGTGTAGGAACTAGGAAAGGTAATGGGTTCTATTTTCATAGACACAAATGTCAACATTTTTCTTATCTCTTCTCTTTCGTTAACCTTTTCTGGACCACACCCATCTACATCCATTCATCAGATGTCCCACCAGAGCATGGGACATGGATGCCAGCTCTGCTCCCAGCGTGGACACATCTCTGCTACTTTGAGTCCTCTAGTGTCTTCAGATGATTTGCTTAAATCATTCCTTCTCAATGGGACCTATTCTTCCCAGCCAATCTTCAAATGTCGGCATCCACTTACACTGCAGTCAGCGCAGAGTCACTGTATCCAGTCCGGGGTATCTCCAGCTTCCTAGAAGTGTTCCCAGTAGTATTAAAGCCTTAATGAATATCGACTGACTAGGGCTGGGACACTAGCTCAGTGGGTCGAGCATTTGTCATGAAACTGTTAGAACATGACTTTATATTTCTGGAAGCCATGAAAGGCTAGACATGATGAGACATGTCTTTAACCTGGCACTCCTCTGGCCGGACTGGAGGTGGAGTCAGAGGTCCCAGAAGGAAGAGGCCCATTCTCCAACAAGATGAAAACAGAGGACTAATACCCAAGGCGGTCTTTGATCTCCACTTGTGCACTGTGGCAAATACATGTTCACACAGACACCTACATACACATGTGCACACAAGTACACCCACGTGCAGAAAAATAAAGGAAGAGACTCTGCTAATTGCCCTTAGAATCTAACTATGCTCTCACAACCGGGAGGATTCAGAAATATTTTCTAAGAGCTCATTAAACAGATAGCATGGATCTTTATGTTACAAGATAAATAAAGTTATTCTGATTGGCAAAAATACATATTCACTAATTGTCATAGTTCCTATTTTGGCTAATAAATATATTTTGAACCCAACAACAACAACAACAAAATGTAATACACACTAGAATTGACAAGAAATGAATCAGGAAGCTCTTGTATTTTTCTCCCGCCAAGAATTGACAAGAAATGAATCAGGAAGCTCTTGTATTTTTCTCCCGCCATACCCACCAGCACGAATGCTAAAAGAGCTTAATGTCATTTGAAGCTTTTCTCTGATTTCATCCTTCCCTCTTCTCTACCTGAAATAAAATTTTCAGCCAAGTGACCAAGCCCTGCCAATTCTTTCCCGATAATAAACTTCCCTATTATTTCTCCTCTGTCTTTCCCACTAGGGAGGGCAAGCACAGGGAGACAGCACCTAAGGAACCTGAAGTGGAGACTATGCTCTTCTTCTGTAGGTGGCCTTTGATGCAATTACACTTCCTGTGGGAAGTAATCCGGGGCCAGTGTGTTTTAAAAAGCAAGATCAGAGTTGTCAGAAAGAAGTTTCCTGATGGTTCTGTGTCACCACAGGACTCTCGCATCTGACTTAGTAGCAACTCTTTATCCTTCCCTCTTCCTGTCATCCAGCCTCCAAGGCTAACAGTCTTTATTTGACAGTGATGTCACCACGGCTAGGGTAAATACTAATATGCTCAGACATAATAATGAGGGATTAGAACTCTCAGACTTGGGTCCTGTTTTAGCTGACCAGGTCTTCTTCAACGCTTTGCTCTCTTCTGGTGAAGTGGAAAAGGTATTTCAAATTGTTGATTCAGTCACATGTGGTAATCTAAGCCATGTCTTTATGTAACTTGGTTTCTGTTTCGGTGAGTCAGAAAAGAGTGTCACCTTCCCATCTCCTTCACCTGCACTTCTGTGAAGAAGTGAGGCCTGTCAGTCTCAGGCAGGGTGGAGCCCTGCAGCCCACACGGGTATCCTACAAGGGTCTCCTGTCACCATGCCTCCCCCTGGACAGCTCAGAGCGACTGTCCTGAACATCCAAGGGTATCTATCCTTTCCCCAGTGCCTCATCTGGGATGGCTACTGTCCTGAACCTTCCAGAAGCTGTCTTTGGCGACACCACTTGTGTTCATTCACTGGTGTTTCGGGCGTCTTCCCTCTACCGCCGCCTCCCTCCCCACCTTTGCTGACTCTTGGGTATTTCTGAACACGCGACCACAATTCCCGCCTTCAGCTCTGTCTGCGTGGACCAGCTTCCTTTCCCTTAGACAACCTTCTGTGCTGAAGTTGAGAGCCTGGGTCATTTCACAGCCTGAGGAGTGACCGTGCCTCTGTGGATCTGGGGCCTGGAGGGCCACATGCGGATGCTTCTAATCCTTAAAAAGTAGGCAGAACTAGTCTGTGACAGGATGACTCCGAAAGGTCCTCCCAGGAAGGGCAAAGTTCTGTTGACTTCCACAACCCCTTCTTCTAGAACTTTTCCCAAGCCATTTTCCACTCGACCCCCACCCATCACCAGGAAGTCACTGAGAGAAGGAAAACAGTGGATGTTCCACCCAGATGCTAAAGAGACTCGGAATTTCTCACCTTCTTTCTAATCCACACTCCTTTCACCTTTAGGACTGTTTGCCTGGCCTGCTTCTCAATAGTTAAGGAAATAAAAGACTTTAGAAAATCCCTTTCTTTCTACAAGCCAAATTTCCTGACTATTGTCTTAGGGAAAAAAAAAAAAAAAAAAAAGAGTCAAAAAGTGCTGGCCTTTGAGATTCAAAATGCACCTTTGTTCTAAACTCAGCAAGTTCAGCTGCTTCTTCCCAGGATCTGCTTCCTCCAGGAGCTGATGTTTGCAAAGTGGGGATGGAATGGACGGGGGAAATGTGGGGAGTTGGGGCCCCTGTCTGAAAAACTCAGATCTTCTCACAGTAACCATTAAACAGCAAATTCATTGAGTTTCAACTACGGCAGGTCACCAGCCACGGATTCCATTGTTATTGTACCTTATTTTTTAAAGTCACAATCCTATAATGAAAGTCGTCACACTCGGGGAAGAGAACCGGGGAATGTGTTGAAGAACTGGTGAGGCTTTATCCAGACGCTCACTGGAGAATAGTCTCTCTCGGGCTGGCAACAGTCCTGATCCAGGAGCACCCGAGGAGTTTCAGGCAACAAAACAAAGCTCGCTTCCTCTGGTTCACGGTTCTTCCTTTTCTTTCCTGCTCGTTTGAACTCTCATTGTGATCAGCTGAATTGACTTCAGGAAACACCAAATGGTCCTGGTTGGCTTTTTAAAAATGCTGCTCCACCCCCACCTTCCCGATCCCAGAATTCACACTGAGATTGCACCAAATTCTTTCACTAGTTTTCTTTCACCCAGCTGAGGTGCCTTCTTGTGAGCCAGCTGTAATTGGGAGAGCTTTCTTAGGGACGTCCTGAAGCAAACTAAGTATTGAGTAAGACATCAGTTTAATGCTGCTAAGTAGTTCTAAAGCTACTTAGCATGAGGAAATCCTCGAGCTGAAGAAGTGTAGACTGCTTCGAAGATTTGCTGCCTGTTAAGCAGCTTTAAAGTCTTCTTACCTTTAGCTTTTCAGAAAGTACGTGAAGACATTTGTGTCTTTCGTTTTGAGCTCTAGGGCTTTCTAGCTCTGGGTCTTTGTTTTGCTAAAGATTTAGTAAATATGTGGCACTGGCTTCTTGGAAACTTTTCTCTAAAATCTCCAAATGATTTCAGAAGAGACTTTCCTGACTCGTGGCTTCTCAGAGGACGAAGGAGTCCCTGGAAGTCCCTTCTACCCTGTGACGTAAGCAAAATAAGCACGTGGTTTTCCAAAGCCAATTAATGCGTTTGAGACGAACAAGTGACATTTCAGGAAGGAGTAGGTTCAAAAAGTGTTTGTGGATTACCAGATTAAAAACCTAGTTTTAAAAAAACAAAACAACAAAACAAAACAAAACAAAGCCCGAACCCCAAAGCAACAATGTTTCCATCTCTGCTCTGGTGGGCTGAAGGCTGGTGCTAATTTAGACAGGAAACAAGTCAACAGAGAAGCCTTAGCCCTCTGCCAAGTTTACTTTCTTTGCAGCTCCTCACCAAACCATGTACCTGCTCTCTGAGACATTTGTGAAGGGACCCGGAGGTGGTCACAAATTGTCTTAGAATGAGCACGGAGATATTTTTGACGTGCTGGAAGACCTGAAGCGTCAGTTACTGGGGTGGTGGGAGGGGCGGAGCCTTCACGTAGTGATCTGTAGCACACACAGTAATTAGACAAGGCACAAGACAGAGAAGGCACAGGCAGGAATGCTAGGTTAGGCTCGGTGAGCTCAGAATTCTGGCCGTGCAGTTTCTTTGGCATTTGCAGGTTTCCGGTGGGTCACCTGTCAATGTCTCCTATGGCATATCACCCATGATGGGGCCTAAAGGGTACTTGCTTTGTCAAATAGCCGGGGTCATTTCTTTCCCCAACTTGCCCAAGTGATGGAAAAAACGTCCTAGAGCCATTTCTTCCACAATTTCATTAAACCCGTACTCTTCAGAGCATGCTGTCAATGAGCAGTTCTCCGGGTTTTGTTTTTAAAACAAACAAACAAACAAACAAACAAAAAAACCATAGCCACCAATAGTTTCAGGGTAAGGGGACGAGTGTCTCAGGAGAATCTGTACGTAAACAGGATTGTGGGAGGAGAGACGCACCTAACCTGCAGAGGGCGCTAAGGTACCTTTCCGAGTCTAGGGCAGGGAGTGAATGAATGAGAAGGAAGAGATCTCAATCATCTCCCATAGGCTTGTTACGCCCTCCCTCCCTCCCTCCTTCAGTCTCAGACAGGTTAGACTGTGATCAGTGATTAGGAGAGACAAACTACCATAGAAGAAGAAGGAATTCCAGAATAAAAAAGAGGCATCATAAGAAACTGATAAATGAAGCCTGGCTTCCTAATAATTTCAGGATTTGTGAAGATCAGGACATGAAGGTGGACATGTTTAGAGCTCCTGGCATTTTGCTTGTTGGCAGAGAGGAACTTAGAGGCAAAAGCCAGGAAATATTAGATTTTTTTTTTCTTTTTAGAATGGGGTCAAAAGTCGCTATCACAGATAGAAGGTGGTAGTTACTACTGTATCCTGCAGGATTGCTTTTCAAAAAGGAAGGAATCCGATTAAAAATGATGCCCACAAATACCCTAACATTTGGATAATTCTCAACAATTTGTAAAGCCCTTTTGTAAAGATTGTATCTGGCTTGATCCTTAGGACGGTCGTTTTATATTTGAAGGTTTTTTGGAGAGGTTAAGTGGCTTTTCCAAAGTCACACAGTAAATTTCAGAGCTGAGTCTTAATAGAAATTGATTTCTAGTGATTTCTGAACACATTGTTGGTTGACTCTGCAGAGAAAATGTGTTTTCGGGGATTTATTCACTATGGGGGGAAAAATGCTGTTGCAAGCCCAGAAGATGTCAGCTCATGTTGCAAATTAAAAAAAAAAAAAAATTAAAAAAAATCAAATGGCAGATACTCACGAAGCAAAATAAAGACAATTTCTCTTCGCACGCTCTGTGTAATAAGCTAACAGGAGTTTTCACAACACAAATGCCTACTCTTAACTGCATGCCAAACTGGCAGTCATGCTGTCCGCCTGAGCAACCACATGCCACCCAGCTTGAGATTTGTCCCGACACAAGTCTACTGCGTGAGGCATCCGTTCAGAAAAGCAAATGGAACTCCAGAGCTAATAGGGAATAGAAGAGTTGGGGCCCCAGAAGCTCCCCATAACCACTGCTCTTCAGACCTGCAAAGAAGCAAGGGATTTGTTTACTGATTGAATTCAGATTGGTGTCCCAAGCCAAAGATCCAGGTGGGGAGTCTAGAAAGAGTCAAAACAGGAAGAACAAGTTTGGGTGTGCTCTCTGCAGGGACGGCTCCAGCTTCTCCATGAGGCGGCATGATGTCACCAGCTTCTGGAGAGCTTTTTGAAGTGTGACCCAAGGTCAGACCCAGAGTTATCCCTTAGAAAGCTTCTTGTGAAACGGATTTGGGGTGACAAGGAAGAGAACAGAGGGAGTGGAAGTAGCACATGTTAGGGGTGGCACTCAAAAAATTCCCAGTAAATAATTTCTAATCGAGTGATCCTTGATACTCAGTGGGAGATGGGCCACAGAGAAATGCTGAATCCTCTGGACATATTTCTCTTGTCTAACCAGCTAAGATAACCCTTGACCCCACAACTGTGGCAGGTCTAGATAGACCATAGGCAAGGGACTCTATCAGAAATCATTTTGGGTCTGAGTGTCAATTGGTCATTGGTATTAGAATTCATTATACTTTACTAGTTCAAGTCCTCCAAGATCAGAGACAGATTCTGAGTGTTAGTCATCAAATGAACGAAAGGACGGGAAACCTGAACACAAAGCTGTTCCTGTTGCCTTAGGAGTTATGCATTTGTAAAGTCTAATGTGCGAGGATGAGGGTATGCCTACTTCATCTGCTCAATCTTCCATTTTAGTAAAACTAGTTTGTCACAACTGGATGTTACAATTATATGCACTTAGGTACACATCCAGCATATATAATCTGCCTATAATATCTAACAAATGCTGTGTTGATTTGAAAAAAGAAAAAAAACCAACAACAGAAAATTAAGATATAAGGATCTTGGAGTGTGACTACATTTTTTTTTTTTTTCGAGACAGGGTTTCTCTATGTAGCCCTGGCTGTCCTGGAACTCACTCTGTAGACCAGGCTGGCCTCGAACTCAGAAATCCGCCTGCCTCTGCCTCCCAAGTGCTGGGATTACAGGCGTGCGCCACCACCGCCCGGCGTGACTACATTTTAAAACTGTTTATGACATCCATGGCTTTGACTTCTTCTAACACACCAATCCATGAAACTACAAGCTGTTCTCCAAAAGGAGTTTCAGGTGAATAACCTATTGATACACTGAACAGGGAGCCCTTCAGTTTAGCTGCCTTCTGCTAATGGACATCTCTTGTGCAATGTTTGCATTAGAGGTGAGGACTTGCTTTTCTGTTCCTTGAATTTGTGTTGAAATCTCCCACCCCAAGCAGCCTATTTTGTTTGAATTTGCCTGCATGTGTCCTGGGAAAACGCTTAGTGTAAACCACCCCCCTCTGTGTGTGTGTGTGTGTGTGTGTGTGTGTGTGTGTGCCTGGCAGAACCTAGTCTGTGGGGGTTTTCCCAGTGTTTTGCTTCCAGATGATCTGTCCACTGTTGACCAAGACCTTGAAGAGTTCTTCAGGCTCTACTGGACCTGAGAAAAATCTATTAAGATTCTCAGCCCTTTTTTTTCCTGCCACATTAGTAACTTTTTTATTAAACGGATAACTCCTAAATTGTTGAAAATCGGCTATTTGAAAACAGATTTACTTGATTCTGGCTGGGTTTCAGGTGTGTGTGTGTGTGTGTGTGTGTGTGTGTGTGTGTAGGGGAGGGATCCAGGATCCTTGGGTTCCCAGTACAACCAGACAGAGTAGTCTGTCTTTAGTCTGTCTTTTCAGCTCTGAAAGGGTTTCTAGAAGGGATGGAAACATCACTAGGTTTCAGAAAAAAAGCCACAGCTACTCAGTTTTGTCTCCCCATCTGCCTCCCATTGATCTGTAGGATTTTTTTCATAAACATTAGACTTTAAATTTAGGATGTTGGATAACTTAATGTTTATTAGATGGATGATAGATAACTGCACAGGGTAAATGTGAGTTCATTTAAAGGAAAAGAAATGCATGCACGTAAACCAGTGAGCCAACTCTCGCGTGTTCTGAGCAAGACTAAATCCAGTCACGCCTACAAAAGGGTTTCAACTGTTAATTTTCCCATATTGCTCAAGTAAGCAAAACCTAAGGCATTTAATTTTTCTAATAATCTCAGACATAATGTACTACACAATCTGTATTGATTACTCCATCGGTGAGACATGCGTTTAATAAACATGTATTCCACAGCGAAGCACAAAATCAAAGTTTAAATGACTATTTTTGAAAGCTACTCTTTTTTCCCCCCGGAGCGTGTCAAAACAAAATGTCAGGGGTGCAGGGAACCTTCTGTTTCAGCTGTTTATGAAGGTATTAAGATGAGCAGTCCAGAGCCCGGAGAGAATTCCATACTCTTCCAACACAACGCTGACATAGACACAGCTCCACGCGTCCTCTCTGGAAAAGAAGGCGCTAGCTTAAACTTGTAAAGGGAGAACACAAGGGTTTTGTTTTTTGTTTTTTGTTTTCTTTTTTACTGAAAATGAAAATGTTTCCTTTTAGTTTAAAATAGATAAATTGATGAAAAAAATTCAGTGTTCAAACCCTGATCAAATGCTTGTGCCATTTATTAGCACACATATTTGTTATAGTAAAACATTTCCATTTAACATTATTTCATTATTTTCAAGGGCATTATTTACACACGAGAACAAGTCACTTTGCCAAATTTAAGCAACCAGTTCCTTGACTCTCGCTAACCACCTGAAAATAGTATTTGCAAGCACACACACACACACACACACACACACAAAAAAAAAAAAACTTAGCGTCTCTAATGCTCTTCAGAAGAGGTCTATAGAAAGCAAATTAAGTGGGACCTGGAAGGGGGTGATTAAAAGGAACAGGGAATTTACATTGTAGTAACAGAGGGACTGTTGTGTTTGATTTGTTGTCTGCCTTAATCTGGCATGCTATTTCACCCTCCAAGACGCACATCAATACCTTCTTTATGTCTGGCTATTACCACTCATTTAAAAATCTATTTTACATGATTCTTTCAGCCAAAAATGGACCATAATGACACAGAATACAGCGTGTGCTTCATAAATTCTGTAGGAATCAATACTTTGGCTGGGAATTTGTCAGTCTCTCAAAGTTATGCGCCATTAAACTTTAGTGTTATTGCAGTGGACTCTTCGTCAAAGTTCAGTACCTAGCATACTAGAGAAAGACTTCCAGAGCCAGGGAAGGTGCGTGCGCGGGAGCAGAAAGATGCCTGCAGTAGAATCCAGGCCTGCCTTCCGAGAGATGCTTCATTTGCAAAATGCAAATAGGCCAAAAGCTATCTTGATTATGGATAGCCAAGTAGTTCTTAAGATTTGGGTTATGTTTATCTAAAGGTCATACTGTGTTATACTCAGACCCTGGAGAATATGGAAAACACCCTCCCACCTACCAGGCCCCACCTCCATCTTTGTTCTCTGAGAAGGGCAGCAGGCAGTTCAGAAAGCGGGACAGCAGATGCTTCAGCCATTTTACCCGACTCCTTGGATTAATTTGTAATGAGATGGTCCTTCTGGTTTTGTACACTGGGGGAGGCACTTGCCGATTGTCATAATGGCTTCCTTTTTAGCTGTGCTTTTATGGATCCTGCATACCAACGACCTTATCAGCATCACAGAACCGCAGATATTGTGCTATTCGCAACTTGGCTGCTATTTGCCTCTCACAGTTCAGAACTCAGGACTCTGCACTGGGCTGGCAGTCTGGGCGTGTCGTGAATTCACACATGCCCCATTTGACTTTTCTCCTTTTAGCTATAGCTCTCTCTGTCTCTGTCTCTGTCTCTCTCTCTCTCTCTCTCTCTCTCTCTTTTTTTTTTTTTTGTTTTTTTGTTTTTCGAGACAGGGTTTCTCTGTATAGCCCTGGCTGTCCTGGAACTCACTCTGTAGACCAGGCTGGCCTCGAACTCAGAAAGCCACCTGCCTCTGCCTCCCAAGTGCTGGGATTAAAGGCTTATAGCTCTCTTTATAATCTCCAAAATACTTGTCACTGTCTCTGAGGGTCTGTTCCAACCCTGAAGAGTGAGTTCAGTACTTTTTTTAGCAGTGTCCCCTTTACTTCCACTGTATAAAAACAAAAAACAACAACAACAACAACAACAAAAAAAAACATGCTTCCTGCTGGTATAACAATGACAAGGTTAATGAAGACTGCATTGCTTATACTCATTTACTATCTGGCGTATAGTAAGTGCTCAAAAAAAATTATCTCAGGATACTTTACTCAAAGCCTGCAAACCACAGCACATAGGAGAAGGAGAAAGGAGAGTCAGAAATTCAAGGTCAGCTGTGGTTACATACCCAGAATTGGAAGCTAGCCTGGGCTACATGAAATTTGATCTCAAACAAACTAAATACCATTTTCCATGAATAAAGTAGAACATAAACCCTAGCACTCTCAAAGAGGAATAAAGCTTTTGTCTTTTTCTTGGGTTTCCAGCGACATGGGGAAAATAGGGTGCACATAAATATTAAAAGAAAAAGGCATAAATATCATAGAAAAGGCAGGGATCGTAATGTAGACCAGAGAGACTGAGGTAGAAGAATTGTCCCAAGTCCTAGAACAGCTACAGAGTGAAACTCTCACTCAATTAATGAAACAAAAGTAAATACATTTAAGTCAAAAAGTAGCAAGCCGGTTGGCAGAGGGTGGAACCAGCAAGAACCTTTGCGTCTTGCTCCAAGTGGGGCATAAACAGAAGGTGGTGGTTCCTGTTTGTAAGCAGAGCACTCAGACGGAAGGAGCAGGCCGATCAGAAGTTCAAGGGTACCCTCAGCTATCACTATGGAAGTACAAAGCCACCAGGGGTGAGACTCTGACAAAACCAAAAAGAAGTAACAAGCTACAGTACTGTTTTTCATCAGCTATAAGAGATAAGTGCCTTTGTTGTAACACACTCCCAAAGCAGTTTCACAGATTAGCTGCAGACAAGTAAAGAAATAAGTAGTCACTGAAATGGAGGATTTCATGTGAAACCCAATAGCTTTGACCAAAACTGGCTCATACTTAGGCTTTTATAGAGTGTTTCACCAGATGGTCTGCTGAGAACACGTCCAAGGTCACGCTGCTGCCAGGGAGAGTGAGGCGCAAAGATCCTTCCATCAGATGTCTTTCTTGAAGTCTTGCTGGTACAGATATTTGCAGGCTTTTGCCCAAGTTCTTAAAATTTGTTCTGATAAGGGGAGGGGAGTTGGGAAAGGCCTCTGCTCACTTTTCAAATGAGTTCATTAACGGAATGGAATGCTACGAGGCACCTGGTTAGGCTTTGAAAATGTGTTTGCTATTCCTGTTTCTTGTCTCCTGTTATCTTCAAATTACCCTTTCAAAAGCACTATATCTAAGCTGAAAAGCAAGTACAGATAGAGAGGCAAAGAGATATAAATGAGCCTTGAAACACTTTCTTGGACAAAGCCCTGTATCAGAAATTAGAGTACAGAGTACAGGTATTCAGACTTGCTTGCAAATGGTAAGAAACTGCCCTGGGTCTGGTTGGGCGTGGAAGGCTATGGGGGACTCCATCACACAGAGTGGTGTTACCTTTGCAGAGGTCTGCCTTTGTGCTGACTCTGATATGCTCACCTCGGATTTGCCTGTCCATCTTCAGGGGTGGGGGAGAAGGACGTCTCTTCCTCTTTTCTCCTTTACGTGGAGACACTCTCCCCTGGTGATGGGCTTTGGAGTCAGAAATTCCTGAGTTTGAACTTAGTCTCACCCTTCTCTTCTCCGAACTTCATTTTCATTATTTGTAAGGATGAAATTAATAACTAGTCATACTTTAACATCTCTTGAGGGAAAGTGCTAATTAATATAAAATTAATGGCAAAGGTATACTCTGATCTTGGTGAGGGGGGAAAAACTCTTCTAAGTAGGTAACTGATTAATGTCAGTCATGATGGATATAATTACTATGAAGAACTGATATCTGCTACTTCAATAACACTCAGTATATGGCCTGTGCTCGGTGGATTATGGTCTGTGTTGCTTTAATATGCTCGCCATACAACTCTGTACTTGTCGGGAATTCAATATGTGTTTTTAAGTACACAGACAGTGCTTACCTAGCATGCCCTGGGCTCCAACTCCAGCACCCCAGAAATGGGACACATGGCATATGTCTGCCATCTCAACACGCTCTGAGGAGAGACAGAAGGATCAGAAGTTCAAGGTCATCCTCAGCTACTTAGTCATTTTTGAAGCATAGGGCTACAGGAGACCCCAGCAAGGCGTATAAATATACACATTAATTAGAATCTAAATGAAAACTACGCGACACAGGATTGACAAGAATTTGAAAATCTCTCTAAGGATAGCCAGAATACACTGCTAAAACTTCTTATTAGTGGTGTGCAAATCTATTAAACACAATAGTTTTGTGTCCTTTGATGCGGGTTTCAATTTCAGGCTACGATAATACTTCAAAATGTCTTACAGAAAAGAAGTCATTCTTTTCTCCCCTGAGGGGTTTTGCTTTTCGTTTCTAGAGAGTAATGCGTGGTATCTTTTCTGTGATGCACACAGAGGTTTTCAGTTCAGCTTTCTGGGTCACGTGCTTTTGAAGGACACAAGTTCTAGAGATGGGCTTGTTATCGTTGGCTCGACTAAAATTTGTCTTTCATGTGTATTCTTATGTACACTTGTAGATAAATGTGTATGTGTTATCACAGTTGAATTGGCCCAAAATGGCCATTGAATATCTTGCCTTCCTCATGCCTCTGCCATGTTGCATCATATACACACATCCTGAACCCCGAGGCTGCCACCCTATCATAAAGCAACAGCCCAAGCCATCTTGCTCTGTAAGGAGACATTCTGACAACATCATGAAGGGCCTTGAAGAAGAGACATACTTCTTGACTCCAGACAAAGACACTATTAAGGCTAGCAGTTGCTCTGTCCACACAATGCCTGAGAGTGCCCAGCATACAGTAGGCTGTTAATAAGTGAATAGACAAAACGTTTCAAAGAGTGTGAGTATTGTCAAGGATTGTGACAACAGGAGTCAGGGCTGTGAATGGTCAAGGGCAGTCCCTGGAGTCAAAAATACCCAAGTTCAAGGGTCAGGTGGATGGCTTACTGTCTGTGTGCTGAGGAGAGGAATGTGTGTGACCTCATCTGGCCACCCTCATTCATCTCTGCCACAAAAGGGCAAAGCAACAGCCTCTGTCTGCTTGGGACTGCTGGGGAGCCCAAGGCAAGTTACCACACGTGAACTGCTCCGTGTGGTGTCCCTTTCAGCCGCAGCCTAGAGGAGCGTGCTCTGCAGTCAGCCATGGGTAGGGTGCAGCGTCTTCTATCAAGATGCGGACTCCGTCTAGTCTACCGTTTTGTCCAAAGTAGAAATTCAACACATAATTTTGAATTAAAGAGACGAAGAAACCCACAGAAGTATGGCCCTAAAACCAGAGAATCATGTACTTCTTCAGTTCTGTCTAGGTGACTAAAGAAAATTAGGACTAAGCAGTCATTCAACAGTCACGGTCAAGGACGTAGCCTTCTCAAAGGCCTCCAAGTTTCTGAGCGACCTGCAGCCTCTCAGTTCCTAGATCCCAGCTCCTCTGACCTGCTTCCCCCAGGCTGTCTTCTCCAGCCCCTTGAAGGAACCACAGGGCAGCCTACGGATTTCACGGAACTCCCTTCTGCTTCAGCACCCCTTCCCATTTGTAGGGAAATGTGTATCTCAGTCACATCTCTGCTCGAATGTCACTTGCTCAGCAGGACCTACTTTGTCTCCCCCAGTCGCACCATCTGTGCCGTGCTGACCCTCCCCCTGACCCTCCCCATGACACCCCCCCCCACCCCAGCTCCTGGGCTCTGTTTACCTCACCCTTCTGATACATAACATAATTTATTTTCCCATTTTCTTCTTCACAGTGACCCTTTCCCAAGAATAAAAACCCCAGGGGAAGTGTCTTGGTGACTTTGTTTCCTGCTCTAACACCCTTTCCTGAGAGGATAGTTGACCCATAAGAAACGAATTTGTACCGTCAATATTATTCAGTCATATGGTTTATTTAAAAAAATAAGTTCCCTCTGCCATTACCTTTCCCCTTCTATTTAAATTCAATAAAAAATACTCATCCATCCCACACTGACGTCACTCTGGGTGTAGATTTTCATGAGATGATAACTTTGCCCTGGCCTAGTGTTTTTTAAAAGAGAAGATACTGTTCTTGGAAGAACAAGTTTTTGCTTGGTTTTGTCCCCCTGGTCCAGTCACAGAGTTCTCTCTTTCTGTTCAGTGCACAAGATGCATGCATGAATATTACTTATAGAAAAGCCCTTCTGACTGAAGTCTTTCTTAAAGAAACCAACACACACATACATTTATTTTCATCGTTAAGGGAAAAGAACAAGGGTTTCTGCATAGATAAATCAGCATTCACAAAGATCAATATACATTTCTGGTTGCAAACAAAAGGACAATTTTATAAATAATAAATAGGATATAGGGGCTACACAGTAGAGGAGAAACTAATTGTATACAAAAAGGTCCCTTGAGGGGAAGTGCATGGTTAAAATATACATTAATTTAAATTTTTTGAAGCCTTTAGGTATCTAAGAAAGGTGATTCAGTTAAACACATCCTCTTCCTGGATGCCCACTGGCAAATGCACATTTATTTACCACACGCACATTTTCATTCTAAGGAATACTCTTAAATGATGCTGACCAGATCCTGTGTATTGAATGTACTAACAAGCAACATGGAGACGTTAGCCTCCTTAAAAATAAAAACCCGTGTTCTACAAGTCTATGTTCACATCTCCTCTAATGAGAATCAATCCGTTTTCTTCCTTTCCCCTCCTCAGCCTAGAATGTTCAATTACATGATCTCAGCTGGAAAAGACTATGCCCAGAGCCTTTGTGTGAAGCTACTTCTCAGTATTATTCTTAACACCCCACTAAGTTCATTTCCATTGTTTAAAAAAGTAAAAGTTTCAGTTTAAAGAAAAATTGCATAGCAGTATCTGTAACCATCCCCAAGTGGTCTTCCTCTTTACTCTTTAGTAAGGCATACACAGACTCACTTTTCCTATTTCAGGTGCCTTGGTTAGTGTCTAAATCCAAGGAGTTAATGGATGGGACTTTAAATGGTATTAAAGAAAAATCACTGTAGCTATTAGTATTATCTCTCTGATATTTTATACACACAGTAATCTTGGAAAACCTTCATCTGCCCATTCAACAAATATTTTTTATTCTTTTACAACCAAAGCAAAGCTTGCCTTTTTTAATTGTAAATGCCCATGGGCAGGTGGACATCATGTGTGTCCGGGGCTGTGAAGTGCTGTGTGTGTGTCTGACGATGTCTCTAAGGATGTCTCAGTAGGATTTCACAAACACGTAGTGAAGACCATTGTAATGTGGCTGTCGTTTAAAGCTTCACAGAGCAGTCCTTGTCGCGTAATGACACTGTGTTTGTGTCTTGTGGACTGTTTTAGGATGGTTTGTATTGCTATTCTGTGCCCTGTTCCAGTGTTTGGCTTAGATCATTGTTACTTCTGGGGTTCTCTTCTCTTCTCTTCTCTTCTCTTCTCTTCTCTTCTCTTCTCTTCTCTTCTCTTCTCTTCTCTTCTCCTCTTCTTTCCTCTCCTCTTTTCTTTCTTCCTTTCCTTTCCTTTTCTCTTCTTTCAGTCTCCTCTCTTCCCTTTCCTTCCTTCCCTCTTTCTTTCTTTTCTTTCTTTCTTTCTTTCTTTCTTTCTTTTTTTCTTTCTTAGAACAGTTATCACTAGGAAGCTCTGTTCTGAAACTTGCTACATAAATCAAACTAGACTTGAATTTACAGAGACTAGTCTACCTCTTCTTTCTAAACGCTGA
This sequence comes from Apodemus agrarius, assembly GCA_964023405.1. Taxonomy (NCBI): domain Eukaryota; kingdom Metazoa; phylum Chordata; class Mammalia; order Rodentia; family Muridae; genus Apodemus; species Apodemus agrarius. Next base: position 11,084,089 of record OZ030007.1, read on the forward strand.
AATTAAAGATGTGCCCTGCTATGCTGGCCTTGTGTGCTTAAGATGTATTTGTTTACTTACTTACTCACTTACTTATTGTCAGGGGAGAATGTGGGCACACAAGGAGGTCGGGAAGTCAGCATTTGGGGGTTCAGTCCTGTCTTTCCATCTGAACTTTGAGTCAGGCTCTCTTGCTACACCAGTACACCGGCCAAGCAAGCTTCCAACCAGTTCTCCTGTCTTTGTCTCCATGTCCCTGTAGGAGTTCTGGTTTTGCAGACATGGGTCATTAGATCCAGATTTTAGTGTGAGTTCCAGGAATTGAACTCATGTCTTCGGGTTTCCTTGGGAAGCACTTTCACCCTCTGACCACCCCCACCCGTATTCCTCTTTCCATACAAGCTCTTTGATGATTCAAGGACCTGGACAACAGCACTGGAGACTAATTCCCAACATGCCTTGCATCACCTAAGAGAAAAAGAAGAGTTAACAAGGAGAGAAGCCCCAGCAATAGAGAAAATACACGACTTTGTATGGGTTTCTTGTTATGACAGGGGTTTTATTGATGGTATTGTTTCACAGACAGTTTAGAAGCCCACAAAGTAGATACAAATGCAACTGGGTTTTATTCTTTAAAACTTTCTTTTGACAATTCTAACTGCCCGCAGTTACATCGAACGCTTACATGGAAGGGAAGCTGGGGATGTATGGGAAGGCGGGGGAAAAAAAAAAGAAAGAAAAAGAAAATAAAGATGGAGACCAAGACAACACTTGCTATTCAAGGTCTCAAAGTTTAATGGAGAACTCCCAATATATAGGCACAGGAAAACCCTTCCCCAAAGGCTGGAAGCTTCTCAGCAGAACCAGTTCAGTTGCTCAGCAGGTGGCTAGTGTTTCTCAGGAAACTGCAGGTCGTTGAAGAACAATGAGCTTCACCTTGGTCTGAGCACTCTGCCCTAGGTGGAGGGGATTATGGCTGACACAGGAGTTCAAAGGCTGGGAGAGGAACTTCACATTGGCCAATGTTAAATTCCTGCTAGTGAAAGGATGAGATTGCAGGCTAGGAATCCCTCGTGCCTGAGTCTTGGGTGACCCCAAAGGAGCAGAGGTTTGGCCCACTCTTTGTTGGCCTGGAAGTGTGCGTATGTCACACCCGCCTCCAGGGTCAGGCTGGGAGGGTCCCTGGCATCTTTTCCCATCTCACCTCCGCAGAGCGGCTGTGGTGAAGACGAGCGCGGCTGGGGCTGGCAGGATCACCTCGGGGGAATTACGTATGTGACTCTGTGTGTAACCCTGGTGTGACCTTGTGCGTGGCAGCACGTAAGCGGAAATGACTTAACCAGGTCCCATCCAGCTTCTATGGGAAACTGACTGGTTCTCAGAGAGCACAGGCTCGGATAATTTAAACTGATTGGCTTGGAAGCTATGGAGTGGCGTGTGTAGGCAGGCTTTGCTGTAAATCTATAAAAAGCAGTCCTGTTTCTGCACCCAGTGTTCACTGTCATCAATCCCGCGTGGGAGATGGCCATGGCCCCAGAGCTCTGGAATTAAAATCCTCTTGCTATTTGCATCAAGGCTGTTTCTTGTGAGTGATTGGGGTGACGGCTTCCAAGCGTGGGGTGCTGGGGTGCCCCCGTTTTCTTTTGGGTCTTACACCAGGTGGCATGGCACCCCAATAAGGCTCTCTACAGACAACAAATAAGGAAACTGAAACCAAGGGAGGAAAGTAACATTCAGGTCTTTTGACTTTTTAACAGTTTCCATAGGTGTGTCTGAGATCAAAGTCTCAAAGCAGGATAATACATAAATGATGGCACCAAACTTCCTCTTTCTCTGAAAACACTTATTTTCAGGTTAAAACTATGATTAGAACACAATACGCAGGTTGTATCAGCAAATGTTTCCTAAGGATTTGCTTTTCCTAAGGATTTTGTTTTATTTCATCAATGGCATCAAAGCTCAAAGGAGCAAGCAAGCACCTACGGGAATGTCTGTGAACGTAGATCCCTTCACAGAGCAGTAAACAGAGGAACCAAAATTAAATCACTCTCCTGAAGCCTGTACAAGGTTAAATCTAGGGGCAGCTCTGATATTCCTAACTCCAAAGCAATAATCTTAGGGGCTATGCAGTTTTCATGGTTAACTAACATCAAATCTGCTTCTGAGCACAGATAGCAGCCAGCATAATGTCCAAGAAAGGCGAGGGGAAACGGGTGAAATCCTTGTGCGAGTTCCGTACTGTTGTCAAGTGAACTACCCCAGACAGGGTCTGCGACCTCTTTCTGCAGGTCAGGAATTTTGGTGCAGCCAAACAAAGAACGTGGAGTTTGGCTCTTATCTCACTGCCATCTCTATGACAACCAGATATATCAAGGTCATCTAAGGGATCTTTCCCCAAACTCAGGCGGGAGAAGCCGGCAACGCTCTGCTCCTCAAGCACTGGAGACGTGCTCCCCAACCTTCCTCACGCAGTGACCCTTTAAAGCAGTTCCTCATGTGGTGAGGACCCCCCTCCACCACAAAAGTACATTCATTGCTAGTTCATAACTGTAGTTTTGCTGCTGTTATGAGTCATGATGGATGTAAATATCTGTCTTTTCAGATGGTTTTAGACAACCCTGTAAAAAGCTCGGTTGACTTCCAAAGGGATTGGCGATCCAGAGGTCAAGAACTACTGTATTAGAGCTTTTACATTGTCATGAGATGTAGTTTTTCTGCTCATTTCCATACAAGCTGCTGATCCATAGACTAGCCCTGGGAGTGAGAGCAGGCTTCCACTGTGAGCAGCACAGAAAGCCACGTGGGTTTTGTAGTCTAATCTATGCGGCAGCCACCTCTTCCGATGTTTTCTGCTCATCAGAAGCAAGTCACTAGACCTGCAGTAGTGATGCACACCCTTATCCCCAGAACCCAAGAGGCAGACACAGGCAGATCTCTGATCTCAAGGCTAGCCTGGTCAGTCCACAGAGTGAGTTCCAGGACAGCCAGGGCTACACAGAGAAATGTTGTCTCAAGTAAGAGAGAGAGAGAGAGAGAGAGAGAGAGAGAGAGAGAGAGAGAGAGAGAAGTTACTAGATCTAGCTCGTACCCGAGTTAATAGGAGTTAGCCTTAAATGGAGATGTCCCAGAGACATTGTAGAGGCCACCCCACACAGTCAAGAATGTGTTCTCTGAACTGAAGATGTAGTTTGCGTTAGAGTATAGAATGATCATCTCAAATGTTCTAAAGCCTAGATTCAAGTCTCATGGCTAAAAAGTAGCCCCGTGTCTTCTAAGAATATCGGTGACAAGACCCTCAGCTGATCCTCATCTGCACGCCTCATTCTAACAAAGTTTCTAAGGAGAACGGCCTTCCCAGTGTCCCTGCTCTTTCAGGCTGAGGAGCTTCTGACAGGACATCGAATCACACAGCATCCTGCCTTTGTCTGCCGCTGAGAAGAGCCGTGGCCATCCAGGCATCACCTGGATCAAAACTCATTTCTTTCCAAAACCAAACATCCATTTCGAATATCAGGAAAGGAAGTCAGTAGATAGGAATGACTTTTTTCTATATGGTATGATAAAAAGAAGGTGGGTTCCAGAATCTTCTGAGTATATTTAAAAATATAACTCAAGATTGCCACTGTCTGAACACAGATGGCTGCAGCTGAGTCAGTTTCCTGAAGGCAATCCAGGGACATCCTGGTTCTCCCCCGCCCCCCCCCCCCCAGTGCCATTGTGACAATCAAATATGATGACACAGTGGACAATATTGAGTTAGCAACATTGTGCAAAAATATAAACACAAAGTTTGCCAGAATTCCCTTCGGCTACAGAACAGGAAGAAATGTAAGGAACAGCTGCTTTGCACACACTAACTCTCTCCTCAGTGCAGCACAGGCCTCTGTGGCACGAAGGCTAAACGTGCTGGGTTGCTGTTGCCGAGGCCATCAGCAGCCACATTGGCTGTTGATTTGCTAAGGGTAGACTTCAAGGCAGGTCTGTGTTTTAGCATGGGCCTGGCTTGACCACACTGCAGAAATTTTGAGGCAGAGCAGACTTTGTGAAGTGTCGGAACACCCTGGCAGCCTGCTCTTCCTTTTAGCCATTTGCCTGAATTCAAGGCCACTCCAAGTCCCAATGCCCCTAGTGTATGTGTGTGTGTGTGTGTGTGTGTGTGTGTGTTTGTGTGTGTGTGTATGAATGGAGAGAAAACGCTGTGCCTTACCATCTAAGAACTACCTGAAGCTGAGGCTGAGGTGCCCCAGTGCCCCAGAGGAACACAGTCACCTGTCCCGTTCAATGACCTGACAGAACTCTCAATCTGATGTTTTCCCTTTAGAAACAAGATGGCAAGATATTTTCTTGAGAAGTCATTTAGGTAGACTAAAGCAATCTATAAGGGTCTATTGATTGGAAAGAGATGTACCTCAAACTTGATTTGTGTGCAGCGAGGTACCTTAGAAGGAGATGTGATTGACAGTGCAGAACAGATGCAGGGGGCTTGGGGAGGGGTTAGGCTACCAAGGCTCCATCTGTTGCCGGATGTTTGATCATGCTGTCAACCCTGAGATTGCTATTCACTGAAAAGCCCTGTTGCTAGCCCTGAAAAGCTAGTTGTGGTGTGCCTTAGCCCTCTGTGCACACCTTTAGTCCCTCTGGCTGGAATACAGACACACCTTTCAGCCCTGGCTGGAATATAGACATACCCTTAGTACACACATTTAATCCCAAACAACGAAGGAAAAGTTAGTTTGGAGAAGTTTCACCCATGTTTGAAAGTGATGTCTAATGGACTGGTAGACAAAGGAGAAAGGTCAGACAGAATAGGGTATGCCCAACTCTCATGAGAAGAGAGAGGACAGGGAAGCTACTTAAGAGAGAACAGTACAATTTACAGTTTCAAGGGGCAGTGATAGAGGTTACAGGGAGAGAACACGCTACTCCCAGGTGAAGACAGAATGAGCCAGAGAATGAGAATGAGCCAGAAAATTACAATATGCCATCAGAGTTAGTTCAAGGCCAAGCAGAACAATTCAAGAGAAGCAGAGAGAAGCCAGATTGACTCAGTCATCTTGAAGAGGAGTTTTGAGCCAGAACAGCTGAATTGAACCAGCAAGCCAGAGTTAAGAAAGAACTAGAAAGGGTGAGCTTATTCAGCAGTGAGTCTCAGGGGCTGAAAAGATTCTCGGTCTAGATTAGATTGTAGAGAGTCTAGAAGCTTCCAGGACTAGGCTTAGGTAGGCAGAAAGAGGCTGTAAGCCTTATAGACAGCAATCTCCCCTGGAGAAAGAAATTACCTTTCCACCCTTCTGCACAGAGGTACAGGAGAGTGGAGTCTGGAAAAGTCTAGAATGAGACAGGAAACTACAGAAATGAAAGGAAAAAACAGACTCGTGTTCTAGCAAGTATGTGCCCCTGCTCACGGTCCACATACCCCGGGACCTGTAAATACTGCCCAGCACATTATAAGATTGTCTCTCTATCTCTGTTTCTGTCTCTGTCTCTGTCTCTGTCTGCTCCCACCCCCGCCCCCCATCCCCTCCCATCTCCCTCATAACTCAGTTGCATGGTTCTCAGCACAAAGTTGCAGGCAATGATATCATGTCACAGTGTCACAAGGTCGGATGCCTGCAAGACTTTGTGTAACATATAAACTCAAACGGACAGAAATATATATTGTTTGAAGGGGGTTGTTGGGAAGAAACATGATGCCAGAGAGTTGTAAGAACTTTGAAAATATCCTATCCATACTGGCTGTTTTGTGGCAAATTGATACAAACTAGAGTTATCAGAGAAGAAGGAGCCTCGGTTATGAGATCCTGCTATAAGGCACTTTCTCACTTACTGATCAGCTGTGTCTCTCTCTCTCTCTCTCTGTGTGTGTGTGTGTGTGTGTGTGTGTGTGTGTGTGTAGGGGGGTAGCCACTGTGGGTGGTGCCATCCCTGTGCTGGTGGTCCCAGGTTCTGTAAGGAAGCAGGCAGAACAAATCAGGAGAAGCAAGCCCTCCGCCATGGCCTCTGAATCAGCTCCTCCCTCCGGGTTCTTGCTCCAATTGAGTTCCTGTCCTGACTTCCTGTGGAGATGAACGGTACTGTGGAATTATGAGCTGAGTAAACCCTTTCCTCCCCAACTTGGTTTTTGGTCACGGTGCTTTGTTGGTGCAGCCGTATCCTGAGCGAAGGCGATATCTCGCCACATGTGTCCTGCTTGCCACTATGGTTTTAAGATCGTTCCTGGCAATCCCACGATTGACCAGCAATACTAATGGTATTGTTCTTCTCACGAGAATCAAATACTGACAAATATAGGGATCCAAACGGCTGTCTATAGTCATATACCAGTGCAGAATCACAGGAGACACTAGGAAAGGATGAAGCAACAATTTAAAATTTGTAGCTGGACTAGCGGATAAAACGTGCGTTAGCAAAGTAAGTCATGGGCTGGCAGATTGGGAAAACGCACGCAGGTTTGTTGTTTAGAGAATGCACATCTGTGGAAGGTTAGAGTCCTCATGGAAGCAACACTTAAAATATTACAGCACCGGGGCTGAAGACGAAGGGGGAGGAACAGCACGGAGTCTGAGCGTCAGCTGCCAGCAGAGCTACACGTGTCGATTTTAAAATAACAATATGATATTAAATATTGCCAAGGAGACTTTGCTGGGCTTCTCTATATAATCACAGGACACCAAAAAAAAAAAAAAAAAAAAAAAAAAAAAAAAAGAGAGAGAGAGAAAGAAAAAGAAAGAAAAGAAAAAGAAAAACTTGTCTTTTTGGTTTGTTTGGTTTTGGCTTTTCATTTGTAACTCTAACTGTCCATTCTATTACACTGCTAAGCATGATCAAGAAAATAGTTTGCTTTTTCATACAAATAGACAATTAGTCCCTGGTAACATGTTATGTATTCTGAAAATAATTTGAGATTCTTCTGGTTATCTTCATATATCATAAATTTGAAACAAAGGAATTTAAATTAAGTATCACCTGAACAGGTGATATTTTTATAAATTAGATAAATACATCTCAGTGTGTTTAAATGCAACATACACTAGTGTTCTTAAGTATATAATATTGTCTGTTTGTTTTTACAAAACGGGGTTTTTCTGTATATCTCTGGCTGTCCCGGAATTCTCTCTGTAGACCAGACTGGCCTTGAACTTAAGAGATCTGCCTATTTGGACTAAAGTTGTGTATCAGCATTCCCCAGCCCCTACGTCTGTAGTATATAAAAATAAGCTAACCTTTTTCATCATTATTAACAATGTGGGGTGTAAGCATATGGGGTGGGCGGGGGAGGGTTGAGGACAGCTTGGCCTACACCTCACCCTACAGCCAAAGCTACATAGTTAGACTCTGTCTCCAAAACAGACAAACAAACAACAGCAAAAACAAACAGAGAGAGAGAGAGAGAGAGAGAGAGAGAGAGAGAGAGAGAGAGTTGTTGCAGAGGACCTGAGTTCAGTGCCTGATACCCAAGTCAAGGAGCCAGAGGTGATACTAACTATCTGTAAGTCCAGTCCCAGGAGACCTTGTCTCTTCCACTGGCTGCCACGGACAACTGCAGTCATGTGCATACAAACGTAGGCATGTGCACATAATTAAAATTTAAAACAGCTCTTTAACACTGATAAACAAGCTATTACACAGCCAAGGTATTAAAACAATGCTATAACCAACTGAGAGTAGGAAATCCTTTGAAGTAACTATTGAGTTCAGAGACATGGCAAAATGTGCTGTCTTAGTCAGGGTTTCTATTCCTGCACAAACATCATGACCAAGAAGCAAGTTGGGGAGGAAAGGGTTTATTGACCTTACACTTCCACACTGCTGTTCATTACCAAAGGAAGTCAGGATTAGAACTCAAGCAGGTCAGGAAGCAGGAGCTGATGCAGAGGCCATGGAGGGATGTTCCTTACTGGCTTGCTTCCCCTGGCTTGCTCAGCCTGCTCTCTTATAGAACCCAAGAATACCAGCCCAGAGATGGGGCCCTCCCCAACTTGATCACTAATTGAGAAAATGCCCCACAGCTGGATCTCATGGAGGCACTTCCTCAACTGAAGCTCCTTTTCCTATGATAACTCCAGCCTGTGTCAAGTTGACACACAAAGCTAGCCAGTACATGTGCTCAATGAGATGTCATGTGTAGGCTCTTAATGGACACTGAAGAGGTTTATTCCTTAAACAAGGAAGGGAGTTGCTATAGTAAAGGTCTGTATGTCCTTGAAACAACATACTGGCTGGGGCACTGAGATGTCCTTTCCACCCCCCTATGTCAATACTTTACCTCTGTGAGACGTAAACTCAGAGTCATCTATATAACAGCTAACCAGAGTGTTCATTCCCGGTCTGTGATCTCCCTCTCTGACCACAGTGAAGCCATGCATTGGAGGACTGAAAGGTGCTTTTAAAGTCAGCTCACCTGATAGTTGTCCCCGATTTTTTGCACCTAGAGGTGGAGTTGAGTGAAATATAACGGCTTCAGAAAGCAAATCAAAAGTTCTGAAACTTCCAATTTAGCCGTTAGTTAAATGACTTACACAGAAGGCAGATTTCCTCCGAGGAAATGGTGTCGTCCACACTTTGAAATAGGAAAGGCTTCCAGAAGCAACGGCTTCTCTTCCATGCAGTCTGTGTGTAACATCTGGTCGTCCTCTCTGAACTCTTTGACCTCAGCCAGTTCCCTTTTGCAAAAGTCATTAATGTGATTAGACCCTGAAAGGCGGGTTACCATGTTAAGGCTGCTCTTTCTTACTCAGGGAGGACCCCACCGGCTTTGAACCTGGTAAACATCCTATTAATCCCACGAGGTCTTCTGTCTGTCTGGGTGACTTTCTCCACAGAATCCTCGAATATGAGTTTAAAAAGCATAAATCACTGGATTAAACTTGTATGGAATGATGAAAGCTGAAATTGTGTATGTACACGTGGTCGGACAAATGGACCCTTTTATTATTTAACCTGGATGAAAGCAATAAATTTGAAACAGGTTTTGCTGACAATATTGGTAATCCTGAGCAGATTTTAGAAGTGTTTTTTGAATGAACTCGGGGGTTTGTCCAGTAATCCCTTGAATTAAAGGCAGGCTGGATAACTCAAACAATCTGCAAAGTATCATGTTATTTTCCAATTTATCTTTTTATTTTTTTTTTATTTTTTTGCTAAGAAAAGGAAGATATCTAAGGTTGAGTCTTTAGCAAATAAGATAAAAAATCATATCTGTCACTTCATTTATTTTGTAAGTTGTACTTGAGGTCAGCGCCTGTAGTTCATGGCTAAGTCACAGCTTGTTCCTGCCCTGTCGAGTGATTATAGGTACCGGTGTGTGTGTGTGTGTGTGTGTGTGTGTGTGTGTGTGTGTATTAGTTGTCTTCAGACACACCAAAGGAAGGCACTGAATCCTATTGCAGATGGTTGCAAGCTATCATGTGGTTGCTGGGATTTGAACTCAGGACCTCTGGAAGAGCAGTCAGTGCTCTTCACCGCTGAGCCGTCTCCCCAGCCAAGCTTTTAAAGCCACTCAGCAGCAGCCTCTTCTTGTCTGTCTTTTGCCCATCTTGGAATCTGGCTGCAGAATCCACTGCTTCCTGACTTACCTCTTTTCCCCTTACTAATGGCTTTCTTTCTTTTGATTTAAAAACTATTTGTATACATTAATTGTAGAAACTAATGAGTGTCAGGATGAAACTTTCACGCCTGTATGGACGAGACTCTGGTCTTGTACCCCCCCCCCGTCTCACTTGTTACCCAGGCCGCCCCTCCCACTGGTCATTTTCTCTCCCCCATAATCCTCGTTCCCTTTCACGTCTTCATCTTTGTATATCTAGATTCGCTGTGTGAGAGACAACGTGGGATTTGCCATCCCGGGTCTGACTTTCATCACTTAAAATGACAGCAAACCGACATGGCCAAGTCAGTTCTTCTGGGTTGTACATACTTTAGTATATAGGTTAAAAAGGTCCCCTTAAAGTCTACTATAACTTCAGTTAGAGTGAAAGAAAAAGCTTGAAAAATGCTTAAAGTCGATTCTAATATTATCTAACTGTGAATAATTCTTCTGTAAAAATGTGACATTTACTTACTCTTTTTTTACTTTGTTTTTATTTATTTTTTTTATTTTGTGTAGTAGTGGCAGTCATGGTGGTGGTGGTGGTGTGTGTGTATGTTTGTGTGAGAGAGAGGGAGAAGGACAGGGAGATGGACAGGGAGAGGGACAGGGACAGGGACAGGGACAGGGACTCTCCCTCCGTCATGTAGGTCCTGAGAATTCAAGTCAGGTGCTCAGGCTCGATGGGAAGTCCCTTATCATCTCTTGAGCCATCTCTTTGGCAATTCAGTTATTATTATTATTATTATCATTATCATTATCATCACTATTATTATTATTATTAGGAGTGGTTGTGCTGGTTAGCAATTATTATATGCCAGGGTTTTGATTTTTTTTTCTCATATCAATGAAGTCATTAATTCTGAGACACAGAAATAATTATATCACCACTTTTACAGATGACAAGACTAAGTCACATAATTACAGACTTGTCCTGTGATCACATGGAACCACGGCAGAAGCAGAGCTCCGTGCGGATTGGTCTGGAGCTCAGTGCTGTAGTCCACGGACTTAGGCAGGTTCCTGGCTCCATCCTCCCTCCTCCCCTCTGCCTGTCAACTGCCGATTAACAAGTTATTCTAAACATGAATGTTCGACCTTGCTCACTGTATGATTCCATAGATTCTCTGTGGGTGTGCAACAGAGGAGTGGTTTCACTAGAGGTCCCTGCACAAAGTCTCTTAGGAGATTGACACCAGCATGTCCGGTGTTGGACTGGGGCAAAAGAAAGAAAGAAAAAGAAAAAGAAATGACTTCCAGGATGGTGCTGTTGTGAGCACATTGTAGGAAGGCTCACTGTGGGCAGCAAGCGCTGTCCTTACTGTATAGACCTTTCCAAAGAGCTGCCGCGTGTCTCCTCAACAGAGCCACTGGCTGCTTCGAGACAGAAGTCACACTTGATCAGATGACATTTTTGCCTTCAAAACTCATCCTCTGTAATTCCTGTAATGAGCTGTTGGCTACACGGTCAGCCATGTTCCTTGTAGGATGAGACTCTACAAGGACATGGGCATCAGAAAGTCAGGATCATGTGAGCCACTTTAGAACCCCCGTAGGATAACCGCGGAAATATATTACATTCTAAGCAAACTCTATGTTCCCAGCATAAAATTCATTACTAGAAACGTTAGACAAGCTGGTTTTTCACGTCTGCACTTACAGATATGGAACAAAGGAACACTGGCGCGAAGTCCCATAGACCTTCCCTCTACTGATTCGGATCTTTAATACCCTTCAGAGCAGAGAATATTACTTTTATTAGATAAAAATTCCCAGAATAATATTCACATCATATTCAAATATAGGACAAAAATCATATCCAGAAGGAGATATTAAAAATTTCCCCTGGTTATCAATCATTTTGTTCTCACCTACATTATCATTCTACTTAGCAGAAATTACCAAGGACTGTCTAGACAAGAAGTCAACATATGAGTTTTGCGCATGGTGAGATAAACAGTTGCAGGCTTGTAGACAATTTAGTTCTGCTCAGATTTGCCATTGAAGACCTGTAATAGGTTGTGGGAAAGACAAGATTCACAGCTGGTCAAAATAAAACTTTATTTTATAACAATAAGATAACAGGGTTGAGATGGAGACATGGTGGTAAGGGGTGTGCTTAGCATGCACTGGCCCTGGGATTAATACTGAACACCAAACTGGTAACATTGGTGACAAAGACAATAAAAATGGAATAAAGAAACTGGCTGCCTCTCCAGGCAAGTCAATGTTGAAACCTTCTTGACTTGTGATCAGCTATTACCTTGACTCCAGGTGACTAAAATTACATTTAATTCTGTGTGGTAGAACCATGCTGTGTGCCCTGGCAGCAGAAATCTCAGGAACCTTTGCAAAGTTTTCAAGATAGAAAAGATACACACACACACACACACACACACACACACACACACATACACACACACAGAGAGAGAGAGAGAGAGAGAGAGAGAGAGAGAATAAAATAAAGAGTTTATACATCAAATTATAACTCTAGAAGCACTAAGTCATTCTAGAGTTTAAATTAAATGGGGGGTGAGGTAGAGTTCTGAACATTCTTATTTCTCTCTGTTCCCTGAATATGCCATGATTTGGCCGACCTTGAATCCCCTAGACTTTGTATACAGTGTCCAGCCCAGAGGAAGCATTCAACAAATATGTGTTAAGCGAACCCAAAACCCTATCAATTTAAACTCCTTTCAACCACTGCCTCCGCCCCGCCCCCAATCCTTCACCGCCTTTTCTTGTGCTTTTCAACAAGCTTTTGGGGGTGTCTGATGGTAGAGGAAGCGCCCCGTTAGCTGCTTTTAAGAAGTCATCCAACAAAGAATAAATGGCAGGTAAGACACAGCTATTGGAAGGCAATTGAAGACGTAAAGACCTAAAAACAAATTGAAAAATTATAGAACAAAATGAACATTGACTTCAAATAGACCGGCTAACAGGAGCAACGAGGCATCAGATAATAGAGTAATTGGTGAGGAATTTATTGGCTCTGACAACCCTATTAAAGACCAGTTCAATTTAGTCCTCTTCATTTTTATTTCTGTTATTTTTACTTTGAGGGTAAGTTTTTTTTTCAACCCACATACTAATGTGGTTAGACCCACAGCTTAAATAAATCTACGGCAGTGTTTATCACTCATTTAAACAAATATACCTCTATTTATTGGATATTTATTATGTTTAAGAACCAGGTAGACACTGGCAACCAAGATCTGGACATGTCCTTAGGGTGCCAGAGGCTGACAGAGACACAGTAAAGCCAGGTCATAGGATCATGAGCTGTGAGGCTCACAGCTGACTTGACTCCACATTAAACATTGGAACCAAACTGCAGTGTGGCAGGTCTCTCTGCCTCTAATATTTTCATGCCTCAAAACGTAAGCAACAGCAGCAGACTCATGGATACTTTTACTGGAGTACACTGCTGCATAATTATAACCTTGAAAATGCTTCTTGTTGATGCTAGAGATTTAACCTAGAACTCACGCATGCTAGGCCGCCATTTTCTCGCTAGCTACATCCCAGGCATATATAAATGGAAATTATTAATAGAGTTTTAAGGGGGATGTCTCATAGGATGGTAAATTATTTTGTAGAATTAAACCTCTTTGTCCTTCCCTGAGGAATTTCTCAGTGCTTATAACATGATAATGGTGGCCATGGCACATTCAAAGGCAAAGACCATTTGGGTTACAAAGGCATTTGCTGAGGACATGAACCCTTAAGGAATCATCTGGAATTTGGCAAGATGTGGATGTTTCTTAGAACAGTTTGAGGAATGCTTTCAAATGTGATTTAATTTGCTTAACCAAATAATATCTGTCTCAGTCAGGGTTCTATTCCTGTACAAACATCATGACCAAGAAGCAAGTTGGGGAGGAAAGGGTTTATTCAGCTTACACTTCCACATTGCTGCTTATTACCAAAGGAGGTCAGGACTGGAACTCAAGCAGGTCAGGAAGCAGGAGCTGGTGCAGAGGCCATGGAGGGATGTTCCTTACTGGCTTGCTTCCCCTGGCTTGCTCAGCTTGCTTTCTTATGGAACCCAGGACTACCAGCCCAAGGATGGCACCACCCACAAGGGCCCCTCCCCCCTTCATCACCAACTGAGAAAATGCTGCGCAGCTGGATCTCATGGAGGCATTTCCCCAACTGAAGCTCCTTTCTCTGTGATAACTCCAGCCTGTGTCAAGTTGGCACACAAAACCAGCCAGTACAATATCTATTGTGTTGTAGGGAAAGGATATTAGCCAATGTGTGTGTGTGTGTGTGTGTGTGTGTGTGTGTGAAAACAAGGGTCTTGAGCACTGAGCATGCTAAGTATTCAGTCTGCCAGTGAGCTACACCCTTTTCAGTTCCATTTCTTATTTTATGATAAACTACCTGAAGCTAGATATTTTTTGTTGGTTTTGTTTTTAGGAAGGTTGACACGGAGATGCTGCCTAGTATCCATCCCCTTCAGGGTCGTGACCCCAATCACTAAGCACTTTCTACTAGGCTCCTCCTCTTAAAGGTCCTCCTTCCTACCTGCCACAGGTGGGATTGTTCCTGTATTCCACCTCTGGAACCTACTCATCTGTATCCAAGTCACCACAGGGCACCCTTTTAAAGTGAGATGCCCAGTGATTACACAACAGGCCAGTTTTGCACAGTTCTTGAACTCTGCATCTTTCAAATCCCAAAGTGCTCCATTTGGTTTGTTTTTTTAGAGGAAGCATTTGTTGTGAGCCCATCAAAGGTGCATCCTTGGCTAAGAACTGAGCGGGGAGCTGGGGACCATGGAGACCAACCTGACAGATAGAGGAGGAGTCTGTGCTGTCACTCCTGGAGCTACAGGATGAGAAGTCCTGAGCTGATGGCCACACCACGGCCCCCAGTGGAGTCAGTCCTTCCCTCCCAGCCGTTCCCCCCTCCCTAGGTCTCCATAGCATTGTATCTAAACTCAACTCTCTCTCTCTCTCTCTCTCTCTCTCTCTCTCTCTCTCTCTCTCTCTCTCCCTCCCTTCCTTCCCCCCCCCCAGCCCTATCCTCCCCAGTTCTGGACATTCATGACCAGAGCAGGTCTCAGCTGAACCATACTAATCCACATTGCAGCAACAATACATTTTATAATTAAAACAAAGCAAGGGAGAAGGTGATGTCAACAGCCCCAAAGAAGCTTTGGCCAACAGCACAACCCAGGATCTGCCTCCTGATACTTCCCTACCTGCTGTTTTTGTTTTTCAGGGCAGAGTTTCAGGGTAGTTCTGGGTGTCCTGGCACTCCCTCTGTAGATCAGGATATCCTGATCTGACTGACTACCTCTGCCTCCCTTGTACTGGGATTAAAGGCATGTGTCAACACCATTGGGCTAGGGGAGATAAATTTCTCTCACCCAAGCAGACAAGGGGCTTGGTGACACAAATCTTTCATTGTAGCATGTGAGATGTAGAAGCAAGACGGTGATCAGGAAGGTGAAGTCAGCCTCAGGTACACGGGGGTGGGGAGGGGGAGGGCTGGGAGGGGCTGGGGCTAATACCAACAGGGGATTCCATGAGCCTTCCTTAAAACAACCAAAAGTGTACTCCTTCTCTGCATGTCTGTGGAAAGATTTTTCTTTCTAGACAAGATTTGAATTACATAACATTGTCCTACACATTCAACACCTTCAGGTTTGGGTTTGCAGTATTGTAAGATGGTGTCTCAGTCAGGATTTCTATTCCTGCACAAACATCACAACCAAGAAGCAGTGGGAGGAAAGGGTTTATTCAGCTTACACTTTCACACAGCTGTTCATCACTAAAGGAAGTCAGGACTGGAACTCAAGCAGGCCAGGAAGCAGGAGCTGATGCAGAGGCCATGGAGGGATGTTCCTTACTGGCTTGCTTCCCCCCTGGCTTGCTCAGCTTGCTTTCTTATAGAGCCCAAGACTACCAGCCCAGGGATGGCACCACCCACAAGGGGCCCTCCCACTCTTGATCACTAATTGAGAAAATGCTGCACAGCTGAATCTCATGGAGGCATTTCCTCAAGGAAGGCTCCTTTCTCTGTGATAACTCCAACCTGGGTCAAGTTGACACACAAAACCAGCCAGTACAGATGGGTTCTCTATAGTGCATCCCTAAAAATCCCAGATAATAGTTTTTAAGTTGTAGAAGATGCCTGTCATAGCCTGGCTGTCCATACACCTAGTCGGTGGGTCTTTGGAGCCTGGACTCAGTGCACACAGTCAAACCAGAAGGAGACTGAGCTCATAGGAGGAAGCTCCTGAGAGTCTTGATGACACTGTAACTGTTGAGTGGGAGAATGTGAGTTAAGTCCCTGGAACAAACACAGGTGTGGAGGCCAGCATGTGGGCACAGCCGCCCTCAAGCTGGGAGATGACCCTGCGGAGCGGAGACCCTGGGCGGTCAGAAACATGCAAGACTTGGGGAAGTACCCTTCAGT
This sequence comes from Apodemus agrarius, assembly GCA_964023405.1. NCBI lineage: Eukaryota > Metazoa > Chordata > Mammalia > Rodentia > Muridae > Apodemus > Apodemus agrarius. The sequence continues at coordinate 11,100,083 of OZ030007.1, forward strand.
ACCTCAGTGCTCCAGGCAGCTTCCCCATGGACACACTGTTTGGGGTGTTAATCCTAAGGTGAAATATAAGAAAGGGGATGATGCGGTTGCAGGAAGAGGGTGGGGTGGAGGTAGAGGAACAAAGGGCCCCAGAGATGATATCTCTCAAGATAATTATTTCAAAGATATAAGGAATTTGGGGATATCTTGGTACATGTTTTGTTTGTAAGTTTTTAATAATAACTGTGGGGGTGTCTAGAACTGAATTAGTTAAAAAGTCATCACTCCTGAAGAGTCCATCTCCTAATTCGAAGCGTCAGATAATACCGTAAACCTTCCATTATTCACTTACTTAAAAAAAAAAAAAAAAGAAGTAAGTTACTGCACAATAGAGATCAAACAGGGACCTACAAAATAATGTTTTTTAAATTACCAATACTTTTAAAAGATGTCTGTGGGAAGCTCTACAGGATTAGGCAGGAAACCATCTAACACAACATTGAAGGCTTGCAGGAAGGGGTGGCACTGGCAGCCGAATATGAAAATTGCGTAATCCGCAGAAGGAAGGCAAATCGCGGATTGGTTACTGACCAGAAGCAGCACCTGCTTTGTGGAAATTAAAACCGTGTATTAGGCGGTCCTGACTTAATTGCCATATGGGGTGAAGCCCAGTCTCTCATGTAAAAGGGTCCCAAATTATAATTGGGCATCATGGATTAAAATTCAATACCTGAAAATTTCCTCGGGAATGAATAGGCGCCCGGGACAGACCGCCGAGCCCAGTACAATGCGCTCCCCGCAGCTGACACCGGAGCCACTTTATCTGGCACCCAGTGAGGTTCCCAAGTGCTCTTTAGGGGTATTCAGCTGCCGAGGGCTTTATTTTTTTTCATTCATCCCTTATTATGCTGCCAGAAGCAGATCCAAACAAGTCCCTGAATCAGCTCTGTGGATGAAATTTTCTCAGGCCGAGCGGTGGCGAGGCAACTAGACTTACTTTGGAGCGATCGTGGGACCTCAAATAGCAACAGCTTTCTAAAATGGCATTCAACAGGAAATTTGGGGGAACGGCAGGATAAAAATGAACCTTGAAGCACTCCCAAAGCCTATGCCATTTAGCCAGGGGTAAAAAAAAAAAAAAAATTAAAAAAAAAAACTTTTAATGAGAATTAGCTAGCTTCCTCGTTATCCCGCAACTTCAGTACCTATGGCACAAATAAGACTTGCGGTCTCTTTGCTCACACCCACTGCTGCGAAGTCCAGGCATGCACGCCGCTCACTTTGTGTTATATTTAGTTCTCTTTAGGTGCTTCGGTTTTTATGCAGCTAGAGGAATAAAGGCCAACGCGTTCAATATCTCTGGTTTTATAGGCACCGATGCCCAGTGCAGTCTCTGTACCAGAATGTTTTCCTCTTTCTGTCCATTCTACTAAGAATTTCTAATTATAAAATCACTTCGCATCCTCCCCCATGCAGGTATAGAAGCAGCAGGAGCTGTAGTCATTCAAGCAGGGTCACGACCCTGCCTGAGAATGCACGCGTGAATGTAAAGTGTTCTCCCAAACCGACGGGGCTTTTTAAAATATCATTCCCCCCGCATATCTTTTATTTAATTTTCTGGAGAGGTTGAAAGGTCGTGGGTTTTATTATTGTTTTGCTTTTGTTTTAGGACAACTTTTGCATGTTTCTGTGGCAGAAATAGTCTACTAATTATTTCATATAAATCACCGTTCGCAGCAGGACAGAATGGGGTTATTGTCAGGAAGGAGTTAAGTTACATTTCCATTAAAATCAGGAGCAATGGCTAATTATTTCAGTTCAAGCTAGATTTGATCTAAACAGGAAGTATATTTGGCACTTACCCTAGAAACCTAAGGCGCTCTCTCTCTCTCTCTCTCTCTCTCTCTTTTAAATACTTCTTGTGAAGGCAGAGACTAGAATTTTTTTTTCCGTTCCTATTTTTGGGAGAAATAGGTGTAGCTACAGTAGGATCTTTAGTAGAAGTACAGAAATATAAAATAATTAGCAGAAGACGTTCTGGTTTAGTGTTGATGATCAAAGTTTACAACACAAAATGAGGTATTTTACCCAAATAAATCTGCACAGCCATTTACGGGCATCTCTCAACTTATTTTTCTTTTTCATGATTGAAATATTAAAGTTGATTAAACAGAGGGGTGTGGCCTCCCATGTCAACCAGGGCCCGCCGCACACATCCAGCTTACTTCTGCTCTTCGGCGCTGTGTAAATCTCCGCTCCTAGCCACACTGTGTGCTGTGTAAGCCTCTGCTCCTAGCCACACTGTGTGCTGTGTAAGCCTCCGCTCCTAGCCACACTGTGTGCTGTGTAAGTCTCTGCCCCTAGCCACACTGAGTACGCCACCTCCACCAGCGCCTTTACTCAGACATAGAATCCAAGCACGGGGCATTTCAGCATTAACGACGCATGCCTGTGGGTGGACGTTCATTATGATGTCTCCTGTCACTAGTCCATTTAGAGGGTGAAAACAGAGGCTTGCTGAGAGTTCAAGGGCACACTGGGTTACATAGTGAGCTCCAGATCAGCATGGACCACATGAGACATCTTATATCACACACACGCACACGCACACACACACACACTTACAAACTCACACACACTCATACACAAACACTCACACACACACACACTCACACACACACTCACACACACACTCACACACACACACACACACACACACACACACTCACACACACATTTTAAACCAGCTTGGTCTCAACGGCAAGCATCTTATCTTATTTAGGAGATCATGCTGCTGAGGAAGACTGTTCTACCCACAGCATGGATGGACAAGGTGGGACTTGAGCAAAATCACATGTAAGCACCAGAAATGTGAGGATCCAGATATCTTTCCCTGGAGCTTTCTAGAGAACTGATACATGTGTCTGACCAGGGGACTCCCAGGATTTACACCCACCACCAACACTGACCTTCCCGGCCTGCCTCCCTGCCTGCTTCTTCTTTTTTTCTTTCTTTCTCTCTCTCCTTATTTATTTTCCCCCCTCCATAAATCATACATAATAATAGTTCCCACATCATAGCTTGTTAGAATTTTAATGACAGCCTCCAAGGACAGGTGCCAGTTAAATGAAACATATAATTAAAATTTGTGCTATTCTAAAATTGGGTTACTTGGCAATAAGCAAATCACAGGCGACCTCCGTTGAGATGATGGTACGCAGTCCTTATCCGGGTTACTGAGCGGGTGTGCAGCAGATTCAATCTGCTCCTGCCTCTGCTAGGTGCCAGAAATGTTGATGGAATGTGTAATTGTTCCCACCCACATTTCAGGTGCTTCCACTCGGCCCCTGAACACAAGCTCAGCAGCTTGGGGCCTTGGTGAGTGGTGTCAGTATTGCTGATTAACCCGATAATTTGGGTGAAGGATATGTGTTTACCAAGCAATTAATTGTGTGTGTGTGTGTGTGTGTGTGTGTGAGAGAGAGAGAGAGAGAGAGAGAGAGAGAGAGAGAGAGAGAGCAGTTATCACCCCTATTTGATGAATTAAGGATCTTTTTACATCACCAATTGCCTTTTTAGTCTGCAATTCTTCCTCTCTAAGAAATAGAAAGACAAGATATAAGTCCCAGTCCCCATCTTGACTTAGTCTTGATCCTGTGTCTCAGGCTTGTCTTTCCTGCCGAGGATATCCCTTTCCTGTTCGGAGTACTCCCTGAAGTGTCTTCACTTGTGTGGCCCTCCAGGAATCTTGCCCTCCAAGGGCCAGCTCTCCGATTCTGTGACTAGTCCTGTTCCTTCTCCTCTTCAGACTTTCGGCACTCCATCCAGGCCCTGAACCACCGGGCTGCTCTCCCCTGGTTTGGAGAAGTCATAATCCTGGCATCTGATGCTCTGTGTGTGTCTGTGCCTGGTCCCACTAGCCACTGAGATGACGGTTCTTGTGTGTGTGTGTGTGTGTGTGTGTGTGTGTGTGTGTTGTTTTGTCCTTGAGCTCAGAAATCCACCTGCTTCTGTTCCTTGAATGGTGGGATCAAAGGCGTGCACCACCACTGTCCATTGAATACTCTTAAACTGTTGGACTTGGAGAATCTTAAACCTGTGGGTTGCCTGTGTTCATCCAAAATGTGTCTTGAGCTGCACCATGCTCTGATATGCAATGCTCTCAGAAAGCTCAGCTTTTTGGCCTATTCTCTTCTACCATTTGGTTAGGCTACTTGATGACACTGACTAGTCACACACCAGCTTGATGGTCTCTGTTCTGCACCTGAGCCTATACAAACCTCAATAGTACTTTTAAATAGATTCCACTTTTAAATTTAAACCTCTGCAACCCAGCCCTTATGGAAGGAGATTTTCATTTCCCAAAGCCGCTGTCACACACAGGATTATCCAGTTAGGAAACTGCCCCCCGCCCTCTGTGTTTCTGTGTTTCCATTTCAGATCTCTCTCCACATCTTCCAGGCAGTGGGATGGGGGTGGAGCTTCTCCGTTTCTTCTGCTCAACCTGATGCCCTTTGTTTGTTACTTAAATGGCCTACTATTCATACCTCACTGCGTGGGTGCGTCATTCTAAGACATGTGCTATAGAAAGATATCCTTGTATGTTTCACTTAATTTTCCTGTGAATAAATCTGGATTTAAAAAAAATTAGTAAAAGGTACAAACCGTTGGGAGAGTGTTGGGTGGATTGATTAATTGCTTATCAAGTTTTCATTCTCTTTTTTTTGTTGTTGTTGTTGATTTTTTTGGAGACAGGGTTTCTCTGTGTAACCTTTGCTGTCCTGAAACTCACTCTGTAGACCAGGCTGGCCTTGAACTCAGAAATCTGCCTGCCTCTGCCTCCCAAGTGCTGAGATTAAAGGCATGTGCCACCACTGCCCGGCAGCTCATTCTCTTTTCAAAGCATACTGAATCACCTGCTTTACAGGAACCCAAAACCGAGCACTAGCTTTCCTGCCAGGAAAAATACAGCAAGGGTTATTATATTTTTAGGACCATTAGAATCTTAGGCCGGGCGTGGTGGCGCACGCCTGTAATCCCAGCACTTGGGAGGCAGAGGCAGGCGGATTTCTGAGTTCGAGGCCAACCTGGTCTACAGAGTGAGTTCCAGGACAGCCAGGGCTATACAGAGAAACCCTGTCTCGAAAAACCAAAAAAAAAAAAAAAAAAAAAAAAAAAAAAAAAAAAAAGAATCTTAAAGTTATGCTGTTATTTAGAAAACAACTTTTTAAACCTGGATTACTTTGTGATAGGTATGTAATGAGGAAGTTCATTGTTAAATAACTACCCCCATGCTCGCGCTCTCTCTCTCTCTCTCTCTCTCTCTCTCTCTCTCTCTCTCTCTCTCTCTCTCCCTCCCTCCCTCCCTCCTTCCCTCTCCCTCCCTCTCCCTCACCCCTCACTTTACACATAGTCCTTGGAAGGGAGAGAAGGGAAACAAGACAGATTTTGTGTACCTGGAATCTGGTGTGAACGGTACAGACGGTGACAGGGAAGCAGAGAAAGCCTCGCCTCTCCGAGTGTTACCTTTGCCACACGGCTGCTGCTGAGAGCTGACTTTTGCCTGACGACAGAGCTAGCTCATTGGAACTGTCACAATCCTAAACCTCCTTCACTAGTTAGTAAAGTCAGTCTGTGCTTTAATACATTTTGGATGAGTAGCAGAACGTGGGCGTCACGTTGTTAATGAAACAATTTTAACATAAATAATTTAGGAACTACAGTAATCGTCAATACTGCGGGCCAGCCTGTTGCCTTCCAAACCTGATCTTTTCTACTATCGTGAGCCCATCATGTACACAACAAATTCTCTCTACAGGGGAAAGGCATAAGGTGACACATTCTAAAATGACAAGAACAGTCTTCAGAACAGTTCTCAGCAGAAGTCTAAACCAACAGCAATACTAAGCAGTCAGCGCGCCCCACCTGCTTCTATGATGAAAGTCAGACAGAGTCGTAGTCTATAAAGAGGGAATAATTACTTAACTAACCAAAATGATACAGTTCATTATTTTCCTAGTGCACATTTACATAGTTTCCCCCCTTGTAACACATGCATAATCTGATTTTTAAATATGATTTACATATGATATTGAGGAGACTTGTAGAGAATGCTGTCTAGCTCTCTCCCGTTAAAGCAATGTCTTTTCTTTTTGAGGCCAAATGTGCTTTCCTCAATACTTACCTTAAGACGGAGGGCATGCGGGCTGAGGAGGGAACCGGATGGCTGTCTAACGCCAGTGACAGTGTGCCCGCCGAGGCTCCTTCCACAATAGGAAGAATCCCTTCCCATCAAGGACTCTGGTAGTTTCTTCAGTAGTATAGTCACTGCTATCAGACCCAGGCTCTTATAAATAAATCCTCACCCACATTAACAAAAATCATTGGGACATGCACACACGAGCACACACACACACACACACACACACACACACACACCCGAGCGCCTTGAGACTTGGAAAGATAGCTAACAGAGGAGTAAAGGGATGAGGCAGGTAAGAAGAGGAGCAAGTGTGGGTAAGGGGAGGTGATTTTGATAAAAATGCCTCATATACATGTGTGAGAATGTCATAATGGAACTTTTTATTATGCATAATTACTATTTGATGATAAAAAAAAAGTAAGAAAGAAATTGAGGCAAGGAGTCTGGAATGCTCAAATTCTGTCAAGAAAAAAAAAAAAAAACTTGCAGAGCTCCGTGTACCTGTGGCTTAAAGATCTAAAGCCATAAGAAGAGCAATGTTTCTCCCGCAAAGAACGCCAGCCGCCCCACATCCCGGTCCCGGCTTGCACGGCGCTCTCTGTCTCTTCTGCATGGGTCCAGGGTAGTCACAGATCAGTGGGCAGCAAAACCGGAAAACGTTCTGCACAATCCGGCTTGACCCTGGCGTGTCCCAGAGAGCGTTTTGAACCTATGCAGAGGGGTAGTTTTCAGTTTAGTCCTAGTGACTGGCACTCAGTCTTGAGAAATGCCCCACCCTCATACCAACAGGCACCTGCAGACAGTTTACCTGACAGCATGAATTCAGAATTACGTTCAGAGAAAACATTTGACTATACAAACAAACGAACGAAAAGTCCAAATCGGTCTGTGCCCCCAGTTTCATGTGTAGAGTTCAAACAGAACATGAACTGTCCTTTGTGTCCACAGAGAGACAGCTTTTTTTTTCTCCTCTGAAGGGTGTTCAAAAATATGTTATTTTAAACATTAACCCATAAGTAAAATACAATACTTGCCAAAATTATTTTTTCCATATTCAGAGCCTGTAGATACCTGGACTCTGATGTTCTCCTGAGATGCAATTTAAGAGCTTAGGAAAGTCTTTAAGACATTTCTCCGTGAAATACGTGGAGTTCTCTTTTTAAGATCCATGTTTCTATGTGGCCAAATCACTCAGTTGTTAGAAACGCTGTGTGTAACATGACCAGATTGTCTCTCTCTCTTTTTTTTTAACAGAGGATACTGCACGGTTAAGCATTGAAAGCATGAATATAAGTGTTCAAACTGCTTAAAATATTTTGTAACCATAAATTATTATCCAAAAATATTTTTCAAGTAGATAAAAAGAGTTGTCAATTCTGCCTAGTGAACGCCTCATAAGGGGCTCGTTTGTGGTTGAAAACTGAATAAAAGCAGTAAATTAAGACCAGACTTAACCAGAGAGAAACTGTAATCCGCTGCAGATTCCCTCGCCGAATGAAGCATTGTTATGTGGATTTACCCTCTTTGCTTGTACAGTTAACCGGTCACATCTGTGGCCAAAAGGCCGTCTCTGCTCACGGGCAGAGTGGGCTCCTGAAGCCTAAGGAAGTAGGCCAAGGCTGATTTGGGACCACAGGCTAAGTCTAGGAGAAGAACTATCCCACCGGCCGGCCGTGGCTGGAAAGGCAGAGGGCTTAAGGCATCTGGACTGTAGCTCTGGGCAGGGAGGGCCAGCAGACCGGGAGTGAAGTCTTGGGAGACTGTCAGTAACACTCTGGGTGTTGGTTATCTCATGATAAGACAGACCAAAGGACCAAGAGAGGCAAGGGGTTGAAGATCCATCAGGAACCTCTGGGTTTGCGTCTGTGGTAGGAGCTGAGAGCCAGCTGAAATATGGGGACTGTCAAAGGCTCATGGCTCACTGTAAATATTCGATGTCGGGAATTTAAATCGTTCGCAGACATCGAAGCCCTTGATGATTATTTTATCCAGGGCTGTGGGTTCTTCTGTTTGACAGCAGTCAGCCAAATTAATGAAGAAGACCCGGAAAGTCGCGATAATAAGCTCCTTCAGTCTTAGGCCTGGCTGTTTTGCTTTATGGTGACATGTCAATAAAATAACAGATTTGCCATCTTTGTAGATTAAATTATAGCAAGGCAAAAAAGATATATTTCTAATTTTTTTCTTTTGGAGCTCTTTCCCCCCCCCCAAAGGATGTTAATTTTGGTTTTCCCTAGGAGCCTTGTAGCTGCCCTGCTTATGTTTTAGAAAATATTATCATATTAGAGTCCAAAGACAGCTTCAGTGAGAATTATTTAAAAAGTACTTTGTTTTTATTATTTAAAAGAACTCTCAGATGTCTTTGTAATCTGTTCCAGTAGACAGAGATTGTTTAAAGTGATGGGACTTAACATTTTTAAACCCAACACCTTTGACCCTGCATATCCATCTATTATTATCTGTTATCAATCATCTGTCTGTCTGTCTGTCTGTCTACCATCTATCTAGCTATTTATCTATCTATTATCATCTAGATGTCTCTTTTAAGGTTAGATTTTGCAAGAAAGACATTTTTTTTTTATTCTTGAACATAGGTGGATATTTGTGCCTTAAGTTTCTAAACCAGTATGTGTGTGGACTCAGCATGTTACCAGGTTTGCAGGGAGAACTAGTTTTCATGGGATTTTTCAAAAATAGAATTTCACTCTTCTCTGAGTGAAAATATTTAGGCTAATGAACTTTCTGTTGAATTCCTCAGCTCTACGGAAATATAAACTAGGTTATCTGCCAGTGAACAGAGCAATGAGACATGGGAAAGCACAGTTCTTACAAATGGATAGCTTCTAAATCTGTGCGAGATTGATTTGATTCCTGAATTAAGCTTACCTTTACTATCTCCATTTAATTAAGAATAACCAAGACATGATTGGGCTTACCACATCTTTACAAAGATATCTGTTTCTGACAAAAGCACAATTAAATATATATAATATATGTATATTACATATATAATATAATATAGTATAATATAATATAATATATACTATATATCCAATATCACAAAACTCTTCATTTTATACAGATGATGAGTCTGCAGGTTAAGCCAGTAGAGGTTCACCTCAGATTACCTACAGACACTGTGTAGGTTCCTGAATGTGATTACACTACTTTCTCAATCAAATGCAGCTTTAAAATCACACCCTGCCCACCTATTATCACGTATACCCACACTTATAGGGACCCATAGCTACACGTTTTAAAAGTTACAGGGGAAAACCTGTAGAAACTGGCCTTAGCGACTGACTACGCCGGGACTCTGGAGTTGTGGTGTCTAGAATTGTCGCAGGTTGACAGCAATAACAATTTATTTCTTCCCATTTGCATAGCTTCTGCACGTCCCAGCACGCTAACAGAGTAATAAGACTTCCCTTTAAAAGAAAAAGTGCTCATTAGCATTTTGTAATTCCATGTTGTGTATCAGGTTTCTTCCAGGTTATGAAAAGGTTGGGGATCCACTCACTGTAACACATCAAAAGTGTAAAGGTGGCAGGTGAAATTCTCTTTGTTGTGGGCGCCGAGAAATAATCGTTTAAAGGTCAGTTGCACTAGAAAAAGAGCATTTGTTTAATAAGTAACTCATTTTGGGATATGCTGCACTTTTAAAGGTTACAGAACAGACCAAGTTGCCAGTGATGTCGGCAAGAAGTATATTAAAATCATTGGTCCTATAAAAACAATGCTGTGTTTGAGTCAGGTTTCCACACATGCTCGTATAGCTCGCCACATATTCCAAAGGGCCACTGAGATAGCTCAGTGGGTGATGGCCTGCTGTACAAATATAAGACTCGAATTCAAACTCCCATAACCGGCACCGAAAAAAAATATAAAAAGAGCTAACTATGGTTGTGTGAGGGAGGTAACCTCAACATTGAAGGGAAGAGAAGCAGATAGACCCTGGGAGATTGTTGGTAAGGTAGTCTGGCCAAAACAGCAAACTTCCAACGCAGGGAGACAAGCTGTCTCAAAGGGATAGGGTGCAGAGTCATAGCGGAAGACATCTGAGGCATCTGTGGCCCCACACAGGCTCACCCAGTTGCACAATCCTGTGTGTTCACAACAGACATGCACACACACAACACATACAACCTACACTGCATGGATTCAAACACCCTTGACTCACACACTTTACCTCTGTTCTCAGTTGCTGAAAATAACAGCAAGTGCAAAGAAGAGTGTGTCAGAATATGCAGGGACAAACACACACACACACACACACACACACACACACACACACACCCTCTTTGCCCCACACCCTCAGAGTTATTATTCTTTAAGTATGTCTGTGAATCATGGGATACATGTTTCTCCTTGAGTTTCCTGACACTGTGTAACAAAAAAGTGTCTTGCTACCAAGCCCTATATGAAAAGAAGACATTATTGATTCAGCTATATAAACAAAAGCTATTGATTTATCTTTTTCCATTCCAAGACCAACTTTCCACCCTGCCCTCCCATGGAAAAAAAAAGACAAAGAGAATTTGATTTGGCAATGAAATGAAAAGATAATCTGATATCTAGACAAAAGAGAAAGAACAAAAAATTGGAAAGGGGGAAAAATCTTTTAATTCTAGAAGGGCTATTTGGGTTTTGTTTTTGTTTTTTTATAAGAACTGAATGAAAGCAGTACTTTATTTAATACAACTCATGTGCTATTAAAAATTTTTTTGCCTTAGGGATGTGATGTACAACAAATAAAAGCTGTTTAGTTGTTTTCATATTTAGCCTTTTATTTTGTCTTTGTGAGGCAATGTTTTAAAGCTGTAATAATTTTCTCTAGAGCATTAGCTCATTGCTTGAGATAAGTATATGAAGAAATTACTCTAAGAAAATCCTTCTGATCGTTTGATTGCTCATGAGTTACATTCTTCCCCCGATACACATCCGTTGCTAAGCTCCCTAGTTAAAATATTGTATGAGTGGCAAATTATAAGTCCTCAGATTTTTATAATGAGTTGATTTTTAACACACAATAAGTTGTCTATTTAATTACAGCATGAAAACAATTCATTTTCAAAAAAAATGACTGAGATTCACTATTTAGATGAAAGGAACTTGAAAGCTCATAACACTTAGCCTATTGTAAGGTTTTTTAAAAAGAAAGAAAGAAAGAAAGAAAGAAAGAAAGAAAGAAAGAAAGAAAGAAAGAAAAGAAAAGAAAAAAGAAAATTATCCTGATGTCTACAAGTCATTTGCAATTAGAAAAGAATGTGACACTCTTATTTCAAGCAACTTGTCTACGAATCGAGTTAGTCCCTTAATTTGACTTGCTGTTCATTTGAGAGAGGGCAAAATCTATTTCCTGGGCAATTTTGCAAAGCAAAGATATTAATACTTTGGGGCTTAATTGTATCCTGTGTTTAAATACACCATGGGTGAAACTCAGACCTTGGCTTAATTGCTATGAGAAATAGCCTGATTTCTTCGAGATTAGGCACACGCTCCCGTGTTCTCTGACCCTAGAGCACCTCCTTCAGAATTAATCTTCTAAGGTAGAAGGATTGCTTTTCTGTGTGCAGTGGGGCCATTTGCGACAAGCAAGGACTTAATAAACTAACTTCGCCCTTCCAAGGCTTCCCTGTCAATGGTTCTCACCCATTCAGTTCGCACATCTCTTGTCTAGCAGCTTATTAGTAAATAACCCTAAACTTGGCAGGGGGAATCATTTTAATGGCATCCTTTTTAATTAGAGGACTTTGAAATTTAAATTGGCTGCCTTGGAAATAAATCTATAAAAGAAAACTTTCATTTTTTAACCAAGGAAACATGAAGCGCTCAAAATAGCCCATTTCAAGTAAAGTCCACGGTCCTCTTGAAAAGACAAACAATTCATATTTACTTAAAAATTCTGCTCTGCAGCTGTACTGTGTCCAGTCCGTCTCGTGTTCGAAAGGGCTCCTGCTTTCCCAGCAGCCCCTTCAGGACTGTTTGTGTAAGATGTAACAGAATGTTCTGGCTCTAAAATATTTATATTAATCAAAGTTCAGGCTGTTTATATTTTTTGGCAATAGAGCTTTTCTTTTAAAGTGATGCTCTTGCATTTAACTAAACAAAAGTGTTGAAACTGCCTGTCATACAAATTTCAACACGGTACAGTTGGCCATAGAGCTGAGAAGCCGGGACCAAAGGCAAGCTGGTGTCTGAGGGGCAGGTTACCCTTGGGAAGTGTGATACTGGGGATTTCCAGGACTCACCATCCCGCCTCTTAGAAACCCTAACCTTGTCTGCTGCTGCTGCTGCTGCTGGTGGTGGTGGTGAGTAGTGCACGCCTTCAGTCCCAGCACTGACCAGGAAGACAGAGGCATGTGGACCCCTCAGTTTGAAGTTAGCCCAGTCTACAAAGTAAGTTCTACGACCGACAGGGCTACACAGAAAGAATGAAAAAAAAAAAAATCTGTCATGAAAACCAGCATTCCTCAGCAGAAAAGTTTGTGTTCCGATTGCTTGCTCTGTGTTCTTGGGGTGTTGGGAATCGAACCTTAAAAGTTAGGCAAATCTGGAAGCACATGAGCACCGAGGGCTCACGCACCCATGTCCACTAGTTTTTTAAGTTCTTTGTTTATAATTCCAACTCCCCTAGGAATGCTGACAGTGAGTACATGCTTCTTACCAGTTTTCTGCATTTCAGAGTAGGTGTAGCTTAAACAAAACTGATATCTTTTTCAGATCATGTTACTCCCTTCCTGTATTGGTTGTTAAACTATAAATCCTCTCGGCTAGTTTGACTCTTGTAAGGGGAAATACCTTTATTTTCTTGCTTACTTAATTTTCACATCCCATTGTTTATTCTGTGTTCATCTGCACAGGCATTCAGCAGCTCAGTGTTGCATGCCTTTAATCCCAGCACTTGGGAGGCAGAGGCAGGCAGATTTCTGAGTTCGAGGCCAGCCTGGTCTATAGAGTGAGTTCCAGGACAGCCAGGGCTACACAGAGAAACCCTGTCTCAAAAAAACCACATGCACAGGCATGTGAAGGTCAGAGGACAATCAGAGGGCTGTCCCCTGGAGTCAGCCCTCTCTCCCTCCACCATGAGGTCCCCATGATAGAGTTCAGGCCGACAGTGCTGACAGTGTCGGGAGCAAGAGCCTTCACCTGCTGCCCCATTCACCTCTCCAGCCTTACCAACGACATTTCAGATTGCAGGTGAGCCTTCATTAATCAGATCTGTAATGTTTGATTGTCCTGCAGTGAGATGACACCGAACATTGGAGGAGTGCATTTATTATTTATTGAATTCCCTTTTAGAGACAGGGTCTCACTACGAAGCCGTGTCTGGTCTGGAACTCACAGAGATCCACTTGCTTCCTAACTTCTGCCATTGTTTAATCAGACGGCTTTGCATAGCTGGATCTGCTGGGGATACTTTATTCTTGTTGCTGTTACTTTCAGTGAGTGTTAAATTGTGTTGAGACATTTCCACAGAAAATAAGGCCCCAGACAAAGGAAAGGACTGGAGACTCAGCCTGTAAGATGGGAATTTATATGTGCTTCCTTTCAGGAGATTATATGATATGTACGTATCTGACAAACAGGAAATATTATGTCTGACAGCAGGAAGGGGTTAAGGTCTTCTATTCGAACTTTCAACCCGTCTAAACTCTTGCTCCATCCTTGCTTTGTCTAATTCTGTGTAAATCTTGACCAGTCGCCAAGTCTGAGAGAACATTTCCTGATGTCATTTTCAGAGGTGACTTGGGATTACAGTACTTGTCTTTTCCTTCTGAGTTGGCACAGAAGTGCCCAATGGTGGCTCCCAGCTAGTACCTCATGGATGGTTGGTCTTTTAATGACCTGGTTAGGCTAATTCATTCCTTTGGCCTTCAGTGTAACAACTCCTGATTTTAAACTTGAGTTAAAGTAATCAATGTGCACACACATGCCCATAAAAGTTCACAAACACACTTAAAGGTGAAGAATGTGCTTTAGCAGATGAATGAAAACTCTGCTCTTTCAATTGATCACCATCATCATAAAAAACTGGGACAAGAACAAAACAGTCAGGCTATCATCAACTAGTTACATTTCTAAATCGATTTACCTTTTTATTCCGTCAGTTACGTCAGTGATAATAAGTATGATTCCATAGTTTTATACCATTCTGGGTTATTATTAATATTTTGCTTCCAATTTTATTCGATGCTAGTATAATCTACATCTATGCATTAGCCTGACTGGGGGTTTCTGAAGAGTACAATGCACAAAGAGAAAGATGTGTCTATAACCTTTTGCCCGTTTTCAAACTGGTGAATCAGATCCATTCTGTCCTGTTGTGTGCCTTCCCGCTTCCTTTGAAGTCAGAGAGAGATGGGAGAGCTAAGGCTGAGAATGTGATTTCAGGGGATAAAAATTAATATTATCAGGTCAGAGCCTCATAGCCAGGTTTTATGCTACATTAACCAATAGCTCTCCTTTAATGTGGAAACGCTCATTACCCTTTTTACCTCATGGTTAAACCCCGGATCACAAATGCATTTTCTCATAACATACTGGAGATTTTTCTCATGTGTGTTTATTTTGACTTTATGATGTTAGATCCACAGTCCAGCATTGAAATATTTTTAAGGGATTTATTTTTCTTTGAAGAGAAGTTGAAAATTTTCAAAGACTCATATCCTGCCTATAGGTAAGCCTAGTCCGGTGGTTCTCAGCCTTCCTAGTTCTGCGACCCTTTAGTACAGTTCCTCCTGTTGTGGTGGCTTCAACCATAACATTACTTTTTTGCTACTTCATAACTGTGATTTTGCTAATATTGTGAATCATAATGTAAAATACACGATACAAAAGATATCTGACATGTGAACCCAAAGGTGTGGCAAGCCGTAGTTGGAGAAACACTGACCAAGATGAATCAGAATCAAGGACCATGAAACAGCATCCAAATAGCAGTGTGAAGAAGTTAGAAAACAAATGGAGTTTTTAAACATTTGCACACTAGCTCTTTCTCTCCTGCCACTTCCTGCCACCCCTGCCATTTCAGGAAAGCTGAAATGAATGGCTTTAAGTGTGCCACCTAGCTAACTATCTCCTGGTGACGCCACTTGTAAGTATATTTCTTTGCCTCTGTGTGTTGCAAAGCATGGAGAGCATTAGTATGAATGTACCAGAAGCAGTTACATAAGCCTGTCATGGACCATAGGTGTGTCCCATAGGTGTGGTCAGTCCCAAGACCAACAGACTCACAAGTTGTCTAAGGATTCTTCAGTTTCAAAGCCTCCAACAAGGGAAAGAAAAATGACAGAAAGCAGGAATGAGGGTACAGGTGACCAATTTGTTGGGCTGTGAAGTCTCTCTCTCTCTAAAAACCTTTGTATACACACTTTGCAGTATTGTGAGAAGCTACCTGATAGGTAGTGGGTGATCAGTGAGGTATCATTTGACTTTTGTGACATCTGAGTCATGCAGGCAAGAAAGACATGATGATAAATAGTAACGAAAATATGGCAGATGTCATAACACAGGTGTTTTCTTCTAAGTGCTATGAAATGCAGAGAGGGAGCTTTCATTCTTTCTAGAGTTTGGAAAGAAGTGCTAGGTCGGGATAGCAGTTTCACAGAAAAAAGAAATGTGACCCATAAATTATGTAACGTAGTGTAAGTAAAAGCACTTACAGACCTTCACCAGGAAGAATGTGACCCACGTCACGGCATTTATTATCCAGGAGAAAAACAGCCTGTACATAGGCTATGTGGTAAGAGGAAAATGATAGAATAATTTCACCTTAAATTTCAATCCAATAAACAGTATGCTACTATGTGAATATTCCTAGTTTCATCTAGGAAGCAATGGAAAAATCACCAAGGTGTTTAATCAGAGGAGTTGCATGCTAAGAACCATGTGTTGTTTGTTTGTTTGTTTGTTTGTTTGTTTAAGACAAATAGCTGGCATCAGGACACAGAGCATCTTAGAGAGTGACAAGAATAATTTCCATTGGTTACAGGGATCTTGAGTTCAAATAAAGCCGGTGTTTGGTGGCACATGTCTTTATCCCAGCGATAGGAGAAGGAGGCAGAGGTAGGCGGATCGCTATGAGTAAGAAGCTAGCCCAGTCTACAAAGTGAGTCCAGAACAGTCAGGGCTGGTTACACTGAGAAACCCTGTCTCAAGGAGGAGGAGGAGGAGGAGGAGGAGAACAACAACAACAACAAGAAGTAATGAAAATGAGTGCAAGCCTTTACTATGTCAATAAATTTAAGAGAGTTGTTAGATGCCAAATACAAACATACAACTCTTCACACACAATCTCTCAGTTGTGGGTCAGAGACACCAGTAGAAAGCAGTACCTCAGTGAGAGACCTTAGAAGTAAGCCCGGGTCCTGTGATTCCTCTAGGGGTCACATGTCTAGAGAATGCTTTCTGAAAAGGAACAGAAGGGACCAGAAAAGAAGAGAGGGAGGGCGTGGTCCAGGCTGAAATCTGGCTGCTCTTTGGCCTGCTGCAGGAGTCGTAGATCAGAAGCTGTCTGCCATGACTGGCTCCTCTTACTTTGAAGGATAATTCTCAGGAGTCAAATCACTGAGAAGTTTGCAGCACCGGCTACGAGTTGGAGCAAGCGACCTCACTAGGCCAGCACCACCGCATGAGCTGCCTAGGCCCACCTGCTTCCTACCTTATCTAGATGTAGCTGCTTCTAAATTCCTGTTAATCTCACACCCTGGGTTAAAAAGTAAGAGAGAGGAACAAGCGGAGTAAACTGTCGCTTGCTCTCTTGCAGTTTGTCCAGAGAGATCAAACCTCGTGCATTTTTAGCTCCTTCTCCCTCGAAAATGTCAGTTTCTCTGTCTTTGTAATAGTTACTCTTCCCATTGTTGTGACAAAAATCCCTGACAAAAACCGTAGAGATGGACAAGTACATTTCTTTTGGCTCACAGCTTGAGGTTATGTTTCATCGTGGCTGAAAAGGGATGCAAAGTGACTTCAGCAACTGTTACCAAGACAGCTGGGGTCTCAGGCAGCTAACAGCGCTGGGCGGGCAATCAGTAAGCAGGCTTGAGTGCTGGGAATGTCTCCTTAGTCCATCCAAAGAACAGTCCCCATGTTTAGAATGGTCCTTTCTTTCTCGGTGAAAGATATCTTACACATCCTGGACAGATTCCAGAGGTGTGTCTCCTCGATGATCCCAACCCCAGTCACCTTAACCTGAAGATGAACTGGTCTGTCTGCAGAACCTGGTAGATCACCATATTTTCCTTTCCTAGGAGTCTGAGCATCTGAGCCCAGTCAGATTGCAGATTGCTTCTTCCAGTTAAACAAGGCACAGAGACACCAAGATAAAGCCCACCCACCCCCCTCCGAGTGTCATGCACTCTGACCCCTGACCTCTTGTCACTTGGCCGCACTTTGCCTCACCCTCGGAATCAAGTCAGCTACTCTACCAGGAGAGTCACTTTGGGTCAGTCATCTACTGGCAGGCAGGAGCAGCTCAAGTTATTCTGGCCATAGCCATAGCAAGAAGTTTCCAGAGATGATCGTTCGGAAACTAGGACTTCCAGACTCCTCATACCTAGGGTTGGAGACATGGCCACTGGATGGGGTACTAAGGGGAACTTTTCCTGTTTCCATCCTTTGAATCCTGGGATGGGGCCAGTCAAGTGTACTCATTTAGTACCACCACAAACAAGGGAAAAACACCATTCTCATCTCAAGGGCATAGACCATAGAGAAACCCTGATGGAAAAACTCTAGAGCTGAGTGGCTGGGTAAGGCTTTGCAGGAATCCTGAACAACAGGAACGTGGAGCCAATGAGCGTGGGTGGTTGTACGCTGGACAATGCGATGATCACACGCACAGAACACGCTATGTCTTCAACACTTCGATACTTAACAATAGCAAATCTAGCTTCAGTCTTCTGAGTTCCGATGTCTCCATAGATATCAAAGCCAGGAAAATCACATCTGCCTTGGGATCTCTTCCTACTTAGGTCAGAACCCAGTAGCTGCAGGGAGCGGGGATTAGCCAGGCGTCATCTTACATTCTCTGTAAAACAGTAGCCAATAAAACTCTGTCTTCTGTCCTGAATTCTGTCTGAAAATACATTTAAAAAATTGTGTTCTAATACACACACACACACACACACACACACACACACAATTTGCAGTAAGGAGTTGAATTGAGCCTGTGTAGCATAGTGTGCTGACCTCTGGTTTTGACAGTCCCAATGCCAGTTGTTAAAGATACTGTCAATATGGAGAGTCCCATCAACGCCTGGCCCGTATTGCCAACCAACCCTCCAGAACCTCCATCTCTGCTTCCTAGGAGCAGTGCTGGTGCCATCCCTCTAGGTTCCAGTTCTCTCGAGGCCAAGCCTGAGGAAGGGGTTTTGAGAAAAGTGACCCACTGAGGTGGCACTCAGGAGAAGAGGAAAGGCCGGGGGAGGGCGGGGAGAGGAACCTAGGTAAGGGTGTGGGCTTTGCAGAAGCTGTGGGCGCTCGGTCAACAAGCCAACTGCTTCCTTGCAGGAGGCCAGTGGGTGAGGGGAAGGAGGAGTGCTGTGCCCTTACTCTAGCAAACCGCCGCCAGCCTGCTGCCTGGGCTGGAGAGCATCCCATGCAATCCAGCGTCTCTGCTCAAAAGAGGGGACAGCTGTGGGCTGTTAGTCTCTTAATAGCTTGGGGATGGGTCCTTCCCTTTTCCTCCCTGTGGTAATGCTCGTACCCAAATTAAACCTGTGTTCATCGCCTGAAAGCATTTTCAATCTTTTCTAAAAGATGAAAGTGTAGTACATGCTCACACACACATGCACGCGTGCCTGCGTGCACACACACACACACACACACACACACACACACCTATGCATAAACACATGTACACACACATGCAAATGTCCATACATACAAGTTAATAATGGCAGCAAGAAGTCAGAATGATTTTTATATCTAGGCTGGGTGTGGCTACCACTTTTCTTTGTCAATTTGTCAAACTAGAGCCAGCATTCTTCCAATGCACAGAACCGGATGGCCCGATGGGGAGCGCTTGTGGAGAACACAGGCAAGGTGGAGAGCCAAGAGCTCATGGTTTTCGTTGGCTCTGCTGCCCTCCGATCAGTAGAACCGCAGCATGTACCTGCAAGCCCAGCTCATTCAGGCGCCACCTCCCCGTGTCCCTTGCTGATAGTGTGAACTTCTGTGAGTTACAGAGAAATCTAAGTCCCTTCACTGTCTCATCTATAAAATGCGATGAATACTAATAGTTCATGAGGCCATAGCAGGAAAAAAAAAAGGCATAATGAAAACCATCATTGTGCTACACAGGCACTGTAATAATTAGGAAAGATTTAAAAGTTAAGCCATTACTGGAGGATTTACACATCTCCTTGGTCAATAGTAGACATTTGGTGAGTGCCAGCTTAGTTATTGTGGGTGGTATTTTATTTATTGTGGATCACCAGCATCCATTGTAATGAAGTGTAGCTTTTCCAGTGCATTCAAAATTTTTGTTATGAACTATCAATTCTGTCCTTTAGTGCGTTAGAAAAATACAAGGAAATAGAACAAAATTCCAGGTCTCTTTTCTAGACATAAAGCAAAATTATGCATATGCTTTATTATTTTTTTAGAGAGAGACAGGATATGTGTCTCTATCTGGATTTGAGATAATTAGACATTAATACTTGACTCCAAATTCTTAATTTTCGTAAGGGAAATTTATGCCTTAATGTGGCGTTTGTCAGCTAATGATAATCTAGAACCTTTCAGAGAGTTAGGAGACAACAGTACAAATTTCCACATACAGCTGTGCGATGATTTCTGTACAGACTCATGACGAGTGGTGTTGCTTTGTGCTTACATCCACTGCTAGTTTCCAGTTATTCAATGTATAGATATACCTTAAAATTCATACTGTGTGTGGTTCATGCCTGTGCTCATGTGTGTGTGTGCACGTGGGCAGGTCGAGTGGATATGCATGCGAGTAAGTATGTGTGCATGTAGAGGCCGCAAGGAACAATCAGCTCTCTCCCCGTGCTGCTCTCACCATATCGTTGGAGACAGGGCTTCTCACTCAGAGCTCCAGGTTGATTGAGGGAGTGCCAGAGTTCCTTCCTCCTGTCTCTGACATCACTGCTGCCATTGTAGACCCTTGTCTCCAAGCCCGGCTCCCCACGTGGGTGCCAAGGATCTGAATTCAGGTCTTCGTGTTTCTACCTCAGGAATTTTACCAATGGAGTCATCCGCCTCAGCTCCCACTTTTGAATATATAATAACGCTTAAATCTAAGATTTTCTACATTGGGTCTGTATGAAATACGGCCGGTCCCTATCGACTGCCACGCTTCTTCGCCTTTATAAATCATCGCTCCGTAAACACTGGAACAGGAATTGAGCGCTGGGAGACTTGGAAGAGCCGTCACAATTATATGACGGGGGAAACATCTGGAAAGGGGGTCACGACCTAATTCTCTTCTGAAAATAGTAAAGGAAACTCTTCGGTGAGTCCCCTGAAGAGTCACGAGTGGAAGTGCCCATCAAACCTTCGCTGTGATCGAGTGCGTGCGCCGAAGCTTCCGATGAGTCGGTTACCACTCTGCCCCGTAAATATTTACTCTGCTGATGGTTTTTAAAACCTGCTAGTCTCCTTTTTTATACGGGAAAGTTAAGTCGGTATGTTTATTTTAGATTATATTACAGAACTTTTAGGCAGTTGGGGGGTCTTTAAAGATGTTTATTCCACTCCCTTTTCTATTTCTAGTGGGTGGATCGACTCGAACACTTCGTGAGTTGATAGGACCTGGCCGGCGCCAGGTGGGAGTGGCGCTCACGGATTACACGTTTCCGTCGGAAATGCAATGACCTGTCTGGCTAAGCAAATACATTAGGAAATTGGGGGTTTTGTTTGTTTGTTTTCTCTTGTTTGGAAAGACATTTTTCACAATCAGTAACACATCCAATGACAGGAGGCTTTCGGGGAGACCATGACTTCGAAGGATTCAGATACTGTTAACCCGAGTGGGATCGAAGCCCTTCTGCATTAGAAATCCTTCTTAGATGTGCAAGATGGTTCAGCTGGTGGTGTTGTGTGCCTGCCTCACACACTGAGGACCTGAGGCCAATCCCCACCACTCACCCACAAAGCCAGGCACTAGAGTGACATAAGTACTAGGGTCCACATGGTTAGCGTCAAGGTCAGTGAGGGACCCAGCCTCAAAATATAGCGTACAGAGTGCCGACCTCTGACCTCCGCACATACGTGCTTACAAACACACACACGCAGACCACCCACATATGCACACCCCCAAAAGCACATATGCAAAACTGTTCTAAAATAAGTAAAACAAAAGGAAATAAAACTGTGCTAAAAAATAAGTAACAATTTGTTATATGAACCAGCAGAAATATTTAATATAAACCCGATGTATTGTAACGATTTGGTTCAATCAGCAAACCTTTCTTGAACATGGACTGAATGTCTGGGCCTGTGAAAGATGCGAAGAATAAAAATGTCAAGTGGTGGTCCCTGCCTTCAGGGACCTCACAGTCTAGGACAGCTGAGAGACACCTCTGCACCTGTGGTACAGAATCACCAGTGAGGTACTGGCAGTCCTAAGGCACACGGGAGCAGGGAAACATGACCTCCTGGCCAGCTTGCCACAGAGAGACTCAAGATTGTGCAGCCTAACTTGTGACTGTAAGGGTAACCTTATTTTGTGCAACAGTGTCTGCTCTGAGGAATTGGGAAATCTCTCTGAAATCATTAACAGTTCTGGGAGGTCATTGTTTCAACACGGGAGTGAGTCACACAGTCTGGTAGATCCAGTACTGGGGCAACTGTGGCCATAACCAATTAATAGCTAACACAATCACCGGGCAACGAAGCTGAAGCGACAGACTCGTCTCTCCAGTCAGTCCATAAACTCATCTCGTTGGCACGATGGAATAGCATGAGCTTGCCCCAGAAGGTGTTGTTTTGGCATCTGCTTTTATCTCTTTGGGCCGTTTAAATGTATCAGCAAACTCAGTCCGTTGTCTGTCCCAGAGCGCTGTGGGCAGTTCTCAAGGAGGGCAGTCCGAGGTCCAGGTGCCAATAATCTTTTGGTTTGTTTGGTTTTGGATTTTCATTTTTGGAGACAGGGTTTCTCTGTGTAACGCTGGCTGTCCTGGAACTCACTCTGTGTAACTGCCTGCAGTTAGTTTCATTGAACGGGTTACCTGGAAGGGAAGCTGGGGATGTATGGGAAGGCGGCAAGAAAGAGACCAAGATAACACCTGCTGTTCAAGGTCTCAGAGTTTAATGGAGGACTCTGGGTATATATGGGGGAGGGGGAGGGGGGAGGCTGGATGCTTCTCAGCAGAACCGGTTCAGTTGCTCCACAGGTGGCCAGTGTTTCTCAGGAAACTGCAGGTCCTTGAAGAACAATAGGATTCACCTGGGTCTGAGTGCTCCACCCTAGGTGGAGGGGATTATGGCTGACACGGGAGTTCCTGCTCAAAGGCTGGGAGAGGAACTTCACATTGGTCGATGTCAAATTCCTGCCAGGTGGCATGGCACCTCCATAAGGCTCTCTACAACTCTGTAGACCAGGCTGGCCTCGAACTCAGAAATTCGACTGCCTCTGCCTCCCAAGTGCTGGGATTAAAGGTGTGCACCACCACTGCCCAGTGCCAATAATCTTGTGAGACCTCCATCACCTCCTGGCAGGAAGTGGAAGGGCACGGAAGGGTAAGAGAACGGGCAAAACATGGTCATACTGTCCTCTCATAAGGACCTGATTCCTGCTTTGGGGAACTCACTTCCTGTTATACAAGGCCTGCTGCTCTCTCTCTCTCTCTCTCTCTCTCTCTCTCTCTCTCTCTCTCTCTCTCTCATGCTTCTGGTGGTGGGACAACATTTATGTTGATAAAAACTGTTCTGACACGATTTTGTTGAAAATCGAGAGGCAGCCCACAGGAGACAGAGTCTTTGCTTTCTCCCCTGAGTTTGCTTCGAGTGATGAGCCTTGTTCATTGGCTGCTTTGCACGTGAGGCGGGGCATGGGCGTGGGTGTGTACATACAGCGATCAGAGGTCAACCTTTCCTGCTCCTCTGGCCGTTTCCCTACAAGAAGGTGAGAGCAAATGAGACTGTGATCCAGTCCCTGATCACCTCAGAACCTGCCCAGTGGTCAGTGAGGCCCCGCAGCTGCTCCTGTCTCCACGGCCTCACCGCTGTGGTTCCAAGCACACCTTACCAGGCCAGGATTTTCAAACAGGATCAAACTCAGATCCTGGGACTCAGAAGCGCTTTCCCTCCTAAGCTCTATCCCCAGCCCTCAGCTGCTGCTTCTTAGAAAGTCTTTCCCCTGCCTGTCCCTTTTTCCGGTCTGGCTGGCTTTGACTTCCATGTCTGAATGTTTAAATAACAGGAGTCACTTTTAAAAGATTTCTAAAAAAGACTTAAGCACAGTTGCTCCCCGAGAATTTCAAACTTAATGAGAATGTACCTTCCATACAAAGAAAGCTACCAGGCCACGCTTCCTAAGCCAGCAGGAGACCGTGAGGAAAAGCCAGGCTCCCCTCCTGACCTTTGACACCTGTCCTGTGGGGGAGGGGTGTGTGGGTTGAGGGGTGTGAGCAGGTGCTTCTCTTCATCCTGAGCTTCTGACTCTCAATAGCATCTTATCTTACTTTACATAATACATGCAGTTACGCGGAGTGAGTTACTTTACATAATAAATGTTCTGATTTTTTTCTCTTTACCTCATGGCTAAACAATATTATTTACAAATATTTTGGATGAATGAGCACACAGTAAGAACAGCAGTCACCTTGGTTAAAATATGAGAATTCACCAACTCTTCCTATTTTCAAAGCACCTATATTAAATCAAATCAAATCAGGCACATGACCTGATTTGATTCTCACAGACCATGTAGATGTCACAGCAAGCCCTGCAGGGTTTTCGTTTTGCACAAGAGAAGAGTAAGTGGGCTCACCGGGTTTCCCAGGAGCTTGCTCTAGAACAAGGGCTTCAACCGTTTTGAGCTGTTCCGAGGACACACTGATAGAACGTATGCTGGGGTGCAGGTGGTGCATACCTTTAATCCCAGCACTTGGGAAACAAAGGCAGGTTCTCAGAGTTGGAGGCCAGCCAGGTCTGTAGTGCAGGTTCCAAGACAGACAAGTTACCATTGAGAAACCTTGTCTCAGAAAACAAAGCGGGGGAGGAGGGATAGAATTTTCTATGAAGAAAAAAAAAAAAGCTCACATCTTCAAGATCTCTCCTTCTCCTCTTCCTTTCCTCTCCTCCTCTCCTTCCTCCCCCTCCCTCCTCCTCTTCCTCTTCTCCTCTTTGTTCTCCTCTTCTTCCTAGTCCTCCTTCTTCCTTTCTGCCAAGGATTGAACCAGTCAGGTTTGGTTACATATTAAGCCAGAGCAAAAGTGCTGGAATCTTTCTCTCCGGTCTCCTTAGCCATCTTTCTGTGGAGTCTGCTTATGGAGGGAACTCTGCAGCGAGACTCTTGGTCCCTTATTTGCATACTCAGCATAATCCTAGAGGCAGAAATCAACCATCCTTATTCTGGGTGTTACAACAGGGAGCTCTGAGGCACAGAAGGAAGAGCAGCATGGAGTGGTGGGGCGGGACAGACAGAGTTAACTGAACTCCGCAAGGTCTACCCCTCCAAAGCCACCCCACTCCGCTCAGGAAGAAGGTCAGAACCTTTGGGTGTGGGGTCCTGAGAGAGTACATGTGGTGCCGGTCTTTACTCAAAGTGTACTGATGTGACTCTGTTGGATAGAGACATACTAACCGTGAGAAAACGTCTCTGGAAATTCAGACAATACTTGACACTTGCACACCCTGTGAGTAATAAGTTTCTTCAAAGCCTGTGGCTTTTTCAGAACACAAAGAAATAGCCCCATGTGAACCTTTCAGTAGTGAGTAGTCTAACACTCTACCAGCTTTCAGTGGAGTTTGCAGGTCAGTGGGAAACATTTTGCTCAAGACGCTGGAATAAATTTAATATTTACAAGGGCCATAATGCCTTTAAAGACGTGTATGACAGAAAATTATGGCACATAAGTGGTCAGGCAAACAGTAGGTGGAATTCCCAGGGGAAGCATGTGTCACCATTTACCAGCCTCTTCAGGTCCCCTAGGGATCACCCCCCCCAGTCTCCCAGTTGTGAAGTATTTGCACACAGATGTGAAGGAATTCTTGTGGCTCGCTCAATAAACCCAAGTGGGGCTTTATGCACCCCTGAGTTTTCAATTAATGTTGTTGACAGAATGAATGGCTACTTACGCGTCCTGGCCCTCATGTGCATTCACGAGGCACAATACCCAAGCCTTAAAGATCTCATCTAAACACCTCCCCTCCTAGGAGGGTGCTTGTGTCTCCCATTGTATATATAGGGCAGCATAAGGTTCAGTGATTCAGGCTAATCAGCCAAGTGGACCTTCCATGCTATCAAAAGCTGCTAAAGCCTTTGTTCTGCTCTGGGGCATTATAGCACAATGTCTACAATAAGTCTGACTATACAGAGGTCTTGGGCAACCAATGCCTGAACTTAACTTTTCCACGTAACTTTTCCAAGTATGCTCTGCCCATTTTCACCAAACCTAACATTTCAGGGTTAGGGGACTTATACAGGAAACAGAATTTGATCTCTGTAGTGAGTTATTGGCACATCCGTCCACCTGACAGCATGCATGAGCTTCTGACCTGCAGGCGAAGCCCATTCGTAAATTTAACCCAACCAGAAAGCCGAGGCCTCAGTGTCCTCAGCTTTCTATAAACTGGTACCGTTCCCTGGAAGGTAGACTGTGGAAGGACATACCTTCTTCACCTCATGAAGCCTGCAGCCTCCTCTATTACACAGGCAAGAGGAAGCCATGAATGTGTACATGTTACCTGGGAAAGCTTTACAGTGGCTGAGTGGGATTCTACCTTTCTTGTTGAAAGAAACACTGAAAGTTTTGTCAATCATATAATTAAAATGGAGATTATAATTTATTTTTCCATGCGTCTTCACTGGCTTAAACACATTCTAGCTATGTGTCAGCCTTGTAAAGTAGCTAAATATCATTGTCTTCATTTTTCAGATGAATAAACTGAGGGTCATTATTCATAAGCGATGTGCTTAAAAGCAGATTGGTCTCTATGTGTAGACACAAAACGGAATTCCTCTCAAGTGATAGCCAAAGATTAGATTACTAACGTCTCCAAACGCAACCCAATGATGTAGTGGGTGAAGGCACCTGTGGGTGAGCTGGACTACTGACTTCTATTCCCAGAACCTACATGGCACTTGTGCCATAGCATTGCACACACAGTACACACACACATATGTATGCACACACACACGCGCGCGCGCGCGCGCGCGCACACACACACACACACACACACACACACACACAAAGCGTAAAATAAATGAATACATTTATTCATCCATGTAGTTAATTATGCACTATATAAAATTAGGTAATTTTTCAAGGTCAAACTCTGTTCTTCAAGTTCTGAGGCTCCAAAGGAAACGTACATTTTGTTTGTTTACTTCTGGGAAGCAAATTAAATGTGTAGCCCATGCATTATTGATGTCTATTATTTTAATTCCCAAGAAGTATGTGTATCAAATTGCTTTTACAAGAGAAACTGTATTAAAACAACTTGTATTTACATGCCTTCTTGGTTTGTGCTTGAGTGTTTATTTTTCTGTTAACGTTAGGATGGTGATCTAACGTGACACTCTTTTCAAAATCAGACACGCGAGTGGCCGTTCTACGGCTCGAACGAGCATTTACTCTCAAGGGACATTCCAGCTGGGACAGGAATGTACTGAGATGGAAGGGTCCTTACAAAGGTACAGGCAGAGACACCCACAAACTCTCAGACTAATAGCCACCTTGAACTGTAAGCCAACCTCAGGGAAGGCTCCAGAGTCCTCACATTCGTATACCATTTCTAGAATGATCTCCATGGTTCTAACCCGTCTCTATTCTCCCTTCCTACCTGTGATTCATTTCCCTTTGAAACCTCTCTCCTGCTCTCCCGACCAGCTCAGACAAAGTAGACAGATTGGTCTACAGAGGACCTGGGTCTCTTGAAGCACAGCAGAGACAGACTGGGTTAGGCAGGTCTCTGTTCTCCTTCCCCACCAGGGGCACACGTTGTTGCCTGATATGCAGTTATGTCTCACTGTTTCAGAATCTTAGATCTGGAGTGCAACTCAGACATTATCTAATACATCATGGCCCAGGAATATATTAGGACATGTGCTTCTGAAAGCTAACTTACTAGCTCAAGTCGACGGTAGCATCAGAGATAAAAACAAGTCTCTCAGAGTGAAGGGGCATAGATATATGTTTGTTTTAAATCATGAAATGTAGTCAGGATAGCTCTTGGTTAAGCTGGCAGGCCAGACATTAAAGCGTGGGATTGCTAAGTAAATTTTTATTTACTTAGAAGGCTTGCGACAGAATACAAGACGTCTGTCTGCCACCCAGCCTAAATAACGAGGTTAATATTTATTTCTGAGAAGCCTTAGCTCTACCATCAGACAACTTAAATCACACTGATGCCAACCGTGCTTAAGCATTCTGGTAATGAACAGGGACAGTCCCCTCAAACAGAGAAAGAGGCTGCTGATCGAAGCTAAAATATGAGGTCCCACCAGGCCCCGGCATAGGTGACCATCGGTGGTTGACTGGCGAACGCTTTTCTCTGGTGCAGTGTGGAGCAGAACCGGGTGATTTATAAACCTCAACACATCGAAGAACAAAAGATAAATCATTAGGCAGCACAGCTCATGATTCAGCTTGCTTCCCCCCCCCCACATGAGTAGTAAATTGTGTGGGCTTTAATAATTTATAGGAGATGTTGTTATAATGTGAGAATATTAACTTTGCCGAGTCTTTTAATTTGCGCGTGCTGTCAATAGGGCATTCAAGGGGTTCTTTTCTTTTCTGGGACATCCGTGCTATTGGCGCACAACTGGATTTTGACATTCGAGTCAGAGGCTCCTGGAGACTGGATAAGACAGTTTCCTTTAGCACCGAACGTATCAGTATGGTGTGTACCCCTTAGGAATTGCATGCCACAGAGAAAATCCGACAGAAGGCCTTGAAGGCACTTAGAACCCTATTAGCGCGTCCGCACACAGCCCCAAGAACTTGTGGGAGGAAAAGCCTCGCTGGGGCTGTTTTATTTCTGTCCAGGACTGCTCAGACTTGCTAGGACCCAGCAAAAGAGAATGCAAAGTTTAAAACTGACCCCTGTGGGGTGGTACACGCCTGGGGTCCCTATTCTCTGGAAGAGGAAGCAGGGAATTGGAGGAGTTCCGGGTCATCCTCAGTCACTGTCAACTGGGGCTGCCTGAGCCTTCGTCTCAAAACATAAAAAACGGACGGAGAATGATACCAGGAAGGAATGGAAAGAGGGAAGGGAGAGAGGGGGGAAAGAACGGGAGGAGAAGGGAAGGGATGAGAAGGGGAAGAAGAGGGGAAGGGACGGGAAAGGAAGGGGGAGGGGAGGGGAGGGAACTGAAATGAACAGAGATCAGCATCAGGAAGGCCTCAAAATATTCTAGGTATATCTGTAAACATACCTTCTTCCCGGGTAATGACGTCCTGTATAGATCTCTTTAATGTTTTCCCATTGCCCATAAATGATGGTAGTAATGGCCCTCTCATATTTCAGAAACAGTTTTTTTTTTTTAAACTCTTGTCTACGCTTCCCATTGGAAGAGAAAGAACTATCTGACCCAGCAGTTCGCAACCTTGCTGGCGCTGTATCCACAAACACAGTTCCTCGGGTTGCAGTGATCCCCAACCCTACAATTATTTTGCTGCTACTTCATAACTGTAATTTTGCTGCTATTACGAATCTTAATGTAAATATCTGATATGCAGGATATCTGATATGTGACTCCAAAGGGGTCATGACCCCACAGGTTGAGAATGGCCGCTCGAACAGTTTGGTGGCCAGAAAAACATATATGGAGAAAAAGAGGCAGAAAGAGACCAGGAAAGACGAGACAGCTTGGGAGATGTCTTGCCTCAGGCAGCTGAGCAAGGGAAGAGAGAGCCACAGCCACCAGGCACGTCCCCACCTAGAAGCCCAGACAGCTCTGTTCAAAGACCCGCCTCTCCTCAGACTTCAAGGCAACCGCCCTAACTACATTGTTTTTAGGCTATTTTAAAATAAACATTTCAACGTCAAGATTAAAAGGAATTCCTCACAGAGCAGAAAACAGCCGGATGAAATACGCAGCCTTCATTGGAGGAAAACTGAGGAAGGCTGAGAACAATCTGTTGGCACTTGATGGTAAAGGGCCCACGTATGAGCAGAAGAAGGAAGAAAAATCAGAGAACCATCCGGCGGCGGCGGCAGAACCAGGTACCCGAGACAGCCCGAGCTTAAGACCTTCGGGGACTCAGGCCTGGAGTGGGAATTGGGCACAGAATAGCGGGTGCACTCTGCACTCGCGCGCGGGGCGGACCCCGAGCTCCCTGCAGGCAGCTGCCATATTGCCTGCAGCTTCCCGCCCAGCTGGTGGTGGGGAAGCCGGAGGGTCACCCAGCGTGCCAGGTGCTCAGAACCATCCTCAGAACCATCCGGCGGCGGCAGCAGAACCAGGTACCCGAGACAGCCCAAGCTTAAGACCTTCGGGGACTCAGGCCTGGAGTGGGAGTTGGGCACAGAATAGCGGGTGCACTCTGCACTCGCGCGCGGGGCGGACCCCGAGCTCCCTGCAGGCAGCTGCCATATTGCCTGCAGCTTCCCGCCCAGCTGGTGGTGGGGAAGCCGGAGGGTCACCCAGCGTGCCAGGTGCTCAGAACCATCCGGCGGCGGCGGCAGAACCAGGTACCCGAGACAGCCCGAGCTTAAGACCTTCGGGGACTCAGGCCTGGAGTGGGAATTGGGCACAGAATAGCGGGTGCACTCTGCACTCTCGCGCGGGGCGGACCCCGAGCTCCCTGCAGGCAGCTGCCATATTGCCTGCAGCTTCCCGTCCAGCTGGTGGTGAGGAAGCCAGAGTCAGCCAGTGTGCCAGGTACCCAGACCCAGCCGGAGGCCGAACCAGCCTCCTATCCAGCCAGTGGCAGGGAAGCTGGAAACCGGACCCAGCCAGCTTCCCAGCAGCTTGGGACCAGCAGGCGGAACCAGATAACTGAGATATCCCAACTTTAAGACCCCTGGGGAAACAGGATATCAGACAGCGAACCCTGAGCAGGAGCAGTGCAGAGCAGCCGCCCAACAGGCAGAACCAAATACCTGGGATATCCTGAGGTTAAGACCTCGGGGGACTCAGGCCACCTGTCAGCAATCTGTGAGCAAGACCCCCGCAGGACAGTGATTCAGGTATCCCAGTCACTGGGAAATAGCCTTACAACCCCACAGGAGGGTCAAGCACCAGCTAGTATCTACAGGACCAACTAACACCAGAGTTAACCAGATGGCAAAAGGCAAACGTAAGATCGCTACTAACAAAAATCAAGGCAATATGGCGGCATCCGAACCCAGTTCCCCAACAGCAATAAATATTGGATACCCCGAAACACCAGAAAAACAAGACTCAGATCTAAAAT
This sequence comes from Apodemus agrarius, assembly GCA_964023405.1. Taxonomy (NCBI): domain Eukaryota; kingdom Metazoa; phylum Chordata; class Mammalia; order Rodentia; family Muridae; genus Apodemus; species Apodemus agrarius. Next base: position 11,130,818 of record OZ030007.1, read on the forward strand.
CACTGGTCAGGATGCTGATAGAGGAACACTTAGATAAATCTCTTAAAGTAATACATGAGAAAATAGATCAAAAGCTAGAAGCCATTGCAAGACAAACACAATTAAATCCCAGATATCTCAACACACCAGAAAAACAAGACTCAGATCTAAAATCACTGGTAAAGATGCAGATTGAAGATCACTTAGATAAATTTCTTAAAGTAATAGAGGAGAAAATAGATCAAAAACTAGAAGCCCATACAAGGCAGACACAAAAATCACTTAAAGAAATCCAGGAGAATATAGAGCAAAAAGTGAATCCCAATAAGGGGGAGAAACAAAAATCACCCAAAGAAATACAAGAGAACATGGGTCAACGAGTAGAAGTCATAAAGGAGGAAACACAAAAATCCCTTAAAGAATTACAGGAAAACACAAACAAGCAACTGAAAGATCTGAGCAAAACCATACAAAATCTAAAAACAGAAGTAGAAACAACTAAGCAATCGCAAAGGGAGACAATGTTGGAAATAGAAAACCTTGGGAAGAAATCAGGAGTCATAGATGCAAATATCAACAATAGAATACAAGAGATAGAAGACAGAATCTCAGATGCTGAAGATACCATAGGAACCATGGATTCAACAATTAAAGAAAATGCAAAATGCAAAAAGCTGGTAACCCAAAACATTCAGGAAATCCAGGACACAATGAGAAGACCAAACCTAAGGATTATAGGGATAGATGAGAATGAAGATCTACAACTTAAAGGGCCAGCAAATATCTTCTACAAAATTATGGAAGAAAATTTCCCCAACCTAAAGAGAGAGATGCCCATGAATATACAAGAAGCCTATAGAACCCCAAATAGACTGGACCAGAACAGAAATACTTCCCGTCACATAATAGTCAAAACCCCAAATGTACTAAACAAAGAAAGAATATTAAAGGCAGTAAGAGAAAAAGGACAAGTAACATATAAAGGAAGACCTATCAGAATTACACCAGACTTCTCACCTGAGACCATGAAAGCTAGAAGATCCTGGGCAGACCTTATGCAGACCCTAAGAGAACACAAACTTCAGCCAAGACTACTATACCCAGCGAAACTCTCAATTGCCATAGATGGGGAAACCAAGATATTCCACGACAAAACCAAATTTGCAAGATACTTATCTACAAACCCAGCCCTACAAAGGATAATAGGGGAAAAATACCAACACAAGGGGGGAAACAACACCCCAGAAGAAACAAGATAGAAACCCCATCTCATCCAACCCAAAAGAAGAGAACCACTCAAATACAAATAATAATAACAATTCCCAAAATGTCAGGAAGTAATAATTACTATTCCTTAATATCTCTTAATATCAATGGACTCAATTCCCCAATCAAAAGACACAGACTAACAGACTGGATACGGAAACAGGACCCTACATTTTGCTGCATACAGGAAACACATCTCAGTGTCAAAGACAAACACCACCTTAGAGTAAAAGGCTGGAAGACAGTTCTACAAGCAAATGGTCCCAGGAAACAAGCTGGAGTAGCCATTCTAATATCAGATAAAATCGACTTTCAACCTAAAGTCATCAAAAGAGACACAGAAGGTCACTTCCTGCTTGTCAAAGGGAAAATCCACCAAGAAGAATTCTCAATACTGAACATCTATGCACCAAATGCAAGGGCACCCTCATTCGTAAAAGAAACTTTACTAAAGCTTAAAGCACACATCGCACCTAACACAATGATTGTAGGTGACTTCAACACTCCACTCTCCTCAATGGACCGATCAGGAAAGCAGAAACTAAACAGGGACACAGTGAAACTAATTGAAGCTTTGGACCAATTGGATTTAACAGATATATATAGAACATTCCATCCTAAAACAAAAGAGTATACCTTTTTCTCAGCACCGCACGGTACCTTCTCAAAAATTGATCATATAATTGGTCACAAGACAGACCTCAACAAATACAAGAAGACCGAACTAATCCCATGTCTCCTATCGGATCACTATGGAGTAAAAGTGGTCTTCAATAGCATAAAGAACTACAGAAAGCCCACATACACATGGAAACTGAACAATACTCTACTCAATGACACCCTGGTCAAGGAAGAAATAAAGAAAGAAATCAAAGACTTTTTAGACTTCAATGAAAATGAAGGTACGACCTACCCAAATCTATGGGACACAATGAAAGCAGTGCTAAGAGGAAAACTCATAGCCCTGAGTGCCTCCAAAAAGAAACTGGAAAGAGCATACACTAGCAACTTAACAGCACACCTGAAGGCGCTGGAACAAAAAGAAGCTAACTCACCCAGGAGGAGTAGAAGAGAGGAAATCATCAAACTAAGGGCTGAAATCAATCAAGCAGAAACAAAGAGAACCATACAAAGAATCAACAAAACCAAGAGCTGGTTCTTCGAGAAAATCAACAAGATAGATAAGCCCTTAGCTAGACTAACCAAAGGGCACAGAGATAGTATCCAAATTAACAAAATTAAAAATGAAAAGGGGGATATAACAACAGAAACAGAGGAAATTCAAAAGATCATCAGATCCCACTACAAAGGCCTATACTCAAAACAACTGGAGAATCTGGAGGAAATGGACAATTTCCTAGACAGATACCAAATACCAAAATTAAATCAGCATCAAGTAGACCAGCTAAACAGTCCCATAACCCTTAAAGAAATAGAAGGGGTTATAGAAAGCCTCCCAACCAAAAAAAGTACGGGACCAGATGGTTTTAGTGCAGAATTCTACCAGACCTTCAAAGAAGACTTAACACCAATACTCTTCAAACTATTCCACAAAATAGAGACAGAAGGGACACTGCCCAACTCGTTCTTCGAAACCACAATTACGCTGATACCTAAACCACAAAAAGATCCAACAAAGAAAGAGAACTACAGGCCAATTTCTCTTATGAATATAGATGCAAAAATACTAAATAAAATTCTTGCCAACCGAATCCAAGAGCATATCAAAACGATCATTCACCATGATCAAGTAGGCTTCATTCCAGGAATGCAGGGATGGTTCAATATACGGAAATCCATCAATGTAATCCACTACATAAACAAACTAAAAGAAAAAAACCACATGGTCATCTCATTAGATGCTGAAAAAGCATTTGACAAAATTCAGCATCCTTTCATGCTAAAAGTCTTGGAAAGAGCAGGAATTCAAGGCCCATACCTAAACATAGTAAAAGCAATCTACAGCAAACCAGTAGCCAACATCAAAATAAATGGAGAGAAACTTGAAGCAATTCCACTAAAATCAGGGACTAGACAAGGCTGTCCTCTCTCTCCATATCTTTTCAATATAGTACTTGAAGTTCTAGCGAGAGCAATCAGACAACATAAGGAAGTCAAAGGGATACAAATTGGAAAGGAAGAAGTCAAAGTATCATTATTTGCAGATGATATGATAGTCTACTTAAGCGATCCAAAAAACTCCACCAGAGAACTTCTACAGCTGATAAACAACTTCAGCAACGTGGCTGGTTATAAAATTAACTCAAGCAAATCAGTAGCCTTCTTGTACTCAAAGGACAAGCAGGCTGAGAAAGAAGTTAGGGAAATAACACCCTTCACAATAGCCACAAACAACATAAAGTACCTTGGCGTAACTCTAACCAAACAAGTGAAAGATCTGTATGACAGGAACTTCAAGTCCCTGAAGAAAGAAATCGAAGAAGACCTCAGGAGATGGAAAAATATTTCTTGCTCCTGGATTGGCAGGATCAATATAGTAAAAATGGCCATCTTGCCAAAAGCAATCTACAGATTCAATGCAATCCCCATCAAAATCCCAAATCAATTCTTCATAGATCTAGAAAGAGCAATTCTCAAATTCATCTGGAGCAACAAAAAACCCAGGATAGCTAAAACTATTCTCAACAATAAAAGGACTTCTGGGGGAATCAATATCCTTGACCTCAAGCAGTACTACAGAGCAATTGTGTTAAAAACTGCATGGTATTGGTACAGCAACAGGCAGGTAGATCAATGGAATAGGATTGAAGACCCAGAAATTAACCCACAGACTTATGGTCACTTGATCTTTGATAAAGGAGCCACAACCATCCGGTGGAAAAAAGATAGCCTTTTCAACAAATGGTGCTGGTTCAACTGGAGGTCAACATGCAGAAGAATGCGAATTGACCCACTCTTATCTCCTTGTACTAAGATCAACTCCAAGTGGATCAAGGACCTCCACATAAAACCAGACACACTGAAACTATTAGAAAAGAAACTTGGGAAGACCCTGGAGGACTTGGGCACAGGGGAAAAGTTCCTGAACAGAACACCAATAGCTTATGCTCTAAGATCAAGAATCGACAAATGGGACCTCATAAAATTACAAAGTTTCTGCAAAGCAAAGGACACTGTCAGAAGGACAAAACGGCAACCAACAAAGTGGGAAAAGATCTTCACCAACCCCACATCCGACAGAGGGCTAATATCCAATATATACAAAGAACTCAAGAAGTTAGACCGCAAAGAACCAAATAACCCTATCAAAAAATGGGGCACAGAGCTAAACAAAGAATTCTCACCAGAAGAAATTCGGATGGCCGAGAAACACCTTAAAAGATGTTCAACATCATTAGTCATCAGGGAAATGCAAATCAAAACAACCCTGAGATTCCACCTCACACCAGTCAGAATGGCTAAGATTAAAAACTCAAGAGACAACAAGTGCTGGCGAGGATGTGGAGAAAGAGGAACACTCCTCCACTGTTGGTGGGATTGCAAAATGGTAAAACCGCTCTGGAAATCAGTTTGGCGGTTCCTCAGAAAATTGGGCATGTTACTTCCAGAGGACCCTGGCATACCACTCCTGGGCATATACCCAGAGGATTCCCCTGCATGCAATAAGGACACATGCTCCACTATGTTTATAGCAGCCTTGTTTATAATAGCCAGAAATTGGAAGCAGCCCAAATATCCCTCAAAGGAGGAATGGATACAGAAAATGTGGTATATTTATACAATGGAATACTACACAGCAATTAAAAATAATGAATTCATGCAATTTGTAGGTAAATGGTTAGACCTGGAAAATATCATCCTGAGTGAATTAACCCAATCACAAAAGAATGCACCTGAAATGCAATCACTGATAAGTGGATATTAATGAGCCCAGAAGCCCTAAATACTCAAGACACAAATAGCAAGTCAAATGATTCCCAAGAAGAAGAAAGGAGAGGACCCTGGGCCTGTAAAGATTGCTTCCAGTTTAGTAAAGAAACCGAGGGGGGAGGGGGAATTATTGGGGAACAGATGGGGGGGAGAGGAACTATGGGAACTATGGTGGGTGGGAACTGGGAAAGGGGAAAGCCTTTGGAATGTAAACATAGAATATAGAAAATAAAATTAAAAAAAAAAAAAGAAAAAAAAACAAAAAAAAACAAAAACAAAAAACAAAAAAAAAACAAAAAAAAAAAAAAAAAAAAAAAAAGAAAAATCAATTACTTGAAGTTCGGGCCCTGCTGCGACTTCTTTGTTTTGTGGGAGTCGGGGCCGCAATCCAGGCCTCCTGCACACTGGGGTAGTGTTCTCGTGCTAGGATTTGCCCCTCACTCGCCCAAGCTTTCTGTAACTTTTTCTACCTGTTTTAATGCTGTAAATATATATATATATTTTATATATATATATATAAAAGCTCCCTTTGCCCAACCTATGCTTCTTTTCTTCCTCCAGATTTAACCTAACATGTCGTCGTCGTCTTCTTGTTTTTGTTTTGTTTTCTGAGACTGAATCTCTCTACGTAACCTTGGCTGTCCTAAAATTTGCTTTGTAAACCAGACTGGCCTGCAACTCACAAGACCCACCTGCCTCTGCCCCCTGAGTGCCAGGACTGAAGGTATGTGCTACCATGGCCTGCTCATGGCCTCTTATAACCTAAATTACCCAACTGACTCTCCTATCCCAGGGTCATTTTCCCTCATAACTCTATTTCCCTCAAGTATCCAGGTTCAAGGTGTAGGTTTTTTCAAGGGAGGGGGGTATATGTCAGGGTGGTGCTTTCAGTAATTAACATGCATTGCAATGTGGTAAATCTCAAGACAAAAGCCATGTCATCCTATAGGCTTATCCGGAGGACAGCAGCCTTGGGACAAAGGGAGACAGAATCAGCAATAGCTAGTTTTACGGTTTTATTGAACTGTACCCAATCTGTGTGTCTAGTCCTCAACATTAATCAACCACAAACACCAAGATTAATTTCACAGTGGAACATTGCACGGTAAAGTGTGCTATCAGGGATTAGAGCAACAGCCTCAGTAGGAACAAGAGAGAGCAAGAGTGTCTTAAAACGCCCCTTCCTCACAGCTCATCATGCCCAAGAGAAGAAAAACAGCAAGATTACTCTACCAAAGGAAAGCCCTCCTTCCCACAAGTCCAGGGGCCTCGCTTATTAAGTCTAAATACTATTATTGAATTGAATTAGGCCTATGGTTCTTGAACTCTTATAGAGAAGCATATTTCTCCAGGCCAATTTTCTCAGGCAGCAAAATGTGCAGTCCCGTGGAGTTCAGGACTAGACCACTTGAAATTCCGAGAGCTCGAGTGTAGCCGGTAGATAGGCAGTCTGGTGTCCGCATTCCTGGGGAAAGCCAAGAAATGAGGGAAGCTGGGCCAGAAGTGTTGGAGAAAATGGACCACGGTTGCAACTCCTCCCCCCGCCCCAAACAAGTGCTAACAAGTGAGCGGCTGTGTTGTGCTGGCAGGGACACAAGGCCTACAGTTCTAAACTCAGCACTACCTCTGCTCGTCCAAGCCTCATTAGGATTAAGGGAACAAGGCCAGTGTCTTTCCATGCACATAGAGAAGATGGCACGTCGAGGGACAGCAGTGCCAAGTATGGCTGGCATTGACTGGGGGCTTGACATTCTTTACCACAGAAAGGAGTACAGGAATGTTGAAAGAGAAATCCATTTAGAAGTCAAACTACAGGAGGCTGAATATCAAAGTATTCACCAGTCACCCGTGCTTCCTGAGAAAGATGTCTGTTTGCCCACTTGGATCTTGTATCGTCTTTCAGTAAATTTCAATAATGTGCCGTTTGTATATAATCTCATTTCAAACTCCAAGATGAGGACCTTTAATGACGACACTGAAGCACTGGTCTTCGCTCTTCATACTGAATGTTCAGTACCACCTTGCCACATAGCCCACGGATGTGATTTCACGTCACAGACAAGGGTAGCATAGAAGTAGTAACTCTCCAGAATTACAGACTCTTTCAGCCAAGGTCAAAATAGCAGCCATTTCCCTGGGCTACAGACCCCTTTGTATCTGCCCTGCCTGCGACGATTGGGCACTGTTTAATGAATCCTAAATGTGCTTGCTGTTTGTGAAGTCAAGAAAAGAGAAAATTCTCCCGTGTGTGATTGATGTGCTCCCAATGACAAACTCCATTGCTCAAGAAGAGTGGATGGTACCAACACAAGACAGTTACATCTTACAGTTATGATTATAGTATTAATTACAATAGCCAATGGAGGTCCAGGATTTGTGGAGAGCAAGGGATCTAGCAGACATTCCAAAGTCACTAAGAGGAAAAAGGGCTAAATAAAGTTCCCCAAGTAATAGAGCAACCACAGGGCCTTCTCTATTGGGTCTACTTCCTTCCTGTAGGTCTACCACCATCATCATCACGGTTTGATTTATTTTTAAATTGTTATTTGTGTGTGTGTGTGTGTGTGTGTGTGTGTGTGTGTGAGAGAGAGAGAGAGAGAGAGAGAGAGAGAGAGAGAGAGAATGTATGTGGATGAAAGGAGTCCTCTGAGCCCTCCATCTTGATTTTTGAAATGAGGTTTCTTGCTGAACTTGGAGCTTGTAGATTTGCATCACACACTCCATTTTTGGGAAAGGGGGACACCACACAGATTTGGGTTGCCTCCACAGAAACACGACACCTCAAAAGCTGACTTACACTAATCCTTTTTGTCCCTCATTTCCAAGCTGGCAGTCTCTTTCTAGTGTCTATGATGACTAGATTTTACAAGCTTGAAAAAAAAAAAGCCATGCAAATTAGCAAAATGTTTTCCATTTGAGACCTTATACATATTTGAATAAAATCAGCTCTGGGCTGTTAAGTGGAAGAAAATGAAACAAGAGAAATCTGAAGACAGAAGTCCTGTAAGATCTGTAAGAGGCCCCGTGTAACCCAACCCCTTCCTTAATGGTCACATGCAAACACGTTGACAACATGAAAGCACCATTCACCACTTTTTGAAACAAGTACTCCACAGTTTCTTCCCCGGCCCCAATTTAAGCATCAAAATGTGTAGCTTGTCATGAATGTCCCTGACTGCCCATTCCTTCTTTGTACCTCCCCAACTGCTCAAGTGGCTTTCTTTAGAAGGAAGTGAAGAGAGTTTATGCGGCACTCAAATGGAGCGCGCTGGGACTTGACTTTCAAAACTCTGTCATCTCCCCCATCGGTGCACAGACGCAGGGCCTTATTTGCTATAGAGCAGGCAAGTCATTTGCTCTAAAGCTTCTGAACTCTCCCATTTCATTTGATCTTTGTGCAATGGAAACCAAACTTTGCTCATCAGCAAATTGTTTTCACTAACTATTTAGTGAACAGCAAAGATCACAGTAACTGTGTATACATACACAAGCCAGGGAATTCAGTGGGGGACTAAGAAAGAATCATTGTGCACATAGTTAGGTTTAGCTTCTATGGATTAAATCTATTTGCTTTTAAAACTTGATTTATTTACACCAAGTACTGAAAATTTGGCCATACATTTAATTTCTTCTTTCTCTTCTTATGTCTTTTATTTTCTTTATTTTTCTTCCCACAGTCTTTTTTCTTTCCTTTCATCCTTACCTCTCACAAACATACACTCATATGTATATACTGTATTCTTCATGTTACATAGCTGTGCAAACATACACGCAAATAAATGTCTCAAGAGAAGCCACTTTGGATGCATGTGCCCGTGTGTGTTTATAACTTAGGTCTTTTCATTTATTTGTGTACTGGTCTGTGGTTTTCACATGCAGTTCTTGGCCACTACAATCATATGACAAGGAAACCTCAGAGCAAACAATTGGACATTCTGACAAATCAAGCCTTCTAAACAATGGTGCCTCTTGATCATCCGACTGACTCTGTAACCCAAAGACCTGCTCTGCCAACAGGAGTCACTGCTAGGAACTTGCAGAGCCCAAGGATTTCTTCAGAAACTACATGTCTTAATTCCTTTCTCTCTAACTTCTGTAATATGTAAGCTAAACATCTTGCGGACTCCTGGTTTAATTACCCCGGGGCCAATCCCACATTCTCCTAGTGACTGTGAATTTAGTATGTATGTATAAGAGTTATGCTGAATACAGCACAGGAAATCAAGATGCTCTACATAAAACCCAAACCCCCTACATCAACTAACTAAGACCCTATCTCCCAGCAGCTGACGTCTCCGGCTCTGGGGACTTACGTATATCATTATGATCATGGACCACAATAGACTTTATAATCTAGTAGCACATAGCCAATACACAATGATGCCATCATGTCCATGAAAGCCATCCTGGGACGCCTGGACATAGTTCCTAATCCACACTAGACTCAGGGCTCAGAGGATGCTTACTAAAGTAAATGTTGTCTCTACTGTAAATGGAGGATGGAGGGAGATGAACTATTCTGTTCTCGCTGATGGTGAGTACAGAAGGGAGCATGAAGCATCCCAAGTTGAAGGAAGAGTTTGCCTACAATCGGAGCATGAGAGAAAGCTCTCTTCATCCTTCTCTCCTTTCCTCGGATATCCAGATAGTCCTCTGTCCAAGAGCTCACCTCGGTAATGATATGCATGTGGGAGATCATATTTCAGGATTCTCTCTTGAATGTGTTTGCCAAATGTTATGGCATAGTTTAATGTCTGGCTAAACAAGTTAGTAAGACAAAGAAAATAGCCATCTTCCTTAGGCCCTTCCAGGGTTTGGAAATGCAAATGAGTCTGATGTCTCCATTGGGGTGTCATGGAGGGAAGAGAGAGACAAAAGGCCTTCAGGAGTCCTGCTTCTTCTCCCTACTCTGAGTCCCTGGAGTTTATTCTCAAGGCCATAGCTCATGAGCCTCACTAAAGTGAAATACCTTTGTAGGAGTTTTCCAAGGGAAGAGCACAAGCTGACCTTTAAAAGGGTGTAGGAACTGAGTTTCACTTTACAGACCCTTCAAAGGGCAAGTTTCACTTTACTGCAGCTCTTGGGGGTTCATTTTTTTCTGCTGCACCAGAAATGTAGCATGTTCCTATCCGGTTTTCAGGACCTGAGTATACCTTCCTAGTATACCTAGGACCTCCCAGTCCTCTTGTTTCAGGAAGATGACTCTTCCTTCCTCCCGGTAAAAGATAGATCAGAAGGGAAGGATAGCACAAGGTATGCTTCCTGGCCTCTTTTTTTTTAATTCGATATATTCTTTATTTACATTTCAAGTGATTTCCCCTTTCCTGGATCCCCTGCTCCCTGAAAGTCCCATAAGCCCTCTCCCCTCCCTCTGTTCCCCAATCAACCCCTTCCTGCTTCCCTGTCCTGGTATTCCCCTACACTGCTGCACTGAGAAAAAAAATAGAATGCTTTACAAGTTTGCGTGTCATTCTTGCTGCAGGGGCCATGCTAATCTTCTCTATATCATTACAATTTTAGTATATGTGCTGCCGAAGCAAGCACTCCTGGCCAAGCTACAGAGGTTCTGTATGTAGAACTGGAAGAGGAGGGAGACTCCCACCCCAGACTCCCTCCTCGGGATAATCAAAGCTGGGTGTTTGCTTTGCCAACTTCCTATCCACATCTGTCTCTCACACCCCATCCCACCCTGGAAGTCTTTCTAGACTTTGGTAGCACATGTGACAGAAAAAATAGTTCCATGCTCATTCACATAACTTTGGGAAATTCTTGTTAAATCAAGGTAAACCTCCCCCAGCCGTGTGTGTGTGTGTGTGTGTGTGTGTGTATGTGTTTGTGTATATGTATGTGTCTGTATGTCTGTATCTGTATCTGTCTGTCTGTCTCTGTGTATGTGTGTGTTTGTGTATTTGTGTGTGTGTCTGTGTCTATGTGTGTGTGTGTCTGTATCTGTATCTGTCTGTCTGTCTCTGTGTATGTGTGTGTGTATGTCTGTATCTGTGTGTCTCTGTGTGTGTGTATATGTATGTGTATGTCTTTGTGATGTTCCCTCAGTCACCTCTCAAAGTCTTTAAGATGATCATGTACATTACAGTTATTAACAAACGACAGGGCTGTGTTTCAATTAACCCTTACTACATATCATTTCATCACTATATTTGTCTTCAAAATATCTCTCAAGGCCACAGTTCCAAGAGAGGAGGCTCCGAAAAGCACCACTCTGTTAAGTCTTCCATTGCCTTCAGGTTCTGGTTAAAAGGCAGGCAGTAAGCAATACGAAATAAGTGGATACGCACGGCTCACTCTTGTCTCTCGTATACAGACTTCATGAGACGGAATAAAAGATAATCAGCTATTAAACGGAAGACTGCTGGTAAAACCTGTTCTGTGGCAGAGGTGTGGCTCTTTCTATCCCTTTAGTATGCATTTCCACTACCATCTTCGTTCAAGACTGCAGAGACAATAATTGAGTAGGAGACTGTGCAGCCCTTGTAGTCAGCCACAGACAAATGGAAGTGTTTTAGGGCTGGGGTGCTGGATTGGGGTTAAAGCGCTTGTCTCACGAGCATGAATGTAAAGGCCAGGTGGGCAAGGAGGCCTACTTGTAATTCATGACATAGAAAGGGGCACACACACACACACACACACACACACACACACGAGAAGAAGGATAAAATGTTGTATAAGCCAGTGGCTCAGTGTGGTAGATTTAAAAAGCTGTTCTTTCCTCCTAGGCAAGGTGGTGCATGCCTTTAATCTCAGCACTTGGGAAGCAGAGGCAATTGGATCTCTGTAAGTTTGAGTTTGAGACCAGCATGGTCTACGTAGTAGTGAGTTTCAGGATACTCAGAGATACACAGAGAAATCCTCTCTCCAAAACAAACAAGCAACAAAACAGAACAATCATATAAAAAGAGTTGACATTTTCTGTTCAGCTTTGGATGCAAAGGTTTTCCCTCTGCACCCTGGCCATGCCATGTTGAGGACCTACAGCTCTCAACATTCCCTCAACATTTCTAATGACAGCCCATCTCTAGCATTCATCAGTCCATCATGCTAATTAGCAAGGAGCCAATTTCACCTATAAACATCCACTTCTGGAATTCACTATGCTAATTAGTGAAGCGTCTTCATCAGAGATAAAGGCTGTGCTTGAGGTTGCCTCCACTGGACTTTGGGCCTTTAGTGTCAGCCAACAGCTTTCTACAGCCTCCAGGGAAGTGACGTCACCATTGAAATGCAGGATGCTCCACCATCTAACTCAGCCTTACATCATAAGAGCTATTCTGATAAACGTCCCATGAATAGACAGGTCTCTCTGGAGTCTCTAAAGAAAACAGGCTTGTGGCAGGGTTATCTCAGATTCCTTAGAGGGTACCTCATGACAGATAAGGCAATATGTGAAGGAAGAGGACATCAACTCCTAACAGTGTCGGGAAACAGTGACCTCCAAACATCAGGAAAAGGAAAAATAACATGGCCAATGGAAGAGGAGCTAGCTGCATGCAGGGGGCCAACATAAGTGCAATTCTATTAACAGGAACACACCCAACAGAAGGAGGAAATGGACTCAGATGAGCCCCGAGAACCCAGGGGCTCAAAGGCTGCACTGAAGCTTGGATTTGATTGGATCTGATTCCAAATCAAAGCTGAATCCCTTGCAGAGTCATAAGCAAAAGAACAAAGACTTCCCACATTTGTGACCTCTGCTGGGCAAGGAGAATGGATTGCAGAGCCAAGAAAATAACACGAGAGAACACGTGGGAGGGACTGCAGTTAACATAGAAAGCTGATTTTTCTCATTCAAGGTAGAATTAGGAGCGATGGAGAGGTATGGGAAAGGTAGGGATATGTTTGGCCAGATGGTCAATAGGTCTTAGTGATAGAAAGCAATTAAAGGCAGAATTACAGAAAGGACCAAGTCTTGGTTTGGGGATGCTGTAGCCAGAGTGTGACGTCATCAACTAAGGCAGGCTGGAAGAAAGCAGTGTGATGTCATCGACTAAGGCAGGTTGGAGGGAAGCCACTCTTGGAAAGAGTGGCCAAGGAGCTGATGAATGATCTAAAGGGAGATTCTCAACATACAGACTTAGACCTACTTTAACGACACAATTCTAAACTAGTCCAAGCCAGTTTCTTCTTTAAAAACCTGGTGAAATGTTCAGGCTTTATAGAAATTGCTAAAAGGCTCAGGAAAGCCTCATTCTGTCCATTTCTCTCAGTGGCTTGGCACTCAAGAATCCTACATTGCTAACCTTAAGATCCTTGAATTTTATGGAAATGAAATGTCACTGTCCTTCCATAAAAACCAGAGGCGCTCTGTAGTAGTCCTTGTTCCTGGGACTAGAAGAAGAGCAGTTGAAGCCAAATTGTCAGACTGCGGATAGAAGCCATCACAGTAGACAAGACCTGATGGTAAAAGGACGGGAGGTTGGCCATGTGGCATCTGCTGTCCAGAAGACTGTACTGAGATCATTCTTGATCTTCTGACTCAGGCCAAGACTCTAGCCTGTGGCATGGAACTACTCAGGTTCACTGTGAGCTCGCTTTGCTCTCCAGAAACACACACACACTTAGACGGGGTGTTTCCTAGGCAGTTCTGAATTTAAACAAGGTGGTAATAAATATTAACCATCACACCCCATAGTAACAGACAACATGGCTGTGGTTCATGAATAGAACTCACTGCACGGTAGGGTTAGATTCAGAAGATACTGGCTCAAATTGTGCCTCTGCTGCTGGTTTACACTAAGATTTTTAATTATTTTGGTTAATATGTGGAAGTCTTCATTCTCTCATTTGTAAAAAGAAATTACTCTAGTGAACATGGAATAAAATAGTGTCTGGGGAAAGTTTTGAACTATTAAAGCTGTTAAATAATGTAGGTATTACTTTTTGCTATAAAACATTCCTAATAACACAGGCCTCATTTGTGAATGTAATAAATACAAAGCCCATTCACCTAGCCCATTACACAAATCTTATCTTATAGGCCTGATTATGTATGAATTATCAATTCTAACAAAACATATTCTCCTAAGCTTCTAAGCAGTGTGCCAGGGTAATAAGTCACATTATTTCCTAGCTAAAAATCACTTAATGCAGTGGCACATGTGGAAAAAAAAGTATCTACTGTTTTACTTAAACACTATTTCTTAACTTTATCTCCAAAAGACAGAGTTGAATCTTTGTGACTGAGATACAGAAACTGAAATTTATTCAACATCCTCCTGGTGAGGGTGATGTAGTTAGTCCATGGTCTACAATCAAAGAGCCAGTTTGTAGGTGAGACAGTGAATATATTGAGAAGATACCCCATAGCACAACGACATTGAAAGACTTCTTTCCAATCCAGATTAACATGGCTTCTCTTTTTTGTAAAAGTGTCTTTTATAATTATCACAAAATGCCTCAGGCTGGGTAACTTATTAAAAAAATGAGGTTTGCTTGATTCGCGGTTTACAAAGCTGAAAATATAATTAAAGGCAGGCCTGTTGACTCAGATTCTTGTGAGGTTTTAATGGCAAATAATCTCCATTAATGGCAAGACAGAGTATGAGAGGAAATGCTGGTAGTAACCACCAGCAGGCCTACCACCTTCCAACAACGTCATAAGAGAGCCAACTTCCTAACACGTGGCCCCTTGAGAGAGACATTCAAACCCAAGCAAAGCATATTGTGTCTCCCAGGCAATGTCCTGGGCCTGGGCTTTGCTGATGCCTCTACCTTAATAGATAATAGCAGTAAAAATCACGATAAGAGACGCCAACTCTTAGACTAAGAGGAACTAAAGATGACCGTGCTGTGAACACGAAAATTTGTAGAGCAAATGCTTCAACGGAAGAGAATGGCTCAGACAAAACAGATGTCTCCAGTACGAGGCAGGGAGCCAATGCTCTTGATCCAAAGGGTCTCTCCCAAGTACTGGGTAGGAAATCTAATGGTGCAAACTTACTTTCTCTTGGATGACTTTGCCAAATGACCTATGTAGAAGCATGAGGCCCATCAATAGTGACACACACACACACACACACACACACACACACAAGAACTCAACTTCAAAATCAGCTCAGAACTTGAACAGGCATTTCTCCAAAAGAAGCCACACAAATGACTAACATCACCGGGCAGTGGTGGTGCATGCCTTTAATCCCAGCACTTGGGAGGCAGAGGCAGGCAGATTTCTGAGTTCGAGGCCAGCCTGGTCTACAGAGTGAGTTCCAGGATAGCCAGGGCTATACAGAGAAACCCTGTCTCAAAGGAAAAAAAAAGACTAATGTCTCCTCATTGGAGAAATGCAAATCAGAGCCACAATGAGCTGTCACCTCACACCTGCTCAGGTGTCAACTAAAGATGATTAGCACACATTAAGTATTCATTATCTTTGTTGACGTCACGAAGTTGTGTGTACCCATGCAAAGAACGCTAGATACTAGACAATCTTAACATGTTCCCTGTCCTCAAGGAGTTTGTCCAACCCAGGAGGGAGACAAGGAAATGAATTCCATTAATAGCATAATCTTCAATAAAGGGAGTCTGCATGCCAGCTCTACAATGCATCAGCTGCTCAATCGAGCAGTTTGTCGAACTTAACATGGACTTTGCATCACCTTTGCATGAAGATCATTAAACACACACAATGTCCTTGTTAACATGTCTCATAGGTGCTGTGAGAAAGATGGTATCCAAATAAACTCAGAGATGGGTATTGGTTTTGTACAGAGAATCTAGGAAGGAAGTGGGGCCAGAGCTGAGTGTTGAAGGACCCTTGGGGATAAGAAAAAAGAAAAAAAAAAGCATGCTAACGTTCTGAACAAGGCATGATGCAGACAGGGATGTGCATTTGTGTCAGCCTGGAAGCCTTGAGGAGAGTGGAGCAGACGTATGTGCGAGCATATCGGATTGCAAAAGTTAAGGAAGTAGTGATGGGAGGTTTCCTCCAGGACCAGTGAGTCTGTAAGAGCCTTAGACTGTAAGAAAACCCTCCCCAGCAGAGGAATGGCAAGAGCAGACTTGTGTTTTGACATGTTGGGAATAATCAGTTTAATCTGACTGAATAAAAATAGCTATGACTTTTGGAGGCGGGGTTAGCACTTATAAAAGCGGGCAAAGCCTATGAATGTTTTCCCAGCTAAACGACTCTTCAACCAATTTCCATTGCTGATTTAGGATACTTGCACAGATGTGAGAGCACGCGCTCTGGTTATTTATTTATTTATTTATTTATTTATTTATTTATTTATTTCTGCCTGATGGAATCTCATTTCTGTTCTGAATTCCTTATATCCTTTTGTTTGTCCTCATTGGTGTTTACCCCACCTGTCAATTTAGGATAATCTGCGATTTTAATGTGTTTTCCCCCTTTCCAGATCATTATTAAATGTGCTAAATAAAACCAGAACCATCTCTGCCTCTGGCACTTCCTCCCTAAACACTTCTACTAGTGCAACGCGCTGATGGTTGTTGGCAGGATATCTCTAAATTCCTCGCAACTTCCTTACTCTCTCTAGTCCATATCTGTGAAGGAATTAAGCAGGCAGAGGAATGTTTTTCTCTTTAACTGGACAGGATCTAGGTCCTCTAGCTTGGTTCTGTAAGCCCCACTCTCCTTTCCTGACTTAATCTACCACAAATAAACATAGAAGAGGCCCAAATGGGCATGTCGTCTCTTGTTAAATACTTACCAATCATCAGGCTTAAAAAGAAGGCTTAAAAAGTTTCTCCACCCCCATCATAGATATAGTGATTGGACAGAAAAGAAAATGGGAGGAGGGAAGGAGGGAAGAAGGAAAAGAGAGAGGAAGGGAGGGAAGGAGGGAGGGAAGGAGGGAAGGAGAGAGGAAGGGAGGGAGGAAAGGAGGTGGGTGGAGAATACAGAATCAGACACTAGGCTTGTCCTGAGGCAATCTCACTATGCTGCCCAGGCTGGCCTCAAACTCTCAATCCCCTGCCTCAGCCTCCTGAATAACTGAGGGCTTTCATAACACAGCCACTCCTGTGCTAGACTGCTCCCAGTCAGGGCACAGTAGGACAGTAGAGAGAAGGCTTAGTGAAACTCACCAATAGCATAGCCATCAGGGGAGATCATCTAAGGAGCCAGGTTGAATGTGAAAAGACATCAGACCAGGCAGGGAGCTCCTGTCTGTCAAGGCCACTGGCTGTTCAGAGACTGCCCTCCCTGTGCCCTGCACTGGGGTATCCTAGGCTTCGTGAGTGGAACCAATCTCCAGGTGCTTCTCAGGCAGGGGTCAAGCAGCCACCTGGGAGCCAGGAAGCCTTTGACTCTCCCATGCTCTCTTACCCTCATGAAAGCAATGCAGAAAGGGCAGCTTTAGGGGTAAGCTCTCAGAGGCAGCCATGATTAACTCAACTGGCTTTATCCTTAGTTTGACCAACATCCTAAGGCACGGACACCTCACCAGGCAGGCAAGAGACAACGTTTCTTCTGAATGACCATAGTTGCCCCAGTTCCTAGAATGCTCCAGAGGAAATCAGTGTGGGCCTAGACATGCTTTTATCCACATAGCTGCTGGCAGGCAACTTTCACTGTGCACTTGACTTGGGAAGAATCTTGGAGTGGAAGTGGTTGTTTTAGGATCTGCTACTAAATACCTTCTGTTACTCAGTCAACTCAGACAAAGCCTGGTAACTTCATATAGTTTCTTGAAGACCCCTTTCCTCAACATAATTGGATTAAAAATTAAATTCACCACACATTAAATTTAGGAAACACATTCAGATTATAGCACCATCTAAGCATTGGGTAGTCTGGTAACTCTAAGGAACGTAAAATGATGAATGACTAACATTGTCTAAAGGATGCTAAAATGTATAGCTGGGCGGACCAATTAGGAAGAGGAAGAAGGAATCCAGGGTATTGTTACTTTTCTTGCTGTGGAAATAAAATGTCTGACAAAAACAACTCAAGGAAGGCAAGGGAAGGAAAGCTGTCTTCTGGCTGTCTGTATGAGGAGACAGTCGCTGCACAGAGAGCATTGGTGACAGGGGCTTGTGTTGTGTGACGTCAAATCTGTGAGGAAGCAAAGAGAGAGATTAGCGTTGTACTTGGCTCACTTTCTCCTAAATTCTGTAGGACTCCAGCCTGGGGGTGGTGGGGCGGTGGGGGGTGGTGGGGGTGGTGTCACTGAGGCGCAGGGAGTGTTTTCCCTCCCCCGACTTTTATAGAAACCTCCTTAATAGACACTCTAATGGGTATGTCTCCTAGATGACTCCAAACCCTGTCAGATTGGGGACAGATCAGCACTTTTTCTCCCCCAAACCTAAAAATGGCCTCTCAGAGAGGGTTCTTGTTGTCATGTGATTATTATTACTGACTAAAGGCTTAGAAGCAGATAGCTAAAACTCATACTTACCAATCTTTCCGCCTTGCCCCATTATACAAATGATCTCATTCTGTCCTTCTCTGACAGAGAATCAGGATCTGAAACAGAGTCGGCCCTCCCAAGTGGTGCCACAGTTTTCTGAGTGGGTTATCTTGAAACCTCGGACAGTGTTTAAAGACTGGCCATCCTACCCAGTCCACAAGCTTCTAAGTTACCGCAGGTAACTCTGCATGGACACAGGGCTCTCTCCAGCTCCTAACAACTTTTAAAGCTGAGTTTTAGTGGGCCAGAAAAGGAGAATAAGACAGGAAGCCCACTCCTGTCCCCTTCACTAGGCATCAGAGAGATTCCAGATAAGCCTTCTAGGTGGCAATCAATGAGAGGCAGATCTAACCCTCTGATTCCTGTTGTAACCAGAATTTTGTCATGTCAGGCTATTTCTAGTCGTTGGTAAGTTATTTGGGCTCAATGTCTCCAGAGTTTTTTTTAAAGCATTAAAAAAAAAAAAAAAAAAAACAATAGTCCCTCAAGACCATTTCTTTAAACTCTTCTCTGTAAAGTTGCTAATCCAATGTCCTGTACTGGTGACCAGTCATTTTCCACCCGAGGCTGTCTACTCATTAATACTCCATGACAGTTTTGAGAGCTCAGGTGCTGGTTTCCATGGGCAAGTGTCTGGAACAGCCGACGCTATGACCCTTGGGAAGATGGAAGGCTTGGCCACTCAAGTGTATCCTCCCCTTGAGTTATCATTGCAGATTCCCGATCTGCCCACAGAGCTGGCTTCTCCCGGGGCTGTCGGCTATAGTTTCTCATTTCCTGTTTTGCTTTGGAGGGCTTGCTCTCCCATCTGGGGTGTGAGCAGCCGTGACTTTACAATGATGTCATCGCCAGGAGATGTGCAGTCCTCACAGAGAACCTTCTCCTTTTCAAGCACAAGCTTGGCTGTGTCTTTGTACGAAGAAGGTAGCGCAATTTGCGTGTGATCTCCCTGTTTCTTTAAATGCTGCCTTTCTCCCTTCTCATAAGCACCACTTCTGTAGCAGAATCTAAAATATTCCCCATGGAATTACCTCCACAAACAAACACACTCCAGTAAGTAGCCCTTTCCAGGGGTCATTGGAACTAAATGAACAACAGAAAAATCCTCGTGGCTCTTATTACTGATGGCGACCTAACATTACCCTTGAATGAGGAAGTATCAGCACCTCAGGGCATCACCCTGGTTAGAGAGACACCTTCAGTTTGATTATAGCCTCTTTTATTTTCAATGGCGGAAACTTTACAGCTACATAACAAAACGCTTTATTGCAAAACCTTAGGCTGCCTTCTCTCTTTCCAATTATAAGGAGTATATCTTCGCCTTCTCAGCATTGGGGAAGCAGGGAAAGCAAGAGATCATTAAGTAGGGAGAAGTGATTTATTTTTATCATAGGTAGTTTGGATTATGGTGCTTGTCAAGGCATTGAGGAACAGAACTAAACAGTAAAGTTTTAGAGGAGGGGCCAGGTCATGGTCACATGTAACAGTTCTGTGGGTTTGCAGCCCCTGCTTCCTTAGCCATCTCTCACAGCACAGTTTCCAAGCTACCCAGAGACCACTGTCTAAATAAGACTGACTATTACAAGGTGAAGAACAGAGTTTCCCGGGTAATGTCACCGATTGTTTTTTTTCACTGTGAGAATCTTCCCCAGGCACTAGCGCTGTTTTAAAGACAGAAAGGTGACCATATTTTTATGACATCTTTTTTTTTTTTTTTTCTCCTGTTCCTTTCTTGGTCTGAGGTTGGAGCACAAGAACAAAATAGCTCTTTTTGTTCATTGTACCAAGAAATTCCCTCCTGGATCTATCAAGTGTGACTGTTCACCTAGCAAATGGCTTGGACATATCCAGACATAAACACCATATGAATAAAACATTCTGCAATTGTGGGATACAGTTATGTTTGTTTTTTTTCAAAGACAAGGTGCTCCGCGCTGTTCGACGTTCTCTGCAGACATCCGTGACAATCATCCTGAGCAGTGGCACCTTACATTATTAACAAAATAAAAAATAATTTTAATTATCTCAGTGAACTATGTCTATTGTGGCAGCGCATGCATCATATTAATTTGAAGAGTTTTATTTAACCATTAGTGAAACCATCACTGTACTCTAGAGATGTCTGGGTTCAATTTAGCATTGTGAATTGTTTTTTTTTTTTCTTTCTTCTTTTCCTTCTTAAAGGTTGAGCAAATGTTTTCCATGTTTCACACACAGCATTATTTGCTGCCTTCATTTCTGTGACCTCTAATATGAAGTACTTTAAAATGAAGAGGATTGTTAGTGACATCCCAAAGTTGTACTGATAACCAGAAGTTGCACAATATAAGCACATCTGTGTATTATGACTTGCTTCTATACCTACAAAGAAAACCACTCCTAAAATGAAATTAAGTTGGGCCACACAGAACGGTAGAGGCAGAGATTAACACCTTAGTTTATACACACAGGCTGGAGAAGCAGGAAGAACGGATCTGGTTTATGAGTAGACCTCCACTGCCCCACACCGTTGTGAGTTTTTAAGGCGTCTGCCTTCCAGGCCCCTGTAGAGGCTTTAATACCTCATTGCCCTGGGCACTGACCCAGCAGAGATTTCCCTGGTCACCAACAACCTACAGCCATTTGCACTCATTGACACCATAGCAACTAATTGGTCTTCACGACCTGCAAACTTTCATCAGGTCACTGTGAGGTACCCTGTAAAGTTCCTCAAGTCGGCTGGTTGGATTGCTGGTCCCTGATAGCAAGACTGCTGGGTATCCTTCAGGTGAGAAGCCTCAGGTCTAGCCTGACTTTGAAAGACCATTTTGTGATTGGCTACAAAAGGGTGAGCCAAAACACACCAATCTAGCTTCTAGAAAGATCGCTAAATTGTACTGAGCTGTTTCTATCCAGTAGACCTGATGCTACATAGGGTGTGAGCTGAGCTGTGTGTGATGCAAGTTATTCTTCTTTTAATCTTTATAATCCCAAATTAAACCCAAGAAGCAAGGTATGGAGTAATTAAGGAGCAGAGCGGAGCCAGGGTGTCTGAGGCAAACCCTGTACTTGCTAACCAGGTCCAGGATTTTAGCATGTTACACAAGCTCTCTGTGAAAGTACATGATGGTTTTACAGAGTGCTCACAAGTCAGTGGCCACCGTGCCCATCGTCATAGCTCTAGTTGCGACTCCTAGGACCAAGGTCTGGAAAAGATTTTGCATTCCCCTAAAGATGTGTGATCATTATTAGTGGAAGAGCAACTCTAAGTGGTATGTGAGCAAAACTACTTTAATTCAATATTGTGTGCTTTCATACAAAACCAATAAACTGGAAACTTGTGCTGGCGAGATGGCTCAGCAGGTAAAGGATCCTGTTCCCAAGTCTGAAAAGTTGTCCTCTGACACACACACACACACACACACACACACGCACCAAATAAAAATTTAATAAAAATAAGAATTAAAACGTTAACCATTTAACTCTCATATGATTTACATCTTTCCATGTATTGTGTTCCTTAGATTGAGGTCAAGTAAAACAATCACTTGAAAGAGCAGAATTATAAGGGCTGGAGACATGGTTCAGTGTTACAGTACTGGTTGCTCTTCTAGAAAACCCAAGTTGAACTCCTAGCACCTGGCAACTCACAGCCATCTCTAACTCTAGTTCCAGGGGATGCAGTGTTGTCTTCTGCCGTCTGCAAGCATAGGGTGGACTTCTGTAACAGCGCTATATGTGTGGAAACAAGCAGTGGACAAGGTGGAGAAGTACGTAGCGTGTTCATGGATGGCAGAACACTCCTCTGGAATACACTGACTTTTGAATCCAACTTCACTGTCTTTATGGGAGTGAGCGTTTTGTTGTTGTTCTGTCTCTATGGTCAAGGTTCAAGTAATTAATGAAACTGAGTAATGCACACACACAAGACACCCAGGACTGCTTGATATTGATGTAAGTGTTCTTCCCTCAAACAAGGCAAGGTTTATTGAATAGATCATTGAACAGAAAGATCCAAGAGAGAAATTAGACATAAACACTCCCTGATTGGTCTGGTAGGACTCCTAAGAAGGTGTTTAAATATCTAAGTTCGGGGTGGGGTGGAACTGCCCGCCACTGGAGCAAACCGGAAAGCAGAGTCTCTGAACAGGTGACCAGGAAGGCCTTCCTGGTGAAACAGTGAAACCGTGGGAGCCAGGGCTACTCACCAGAATCCTCCCAGTGGTGTGGCCAGAGTGTTACACCGGTGTCTTTCCACCATGGTGACAATAGTTTCATCCAAGAAGGCCCGGGGAGGGAGCGGACGAGATGCAGAGACAAAGCCATCTCTTCCTGATCTGCCACAGACTAGTTGTTGAAGTCTGCTCCAGGTTCTTGGATCTGTGCGGTAATGAGCATGCCAAGTTGGATCCGAGTTGTCCACACCCTGGTGCTGAGACTTGTTTGCCTTAGAGTGTAGACAGAATTTTAACTCTGTTCTACCTGGTAGCCTAGTTGATGGTCAGATCTGTGAGACCCTGGCCAGGTTCTTGATTTATAGAGCTGTGTGAGACAGCTGTCTCTGTGTGTTAAGCTTCTGAGTCCATGATTGTTTTTTGATGCTATTGCATAGAGAGTTAATCTAATGAAAGGACAAAGTCAGGCTGGAATCCAGTTCAGGTGCAGCTCTGTTCACTCGCCCACCGCCTCCTCTGTTCCTAGCTGTGATTGATTGTGCATTTGTACTTTTGCCTCTGCAACTTGCAACTATGACTGATTATACGTTAAGACAAAACCCTCCACTGCCATTTCCCCTCTCAGATTCTGTTTCTAGTATGGGGACTAGAGATTAAAGTAGGAAGAAAGAAGCTAGGAAGATCTCCTCTCCGACATGTAAGTTACCTGTCACGTAAGCAAGAAGACCTGAGCTTGGATCCACAGTACCCTACATAAAAGCCAAGTGTTTATCTTTAACTCCAGCCGGGAGGTGAAGGCAGCAGAGACAGAGGCAGACAGACAGACGGACAGACAGAGACAGATCTCTGGAGCTCATTGGCTATCCAAATCTATTCAAATTAACAAGCTTTGCTTGCAGTTAGACACCCTGTTTTTAAAAATCAGATGAAAAGGGCCTCGAGAGATGGCTCAGTGGTTAAGAGCCTGGACTGCTCTTCCAGAGGTCATGAGTTCAAATCCCAGCAACCACATGGTGGCTCACAACCATCTGTAATGAGATCTGATGCCCTCTTCTGGTATGTCTGAAGAGAGGGAGGGTGTACTCATATACATAAAGCAAAGAAACAAATATTTTTTTAAAAATAAGATGAAAAACAATCAAGAAAGACACCTGATGCCAATATCTTACCAATATCTTATCCCCCCCACACACACACATACATAACACACACACACACACACACACACACACACACACACACACACACCACAGAGCAGAAAGGACATATGTATAAATAGGTTTTACTTCCTTATTCCAGATCAAATAAGTACTGTTGTAGAAAATAAGCCATCACCAAGAAGGAGCTTTGCGAAATGACGACTTGCCACTGTTCAGTGGCTCTGGGCTAGTGTGTATTTCTCTCTCACACACTCTGGCACCCCATGCCCTTCTGGGTCTGCATTGTCAATGTGCACTATAACACACATGTTTTCCCAGGTTGTTCAATACTCTTTGACAACATCCTTGCTGACTTTGTAATGCTTCTGACACGCTATTTCATTTTACATTTATAATTCAAGTTATTTGATCCATCTGGATGGGACAGAATTTAAAGGGACCGTGAGCACTTCTGACCCGCTAGGGGCCTGGGTAAGTGACAGGCACTTCATTCTGAACCCTTTTCCCACTTGAGGAACGTGACCGATAATCTTTCGAGAAGGCAGAGTCTGCTTTGGAATCAGACATGGGTCTGACAAGGCACCAAAGTTCTTCATTTCTGCAGGCGTAACGCTCATCTGGAGTTTCACCTCTGATTACACTCCAGACCGGCAGGAACTATTTCAGGCCGACATAAGAGTCAATGAGAGCGACTTTGGACTGAAGGCTTCAGCAAGAGCTAAGTTAGTAATAACAGAGCGGCGACAGACGGCAGGAGAAGGCGGCTCCTGCAATGGACTCACAAGAGGATCTGTGTAAGAGTACACAGCCTCAGTGTGAGGGTTGGGATGAAGTGTCCCCACGGGCTTGGTCACTTGAATGCTTGCTCCTGGTCTGTGGCACTGTTTGCATAGGGCTGGGTGGTGTGGCCTAGGTGGAGGAAGGATGATCCGGAGACTCTCGAAAGCCACAGACCGTTCCGTTTCTTGTCTCTGTTTCCTGCTCGCTGCTTGCCATGAGAGCCCTCAGCTGTTCCTGCCAGCACATGTAGTCCTCGCTGCTCTGTGGTACTCCCTGCTCTGTGATACTTGGTGCTCTGTGGTATTCGCTGCTCTGTGGTACTTGCTGCTCTGTGGTACTTGGTACTCTGTGGTACTTGGTGCTTTGTGGTATTTGGTGCTCTGTGGTACTTGGTGCTCTGTGGTACTTACTTGCTCTGTGGTACTTGGTGCTCTGTGGTACTTGGTACTCTGTGGTACTCCCTGCTCTGTGGTACTTGGTGCTCTGTGGTACTTGCTTGCTCTGTGGTACTTGCTGCTCTGTGGTACTCACTGCTCTGTGGTACTTGCTGCTCTGTGGTACTCGCTGCTCTGTGGTACTCGCTGCTCTGTGGTACTCCCTGCTCTGTGGTACTCGCTGCTCTGTGGTACTCGCTGCTCTGTGGTACTCGCTGCTCTGTGGTACTCCCTGCTCTGTGGTACTCCCTGCTCTGTGGTACTTGCTTGCTCTGTGGTACTTGCTGCTCTGAGGTACTTGCTGCTCTGTGGTACTTGCTGTTCTGTGGTACTTGGTACTCTGTGGTACTTGCTGCTCTGTGGTACTCGCTGCTCTGTGGTACTTGCTGCTCTGTGGTACTTGCTGCTCTGTGGTACTTGTTTGCTCTGTGCTTCCTCACCATGCCGCTGACAGAGTGTGGGTCTCCTTTCTCCCAGGGGTCATTGGCCCACTGGCAGAATAGATGACGAGGGTTTCAGATGGCCTGTGAGTAGGAACAAACTGACCTCATTTAGGATCAGCTTCTGGGAGACAGATGGACTCTATTTAGGATGAATCAAGGGTTATCCAGTTTTGGGGGGGGGTGTTTAAATACCCAGGGTGGGTAGAGGTCATTGACTGAAGACAATGGTACTGGGGTGCCTCATTAGCATGTGGGAGGCATCCCAGGAATCTCAGGTGTTTGCTGGATGGGTTCTTACTGGGAGAAAGGAGGCTGGACCTGTGATCTAACCAAGGCAAAGTGACATATGCAGGTAGAGGGCATAGGGGTTTGGGGACAAGGTCAGAGGACAAGGTTTTACAAGCCCTGCTGGTAAAAGGAGCCCCATTTTGCACCAAGCTTGGACTTTCCAGTAATGTCGGACTTCTACCTTAATTAGCGGTGTTTCCCCACGATGGAGGTGGACTATAACCCCTCCGAAACTGGAAACCCCAAGGAAAGCCTTCCTTTCATAAGTTGCCTCGATCATGATGTTTATTTATCGCAGCAATAGAAAAGCAGTAATGTAGAATTTAAAGCATCTATTTCCTCCATCAGGAAATTTCAAAATTCACTGATACTAGTGACAGAGATATAGTCAGTCTGCAAAGACTTTGGTGAGGCTGTCTTCAACCATCCTGATTGTGACTCCAGAAGATTGTTCCTCTAGGTTGACTTGTATCCCTCACAATGATATGTCCAGGTCCAGAATTAGTTAATTAGTACTATTCTAATACTACTAGAATAGAATTAGGCTTAATACTATTCTAATACTTTATTTCGTTTCATGACTTAAAACAGTTTCTGTACATCGTAGCAAAAAGACAAGACAGAGCAGCTTCATCCATGGTGGCAGATGGTGACAGATCAGGAAGCAGGGGCTGGGACTCACAGCCAGAGGCTAGGCAGGTGGGCATGTGACAGAATATTCCAATTCACCCCAAGTGACCAATTTCAGCCAGTGAGGTCCCACTTCCTATTGGTTCTCCAGAGTCCCTAAATATTGCCAACAGTGTTGGAACAGGCATTCAAAAGAGAAGCCTACGCAGAATGCCTCAGACTCAAACTGTGGTAAGTTCTGACTCCAGGATCCAAGAACATAACTGTTTGGAAACAAGCTCTCTGTAGTTGTAATTAAGTAGAAATAGGGTGCTTGGTTAGAATAGAATCTGTATCTAATTGAGTTGTATCTTTTTAAGGGAAGGGACATGGAAAACACAAAGCTCCCCCTACCCCGAATATAGATTGGGCAAATGATAGCACAGGCAGAGATAACAAGGACTACACACTATATCTAGAAGCTAAGCAAAGGTGCCAAAAAGGTGCTTCCAGAAGCACCCAAAGGAACCTACCTGCTCATACCCATATCCTCCTTGGTCTCCAACTTTCTAGCACACAGAACTTCAAGGGAATACATTTCCGGTTGTGGCATTTATGTTGGTAAACCTGAGAAACTAACACAGCTATCTAACTGTAAAAGTTGTAAGATTGGTAGACACATTGATCACAGATTAGGCAGTTTTTAGCAGAGAAATTAGAAGAAAACGCTATTAAAGTTTAATTCAGAAGAAGCCAAGACACAAATAAGTGATAGGAAAAACCTGAAAGCCTTATCATTAAAAACTGGGTGGCGCTCTGTGGTGGTTTGAATCGTTTGGCCCCCATAGACTCATGGTCGGCCCATGGGGAGTGGCACTATTAGGAGGCGTGGCCTTGTTGGTAGAAGTGTGTCAGTGCGGGAACAGGCTTTGAGGTCTTACTTATATGTTCAAGCTACAAGCTGTGCCTAGTATTGCATCAAGATGTAGAACTATTGGTTCCTCCAGCATCATGTCTGCCTACATGCTGCCATGCTTCCCACCATGATGGATGGAACCCCTGAACCTTTAAGCCAGCCCCAATGAAACGTTGTCCTTTATAAGGGTTGTCATGGTCACGGTGTCTCTTCCCAGCAATAAAGTCCTAACTAAGACACTCTCAAAAGTCATTTAATGTCTCTAGGGCAGGAGATCTAATTCCATACAATAGGAGAGACTGGATTAGACAGTTGAGGTGTTCCTTTTGAATACTATTGTCCTGTATCTATCATTAAGTTCCCAGTTCAGGTAGATTCTGGGAAGCTAAGAAGCATCTCTGGAAATAATGACAATACAATACTTCATGGTTTGGGGGAAGCTCAAGACATTTTTCTCTATAATACACTAGTCATCTTTACACTGTGATACAAAACACACTTTGTCACCCTTTGAAGAATAAAGAAACAGAGACGTGAGAGAGTGAAAAGGAAAAGATGACTCAGGGTTGGGATTTCGCTCAGTTGGTCAAGAACTTACCTGGTGTGCATAATCCCCAGGACTACTTAAGACAGAAATGGTGGTGGGTGCCTTGGAAGGCAGATCAGAACTTCAAGGTTACCCGTAGTTACATAGCAAGCTTAAATTTGAGGCCAGAGTGGACCAAATGAGACCCTGTCTCACACTCACATACTCAGACAGTAGAGTCCTGAATGAGACAAGACAAACTAGTGACTAATGAAGAGCGTAGAAAGGTCAGTGGGAGATGCAGAACATTTTCCCACTCCCCTACTTGCATTTAATTTCTTCACTTTGCCTCCCCCTTCCTCCCCTCCCCCTCCCCCTCTTCTTTTCCCTATCCTTCCTCCACTAAATTTCATTGCCCCTATTTATAAAAATACATTTTGATTATGAAAACATTTAAAAAGTTAGTCACCGGAATGACTGAGAAAGTAAGTAGGTGATGTTCTTCCTTAGAGTTTTCCTCGTAGGCCAAGCGACTAGGACATCATCATAGTAAACACACTATCCTCTCAGTCTCGTATCACTGTCCTTTCGGCCTGACGGAATGGAAGGGAGCAGCCATCAATGGAAATATTTCACCCAGGGAAACAAACCGCAGAGCTGTCAAATCGACTTCCCGAGAGTTGAGCTTCATTTCATTCTTTAGAAAAAGCCAATCCGTGGGCTGTCGTACTCTTTCAGAAGAGACATTCCCAATGTGCTTCAAGAACGAACTGACACTGCGCCTTTTCTTTATATTATAGCCGCATTCCTTGGAGTGCTTTTACCTAGAAAGTGGAGCATGTAACCACCAACGTAGACAGGTCTGCACTCAAATACCAGCTCGCCCGGCTGCCTGAGCCTCTTGATGGCTGTCATACACTGGTCTCCTTTGCTCCTGTGCCTGAAGCAGCTTAAGAGAGGAAGGATGTATATGGGCTCATTGTTCAGGGGACCGCAGTCTGTTAAGGAAAGCATCTGGGGTGATGGGAGCTTGCAGCTGAGTCTCCTCACATCATGGCAAATAAGGAGCCTGACAACACATGGCCGAGTCAGAACTAGAGACACCATCTTGAACCGTAAGTCCAGCTCTTTCTTCTTTTCTATGGGTTCCCAGACTTCCCAAAACAGTACCACACACCGTGGACTAACTGTTCAAACACATGAGCTTTGGGGTGGATGTTTCACATTCTAACCATAAAGCCACCTTTAAAACAAATCTTATTTAGAAAGAGCATCCTCACTTGTACACACCGAGCTGTGGAATCTATGCAGATAAAAGTTCTTTGTTTAAAAGCTGCCACCCAGGAATTTCATTCTTTCATTTGGCTTTGAAGAGCGGCTAGCTGGTGGTGATCTCAGCTGGTTTTTCCCACTCGGACACAGTTAACTATCCCAAATGACACACCCCCTAAACAATCAGAAATCCCTTTAGGCTTTGAGAGCATGAGACTCAAAATACAGAGCCCAAACACTATTACAAAGTGCATCAGTGGGAGCGCCAGTGAGCTTGCCTGCGGGACTGCACCTCGCCCACACTTCAGCTGCCAGCCACGAAAGGCAGCAGGCGACGCTCAAGACCAAGTTAGCCTTACTACACAAAGTTATTGCTGTAATGAGCAACTGCACTTTGGTATGAGATATGAAACAGGACAAGTGGGCTGGCCAGATGGCTCAGCAACTAAGGACCACGTCCGTCAAGCCTGGTGACATAAACTGGATCCATGAAACCCACACGCGGTGGAAGGAGAAAGCCTATTTCTGCAAATTGTCCTTTGACAGCCAGACCCGTACCAAGGCATGTGTGCATAGACATGTATACACACACACAGTGCATGTCCATGTGTGAGTATGTGTGTGTGTGTGTATGTGTGTATGTGTGTGTGTGTGTGTGTGTGTGTGTGTGTGTATGTTCAGGTGTGAGTGTAAGTGTCCATGTGTGTGTATATGTGCATGTCCATATATGAGTGTGTATACGTATGTGTGTGCATGTCCATGTGTGAGTGTGTATATGTGTGTGCATGTGCATGTCCATGTATGAGTGTGTGTATGTGTGTGTGTGAATGTGCATGTCCATATGTGAGTATGTATGTATGTATGTGCATATGTGTGCATTGTATATCCATGTGTGAGTGTATATATGTATGTGTACATGTGCATTCCCATGTGTGAGTATATTGTGTATGTGTGTGTATGTGTGTGTGAATGTGCATGTCCATGTGTGAATGTGTATGTGTGTATGCATGTATATACATGTACATGTGTGAGTGTATGTGTGTGTGCATGTCCATATGTGAGTGTGTGTGCACATGTGCATGTCCATGTGCAAGTGCGTATGTGTGTGTATGTGTGTGCGTGTGTGCGCACGCATGTATGTGTAGAAGCAGACAAAGAAAGAGGGAAATGTAAAAAAAAATGTAAAAACTTGACAAGGGGGTACTTAGCTAAAAGACCCTGATTGGTGGTGGGAGTGGACTCAGGAACTCCTAAGTTACTAGCCTACGTGATCCATGTGGAAGTGTTCTACCTGAATCCTTTGACCAGCACCTCAGAGAAGCATTTATAAATATTTGCTGATGTGTGAACGAAAGCATCGGCACCTATACTTTACCAGTAGGAAAAGGAAATTGGCAGGTACACACTTTAATGATGACTTACGCATCTGTGAGCAGCGGAATGGTGGAGGGCTGGGGTGCTAGGTAGGTGGAGAGAGCTGAGTTAAGAATAAGGGGAGGGGACAGCGCTGCTCTTTCTGCTTCAGTGCTTTAACCATTGCCATGATACCAAGCCAGATACACATCCTACTTCAAAGGTTTCTGTAGCACCCTTAGTAATTTTCAGTAAATGTTAGCTATTACTATTATTGCTATTATTATTATTATTATTATTATTATTATTATTATAGAATGGGTAATGGGTTCAGAAGTCTTGCAAACTAAAAGCATATTCCTAAAGCACATCTAAGAACAAAAGCACATGACCATTAAAGAAACACTCAGTAGATGTATCCAATTTATCCAACCAGCTTGGTGCCCTTAACGACTTTCTATTTCCCCATAATCTGCACTGTAGACTCTTTATTAAAGGCTCCCTATGCCAGAGCAACTGCTTTGTACCACCTCTTGAGTGCATCCAAGAAAAGCAGGCCTCTGTTGAGTTGGGCTTCTCAGGCCTGGGGTGGGCACTGAGGTAGGTCAGGAAACCCTTAGGTATAATGGTGATAATAATACCCATCAATTACTGAAAGCTTGCTGCGTCCTGCAGTTCCACTGAGTACTTTATGTTCACTATTTTATGGACTCCCACAACAACCTCACTAGCATAAACAATGAACACATCCATTTTCCCCGTGGAAACGCCAAAGCTCGAAAGATGAATCAACCTTTCCCGAGATCGTCTGTCCTGTTCGGAATGGAGAGTAGTGATTGGACTCTTCTTCACCACAGCCAGACAGAGGGGGAACTCACTGAGAAGTGCAGGTTCAACCTTCTTGTAGTGAAAGTGATTCAGAACATGGAGCTATGAGAGACCCCAGAAGCAGCTCGACTACCGTTTAGATTTCTAACTTTGATCATGCCCTGTCATGTCCTGAGAGCTGCCTGCGTGGCAGACTTCAGCAAGCATAGAAACCATTGTGGAGACTCTGGACTTTGAGGCCTGGTTCTAGACCACAGCTATGCTTTTGTTAAGCACTGAATTGCAGAGAGCCATCATTGACCCACTGCGAATTACTACCAATGGTTTGTCTTCTTGTCCTGTGGTGACATTGGACCTCATGAATACAGAGTTTCTGGAGTTTCCCCTACATCATTGTCTTCAGGATGTACATCAGACATATTTTCAAATATCTTAATATGTTAAGGACTTCTCAATATCACTCAGCGTCATTGAGATTGATATCTGAGGAAACAAGTAGAAGCTCCACTGGATACGAATATCCACTGGGGCTGACATTGCCGTAGAAAGTGACTTAAGGTAAGAAAATATACTGAGCTGGAGAGATGGCTCAGCGGTTAAGAGCACTGACTGCTCTTCCAGAGGTCCTGAGTTCAAATCCCAGCAACCACATGGTGGTTCACAACCATCTGTAGTGAGATCGGGTGCCCTTTTCTGGTGTGTCTGAAGACAGCTACAGTGTACTTACATATAATAAATTAATCTTAAAAAAAATAGAAAGAAAATATACTGAGAGAGTCTCCCAGAGTAGAATTATGAATACAGTAGCAAGAGGGCATGCATACCCAGCATCTCTGCATGTGAACTACTAAAAGTTTGGATGTGTAATCAGTCACCAGTTACAAACAATTAACTAAGGCTGGCAATGCACATCTACAGTCACGGGACTCTGGAGACTTAGGCAAGAAAATCTATAGCCTCAAGGCCAGCCTAAGCTACACTGTAAGTTTGAGGTCAGTCTGGACTACTTAATGAGATTCTATCTCAAAGAAACAAACAAATAAACCAAAAAAATAATGGATCTGGAGAGATGGTTCAGCAGTTAAGAATCCTTGTCACTCTTCTGGAGGACCCCCGTTCTATTATTAGTCCCACAAGCGTCTAGAACTCCAGTTCTATGGAATCCAGTGCCCTTTTCTTGCCTTGGCAGACATAAAGCAGACAAGCAATAAATAGATATGCATGCAGGTAACATACTCACATGCATAAGGAATAAGTAAGTGATAATAAATAATTTAATGAATAATTTAAAATATTAAAACAAATGAACAAAAGTGAGAACTGAGGATGGCAGAGATGCCTGTAGCACTGGCCCCTGGGGGGAGGGGCAGGAGGAAGAGTTCAGAGTCATCCGTGGCTACATAGCACCTTCAAGACCTTTGGCTTCATGAGATACTGTCTTCAAAAGAGGAAGAAGGGAGAGAGGGAGGGGAGGAGGGAGGGAGGGAGGGAGGAAGGGAGAAGGAAGGAAGGAAGGAAGGAAGGAAGGAAGGAAGGAAGGAAGGAAGGAAAGGAAGGGTATGGAAAGGAAAGGAAAGGAAAGGAAAGGAAAGGAAAGGAAAGGAAAGGAAAGGAAAGGAAAGGAAAGGAAAGGAAAGGAAAGGAAAGGAAAGGAAAGGAAAGGAAAAGAGGAGGGACAGAAGAAATGAAGGATTTGATACCTTGTATTATCTTCTAATGGTTCTATGACTGATTTTATGATAACTAGGTATCTCCTATTGAGTAATACTGATTGATATGAACATTTGTTATGCCTGTGGAGTAACTACTGTTACTATCCATGTAACCATGCAATCATCTATGCTATATATTTTTATATCATGCCATTGTATAGACAGGCGAGAACCTGGACTCATTATCAGACTGTATGTCTGCTATTGCCTCCATAGAATCAGTTTCTAGCCCAGGCAAGTTGAAGGGAATTCTTGATCCCATCACGACACTTCAGATCCTTGCCAATCAAATGTCATGTGTCAGAACCTCAGGTATGACAACACAGTTTTAGGTGGACAGGATAATGGACATTGCTTACAAATATTTTGAAGGCATATTAAATTTCTTTACCTCTCAAAGAAATACCACGATGTCTCTTAGCTAAGGCTGAAGGATATATGTATATATATATACATATATATATATGTGTGTGTGTGTATATATACACATATGTATATATACACATATATAATATATGTGTGTATGTATAATATATATATATATATATATATTGCATTTAAAAGATAGAACCTATATCACAGACTGTATACCATTCATAAGACTCAAAGACTCATTAGAGAGTTCAGGAAGGAAGTTAGCCTTATGTCTCCCAGGTAGAGAGGATCTACCAGTAGAATTTATCATGTAAGAGAGACCACAAGTTCACACATTTATCTTACAACCTTGACAGCTTAGACATAGGATCAAATCTTCATTAATTGACATCTGATTGAAGAAGATATTAAGGATATTTTGAAAGTAATTGGTAATAAACATAAAGGGTGACTCATATAAGCTTCAAGAAAGAAAAATACTGCCCATATGCAAAGCCCAACTCTGCCTTTCTTCTTGGCATTAGATATATCATATTAAAGGCCTACAGGGATTAACAAACATCCTCATAACTCATAAAATCAGATCTGACACTATCTAAGACAATATTTTCAAAATAATGGTTGGTACCCTGAAGCACATTGTTAAATCAATTTAGTGGGTCATAAGCAGTATTTCTCTGAAAATGGGAAGAGAATGGATTATTGAAAAAATGAAAATATTAGATTGGGATAGAATATAGTAGGCTGTGTAACATTGTTAGGTAAAGTTAAACTTTGTGTTAAGAATATAAATACCATATCCACTTCTCTTTCCCTATCAAATAGAACAAAGGAAGCCTTGGAACAGCTAATAGATTAAATTGGTTAAATAAATACATACACATAAATGTACATGTTTGGGTCATAATATAAAGCATGCTTCCTACTGCTGGATAGAATGAATACTTTTAGAAATTTATTGCACATAGACATTCATATGCATACACATGTACACATGCCAATATAATAATGCATACCTGAAAAATGCTATCAGCGTACTTTAGTAGAAGTAGCCTTGATACAAAGATCTTGTACTTGTGTGCATGTGCATGTGTGTGTGTGTGTGTGTGTGTGTGTGTGTATGTGTGTGTGTGTATGTGTGTGTGTGTGTGTGTGCACTCAAGGATTTGCAGGTATATGTCGGTGCCCTCATCTGTGCACACACATGACATATGGAAGTCGGAGGCTG
The DNA here is from genome assembly GCA_964023405.1 of Apodemus agrarius. Taxonomy (NCBI): domain Eukaryota; kingdom Metazoa; phylum Chordata; class Mammalia; order Rodentia; family Muridae; genus Apodemus; species Apodemus agrarius. Next base: position 11,165,417 of record OZ030007.1, read on the forward strand.
ACCTTGAGTGTCTCAGAGTATTCATTTATCAAACCTTGTATATATGTTTCTTCCTAAACCCAAAGCCTACCTATCTAGCTGGATTGTCTGGACAGAGGGCTCAGAGGTCCTTCTTTGCCCATCCCCAAGACTGGGGTTAAGACATGTGTGATAATGCTTGTCTTTTATGTCAATGCTAGGGATTCAACTTGGGTCTTCATATTTGTGTAGCAGGCACTTTATATACTGAACCATCTTCCTAGTTTCTGGCACGAGGTTACCTGCAGATGACAGACTGAATGTTTGTCAGGTGACATCTACAAGGAGAGATGGGCAAAACAGAGAAGAAAGGGAACTAGAGCAGAGCTGAGGGTTTAGAATCTGACTTCTCTGGAAGTGTCATGCCCAGTTTTCTGAGGAACCGCCAGACTGATTTCCAGAGTGGTTGTACCAATTTGCACTCCCACCAGCAGTGGAGGAGTGTTCCTCTCTCTCCACATCCTCGCCAACTGCTGTCTCCTGAGTTTTTAATCTTAGCCATTCTGACTGTGAGGTGAAATCTCAGGGTTGTTTTGATTTGCATTTCCCTGATGACTAATGATGTTGAACATTTCTTAAGGTGCTTCTCAGTCATCTGAAGTTCTTCAGGTGAAAATTCTTTGTTTAGCTCTGTACCCCATTTTTAATAGGGTTATTTGGTTTTCTGGGGTCTAACTTCTTGAGTTCTTTGTATATATTGGATATTAGCCCTCTGTCAGATGTAGGATTGGTGAAGATCTTTTCCCAATTTGTTGGTTGCCATTTTGTCAGATTGACAGTGACCTTTGCCTTACAGAAACTTTGTAATTTTATGAGGTCCCATTTGTCAATTCTTGATCTTAGAGCATAAACTATTGGTGTTCTGTTCAAGAACTTTTCCCCTGTGCCCAGGTCCTCAAGGGTCTTCCCCAGTTTCTTTTCTATTAGTTTCAGTGTGTCTGGTTTTATGTGGAGGTCCTTGATCCACTTAAAGTTGAGCTCAGTACAAGGAGATAAGAATGCATCAATTCTCATTCTTCTGCATGCTGACCTCCAGTTGAGCCAGCACCATTTGTTGAAAAGCCTATCTTTTCTCCACTGGATGGTTTCAGTTCCTGGCATATACCCAGAGGATTCCCCATCATGCAATAAGGACACATGCTCCACTATGTTCATAGCAGCCTTATTTATAATAGCCAGAAGCTGTAAAGAACCCAGATGTCCCTCAATGGAGGAATGGATACAGAAAATGTGGTATATTTACACAATGGAATACTACTCAGCAATTAAAAACAATGAATTAATTCATGAAATTCTTAGGCAAATGGTTGGATCTGGAAAATATCATCCTAAGTGAGGTAACCCAATCACAAAAGAACACACAATGAATGCAGTCACTGATAAGTGAATATTAACCCAGAAGCTCTGAATACCCAACACAATTCACATATCAAATGATTCCCAAGAAGACGGAAGGACAGGGCCCTGGTCCTGGAAAGGCTTGATGCAGCATTGTAGGGGTTTACCAGGACAGAGAAGTGGGGGTTGATTGGGGAATGGGCAGAGGAAAGAGGGCTTATGGAACTTATGGGGAGGGGGGAACTGGGAAAGGAAAAATCATTTGGAATGTAAACAAAGAATATAGAAAATAAAAAAAATAAATGTTTAAACTATCCTTTACATGCCTCTATGGAAAAGCATGATGTTTCCCCCACAGGCCGCTTGTCCTTGTGTTTGTATACAGCTTGAACTCATGAGAACTTTACTCAAGTGACCTTTCTCAGCTCCCAGAGTGTAAATTGTCTGATGCTCTGAATAATGTTGACTATAAAACGGGGGAAAAAAAAAAAAAGGAATCTGACTTCTCATCCTCCCCAAACTGGACAGCTCCCTCTGCAGGGGCAATCCTAGACAGATGGAGGGGGGGGCAGGGAAAGAGGGGAGGGGGAGGTTAAGGGGGAGGGAGAGGGGAAGGAAGAGGAAAGGGGGAGGGGAAGGAAGAGGAGGGGGAAGTAGAGGGGAAGGGAGAGGGGGGAAGGAGGGGGAAGGGGGAGGGAAGGAGGGAGAGAGAGAGAGAGAGAGAGAGAGAGAGAGAGAGAGAGAGAGAGAGAGAGAGAAACTGCACTACGCTCAGAGTCTGACTCTACCTCATCGACTTTAGAACTTACATGTTAGCAGCTCAACTGTAATTTTCAAAACTTAGAATGCCAGGGTAGCATACCTTCTAAATAGGAAAAGAGGCCATTTCTGTTGCTAATCATACACCCTGGGCTTCAAGTTTTTTTCTAGGCAGCTTTGCCAGATTCTTAACTCTTCACAGAGAACTTTGCACACCTGTCTAACAGGAGGTGGCCTCCACGCGAAGTATGCATTAAGTTTGATCAGCAGCTTACAGGAACTTCCAAACATACTAGTACTTTACAGTAAGTAAGTGCTTCACAACTCTAAAATTCATAATCATAAAAAATAATTATATGAAGTGGCAAAAGTAGCCAGTCTTGCTACTGGTATGGAAATAAAATTTATATTTCTAAAGAACATAATTTGACAGAATCTTAGCCAAGCTAACCAAGCAAGGCACAATCTGCTTGCTTCCTTGTGTTCGCTTAATCTCGGATGTTTGAAATATCCCAGTGGCTAATATAAAAAGCCACGTGAGCTGATATCAGAGACTCGTGGGTCTAGATACATTCATTTTGAAGAACCAAGAAAAAATGCCGTGTGTTCCCAGTTTTGCACTGTCTTCACCTTATTATTGTTTTTAAATGATAATTATTTATGCGTGTGTGAGCAAAGGTGTGCATGCGCCGTGGCATGTGTGCGGAACGGAGGGCAGGTTTGGGGAGCTGCTTCTCCCCTTCCCTCCTGCTGAGCCCCGAGGGCCTCTCTCCTTTCTGCCCCGTGAGCTTGTGAGCTTCGGGCGGACTCTGCTGTCTCTGCCTCCCTGCTTGCCATGGGGTATTAGAATAGCAGGTGTATATCACTGCTCCAAGGCTTTTTACTTGGGTTCCTGAAACCATTTGCAGGTCAGGTAAAGCATTTCCCCTGTGCCTTCTTTTAGAGCCTACTGAGAATTTCAACCCTACCGACATGAGCCCAAAATACAGGTTTCACTACATCACCCACCTGTTCCATCACGGTCCAGGATAATGTGCAGATGAAGACTCACTTACCCTTCCAACCCTGTCTCCTAGAAGATGCCACACATGACATTTAAATGATGCCTGTATCTCCCCGCTAGAGTCAGAACCACGTTGTGCATTTTCACAGCCTCTCCCGCCATCCTCATCCCTAGCTCTAGGCCTAATCGGCATCAGAGTTAGAGATCATAGTCGATTTACTGTTCTCTGACTCATCTCTGGATGTTGAGAACAAACGCCCTTCTCTCCAGCCCAGCTGTGCCCTTGTGGTCTGTATTAGCATGTCTTAGATTGTAAAATGCATGCAAATCCCCTGGATCTTGTTCAAGTGTAGATATTGATTCAGTAGGCTGCCATAGAGCTGTTGATTCAATTCTGCGTGTCTAACAGATTGACCGACTATTTCTGAGCTTCCAGTCTAGGCCCCATATTTTTGAACCACAAAACTGAGTACGTTGACTCTCAGTTTTTCCAGAATTGGGCCAGTGTAGTGTTTCGACGGTCACTGGCTCTTGTCGCCAAGGCTGACAACTTTTTTGAGCCCTAAGATCCACACAGTGGAAGGAGAAGAATGTACTTCTGTACGCTGTCCTATGACCTTCATGTGCATACCATGCCATGCATGTAACATAGCATGTGTGTGGAACATACATAGAGATGAATGAATGAATGAATAAATAAATAAATAAATAAATAAATAAATGTAATAAACAAATTGAATTGTCCAAATCTTGGAATTGCTCCATGATATCTAAGTCCTGTCCTAGGACCCAGATATAAAATTCTGATTTTACATCTATGACCTTGAAGAGTTGTAGTTTTAAACATTCCCTGCTAGGTTCTGACATACAGCAGAGTTTAAGAACGTTGGTCTACACTCTGATTGTGACAGTCACGTTACTCACCTCTCTCCTTTACTTAAACCCAAGTCTTGCTGTCCTGCAGAGTGTCATCGCTGTCATAGTAATTGTCCTTGTCTCTCTGTAAGCATGCCTACTGTGTCATTCACCGGACTCCTTCCCCTCCACGATGATACGTGCTCTTTGAAAAGATTTACTTGATGTTGACTCTACTTCTCTCCCTGCGTCTTTGAATACGAGCGGGTAACATTCTTGGCTCTGACGCTTCCTATCGTAGCATGTTTTGCCTGCCCTTGAAATACTTATTGTGAGTCATATAAATCTAAAATGAGTCATTCACTGGTTTATTCAGCCAAGTCCTTTCCAGGCATTTCTTAAATAATATGTAATATTCTAGGACCTGGCAATACAGAATTAAACAGAAAAGACCAAGCATAGAAGCCCCTAGCATATTGATGCTTGTAACCTAGCACGAGAGACAAATAACAAACAAGGGAATATGCACTGAGCTCCAGTGATGATTAAAAAAAAAAAAATATGAAGAAAACATGGCAAGTAGGCTTGGGGGAGAAAGATGTTTGCTGCCAATCCTGAAGACTTCAGTTTAATCTACAGAGCAAGCGTGATAGACAGAGAGAACAGATTCGCTCAAGTTGTTGATGATATGCACACCACACCACACACACACACACACACACACACACACACACGAACCAACAAATAAATAATGCAAAACTATGAAAGTATGAAGAAGAAGAAGAAAATCCTAGAAAGGAAAGAAATAGTGGGGAAGGCTCTGTGTGGGTGACTTGGAGTTTCTAAGGGAGAGCAAAGAGAGGCCCTTGTAACTGAGAAGAGTGAGCAGAGGCATCTAGGGTTTGTCATGGTGGGTAGGGACTGAATTTCACCAGCCACATTAGACATACCCTTCATCCTAAGGTGATAGAAAGTCTTTGGGAAAATTTGAGCACACTGTGTTAAAAGGATTGAAGTGGCTATAATTTTTTTTTCATATCAAAATCTATTCGACAGTTTTCGCATAGTTTTTCTTGGTGTTTCTGGAGTGACTATCTGAAATAAACCATGCATCAGGCCTCACACCTAGACTGTTATGAGCAAACACACAAAGTCTGTGCTCTCATAAATTCTCAGCCCTTGTCTCAGGACCATCTTCTCGGTGACATCGTGAGGCATCGTTCATAGCAGTCTCCATCACCCAACATCACAGACTAGGAAACTTACAAACACACACACATTTATTTCTAACCATCCTGGAGGCCAGAAGGGCCGGAATCATAGTACAGAGTTGGTGTCTGGCAAGAGCCCTTTGCCTGGTCCAGACATGGAGCCTTCAGGCAGTGTCCTCAGATGGCAGCCATTGTGAAGGAAGCTCTTTGGTCCATCTCTCTAAGAACACTGATCTTGCTCATGGGAACCCTTGATGTCCCTAATACCATGACTTTGAGTGTTAGGATTTCAATTCACAGATTTTGAGGTACACACACACACACACACACACACACATACACACACAATCACCCGGTAACAGAGGATTTCAACCAGAATGGCTCATTTCCAGAGAGCCACCCTGATGCACCAGTTCAAGAGCTCATCTGTCACTTCATTCTCACATGTCCTCGGTGATGAAACTGAGGCACTGGTTGGCTGTATATCTTCTCTCCTCTTCGTACTCCCCAAACACATCCATAAAATAAAAGATAATAAGCATTCTTAAAGGAAAATATCCTCTCTCTCCTTCGACCAGTCCCTAATGAGTTGATGAATACAGGCGGTTAACATGTGTTAGCCGGCTGACCCAGGGCCTCAATACATGTGCTCATCTCTTGGCTGTCTGATACTACACCGGGGGATTGGCTTCATGTGTTCTATAAATATCAAAGAAGTACATCACGGGCTGATGAGAGGGCTCACTGAGCAAGAATTTTGGCCTGTGAACCTGATGGCCGAGGTTCAATCCCAGGATCTAAAGTTGGAGGAAAACAACTCCTGACATTATAATCTGACATCCATACGTGTGCTGTAGTGTGTGTGTGTGTGTGTGTGTGTGTGTGTGTGTGTGTGTGTGCATGCATTCTCGCCTCTCTCTCCCCCATGCACATGCAAACACACACACACACACACACACACACACGCACACGCACACGCACACGCACACGCACACGCACATACACAAATACTTTTCTAAGTAGCACATCTTTCAGAAACATAAATTTGACCAGAAAGAAAATGTTCATAAACGCATGCACACGGATGCAGAAACATGTTGCACATATCACTTACTTTTTAATAATTAAACATTTTTTATTTTTATCTTAAACAAACAGATGTCTTTTGGAGTAACATGGGAGACTCTTGTGGGCTTTCTTGGTACAATCGTTGCTCACTGTCCCTTGCTTTAGGGCTACTTTGATGGGAAAGTCTGAAGCCTTCCTCTGAGGACCCAGCCTCTAATTGGAAAAGGGAAGGAGTCCTTATGGGAATGGATGGCTACAAAAACTGTCCCTAATTTTTTTTTTCCCTAAGTTTTCCCCTGTTCTCAGGAGCTTTAAAGCCATTACCCATACTTCCCCATTTCCTGGCCCAGTTTTCCCCAAACTGAGTTCTCTAGAACCATTAATTTATGTTCTCTAGAGACTAAAAGAAATCTGTGCTCAAATAAGGGCTAGAAAACACAGAATAAACCCCTTCAAGCCGTCTACAATGCATCATCCTACATTGTCATTAGCCTGTTGTAATATATTTTGGTGTTTAGAAAACAAATAGCCTAAGAGCAGACTGTCGGCAAACAGAGAGGAGGCATTGCAACCCTGAGCACACAGTGGATCAGACACACAGTGGGTCAGACACACAGTGGGTCAGACGCCACGCTGGGGGAGTCTGCCTACCTAAGAAGTTTCTCAGCAGTTATTTCTTTCGCTATCAATGAAACAGAACCCTTAAAGGCAAGAATTATAATCTGCAGTTCCTTTTCCTGCTTTGCTTTGTAAAAAAAAACATTTTAGGCACATGCATTTATTATTAACCTATTTACTTGTCAATTTGGAAGTCAGAGGATAGGTTTCAACAGTGAACTCCGTTCTTCTACCATGTGTCCTCAGCTTATTAACAAGCACTCTGTCTTAGTTTTTTACTGTGAAGAGACACTATGGCCAAGCTAGCTCTTATACAAAAGAACATGTAATCAGGGCTGGCTTACAGTTCCAGAGGTTCAGCCTATTTTCATCATGGTGGGAAGCGTGGCAGCATCCAGGCAGACATGGTTCTGGAAGAGATGAAAGTTCTACATCTTGATCCAAAAGCAGCAGAATTCCAGATCCCACAGTCAGCCAAGAGAAGGCTCCCATTCCATACTGGACAGAGCTTGGGGACGAGGAGTCCTCAGAGGCCCTCTACACAGTGACACACTTCCTCCAACAAGGCCAAGCCTATTCCAACAAGGCCACCCCTCCTAATAGTACCATTTCCCAAGAACCAAGCATATTCAAACTACTACACACTCTTACCCACTGAGCCACTTTTGATGGGCTTTTAAAACTTCACTTATTATTATGTGTGTGTGTGTGTGTGTGTGTGTGTGTGTGTGTGTGTGTGTGTGAACTGGAGTGATGTCTCTTGTGAGCTGTGTGACATGGGTTCTGGGGACAGAATTAAGGTCCTCTGGAGTAATGAGCCCCCTGAGTCATGGAGCCAGCTCTCCAGCCCCCAGGCTTTAGATTTTCATACAGGGTTTTATGTAGCCCAGAATGACTTTGAACTAGCTATGTAGCTGAGGGTGGTCTTGAACCCCCAGTCCTCCTATTACTACCTCCACAGTGCTGGGATGACAGGTGCCCACCCCCACTCCTGCCTTAGAATCTTCAGTTTCTGACAAGCATATCGAGACATAAAATTAGGCCTGGGTTGGGGCACAGCTAGCAAGTCACAGAAAACGATCCAGAGCTGTGTGTCTGATTTCCAGGGCTTTTTTCTCTCTATGTTACACATGAGAAGAAGCTACAATAATGAAATAGAACTCTCCCAGACACTAAGACTGTCCTTTTGCTGATGTTCCCATTGGAGTAGAGAAAGCAGTAAGGATACTATATGAAATATAGCTATAGTTTCTGTTTATTCTTCATAAAATGTGTATTTATTATATTTTCTTCTTAAAAACAATAATTTTCAATAATTGAATAGAAAATTTGAAAAGCTAGATCATTTCTGTGTGAATATGTTCATTGGTCCACATATGGACCATGATATGGAAACTAAGCCTCTTTTCTGTGGCTGAATTTAAGAGAGGAATCTCAGGGCATAGCCGATTCTAATAATCAGCGTACTAACTTACAAGTAAACCACGCAGGATACTCAGTGGGCGTGTAGTTTGCTGACTCGGTGCAGCACATTTGTAAGAGGTATCATGCGTTCACCTGCAAACACCTGGATGTTTGCTGGAAAACCAATTTCGAGACATAAGTTATAAGAAGTTCTAAGTTTTAGAAAGCCTAAATCTTTCGATCCTCACATGCGTTCCTCTTTCTCGCTTGCTTTTTTTTTTTTTTTTTTTTTTTTTTTTTTTTTTTCATTTTCCCAGAGAGACAGCTGAAACACGGGGCTGCATAATTACAGCGCCGAACATATGGCAATTCTATTGAGAAATACTAACTGGGAAATAAAGTTTTAATAAAATTAAGGTACGGAACAGTTTGCCGCGCTGCAGTAAACTAAATGTTACCCGTGTGTTAGTTGCCTTCCTTCTCTCTGACAGAGCAGCTTAAGGGACGAAGACTTGTTGGGGCTCACAGTTTAAGGGGATCTCTGTCTCTCATGGTGACAAGACAGAGCAGAGTAGCTCGCATCCCTTTGGGGGGTGAAGATGCCAGTGGATTCCTCACTGAGAGCCAAGCCAGGAAGCAGAAAGCAGGAAGCCAAAGAGCCAGAGATATGGTTGTGCTGAGAAGCCAGCACCAGTGGCCTACCTCTTCCAGCTGGGTCCTGACCCCTACAGGTTCTATGGTGACCACAGCAGTACCTGGGGCATGGGCTTTCTGGAGTTGTTTCAGACTCAAACCCGCAGACATGACTGCATAGCTCTTCCCTCCCTCCCATCATAGGTTCATGGTTACTTTCTATTGCCCCGAGTACAGCCTGCAGATGTCCCAGTCCCCCCTGGGTGTTTTCACACAAGTCACTTCAGAGCGCACACTCTCGTCATTTTCATCACCTGGAGAACGAGCCCACCACCATGACTCGTGCTCTTAAATCTTATTTTCTTCACTGGAGTGGTCTACAGCGTGCGACCTTCTGAACCTCACCGTTCTCTTTGCTCTTAACTTTGAGAGTTCTGAAAGAAGAGTACTGAAAAGTTCGTATGGCAGAATTGATTCAGTAAGGATTTCTTATGCCCTTCTCGTGACTTGGTAATTATTGCAATAGTGATCAATGATCTGTCCTATGTGTGAATAACCTGGGGGAGAGGCCTCCCTCTTCTAATGCATTCTTCTAATGCAAGTAAAGTGTAAGGGAACCAAAGTGCACATTCTGTCTTTAAAACAGCCTTTTTCCACAAAGTAGTATTAAAAAGAAGGAGAAAGAGGAGGGAGAGGAGGAAGGGGAGCAATAGGAGCAAGAGGGGCAGGAGGAGGGAGAGCGGGAGGAGGGAGAGCAGGAGGAAGAAGTAGGTAGAGGGGAGTGAAAGGGAGACAGAGCTATAGACCTCTATCTGCCAAGAGTGTAGATACAAAAATCCCAATAAAACATTAGCAAGTCAGAGTCAGGCATGGTGGTACACACCTTTAGCCTTAGCTCTTTGGAGGCAGAGGCAGAGGCAAACAGAGCCCCATGAGTTAGAGGCCAGCCTAGTCTACAGAGGAAGCTTCAGGGTAGCCAATGCTGTACGGAGAAACGCTGTCTTGAAAAAGAAAAAGAAAAAAAAAAGAGAAAATAACAACAACAGAAAACAAGCAAGTACAACCTATACAAAGTACTGAATACAGAACCAAGTGGGATGTACCCCAGGTCCTCGGGACCCATCCATCATCCAAGAATCAATTAGTATAATATATCACACAAGCCGGCTAGAGAGGAGACCCATCCAATCATATCCGCTGACGTATTAAAAGCATTCACGAGAACCTAACACTGTGTTATGACTAAAAAATAATTTAACTATGAATTTAGAAAAGGCCTTCCTTGCCTTAATGAAGAATAACTAATTTTAAAGCTGTAGCTAGCATTGTGTGTGTGTGTGTGTGTGTGTGTGTGTGTGTGTGTTGACATGGTTCCCAAAGCCTGGCTGCTGCACAGAGATAAACAAGGGCTCGGGAAGTGCAGAGGCAGGAGAGTGACCAATTTGAGGACGGGAGATGGGAGCAGAGGGGATGGAGAGCCGGAACTGTCTGGCTTTGAGATGACAGAAAACTAATCAAAATCATGTGGTTCTGGTAAAAAAAAAACAATCAACAAAAACAAATAAACAAAAACAGGTGAATCAGTGGAACCAAAAAAATGCCCAGAGATAGACCCACATAACTTCACGGATCCCTGGCAGCGATGGGAGGTGCGGGCACATGATCTTTTAACAAATAGTGTTGGGACAATTGAGCGTCCTAATGCAAAACCAATGAGACAACTCCAACACAATGATGACCATACCTACAGGCAGATCCTACAGATCTCACGAAAGATGACAGAGTTACGTGGACCGTAGAAAAGCACACACACACACACACACACACACACACACACACAAATATATATATATATATGGAGAGAGAGAGAGAGAGAGAGAGAGAGAGAGAGCAGAGAGAACTTGATAGCACTGAGTTTGGTGATTTTATTTTTAATGCAGCACAAAAGAGAGAGAGAGATGTAATCTATAGAATAAAGGATTAACATGCCTGATCTGATTACAATTAGATGCTTCTGCTGCAGCAGATGCTGGTAAATACAACATCTGTTACGTACGAATCTGGAGTGTGCCCTAAAGGCTTATGTGTTATATCTTGGTCCCCAGTACGGCAGTGTGGAGAGTTCAGAGGCTATCTAGGGGTACCTGAATCTGGATCTCTCTTATCAGTGGATTAATCAAGCATGAGGCTATAGCCTCATGGGCCACTCAGAAGTGGAGCCTACTTAGAGGAGGCAGTTCTCACAGCTAGTGAGTAGGAAGAGATTTTTTTGTCCTCGGTCCTTCCTTCCTTCTCTGTCTGTGATTCCTGCCTACCGTGAAGTGAGCAGAGTCCTCTACCATCCCAGCCACCACGATGCTCTGCCTCAAAATATCCTGACATCAATCTGGACTGACACCTTTGAAACCATTGATACGGTTTGTAATGTGTCAGAAGGATGTGGCAGGATGGGGTGCCTCAGGGGCCCCTGCTGAAGCAACCCCTCCACCCCCCAGGGAGCAGCCGTAGGACTGATCTAGTATAAAGTGAAGTTTATTTAGGGCATGAGAAGGGGGATGTGAAGGGAGTGGAGGCAGAGAAAGAGAGGGTGTGTGTGTGTGTGTGTGTGTGTGTGTGTGAGAGAGAGAGAGAGAGAGAGAGAGAGAGAGAGAGAGAGAACAATCCTTTTATAGCAAGCTAGGATCATACCTGCCTTTGCTAGTAACTGTTGAGCAGAGCCTAGAAGAAATGCTAACAATGACCATGAGGCATTTGCTCCCCCCCCCGCCCCCTTTTTTTTATTTTTATTCTCTATATTCTTTGTTAACATTCCAAATGATTTCCCCTTTCCCGGTTCCCCCCCCTCCCCCTAAGTCCCATAAGCCCTCTTCCCTCCACCAGTTCCCCAATCAACCCCCTCCTACTTCTCTGTCCTGGCAATCACCTACAATGCTGCATCAAGTCTTTCCAAGACCAGGGCCCTCTCCTTCCTTCTTCTTGGGAATCATTTGATATGTGAGTTGTGTCTTGGGTATTCAGAGCTTCTGGGCTAATATCCACTTATCAGTGACTGCATTCCATGTGTGTTCTTTTGTGATTGTGTTACCTCACTTAGGATGATATTTTCCAGATCCAACCATTTGCCTAAGAATTTCATGAATTCATTGTTTTTAATTGCTGAGTAGTATTCCATTGTGAAAATATACCACATTTTCTGTACGCTTCCCTCAGGCATTACAGTAATTGGAAGCTGACAAACACAAAATGCTTAAAATCTACAGACCAAAACCACTTCATCAAAAAACAAAACAAAACAAAACTTAAAATTTAGGCTCCTCCTTAAGCAAGCTCTGCATGCGCGCGCGCGCGCGCGCGCGCGCGCACACACACACACACACACACACACACACACAATCATTATTCGCTTGTTCAAACTCATACAGCGTTGAGTGTGCCCTTGATGTAGCCCGTGGACCAAGTGACAATGTGCATTGAGATGCAGCAATTGTAGCAAGTGGCCTGCACTCACACAGACAGGAAGCCATATGTGTGTGAGCGGGAGAGAGGCGGGCAGGGAATCTGTTTGTTCTGCTGTCTTGCTGACAGTCTACATTTGCTCCAGACATTAAAATCTATTCACAAGTAACAAGTAAAAACCTGCCTCCCTGTAATCTCTGACCCCACGAGGTCGAGGCGAGAGCACAGGAACTGGATTCTAGGGCGGCCTCCATAGCAATATTCTGCCTCCAAAATACAAAGATGAAATAAAAAGAGGCCGCAGAGGCACCAGCCAAAGGCTGTTGAGTCCTCTCATGCTCACGTTTGCCGACTTTCATTTCCAGAATGCTTAGTAAATGGCTACTTTCCTTTCAAACACCGTTGTTTTTTATCAGCGTGCGATGTCCGCGTCGGGGGAAACAGTCGGGGGAAACACGGTCCTCGAGGCACACGCGGAGTCTGCTCTCTCCTCTCCCTTCTCACGGGTCCGGAGATAGAAGTATGGTTTCCAGACTGGCGGGAGCTGCTCACCGTTACCTGCTGGGCCATCGGGCAGCCTTCTTTTTCTCTCTGAATACGTGAATGCGTTCCTATAAAACATTCAACACCACAGTTCTAACGTTGCCAGTGGTGCCCAGCACTCTGAGAAGGGCCATCGGTGTTACCCACTCTGCATGTGTCTGCTAGAATTTGTCTAGACACTTTTGTACTTGTATACACATTTATAAGTCCACAACAGGGCAGAGCAGAGAGAGGCATATATTGGCGGGGACAGGGTAGAGAATGAACTCAAGGCTGCATGCATTTCAGGCAAGGCCTTTACCTGAACGCTGCATTTACAGCCCCAAGGCACTGTTAGGTTTTTGTTGTTGCTTAATTTTTAAATATTTTAACATCCTTTTGTAGGTTTGTTTATTTCGTGTGCATGGACGTTCTGCCTGGGTATATTTATGTGAGCTATGTGCATGGCCACTGCCCGCAACAGTCAGCAGAAGACATCAGACCTCATGGAACTAGACTTACGGATAGCCGCGAGCCCCCAGGTGACAGCTGGGGGTGGAGCCAGTTCTATGCGAGGACAACAGGCCTCTTGACTGTGAGGCTAGTTTTCCAGCTCCGTGGCCTTCTTTAATTTTTAATATATTTTTATTTGCGAGGGTGGACGGGTGTGTGCTTCTCTGTTTGGGAGCCATGCTCATGCGGTATCCATGGCAGCCAGAACAGAACATTAAATCCTCTGGAACTAGAGTTTCAGGCAGCTCGGAGGTGCCGACCATGATTGGTGAATGAGAGGAACAGAACCTGGGTCCTCTGCAGAAGCAGTAAGAACTCTTAACTGCTCAGACACGTCTGCAGCCTGAAAATATCACTGTAAAAACCTCACAATAGGTACCAGCTCTCTTTCCAACTCAGTCCTGATTGCCTCTATTTCCTCTGACTTGTGAATTTATCCTGGGAAGGTACTTTTCCTCTAGAATTGACTTAATATGTCTCCCCTTTCTATATAATTGATATATTTCTATATAAATTATATTTCTATATAATTATATATTATATATTTTATTATATATTATATTATTATATATTTCTATATAATTCCCCCACTAAGCTGTGCATTGGGCACCTAGCATGTCTCTTTCGTCACGTATATAGGTTTCTTTCTTTAGATACTAATGGAACTTAATTTTCATATAAGGCCAGTTCATTTTCCAAAGTTGCCATGCCAAGAGACCTGTCTGCTAGTAAGAGATTTACACATCTAAACAATGATTGGTTTCATTTTTTGAAAAGTCAATAAACAAATTAATGTAAAGGGTACAAACATTTTTCCAGGTTTGAGGATGTAGGTCAGGTGACAGAGTGCTTCTCTAACATGAGTGAAGTCTTGGACCAGTCACTAGCAAGGAATATCACCATATAACTGAGTGGAATGGTGTGTGCCTCCAATCCTTGCAATGAGGAATCGGAGGCAGGAGGATCATAAACTCAAGGTCACTCTTAGCTGCATAGTGAGTTTAAAGCTAGCTTGGGCTACGTATGTTCCTCTCTTAAAAGCCAGAAGCACTCATCTGTGTTGCTCGGAGTGTCTCCGAACCAGCGGCTCTCAGGTGGCAATGCAGCTCAACCTGCTCTGAAACACCGTGCCTTCCAGACGCAGGGGAGGCGAGCGTTAGCATCCTACTGCAGCATGCATTCCTAGAGACTGGAACACCATGGAGGCACAGCTGCATGCTCACAGACCAGCCCTGTCCTCCTCTGAGCCCGGAAGGTCACTCAGACATTCTGTGCATAGCCCAAAAGGGCACTTCCTGGTTTTCCCATTGGGAATTCTGGTCACTGGGATGGTCTTTGAGCCTAAGAACCAGTTTGCCGATGTCTGGTGAAGCCTGTGTCTTCATGCCTTCACTGGGCCTCAATTCTCTTATCTGTCTTATGGAGATAAAATACATTGCCAGTTTTACAGAGGCGGGGGGTTGAGAACGAAATGCAGATCCGTGTATGAAAGTAGTCCTGTCAACTCTTAAACGGAGGTTATAGTTAAGTAAACCTACTAATAAAGCATTATTTCAATACACCTCCAAGCCAGACACTCACGGTTACTGCCCAAAGATCTAAATATTACCTCTTCCAAAAGAAAGGAGCAACTCACCTGAGCCAGTAGAAATGGGATGTAGTTCAGTGCAGAGTGTTTGTCTACCACGTGCGAAGAAACCCTAGGTCTGACCTTCAGCAGCATATAAAACAAGGGTGATGGATGTCACAGACCTGGGATCCAGCACACAGGAGGTAAAGGTGGCAAGATCAAACTCAGTTACTAACAGTGACTTAAGGCCAGCATGGGCTATATCCAACCTTGTCAGTGGTGATGATGGTGACGAAGACGACAATGACAATAAACAATAACTGAGCATCATAAAGAAATACCAGCATATTCAAAAAGGCTCAGATAAAATTTTTTTATTCCAAAACTCCAAAAGTTTTATTCCAAAACTTTTCAGCATACAATATTTTCATTCTTTTACAGAATATCAAGAATAGGAAGAACAAAATAAGTGCTTTTAAAATGAATGTAATTAGGGACTGGAAAAGATGACTCAGCCGTGGAGAGTACTTGCTGCTCTTGCAGAAGATCCAAGCTGTGATTCTAGTTCCTAACCAGAACACTTACAATCACACATAACTCAAGAGCTCTGGGAAATTCGATGCCCTCTTCTGGCCTCCTCAGCCCTCATGAGTGTGTGAGTGTGTGTGTGTGTGTGTGTGTGTGTGTGTGATGTGTATACATATACACATATACGTGCATACAAGCATATAAATAAAATATAAGCATACAACCAAAACTAAGTTTTCTTAAGCAGTTTGAGTTTCCATTCTCTTTGAATACAAACTTTAGAATGTCCTGAGAGTTTGCCTCATTTAAACATGAAAGCATCTAAACCATCCTAATCAAATTAGTCATAATGAATGCTCGTCCAAGGTTCACTCCATCAAGACAGCAAGATGGGGCACTGCCTCGGAGCCTGACTTATCACAGGATGACAGCCTGAACTTGCTATTCCGTGCAGTTTCCCCAGGCTGGTGCCAGGACACATTCTGGGGAAAAGCGATAACTGTGCACTTCACATCTTCATGTGTTGCAACCAATAAATCTTAGTCCTTCCACGCGCACTGCTTTGCTTTGGGGTAAAATTGCTACCACTGATCTTCAGTTCAGCCTTCTCCCTTTTCATGTAACTTCCTCCGGTTCCAGTGTGGGTCAGTGGGTGGCTGGATGCAAAGGAACCAGAAGGGAGGGTGATGGGAGCCCTCGATAAGATACTACTTAGGGATTTCTGCTTTTAAAGACGGCCTGAAAGACAGGGGATCTCAGAACAAATGCTAGTTCTATCCTGTGAGCTATAATGAGATCGGAACCAAGGAGCTGGGGGCTTCTAATTGAGCACTGAACTTAGAATCACCTTTACATCGGGATGAGAAGACCATGCAAATTTGAAGTGTTAGAGACAGATACCCAAGACGACAACACTTTACATTATTGATCCAGAAACTGAAAGACAGACAGGGGTCACAGATGAAAGTCAAACAGGACTCCAAGCCCAAGGCGCCCAGTTCTGCTGCCCACCTCACACTCGGCCGCAGCTCCTCCTTATGCATTGAAAGGACTTGTCGGCACCCAACGCTGGCTAAACCCTTTGTGTTTACTGCAGCAAGACAGAGAAAAGGTTTCTCCAAGAACAATGGGCTCAAGACCATGTCCAGATTTAGCGGATAATTATACCATGTCCAGAGGTCCTGGATAATTATAGTTAAATGTGTCACAACAATGGATTGCACTCGACA
Source organism: Apodemus agrarius (assembly GCA_964023405.1). Lineage (NCBI taxonomy): Eukaryota > Metazoa > Chordata > Mammalia > Rodentia > Muridae > Apodemus > Apodemus agrarius. The sequence goes on from OZ030007.1 coordinate 11,182,142, forward strand.
GAGATAGGGAACTAAAGAGTTAATGACAAAAAAAAACAGGGAGAAAAGAAAAGAAGAGAAGAGAAGAGAAGAGAAGAGAAGAGAAGAGAAGAGAAGAGAAAAGAAAAGAAAAGAAAAGAAAAGAAAAGAAAAGAAAAGAAAAGAAAAGAAAAATGTCTCATCGTGCTTGAAGGATAGACCTAGACCCACAGGGGTGAGGTAGGAGACAAGGTTCTGCCTTACAGAGCTCCTACGACACAGCTCCCAGAGAGACATTTCTATAATCCTAAATTTTCATTCTATCCACCCCATTACTAAATGGGAAATACCAGGGAAACAGATATTCCTAAACACCCCTGCTTTAAAGTGTTTGGGGAGGAAAAACCCAAAACTTTAAAACAGCAGTTTTGATTGGGGAGGAGGCTCAATGGGAAGAGTGTTTTCCCAGGATCCCAGAGGCCCTCCTGGGTCTGCTTCCCAGCGGCACATAAGCCAGGCACAGCAGAGCGTGGTCGTAGTCAAAACTCTGGCGGGTTGATGAGCAGTTCAAGGTTGTCTACCTATAGAGCTGGAGGTCAGCCTACGCTACACGAGACCCTGTCTCAAGACGAAAATAAAGCTGTAATTCTGTTAGGAATGCAAGCAGGCTTCACCCAGGAAACCACCAGTCCACACTCACTGGGCCGTCGATTCACCCTGATGCACAGTCCCTCGGGCCACAGGGTCTGTGCCCGATGGCAGGGTGTGTCCGGACCATACTCAGCTCTGGCAGGAGCCCCACTTCTCTCGACAGTAGGAAACTAGGGATCCAAGCTCAGCTGCAGAACTCAGGAAGTTTGTCTTGGAACTGCCTCTGGTTCCACAGACCCCTCCTCCCTCTTCTGGAATGTTCTCATTCTCTTTCCTAGGGCCCTGGGATCTCCATGGGCCAATTCAAAGGCATTTAAGGGACACTCCACCTGCCTAGGTCTCTCTCCTTCAGAAAGCACTCCGCCTCAGAGTGCACTAAGGCATTCCAGGGCAGCTCCTGGCTGTGAAGATCTCAGGTTAGATATTTAGCGGGAAAGAATTTGCAGCTGAATGAGTCACCCGGAAACAGGATCACCTTGCCTCTCCAGCCCCCAAGGGTTTACATTTGGAGAGATCTGCAAACTTATCCTACAGGAAATCTCTCAGTGTGTGCAGAGTTATTTTTGGTCTTGAGGCCTTAGTCTTCCTTGGGCTTTCCTTATTCCCCACGATAGTCCCAACTAAGAGTTTAATTTCCATTTGTGTGTGTGTGTGTGTGTGTGTGTTCAGACTTAACTTGTTAACTTACTGTATAATATACTGGAAGGATTTTTTTTTCTCTCTTCATTTTTCAAGAGTTCTACTTTTAAAACCTGTTAACTCTTTCTGAGTCTGGACACGTAAATCTTGTCCGATTGACTCCTTGCCACAACGGGCCCCCACCCCCACCCCAGGGAGGTTTACTGAGGTCTCCATTTTACAGAAAACAGACTCAGAAGCATTAAGTCATTTTGCCCGAGGTCGTGATAAGGAGCTCTGAGTCAAACCCACGTCAAAACGCAGAGCCTCTTGCTCAACCAGTGTGACCTTAGAGAAAAGCACCAATTCCTGGCCGGAAAAGCCAGGTGCTGGTCTGAGAAACGAGAGAGAAGGCAGCATGATGTAGGGCTAAGGTGACCGTGAGCAGTGGATACTTCCGGGGTCACAGGCGTGCGCCGTCACACCCAGCAGATGGCGGCGCTATGGATGGAACCCACATCTGTCTTCTGAGCGCTGCACAAGCATTCTACCAACCCAGCCCTCATTTTAAAATTATGTCACATCTGTATGGATGCCCCTGGTGACAAGAATAGAGTGTGCATCCTTTACAAGAAAACACAAACCACTTCTCTCAAAAGAAGTATAACACGTTGTCTTAGGGTTTCTATTCCTGCACAAACATCATGACCAAGAAGCAAGTTGGGGAGGAAAGGGTTTATTCAACTTACACTTCCACACAGCTGTTCATTACCAAAGGAAGTCAGGACTGGAACTCAAGCAGGTCAGGAAGCAGGAGCTGATGCAGAGGCCATGGAGGGATGTTACTTCCTGGCTTGCTTCCCCTGATTTGCTCAGCCTGCTCTCTTATAGAACCCAGGAATACCAGCCCAGAGATGGCACCACCCACAAGGGGCCCTCCCCACCTTGATCACTAATTGAGAAAATGCCCCACAGCTGGATCTCATGGAGGCACTTCCCCAACTGAAGGTCCTTTTCCTATAACTCCAGCCTGTGTCAAGTTGACACACAAAACCAGCCAGTACACACGTACATACTAATTCTACAAAATAACAGATTTTACCATGTTTTCTCACCTCTCTGGTCCCCCTACCCCTGTCTTAGTCAGGATTTGTATTCCTGCACAAACATCATGACCAAGAAGCAAGTTGAGATGGAAAAGGTTTATTCAGCTTACACTTCCACATTGCTGTTGATCACCAAGGGAAGTCAGGTCTGGATCTCAGACAGGTCAGGAAGCAGGAGCTGATGCAGTGGCCATGGAGGGATGTTTCTTACTGGCTTGCTTCCCCTGGCTTGCTCAGCTTGCTTTCTTATAGAACCCAAGACTACCAGCCCAGGGATGGCACCACCCACAAGGGGCCCTCTCCTCTTGATCACTAATTGAGAAAATGCCCCACAGCTGGATCTCATGGAGCCATTTCCTCAAGGAAGGCTCCTTTCTCTGTGATAACTCCAGCCTGTGTCAAGTTGATACACAAAACCTGTCAGTACAAATGACCCCTTGACAATTTGACACACAAACACAGGTCCTTTGCCTGACCACTTCAAGTCCTGGGTCATCAATTGCAACTGAGGCTGCACCTTCACCAGTGGCTTTCCATGGCCTCTCACAGCGCCAAACCTCAGCTGTTCTTCATGACCCCTTCATGCCTTCAAAACCAGCATCACCTGGGTAACTCTTACACATTATACCAAGTCCTGCTGCAGCATGAGGTACAACCTTGGCTATCTCTGGAACGCAGCCTCTTTGTGCTCTCAGATAACACTTCTCAGAAGATGTCACCTCAATGATGCTGGTCTATTCCTAATCACCGCTAATCTTGTAAGACCCCCCAGCACCCCACACCTCGGAAGGCGACACCCCTGATCACTCAAGAGAAACTTTCTTGATGCAACAGCAAGAGGATTTTATTCCAGAGCCTCTGGGGATCACAGCCATACATCATGCAGGGTAGAAGACTGTGAACCCCAAGTGCAGAATCAGGACAGCTTTTATAGGTTTACAACAAAACCCAAGTATCGCAAACCAATCATTCCTTAGCATCGAGAGCCTGCGCAGTGCAAGCCAATTGATTTGTACCACTCCATAGCTTCTAGGCCAATCAGTTTAATTCTCATCCTTTCAATTTCTTAGGTCCAACTAACCAGCACCAACAGTCCCAGTAAGGCAAGGTTTTCGCTTTAGTAGTTCTGGTATCTTGTTAATCACAGCTAATTCTTCAGCCCCAGCTAACCAAAACTACAGATTCTTCACAATCAAAACAGCAACAGCCCTGATAAGAGTCTTTAATCTTCCCTCTGAAATTTCACAAACCAGGCCTCCATCTTCTGCACTGTTCTCAACATTATCTTCCAAGCTCCTAACAACATCCCATAGAGCTCGCAACATCCCAGTGCTTTTTCTATCTCAAAGTTCCAAAGTCTTTCCACAAACCTCCCCAAAAACATGGTCAAGCTGCCACAGGAATACCCCACTATGTTCCTACCAATTTGTCTTAGTGAAGGTTTCTATTCCTACTAAAACATAACCAAGAAACAAGTTGGGGAGCAAAGGGTTTAGTCAGCTTACACTTCCACATTGCTGTTGATCACCAAAGGAAGTCAGGACAGGATCTCAGGCAGGTCAGGAAGCAGGAGCTGATACAGAGGCCATGGAGGGGTGTTCCTTACTGGCTTGCCCAGCTTACTTTCTTATAGAACCCAAGACCACCAGCCCAAGGATGGTACCACCCACAAATGGGTCCTCCACCCTTGAGCACTAATTGAGAAAATGCCCCACAGCTGGATCTCATGGAGGCGTTCCCTCAACTGAAACTCCTTTTCCTGTGATAACTCCAGCCTGTGTCAAATTGACACACAAAACCAGCCAACACACCCATCTCTTCCTTTTCTCCACTCCTCCCCTCCCTGTTCTGCTTCTTCTCTCAAGCTCTTACAAATACTTACTAGTAAGTTTAGAACGCAAAGGTGGCAAGGTGGAGATAGGCTTTGTTCATTGATAACCTGAAGGAGCTAGGTAGAAATAAGCATAAAGTATCTAAAATTCTTTTCAACTTTTCAACACTCAACAGGCTTCAGGGTTGTACTTCTTACCCTGTTCCGAATCCAGTTGAGCACCAGTTAGACTCGCTAATACCCCCTTAATCCCTCTTTATCATCTGGGCCATTTCCCGGGATTTGTCCAGTTTCCCGCCCCCACCTCTGCGTTCTATTTTAGGGCTCCCCCTCCCGTCTTGTACCTGGCGTGTGTCCCAAGAAGTGCTTCAGTTGCAAAGCAGAAAACACTGACTTTGCATGATTTAAATGAGCAGGGTGTGCCCTGCCACATTTTCATTAAAATTACAGAAAAATCCAAGCTGTGTGGAGTTTAAGGGAGATCAGAATAGAGTCCAAAGTGCTACTAGTACATTTTCTAGTCGTTTTTTTAGCTCAATAAAGCAGCTGTCCTATATTTGCTAAATAGCTTGGAAATTGTTGATCGTGGAAAGCAAAGATGTGCACTGTGGCTCCCCCCTCCCCTTTCTTTCTTCATTTCATTTTAGAGTTCATTACTACCTACAAGAAAGAAGGAAAAGAAAATCAAACCATTACAGCTCCAATCATCTCCATTAGTAGCTGCATATCAAATCAAGAATCTGTTGCAAATGACTCCAAGACCAAAGATGCATTACAGAGCCTTGCAAACGGATTCATACATTTCTACCCACAGACCAAGTGGAACCTTTGCACAGAGCAGTATTCTCATAAGCGAGATTCACTACAAGCATATACAAAATAATGTAATAAAGATGTTCTTCTATGGAGGAACAAAATGAAAAGATCTAAAGCACACATGTAGCATTGAGGACGCCAGGACAATACTGGTTTTCCAAGGGTGCCGTTTGCTACTCTGAATCCAGTTATCCTTTGGAACAGGAGAGACCTTACATATATGAGCATTCCCTCATTGTGTTTTGGCATCCGTTTGAAAATTGCAGTGTGTCCCTGTCGTTAACCAGATTCTCATCTCAGTCTCTCCTAAGTTTCCTGTACACGGCAAGCACACAGACCTATGAATCAGAGATGGTAGTAGATAATAAAAAAGAATCTTTGCTATTTGGGAATCCAACAGGAAACCAGCTAAGCAAACCCAATGCAAATGCTGATTCAAGGCCTCCCAGTTCTCCAAATTAAGCCAATTTTTATAATTCTGCATTTTTCAATCCAATATCCACGGAAGTCCATTTCTTGGTTATTTAGCATTTTGGAAGGAGGTCTCTGTATGAGATGTGTATGTTTATATGTACATTCATGTGTAGTTGCAGGCACATGCAATGGCCCATGGGTAGACCTCAGAGATGAGCCTTGAATGTTCTCCCTAGAGTTCACCACATTTGAGAAAGGGCCTCTTGTTATTTGCCTGTGGGTACAGTAAGCTAGCTTGTCTGCAAATTTCCCAGGATTCTGTTGTCTCTATCTCCATTTTGTTTTGTTTTGTTTTGTTTTGTTTTGTTTTGTTTTGTTCTGTTCTGTTTTTCGAGACAGGGTTTTTAGACAACTTAAAAGTATATGAACCATATAATTATAGTACAGTATTTCATCTCTGTACATAGGACAACACTAATAACAATAAGCAACTTAGTTTTTATCCTGATGTACTCCTCATTTTCTTCCCACCACTACATTTTCCTGCTCTTCCCTGTCACTCCGTGAGCGCCCATAAGTGTTTTGCTGTTGTCTTGTTTCTTCACATCATCATTTCTATCTGGTCCTTTCTCTGTTGCACCTCGTTAATTACAATGAATTACTTGTCTTGAGTAGATCCTTCAGTCTGGATTTTATTGACTGTTTTCCCCGTGGTGTTGTCCAGTGCTTTTCTCTGTTCTCTGTAACTACTAGAAATTAATAGTGTGAGGAGACTTATCCAGATGATTCTGATACAGGCTTACTCATTTCAATTCAATGTCAAATGTATGTGTATGAGTGAACATGTATGTATGTATATATGTATTTATGCAAGATTAAAATGCTTTTGTGTGTGTATGTATGTATACATAGGTGTGTGAACGTGTGAGTGTATGCATGTGTGTGCATACATGTATGTGCATGTGAGTTTATGGGTGCAGGTATACTTGCCACAGCACACACGTGGTAGTCAGGGCGCAACTTTGGGAGTGGCTTCTTGGCTTCTAGCTTGTTTGAAGCAGGGTTCCTTTGTTGTTTCCTGCTGCATGTGACAGGCTAGCTGGCCTTCAAGCTTCTGGGGATCTCTTGTCTGTGCCTCCTTCTGAAACAAAAGCACAAGCGCTACTATGTAAGCTTTATGCAAATTCTGGAGATTCAAACTCAGGTCATGTTTAGACAGCAGGCCCTTTGTCTGCTTAGCAGCTACCCAGCCTGTTTCACTGCTGAGAAGGTTTTATTTATTTATTTTTATTTATTTATTTTTTTAATATCATGATGCTCGCAACTGTTTTTTCTTTTTAATCTGGTGTATCTTGAAGACTCCTCCACCTTGTCTGGTGCATCAGGGATTGCTTTGCTTTCATGTGCAGGGAGGCATTCTGAGGGTCTCCACTGTAAAGCCCTGCCCTTGCCTTCATCTTTGCTAACAACGCTACATCAAAACCTTATATGGAGACCTTTCTGCTGATTGGGGGAAGTTTGTAAAGTAGCAAGTCTTCTAGACATGCCCCCCCTTTTTTATTTTTATTTATTTATTTATTTATTTATTTATTTGTTGTTAGTACGCTCTCAAGAGGCCTGGCAGGGAGGGAAACTCCTTTGCTGACGGAGCCGTAGACCATCTTTTTGTTTCGAACACTTAGTCAGCCTCCTCACACAGATAATGAACAGGGGCTTTACAGCAACCATGTCCAAAAGGGGAAGTGACCCACCACAGGAGACACCAAACACCTCCTAGAACATTGGGGTGAAGAGGGGAATTACTTTTAATTTATAATCATTGAAGCATATCATTTATAGCATTGGGAGGGAAGTGTGTGCAAAGAAATTTTTAATATGTGTCAGGAGACTCAAAATACTCAGTAAAGCTGTTCTAGGGGAGAAGTGTTCAGGCTTCTGCATGTTTCTCACAACGCGTGTTTTCAGTCGGGCGGTGGTGGCACATGCCTTTAATCCCAGCCCTTGGGAGGGAGGCAGAGGCAGGCAGATTTCTGAGTTCGAGGCCAGCCTGGTCTACAGAGTGAGTTCCAGGACAGCCAAGGCTACACAGAGAAACCCTGTCTTGAAAAAAACCAAAACAAACAAACAAACAAACAAAAACAAACAAACAAACAAACAAACAAACAAAAAACCCAAAAAAGCATGTTTTCTCTCTGTAAAGCTAAGGTGACATGCCGTCACCCTAAACTCAGCCTGTAAACATGCAATCACCCTCTGTCCCCCCCAAGGTCCAGCCTTTTCCCTTGGTTTTTGGAGTAACATTAATGACATCAGCTGTGTTCCCAGTCACCCAGCTTCAAAACCTTGACTCATCGTGGACTGGCTTCACTGCCCACAGCAAGCTGGGTGAAGGCCTTTGCATCTGCCCCCCCTTTAGTTCTCCACCCCCACTCGGCTTTCTGGGGTTCGTTTAATGATGGCTGTAATAAAAGTCTAATTGGTCTCCACTCACTACCGGCCCTTTTAAGCGGATCCTCGTTAAAAGCTGAATCTTTCTTACGTCACAGCTCTGACCAGACCCCGGGCGGGCCTGTTGTCACCTCACGTGTCCCAGTGAACGAAGGACAAAAGTCACAGCTTCTGAGTGTGGAGGACTTTGAAGGCCCCCTCACAGCTCCTCCTTCCCCCTCCCTTTCTGTGCTAATATTAGTTCAACTGTGTCCTTCCTCTGTGCCTGACTTGGGGTGGGGCGGATGAGAGGTGTTATTTGATTCTCAACGCACTCTGGGGTGGCCGTCATGATAATGAGGGACGTTCTAGAACCAGAAAGTCTGGATTCCTTCCAGCCCCTATCTTATCACTGTGTGACAAGTGACTCAGCAGGTGGGGTCTGTCTGCCTCTCCTGCATCCGTCCCTCTCTTGACTTCTGAGGTTGCTCAATAGGTGCCTCTGATCATTTCCCTGTTTTTAATATTATCCTTACCATTGCCACTTCCAAGCCAAGACCACAGGCTCTGCGGTTACATCAGGTGTCCCTGTTCCCCGATGAGTGGCCAACCAGGACTCCAACCCACAGCCCTTGCTTGCTGGAGGAGTCCTTCACTGTGTCTGGCTTCTCCTGGTTCACGTCTCCTCTTCTCTATTCCCCTGGACTCCCTGTTATTGTCCAGGCTGGCTACCCACAGTTGCCCAAAGTCTTTCCTCTTTTCCTACCTCTCCTCTGAAAACATTCCACTCCTCTCCTTCCTCCTCCCTCCTCGGCAGTGATCTCAGCTTCCTGAAATTCTCAAGGAAGTAAAAGGCCAACCTCTGTGTGACCCCGTTCTTGACCTTCTCTTCTTCCATGAAAGGGCGACTGTCATCTGCCTCTGCCTGAATGGACACATCCTCGGTGCCTCTCGTCACACGCGGGCCGCCTCCTGTGCACATATATGTACCTACTGCAGGAATTGAGATACCGTGTGGACGTTCCCCACCCCCACTCCCCACCCCCCACCCGAGATGGCCCAGACTGCTTTCAGAGCTCGGAGAAGGTGCTTCCAGGCTGCTGGACACAGCTGGGAGAGGCTGAGTGGGTGGATCCGTGTCTACACACACACCCACGGCCCTTCAAACAGAGGATTCCCTTTTCATTTCTTTTACACATTGAGAAAAATGCCGAAATGCATTCCCACACTAAGTGACAATTGTCTGTCTTTCACTAGGTCTCCGGTATCTGGTGGGAAGGGAACTCTTCTGTCTGGAATACCTAGCTCAGGGCTGGGCCGAGGAGCTATGTATCTGAGGCAGGTCTATGGAGGAAGGATGAAATAATCTGCACTTTAAACTATCCTGTCTCAAGCCGGGCAGTGGTGGCGCACGCCTTTAATCCCAGCACTTGGGAGGCAGAGGCAGGTGGATTTCTGAGTTCGAGGCCAGCCTGGTCTACAGAGTGAGTTCCAGGACAGCCAGGACTACAGAGAGAAACCTTGTCTTGACAAAACTAACAAACAAACAAAAAAACTATCCTGTCTCAAACATTTGATCAATTCCGTCCATTTCCTGACACAGGCATTCTCTCTGTCTTCAAGATATAAACATAGACATCTACCTCTCAGAACACAGGAAGTCCGCGTTCACAAAGACAATGGGCGACAGAAGTTGAGATCCTATCGTCTGGCTCAGCATCTAAATTTGGATGGGCTGAAGTTCGGATGCCCGTCTGCTTCTCACTAGCTGGGCTCTCTGGCGAGTTATTGGGTCATCCTGACTCCTGTACTAAGAGGCACTATTGTCCCTCTAAACACTCCGCCTAGGATAATCCACTGTGAATCTGTTGTCTGGCTTTCAGCCATCGTTAGCAGGCGGTCCCACTGTACAGCACTCTCTATTGCGACATTTTTGAACGAGCTCTAGGTATCCTGACCCCCATCCCCCGAATCCTCTGCCACAGGGATTGCAAAGCAGCATGGCCGGGATCTGGGCCACTCAGCCTGTGTAATTTAAACTGTTCAGAGAGTTACACATTGTTTATTAGGGAGGGAGCTCTAACATAAACCAGTGACCCGGCCTGGTTTTATTGCACAGGGCTGTGGTTGGAGAGTTTGTGGCCCTGAAGAACTTGTAGGTCGAAACCCAGTCCCCAGTGTGAACATTACCTTTGAGAAGACAATTAAGTCGAAGAGTCAGGCCCTCGAGAATGGCATTATTGCCTTTGTAAAAGAGCCACAAGTGATTGTTTGCCCCTTCGTCCCTACGAGGACGCATGAAGCACACGTCTCTAAAGAGCAGCGTGAATCTTCATCACACCCCGAGCGAGCCTGTCACCGCTTTCATCTTGGCTTTCCCAGTCTCTACTACTATGAACAATAAATGGCTGTTGTTTATAAGCTACTCCGTCTAAGGCATTTTGTTACTGCAGTTCAAACAGACGGAGGCGTGGGGCATATGATAATCTACTGAAACTGTCCGGCTAAAATATCATATGAGAAGCTCCATTTCCGCTCCCTTCTCTCTGAGCACCCGACTCCCAACTCGCACTTCTCCCAGATCTGAGTCAGTTTAAGGAAGTCTGGGGGGGGGGATGGGGGGGGTTTGGAGGGGGGAGTCTCACATATATTCTGCATCCATTCATAGGTAACCACAATGGGATATTTCTGTTTCAGTACTTTCTTAGGTGATGTGGAAAAACTGTCTTATGAATTAGGCCAAAAATCAAATCATGGGATATCTCAAAAATATTTACTGCTTCAAAATTGCAAGGTTAAATAAAAATGGTTCCAGTCCTTACATCTTCCGTAGCTGCGTTACGACATTATTTGCAATAATAGATTGGTTCTTGCTTCACTGATGATTTGGCCCTTGCGTTCCTGCTTCTGGGACAGTTCCATCGCTCGCCATGCGCAGAAGCAGAAAGAACAGCAAGTGGAGAGGCGTGTTGAGCCCCGAGAGAGGCTGCTGACGGGGACACTCCACTCGGTGTGACTACAGCTCGCAGAGCCTCCTCTTTGACATTTATCCAGGTCTTGTTTTGTGTATGAAACAACGCCCTTTAAATCTCTCTGCTGGCATGCCGCTCATGGCATCAGTGTGTCCTAGTTATATCATGTGTCTGCACATATGCAGTATGTATGTCCATATGTATGAGGGGTATGCGTACATGAACATGCATAGACACAGGCCAGAGTTTGGCTTTGGGTGCTTTGTTCCATCACCTTTAACCTTAGATTTAAAGACACTCTCTGCACCTGGAGGTCACTGATCCTGCCAGGCCGGCGGTCAGTGAGGTCTCTGCCCCCAGCACCTGCGCTCGGCTGATAATTTATACACGACACAGGGCTTTATACGACTGCTGGGGATCCAACTCAGGCCCTCATGATTACATAGCAGACACTTTACAAGCAGAGCCTGCAGGACCCTGAGGTCCCTCTGGTGACATTTTTGAGAAATCAACAATGATCCTTTGTTTCACTTACCCCAATATCCCCCACGATGAAAGCGATGGAAATTAAAAATGAACTCAGAAAAAAATGATGATGCAGGAATTTGGTAGTAGATGTCCTCTCCTGCCAAAAGCTGGATTCTGTTCTCACTCGAGAACCCAGGCAAGATGATTGGTTGTTGTCAGCCTTCATAGTAAACACGCTGACTCAAAACCTGGACCGCAGGATATGCAGTGTGGGTCTATGCAGAGCACTGTACCACCAAGTGGCTCCTCATAAGTATCACTTCATGAGGACTGTGGGCTTGTCATGGTCCCAGTTTACCTCCTTTACCTGACAGTGGGTCACGCTGATTCTCTACTTTCTAATTGCACGCCCTGGAACTGAATTTATCATATTAGGATGTGTAAAATAATATTCCTAAATGTCTCTTTTTTGGGTATTAACCAGCGAGCTGTGAAATCAGTACTTCTCAGAAAAAGCAGAGTGTCCCGTATAATGAGATGTTGCTCCTGGGTAGGAAAACATGTTTTTAAAACAAAAGCCATTTTTCTTTTATTTTTTGAGGCTATCATATAACTGCATCATTTTCTTAATTCCTTTCCCACCTCCAACCTCGCCCCTGCTTCTTCCTATGTTCTCTTTCACACCAATGATCCCTTTATCTTTGATTGTTGTTCTTGATGGTGGTGGTACAGAATGTGTGTGTGTGTGTGTGTGTGTGTGTGTGTGTGTGCATGTTTCTAAACACACAGTACAATCCATCTGTTTTCAGCACTGACCATTTGGTATTGGAATGGGCTCCACATTTTGATCAGTTAGGGTTTCCCACAGTGGTCTCTGTCTGTTGCAGAGAAGTTTCCTTGATGGCAGACGACAGCTGCAGTAGTCTATGTGTTTAAGAACAAATGTTTAGAATGAAGTTGCGGATTGTGCTGGTTTAGTGATGTTGTAGGCTCTTCTCTAGGATCTGAATGGTTTTACTAGCCCTGAGTAGTTGACTGGGTTTTCAATGCCAGAAAAGTATTCCCTTTTGTTGAGCAGATCGTAAGTCCGATTAGAGAACTACCGGTTACCGCCGCGGAATGCATGCCTCTGCTGCACACTCGGGGTTCTTGCACCACGATGGTCCTTGACATTGTCCACAGGCATCAAAGCCTCGTCGGATGGTTGGTGGCCTCCCTCCTGTGGAAGCTTGCATGGCACCATGATACCATGAAAGCTAGTCCTTAGGGAGGGAGGCTTTTATGTCAGACCCTAGACAGGAGCTTTCTAGATCCCGTGGCTGCAGTGGTGTATTTAGAAATGAGTACTCACCTTCCACCTCTGGGTGGTAACCAAGAGTAACACCTATAGCCTGCAAAGTTTTTGAAATCCCTTAGACAATTCTGAACAATTCAAAATGGCCTCCCTTGCTGGCTTTGGGGGCAATATTACCACCCTAGATGAGAACATGTCATTCAAACTATATATTTATCTTTACACACTGAGTGTTATATATTATACAGATGTTTTCAGCTGGGTAGTTAAGAGTTTAACTCCTCATGACCTTTCCTGACGTCCTTCCTGCCTTTTACCTCCTCTCTCTATTTATCTTCCCTCCTCTTCTCTAACTAGAGCCCTATTTCTCCTATTTCCCCCTCAGATCACTTGCACCCTGCTACTCTACCATCCCCCACCACTGCAAAGTCCCTTTCACTGCCCCAGGAGAATTTCCATGATTTCATTTTCTACTATTACGTCAATACACAAATACATATTGTCATACTGCTGCGACCTGCCTTTCCTCAGAGGGAGGTCCAAAGCAGGGGTTCGGGGGTGGAAGGGGGTGTCCACCCTCTGTCTCTTCCTTCACTTTTGCTGGACCTGAAGAGGAAACAGCGGGGTCTGGGAGGAATGCTGTGGCTCCTGGTCTTCTCTCTGGGTACCCGGCGCTGTCCGGCTAGGAGTCGGGAACTAGAGTCTGAGGTCTACCCTGTACTCAGGGAGTCAATGCCAGGCAGGAGGGGAGGCCGGGGAGTCTTAGGTGTGGTGGCTCTTTAGTTGAAGGCCTTCTTCATGGCCATCCTTAATAAAGCATCTCTCTGAGGCAATCCTTTGCTCATTCATACTGGTGTTTATTTATTTATTTATTTATTTATTTATTTATTTATTGATGGTAGATATAAATACATACATTTTATTCAGGGTGACCTGGGAGGGTTAAATAAATACCTTTTTGTGGGAAGGAGCACCCAGGACATGGAAATGCTCAGAGCTATCTAGATACCTCCTTAGCACGGTGAAGACCTCCAGGTCTTAATGTTACATGACTCAGTCGGTGCCTGTAGTCCTCAGTGGGGCATCATCGGAGCGACATGTTCCAGAACAGGTACACAGACAGGGAGTGGCTCTACTCCTACCTGCCTCGGATCCCTGAGATTCCTGGGGTCTGAGCTCACTCCGCCTTGCCAGTTCTTATATCTGTCTGGTAACAAGGGCCCGCATGCCCTACAGCATACTAAGTCACTTTCTGATGGTTACCATACTCACTACCAAAATTTTCAGATGGACTATGCTTTCTCTCTCTCTCTCTCTCTCTCTCTCTCTCTCTCTGTCTGTCTGTCTCTCTCTCTCTGTGTGTGATGTATGCATACATACATGTGAATATAAGTGTATTTATGCATGCATGCATGCAGACCAGAGATTGGTGCCATGTGTCTGCTTAGATCACTCTCAATCTTATTTTGTCAAATCAGGTGCTCGATTCTCCGGGCTAGCAAATGGATCCTCAGACTCCGCCCTTTTCTCTGTCCCACCCCCGGGGTTACAGGCATGCAGTCACGCAGTGCTTTTACATAAAGGTTGTTGGTCCAACTCCTGCTTCCCTTGAGCCATCTCTCCAGCCGCATAGCTACACTTTAACAGTCGGTTCCCAAGTGGAGGTTCCAGCAATGAACTAGACAAAGTCCCCAGCAGTTGGGATCCATCTTTCCTGCTAAGTCAGCCCATTTTGGAGCTGGAGAAGGAAGACTCCCAGGTCTAAGAGGTCAGGACAAACGTGCAGGTTTTAAGTGTGTCTCCTTTGATAGACCTGGTTTGTGTTCGCATTGTAAAAGTTAAAACCGCGTTGGCTACATCTCCCACAGCTGTTTGTTTTTCCAACAGTTAATGATCCTGTTCTGAGTAATCTCTACACTCTGTGACCTAAGACAGCTCGCTGAGGGTGAAGGCACAGTCTCTGACACGGCAGTAGGTTTTCTCTGTGTCAAGCTAATAAAACCTGTAACCTTCCCTTTACTGCTGTTGTCCCCTCACTCACAGCAAGACCTTTGCAAGGACCGAGACGCCTTGCACAGAGCCACGCCCACCTTGAAGTCCTAAACTGGCGTTCCCCGAGTTGCTGAAGGAAGATGCCTTGTGAGGAAAACACAGAGAGCTCCCAGGCCTTCCTATGGGCTGGCTTTCTAGATTTTAGTGGAACTGGGAGGAGGGGTGGGTGGGCCTTTGAAAAAAAAGTCAAACAGAAAACTCAAAAGAAAATAAAATCCGGTAGTGATCAAATAAAGAATATTAATGTTCAAACAGAGAGAACTCTCTAAATTTGTGATCAACATTAATTTGATCAAAGATCATTTTGGAGTCTACTTTGGATCAAACACTCTATGATTTAATAATGGATAAAATGTGGTTGAATCTTGGAAGGCATGCAGTTCTAGTAAGAGAAGGAGATAAACATGTAGTAATGATTTACTATTACAGGCAGAGTTTAAGGTGAAGTAATGGGATTATAGGAAGGCCTTCTGAAGCTATTGATACATTAGGAACAAGGCTTCCAGTTAAAAATGAAAGTTTTCCTCTATTTAAATATTTCACATTGCATTATTTTGATACAGATTTTATTTAGTGTGTATGTGAAGGTTCACATAGTCTACGGTATGTACACACCATGCATGCTATACATTTAAACGTGGGAGGATAACTTTGAGAAGTCAGTTTTGTCTTTCTACTTAAAGGTCCAAGTGATATAACTCGGGTTGTCACCCCCAGCAGCAAGCGTTTTTACCCAGGGAGCCATCGCACTAACCCCTTAGCAAATGTGTTGATCTATCCCACCTCCAGATCTCAAGAACACTTCTTTACCTTCTTGACCGAAACAGATTCGAAAGTAAAAGTCTTCCATATATTAGGTGTGTATGGAATTTCCAAAACATCCCATTTCTCCCCACTGTGTCCCTCGGAAACAAACATGACATCAGCATGTGGTACTACTGCTTTTGAAGCAAAGGGAATGCCAAAGTAGGCTGAGGAGGTTCAAGAAAGTGACACAGAACCCCAGGCCCTTGGCCCCTAGCCTTGGACATCTTGCTTACTTAGCATTACTTGTTTTTTTTTTTTGTTTGTTTGTTTTTGTTTTTGTTTTTTTTTCCTAGACTGGGAAGTTGTACTCTAATAACAGGCTTAGATATTAAAACCTCTTGGGACAATGAAGGTGAAGATTCTATAAACCATTCCTTAGGGAAAGTATCTCAACCACATTTAAATCTTTAAGCCACAAAGATCATGGTGAGCAGAGCAAGACGGTTTCAGTTGCACCCACCATTTTCAAAGGTAGGTAGGAATCAAGTTAGAATTTTTAAAATATCATCTCAGGACTGGAGAGATGGTCTCACATGCTAATAGCACACACAGTACTTGCAGAGTCCAGTTCCCTGCATCTATATCAAGCAGTCACAACAGCCTTTAACTCTAAGTCTACGGAATCAGATGCCAACCCACTAGACGCTGTGGGCACCTGTACTCATATGGTACCCATGAATTCATAAATTAAAAATAAATAACTACAAAAAATACATATTGTTCTTAAAACTGTTTTCTCGTGTAGCCTGTGGGTACGGACTAATGTCACCGATTTGTGGACTCATCTCAGTGACTTGTGGACTCATCTGAAACTGTACAGCTATGGCTGCTGGTTCACAGGTTCATTTTACAGCCCAGTTTGCTAGGGACAGTCCCAGTTTACACCAATTGTTTGGTGTAATTAATGCTTTGGGACAAAGCACTGAGTTCAGGCAATCATTCGTATGGCCACCTTTGTGTTTTCCAAACTCTGTTCAGAGAGCTGAGGACATGAGTGCCCTCTCTAATCTCTACCCCTCCTGGATGCCCACCCTCTCCTACTCTGAACATAATTTGGAATACTTAGTGCAGAATACTATCTCCCTCCGGTAGAGTACAGGAGAAAGAGTGCTGTGGATATATTTCAGTCCCACACATTACTACAGAGGAGTGAGACCGCTTGCGTGCCATCTGGCAATAGTTCCTCGTCCAGTTTTTCAACTAAGTGATAAATGTAGCTCTGTTGTTTTGTTTAAATTAGGACTGGTCTCTTGCAAAAGGGCCCGAGCAGGTGGTGGCCTTGGGCCATTTGTTCCGGTTACGACATCTCCGTGTGTGTGTGTGTGTGTGTGTGTGTGTGTGTGTGCACACGCGCACGCTCCAGACATTTGCTGCCCATACTAATCATTAAAGTCAAGTTTAGAAGCTTGCTGAGAGAGGAGAATACGTGCTGTAAGAATCAACTCCTTGTGTCTGTAATCTTCCCTTCGTATGCTTTGTAGAATATGTCTTTCAATAATGGTAAATAAATATCATAACAGTTGTTCAGTATGGTTTAGACTCTTGAGGGAGAAGAAAAGGTGCCTATCTTGCTTTATGTTATCCCGTGTTTACAAAGCAAGAAGGATCATGGGAAAACGACTTCCTGACGCTCTGTAGTTTTATTGCTAAAAGCATCCCAGCCACAAAAGGAAATTCTGCATCTTGATGTTCATTTGGCTTTTGACTTAGTGTTTTTCTTTTATAACTTCTGTTTCTATGTTGTTTATATCTGGGAAATCTTTGTATTTTAAACAATGCCCACCAAACAGCTGTATAGCTGATTCCTGAAGAAATATTTATCAGGGCTGGGGAGATGGTATTTCAATAAGCAAGAGTCTTACTGTGTAAGTGTGAAGACCTCATAGGACCTAAGATGTATCTGAAAGCCGGAAGTGGCCTGGAGGCCCTGTAAGTCCTCATGAGAGAGGGAGGGAAAGCCGGAAGTGGCCTGGAGGTCCTGTAAGCCCTCATGAGAGAGGGAGGACTCTGAGACAGGCACATCTCTGCAACTTTCAGATCAGTAAGCTTATTCAAAGCACAGCCAGCCACACCGTCCATCAGAGAATCAGTGTCAATGAACCTGGTGTCCCCAACACACAATCTAGCTAAACACACACACACACACACACACACACACACACACACACACACTCCCATGCATGCACGCACATGCATACTCACAAGCACAATTACATACACACAATGCACATAGACTCAGGTGCACACACAGTATTTATAATGTCAAAAAAAATGAACAGACACCTTTACCTTATATCTTTATTATATCTTAGATTTTTAAAATATATAATACACTAAAATCCATCCCAGATTTTAATAAATAATATGTCCTTGTGTTTTCAAAATTCTAGTACACTTTCAAATCTCTGTGTGTTTAACCGTCCCAGGGAGGGATTCTTTTAAGTCTCAGCCTAAAAGCTTACAATCCCCATTTCATTCTGCTTGTGGTAGTTCTGGCGTGCTTCCCTCTGAAATAATCAGCGCCGCTTTTTCCACAAACAGCATGTAGTAATTAGAACACGCGTTCCGTGAATGCTACGAAACCTTTTTGTGAATCAAATTCTTTCAATTCTCAAGAGTTTCCCTAACCAGGCATGGATTCAAGAAATGTCTCATTGATTGCCTTGCTTACCAGAGAGTAGGAAAAAGAGCTGTACTGTCTCCACAGTCTGAGAAACGACACGAGGGCACAGATCACTGAGACACTTTCAGAAACAGCTTTTGTGTTAGCCCCTGAACGACAGGGCCACATTATCTCCTCTCTTCACACCCTCTGGCCTCAGAGTATCTGTCAATATTATGTCTTTGATTAAGTTCATCTAATCTGTTAATTATGAGATTGGGACTTCAGCCTGAAATGGATTTAATCTGAGTAAATCTGAGGTTATATTTATTTATTTTATAGGTATTTGAGCTGCTATATTGTAGCCATTACTGAACTTAATCCTGTAGATACACTATGAACATGACTCAGGCAGAGGCATAGTATCCACTGCTCTTAGTTTGGACAACTGAGTCAGTATTCATATTAGAAGCTCAGTGATTCCTACTGTGTCTCCGTGTGAGAACCGCTGTTGATAGAAATCACCAATCTCTGACTGAAAGACCACATCCAGGAGCCTCTAGCATTAGCAGCAATGCAGTTGGGCCTTTGCAGAGAGATGGCCAAGGCTCCTTCCTTGTCTAGCATGTCATGGCTATGACTGACTTTTTCAAGAGCCTGCAGAGAACTGAGTTCCTGTCAATCACTTCCAGGATACTGTGGGTGGTTCCAGCCATCCTTCTGACTCACAAAAGCGGAGTCCACAGAACCGAAAGGGAAGATGTGTGGATGGTCCACGTTTGGTCACGTCTTCCCTCGCTGTCGGAAAATAGTGTCTCCCCACGGAAGCAAAATGGCTGCACTCTCTAAGGCTGTGGAAAATCCTCCCTACACGGTCAAACCAATAAGCACTTGGGCCTAGTAACACGCACGCCCTGCCAAAATGTGACGTGCCCTTTTAAATCAGTTTTGCGGCAGACTCCCAAGGCAAGGCAGCCATGGCATGTCCACTAGCATGCACTTCACTCTTCAGAAACAATAGGAGAGCTGCACGCGGTACCTGGATTACAGAGAGGAGATGCCGGAAGGCTGGGATGGTGACACAGGGTCTGTAAGGGTCTGCTACACTGCATGCCCCTGGGCAGCTCTTCACTCTAGTTTTCTAAAAAGTACTTGAAAGACAGGGATTGTGAAAGCCACCAGACCCTGGATGCTTTTTGACAAGGTATAAGAACATATCCGTGAGGACCGAATTCTGTGTTTGTGTTATTCCTTATCTTTGTTTATTATTTTGCTGTCTATGGGCATCTCGGTACTAATGGATTCTTCTAGGCCAACTATTAAAGAATTTCTCTTTCCCCGGTTGCCTGATGGAAACGAATCATCTAGATGCTTCTACGATGAATAGAATTTCTGACTCCTGCTTAAAGCTGTCAGTCTCCAAGCAGGGTTCTCAGAAAGTCCTTTCTCCTTGGTTCATCCTGAGGCCTAGTGTATTAGTCAGGGTTCTCTAGAGTCACAGGACGTATGGGTAGTCTCTATATAGTTGGGGAATTTGTCGATGACTTACAGCTTGTAGTCCAACTCCCCAACAATGGTCAGCAGCAGCTGTGGATGGAAGTCCAAGGATCTAGCAGTTGCTCAGGCAAGCAGGCAAGGAAGAGTGAGTCTTCCTTCTTCCAATGTCCTTAAATAGGTCTCTAGCAGAGGGTGTGGCCCAGATTAAAGGCTGGTGCCACTGCACCTTTAATCCCAGATGACTTTGAACTTGGAGATCTCCTTGTCTTTTTGTTTGTTTGTTTGTTTGTTTGGGGTTTTTTTTGTGTGTTTGTTTTTGTTTTTCCAGACAGGGTTTCTCTGTGTAGTTCCACTGTCCTGGAACTCACTCTGTAGACCAGGCTGGCCTTGAACTCAGAAATCTGCCTGCCTCTGCCTCCCAAGTGCTGGGATTACAGGCGTGCGCCACCACCACCTGGCTTGTCTTAATCTTCTGGGATTCATAGCCACTATGCTTCAAGATCTCCATTCCAAGATCCAGGTCAGAAACTTGTATCTCTGAGCCTCCAGATTAGGATCATAGGTGAGCCTTCCAATTCCAGATTGTAGTTCATTCCAGATATAGTCAAGTCGACAACCAGGAACAGCCACTACACCTAGAGCACCATTCTCTGCTCCTGGGCTCGATGGTCAGGCATCCCATAATAACTTTGTAAACAGGGACAAATGCTAGGGAGCTAAACAGCACTCCCCTAATTATAGCAGGAAGTACATTGCATATCAGGAGGAATCTAGCATAGTGTGGCCTGGTAGACGGAACAAATCCTCAGAGGGGGCATCGGGGAAGGAAAAGCAGAAGCCGTGTGAAAGAAGGAAGCCACCACTCCTGTCCGAGTGAAGCAATGCGCAGATACCTCTGCTTCTTTATAATATTACTGACAAGCGATTGGCTAATCTGTGCCGTTGGTAACCTGTTGAAACCAAGAGACAATGCAAGAGCAACAAGGAGTGGGGCTTTGCTCTGATCACCAGACTGGAAATCTCACAGGCAAAGCTTGTGGCTGTCTGGGTGGAGGCTGTCACATGCAAAACCAGAGAGGAAGTATTCAGTCATTATGACCTCTCTCACACAGCAAGAGAATAACTGACACTAGAGTTTGGGGTTATTTTTTTAAAGCACAATCGTTAGACAAACTGCTTATCACACCTTTTATTTTTTCTGGAAATCTTTCCCTTTGTGCCCTGGCGTTGGTCATTAAACCTCCGACTTTGTTCCCACATATCCTTAGTTCTGATCTCTTGTAGAAGAAACCATCAGCAGAACAGCTAATGCGGGCACAGTTTCACACAGCTGGGCCGCCGTGGCTATCGAGTGGACCACTTCCTTGCAACTGTCTTTCATCTGTCAGCAAGTCCTTGTCACCTCTGACATATGTTACTCTTTTTAAACTGGTTGCCATTATTCCTTATTTCAATTTAAAGGCAAAAAAAGTACACGTACCTCTAGATACTAGCACAGTCGAAAGGTATGCTAAGGTTTGCATTCTTACTGCTCTTTAAAGGAAGTATGGGTTTGGTTGTTTGGGGGCTTTCTTTGTTTTTTTGTTTTTGTTTTTATTTTGTTTTTTGCTTCTTTGTGAGGTCCGGCATTAAGGAAAGCACACCGTAGCAATACAAAGGCATAATTGAATGTAAAATTATAAATTAATATCCAGTACATATCTACTTTTAAAATATTATTAATAATAAAAATTAGCATCTACTGTGTATTTATAAGGTCCATTGTACATTATTTATGAACCTCTACTGTAGGATTTAATTTTTCTTACATTTAATCATTTATTCTCCGGATGGAGGTAGATATGGCTGGGGCTGGGGCACCCTATGGAAGTCACAGATCAACTTTTGAGTCTGTCCTTTTCTTCCACCACATGAGATCTGGGGACTGAACTCAGGTCTTCAGGGTTGGTACACAACCTTCACCCTCCTAGGCAACTCTCCCACGCTCCTGGAACATTTCGATGAGTGTTTTTAAATACACTGTCTAACTTTCTATAAATAGCTATTGGGAAAAAAAATTAGACTAAAAAGCATTTGGGAAGCTTAACCAAATGTTTCTTCTCCCAAAAATAATCTTTTTTTTTTTTAAAAAATCGAGTCTATATATTTACGAGAGTATTCAGTGAAAAAGCGTGTTGGTAGCAGTTTATCAGCTTCGCTATGGAATGAAGGGTTCTTTTACACCAAGTTTTACACCCGTTTTTTACATCATGTCCCTTTCCTGATTATCACAGAAATCAAGCCAGGTACAGTATTAAAATATGCTTCCTAACTGATAAAGCACATTACTGCCACCAGAGACTCAGTTTTAGACGACTTATTTCTAATGGAACATCTCCCAAATATTCCTCATAAGCGGCCCATTCAGACTTGTCTTAGCTGGGATTTATAATTACTGGTGCTGACTGTGGGAATTCCGCGTGGTTCCCCCGGCAAGGGCTCCGCCTCGGCTCGGTACTTCAGTTATTGCCATCGGTTGTTTCCTATCATCGTGTACCAGGAAACGGCCAACCAAATGACCACTGTTCACCCTCTCTTTCCAGTCTCCCCTGCCACGCCTTTCGCCACTTGTAGGGTTTTGTTTTGCTTTGTTTTTTGGAATTTGGGGAAAAACGGACGAACGAGAACACCCAAATCATGTCTGGAGAGGAACTGCATGAGATTCCTGCACCTTTGGGCGGCTATGCTTTTTATAAGACCTTTGGAGTATATACTTACATGACTAAGTGTCCACTCACCCAGTGAGCACGCTTGCTGTTTCTGCCTCCTGATGGGTCTCGGCCCTGTTCTCTTTATGCTTATGGCTGGAGAGATAAACACAAAACATGTGATTATCCAAATCCTTAATTACACTGACTGTAAAGAAGGCTTGCAGGATGCTTGGAGTGTTTCAAACAGTCCAGACACCTGTGTTGGGCTAGGAAGACCTCCCAATTCACTGGAGATAAGAGGAGAATCAGCCTGAGTGCAGGAAACAGCCTATCAGAATGTGTGGCGTTTAGAGATTTTGTTTCTTTCTAGAGTCTTCAAACTAGAGGAAAACGGGAGGTTTAAAAGATCTTTCAATAGATGGATGGATGGCTATCATTGCCTTCAAAGAACTTCCAAATGTTTCTCAGTGATTGATCAGAACTCAGCTCTTTTTATCCAGGGCACAGAGGAACTGTGTTCTAAATTCCTCCCGTGTTTTCTATTTAATTAGAGGTGTGCTCGTCTGTGCCTGGGGTCACTGATGCTGACTTACCTTGAGGAAAAGTTCCAATTCTAGACTGTTCCCTGCTCATAGTCTGATTAGAGAACACACATCGTCGTGGTAGGAGCTCTCTGCCTGTGTACGTAGGGGATCGAACTGCCCTGTGTCACTGTCAGACTCCGGCACAGAGCCCAGACACACAGGAGAGACCTCTCCTGAGTGAGAGGGGACAGAGAAAACTCCTGTATGAGTGGGGACAGAAAAGGTGACAAAGAAGGACTGGATAACTGGCCCAGCATCTTTGTCTTGCCAGCCAGGGGCCATAGGAGGACAGATGGAAGAAATACACAGTAACAAAATGATTTCACAAAAATAAAAGCATTATAGCTACAGGTTGGTTTTAATCCACCACACTTCATAGCATTACAAGGTCTGGGCAAGAGTCCCACCAGAGGCTCTAGACTAGGGCCAACACTAACCTCCTACAGCCTCGGGCTCCATTCTGTATGCTGCCTTTTCCATCCAACCGGTCACATCATCAGGGCCAGCTCTGGAAGTGAACCCCAGCTAGCCCGGGGACGTGGCCTCTAGGACTTGACAACAGGAACAGTTCTTGCCTCCAGTCCCTCATTAAACAGTACTGCCTTAGAAATTTAGGAATGGATTTAAATTGAAGGTGCACAAGTTTTAAGGGAAGAGCTATGCATCCATTCAAGTCCATGTGCCTTAAAACATAAGGTGTGCCACAACCGTACAGGGATCCGTTAGAATCCAGATGGTTGGGCTTGAGCTTCTGAAATGAGTTTTTAAAAAAAAATATTTTTCAAGCTAGGTAGTTCTGGCTGTCCTAGAACTCACTATGTAGACCAGGTTGGCCTCTAACTCACAGCTATCCACCTGCCTCTGCCTCCAGAGTGCTGGGATTAAAGTGTGCACCACGGAGCCCTGTGAGCTGAAGTGCCAACTGGCTCTCTATAAGAGTGTATAGACGCTATTTTGAGTGGCAAGACCTAAAAGTTACTAACAATTACCAGTGTGTGTATGTGTGTGTGTATGTATGTGTATATGTGTATGTGCATGTGCATGTATATGTGTGTGCATGTGTGTATATGTGTGTGTATGCATGTGTGTGCATATATGTGTATTGTGTATGTGTGTGTGCATGTGTATATATGTGTGTATGTGCACGTGTGTGTATATGTGTGTGCATGTGTGTGTGTGCATGTGTGTGCATGTGTGTGTGTGTGTGTGTGTGTGTGTGTGATATACATGGAGATTTAAATAATGTGTGTTCAAAACAAAATCACAAGCCAGGCTTGATGTTGTACCCCCTTTAATTCTCAGCACTTGGGAGGCAGAAAAAGGAAGTTTTCTATGAACTTACACACACACACACATACACACACACACACACACACACACACGCACACGCACACGCACACGCACATGCGCGCGCACGCACATCCAGTTCTAGGCCAGGCAGGGCTAAATCATGAAGACTCTTGCCTCAAAAAATAAAAACAATAAAAATTAAACTTAAAATCCAATAATTTGAATTTCAAGGCAGCCTGCGTTTAGAAGCTATGTTTTGGGATGTATTCTTTAGAGTCCTGTGTCAGATTACGCCCAACCTTTCATACCCACTCTGCCTCCATTTTTATCTGCAGGCAGGGCAAGCCCCGCGCTCTTATCTTTAAACTGGGCTCTCAAGTGTTGCTTCCGAAGCTTCTTGCAGCCTTCTAAAGCCCTACTGATTCCTAAGATACATATTAGAGCAAATGGAAGACTAACCGTCTCCTGGTGTAGAAAAGGGTTTTTGATTAGATTTAAACAGCTGTCATCTCTGAAATTTCCCTCTCTAAATCATTCTCTGCTTTCAACAAGCTCTCACGGGTTGCTCTGTCGGATGGCGGCTCCAGCCCGTATCCTCCTAACTCAGGCTAACTGTGGCCTCTGATAGGAACGAATACATATTTAAGGACATCTTGACTAGCTCAGAAGCACTTGGCTTCGAGAAATTTTACTCAGTATCTTCTTTGGCATAATGAGCATTTTTCCTTGTAGCCTAGCAAAATTCAGCCGCAGAAAGGGTGGCGATCCCTCCCGCGACGCAGCTCAAAGGCGGTCTGAAAACTGCGGGGGTGGGGGGTGCGGTGGGGGGAATGGTACCATTTTTCATTGAACCTAGATGAGATGTAATCTAAAATATATGCGTTTTTTAAAAGCAGCTCAGACTTGAGGGAAACGGCGATTAAAAACCGGTGGATGCTGAACCAAGATTACATCATGGAAAACTGACTAATGTTTTAAGGATAAATATATTTGCCGATGGTATCATTCTATATTTTAAGAATAAAATGTGAAATGCCCTCCTGTGCGTTGGATGAAGTTTCCCCTGGAGAATTTACAGATCGTAAGTGAAATGACCATTTTTCTTGTTAGTCACAATCGAAGTGAACTGGGATTGTCTGAAAACGCGCCAGAGCCGATTACAGGGTTTATGGCTCGCACCGCACTGCGGGGCCACCCATAGGATGCGGCAGTGAGGACTGGACTGGCTTCGTCCGGCTTCAGGGAAAGAGCACCCTGGACTGAGACCCTTAGAACACATTTATGTGCTTCATTGAATAAAGCGACTCTGACCGCTTTCCAGCTTCTGACCTTATTTATCTCACACAATCAGAAAGAAGCATAGCTTAGCTTACTTCTGGCACTGAAGCAAAGACAGTTCTTCGTTTAACCTTTCCTTCTTGGCTGCCCGTGCCTACTTTTTTCTCCTTCACGCTGGGCTCCACGGCACGAAGGGCCACTAGGGACCTAGTGGAGGTCCGTGGTCTGTGCTGGCTCCAGGAGCCATGTGTAAGTCCCGTAAAGGGCAGGACGGCTGCTTTTGCTGTGGTATTGATGACTGTAGACTCAGAGAAGAGGAAGATAGACACAGAAGGTTTCTGTGACAGCCCCTACCATCGCTACGCTTGTCCCCCGAAAGGTAACAGCTCAGACAGAAAGCTACTGAAGGAAATGCTTAAAACTTGTGATGAGGATGCTGATCTATAGCTTCCCACAGCTGGTGGCATCTGCAGGGGCGGGGCGGGGGTGTGTGTAGGTAGGGAAGGACTGAATTTTCTATAAGGGGCTGGCCCCCTGGGAGTGTGACCATGCTCTAGTGAGTATACACCTACTTTTTAATGAAATGTGTCCACTCTGTTCTGTCTGTGAACGCAAGAGCATTCTTCGCTAGAATGAATGAATAATTCTGTGACACGAACTTCTTTTATTCTTCTGTGATTTGGTGGCCAGTGTCTCCTTCTATAGTCCAAGCAGGCTCGAGCTTGCTCTACTACCCGGGTTGTCCTTGAACTCACAACTGCCCTGCCCAACTCCAGTCTCCACCGTGTGCTGTTCTGACCAGACATGTCCCTCTGCCCTCAGCGTCCCTTGTGACTAATGTTTATCTTTAGACACTCGCTCAGTCTTCTATGAACAGTAGAACTCTTGTGTGCCATCAAATGTCCAATGGGGGATCTTTGAGGCATAATCAATGGGGAATAGAAATCACATA
The DNA here is from genome assembly GCA_964023405.1 of Apodemus agrarius. Taxonomy (NCBI): domain Eukaryota; kingdom Metazoa; phylum Chordata; class Mammalia; order Rodentia; family Muridae; genus Apodemus; species Apodemus agrarius. The sequence continues at coordinate 11,208,449 of OZ030007.1, forward strand.
TCGAGTCAGTGAGATGGATCAACAAGTAAAGGCAGATGCAAACCTGGCAACCTGGCGACTGAGTTTGATACCCACATCATATCATTTATCACCTCCCATATCACTTATATAAAGATGGAAGGAGAGAGCTGATTTGATAAAGTTGTCCTCTGATCTCCAAAGACATGCCTTGACATGTACAACCACACACACAGACACACACAGACACACACAGACACACAGACACACACACACAGACACACACAGACACACATACAGAAACACCTCTCAATTAAAAAAAATTAGAGAAATCTAAATCCCTCTTGAATTTATTTACTCCAAAGAGTCTAGGTGTATCTAACAATGGGGTATGACGCTCTTAGGGTTTCCATGTGAGTTTCTTTTCTTTTTTAGGTTATATATAAAATTGACTTTATTTCATATAATCCATGTAAGTTTCAAGACAGGGTTCCAGAGTGCAGCCCAGGCTGTCTCTGCAGACCAGATTCACAGAGGTCTGCCTGCTTGTGCCTCCTCAGAGCTGGGTTCAAAGGCTTATGCACCATGCTTTTCACGAAGCCTTTGTAGGAATCCAAGACTAAAGCAGAGTGTCCTATGGGGTGGTCCACTGTATTTCTTTTAGTAAGTGAGTTATACAACTGGTTTTTATAAGATTAACAGAATCCTAACTGTGCTTCAAGTTTTAATTGTACACGCTCTTAACAAAATAAATTCACCTAGTATATTTGCATGAAAATGTCTGTCTCTTCCATACAGAAAGAAAATATATTTGAATTTTTTTCCTTGGTTTGTAAGATTTCATGTAAGACTTAGCTTTCTTGCTGTGAAAGACAAAATAAAATTATATGTTAAGGCCAAGTTCATAGGATTCACATTGTTAGCATGTTAATATACTTCCGTTTCTATTTAAAATTATATTCTTCTCTGGTGGCGCACGTCTTTAATCCCAGCACTTGGGAGGCAGAGGCAGGCGGATTTCTGAGTTCGAGGCCAGCCTGGTCTTCAGAGTGAGCTCCAGGACAGCCAGGACTACACAGAGAAACCCTGTCTCGAAAAACCAAAAAAAAAAAAAAAAAAAAAAAAAAAAAAAAAAAAAAATTATATTCTTCTCTCTTTAATACTATGCTACTCAAAGTAATATAAAGTTAAAACACTTAATATTTACTTCCACATCTTTCTCTCCATTGTGGGAAGCTATGGAAGACCACGAGAGGTCAAACAATGCTATTTTCCTTCTCAAGTTTTAACATCTCGAATAAAATGACAACAGTTCTCCATTTTCTTCTGTCTTTCTTTTTGTTTTTTTTTAGTGGGCATTTTTTTTCCATTTTCTCTATGGTTAGAATATTATCAATAAGTCTTAAAAGCATCAAAGGAAACACAGTATTAGAACAAGAGAAACGGACACTATGATAATCATCTACCCCCAAGCTAAAGCAGTTCAAACTGGCACTAACTGGGCTGTTCATGGCTACACAGCCATTACCCACCTAAATTTGGAAAATGTAGGCATAGAAAGCAGTGGTGGGACTCAGGGGTCAAATGATCTTGAGAATGATGGTGAGAGACCCTGCTCTTCATTCTGAAGTCACGGGCGTCACGGTGTCATCTACAGCAGAGCTGTAGACTCTGCCTGATTGAGCACTGGACATACAGACCATCCTGAAACTGAGCTTCCATGGTGGGTTGGAAAGATCCGGATCCAGAGGGCCAGACTTCCCCTGTAACAGTTACATGAGAGTGAGAGAGCTCTGTGTGCCTTCAGTTGTTTCTGTTTTTGTTTATTTCTAGGCCAAAAGAGACAACAGACTGTAGCAATTAGGAAAGCGAGAGCCCTCAAAGTCAGGGAGAAAATCAAAGCAAAGACGTAGTCACCCAATCTTCCAGAAGGAAGGAGAGAAAAACGAGCTTCAGCTTGGTGGATTAAATGCCGCATGTAGGTTTCAGGAAGGCATTTTTGTGGTAAGGGGCAATGGAAGACAGCGAGTTAACAGTACAAACCCTCATGAAAAATCAGAGGCTATCACCAGAGGCACATTGTAGAATAAGGAAGCCTTGAAAGACAGGGCCATGTATTTACCATTTTGCTTGATCTACATATCAAAAGCATCCTTCACTGTATATAGAAGATCCTTGCAGGAAGATGTTTCATAGGAAAAAGTAAAATAAAAAGAGAAGAAAGGAGAGACTGCCGGAGGCTATGTCCTTTCTTTTCTTTTTCTTCTTTTTTTTTTCCCCCATCCTGGATTATTTTCTTGAATCTCCGGCCAGGGCTGTACACGCATGCAAACCAATACCTTCCCAAGACTCCACAAATGCAAGAGACCCTGAAGTGAAATGACAGCGAGAGCTGAAGGTCAAACAGAATCAGCAAGGAGAAACAGGGTGGCCCGTGCCATACGGAGAAAACTCCCTGCTCCCGATTAATTTAAAGACTGCTGGTGAAACAGGCGTCCCCTGCACCAGGCAGGGGAAACTTCCGTTCAGCGAATCTTAGACCTATTTTTATTTGACAATATAGCTTCCCAAGTATTTCCAATCAGTCATATTGAAAAACGGAAAGTCAAATTGCCAATGAGCTGAAACAAAGATGATTAGCTATATGAAAACTAACATTATTCTGCACACACATTAGGCTCATCTCCAGAACCCTCTGTCACAGCAAAGATTTCTTTTTAACCAAGATTTGACTCTCTCTTAAAAAAAAAAAAAAAAAAAAGACGGAAACAGAAGTTTCTGCTTCTTGTAGATTTTGTTTTACTTTCTTTGTGTTATTTTTTTCTAGCCAGGCATTTCACCAGTACTAATAGAGTTTTACACAGAAAAAAAAAAAAAAAGGATTCCATGCAGATTAAAGGGAATTTCGATTGTTCTAACAGTAACATTCAGGATTTACTTTGATCTTAAACATCAGACTTCTTGACTCTTACCTGGAAACTCTGGGAATGCGTGTTGACCACAGCTCTTCTGAGATCACGGTACCAGGGTTCAAACCCACTCCCAAGCTCTTGTGACATTCAGCAACATCTGCAGTTTCCTGAACCTCATGGAACAATATGAATGAAATTACATATGGTTTGTGTCACAACGTTATTGTGAGATTTGAATTAATTAATGTGAAGGAATTTCCCCAAACAACACCTGAGCTGTTTGGGATGGAGTAGCCATCTTGGTTTCGTTTCCTCTAAGAGCCCCGTCATGGTCATGCTTGTCAGCCCTCCCTGCTTCCCACTCCTGTCTTTCCTCAGCCTTCCTTTGTATCACTCAAATCAAGCCTTGCATCACCTCAGCCCTTGACTAGGATAAGGACTGTTTAATTCTCTCTTACCCATAGACTCGACTATTCCTAACCCATTTATTGAATCTTGAACTCTTTCCTGGGAATAAACATAGTCATGCTGTCCTGCTGCTTAATTTTTCCTCCAATGTCCATAAAACATAATTTAATCTTCCTTAAGGAATATACGAAGGACTTGGTCATCCTTGGCTTTCACCTTCCTCACCATTACCCTCTAAGTAATGAACTCGCTAATCATGACCTGCTTACTGAAGGTCTATCTTTGATCTCACTCTTCTCCATCCCTATAGGATGCATTTCCCACCTCTGACAGAGAACAAGCATTTATCTCCGAGACATAGCTGAAATGTCATTTCTCATCTGTAGTTTTCTTAGGCATATAGAATTTGTCTTCCTGTAAGATTTATAATTATATACATTGTATCATACCATATTTCATCAATTACTTGTGCATATCTCTTTCTCTACACGGAACTAACACCCTCCAATGTTTAGCATAAGGCCAAAAATGTTGTAATATTTAATAAGTATCTACTGAATTAACAATTACAAAGAGCAAAATCAATATTTCAATGGATCAGCTCCTAGATTAACATATCCCAATTTACAAGGGGGTTTTTATTTCCATGGTGTGTGTGTGTGTGTGTGTGTGTGTGTGCGCGTGTGCGTGTAGTTTCTTTCTACATAGGTGGGTGAAACAATTGAAATATATTGAAGGAAGTCTGAAAATCAGGGACTACCACTGCTAGTTTACATCTCTATAGTAAAGGTGATTTTTATTTTCAATTATGTGTATGTGTAAGGAAGGAGTTCTGAAATGTCACTGGAGATGTCCAAAGATACTGGAGAAGTCTCTAACCTGGTCAAGCCTGGTGCTTGAGTTACAGGAGGTTGTATGCTGGGAGACAAACTCAGGTCCTTAGTGAAAGCGGTATTTCCTGGGCCAACTCTAAAGCTCCCTTGAGTCGATCGTATTGATTTAACAAGCAAATGCATTTTGACCCAAATATTCAAGCTTAATAATCTATTTCCTCTGCTAGTTTAGACATAGCACAAACAGAAAGGTATTCTGTTATTCATAGAAAAGAAAAATTTTAGGTTGTTCAATTCTTTGCTTTTTTTGTTTGTTTAGTTGGTTGGTTTTTTTATGTTTTGTTTTTTTTGTTTTTGTTTGTTTGTTTTTTGTTTTGGTTTTTTGCCGTGCTATCAAAAAGGAAAGCCAGGGACAGGAACGCTTTGGCATTGACTCTGGCTTCTCATTCAAAAGGCTCTGTGTCTTGTTTTCCTCAGTCTTTGGGATGCTGGGGATATAATGAGAAGGTCAGTGGTAGTCTTGTTTTTTTGCTTTCAAGAAAACAAGAGAGAAAACCGGGTATGCAAAGGTATGCTTTGGGCTCTGCTAATGAAGTCCAGTGTGTGCCTAGCCCAGGGCTGACCGTGGATAAATGAGCCTTGCTGGTGATGAAATACTAAATATAAGACCCCGTGTTTCTGGTTCTGCACCGTCATAAAGCTGCTATTATTCAGCATTTATTAGGTACCCACAGAGTGTGAGGCATAAACATGACAAGGAGAAAACACACAGTCCCTAACCTCTAAATTACCACAGACAGATGCACAAGGAAGGAGGTAGACCTGGAAATTGCTTCCAAATGGCTGTTTGTAGGAGGGTTTAGAAAGGAGGGAAAACCCAAGGAGGGGCCGGCGGCGGGCGGACAGGATGGCGTGTAGGGCAAAGGGAGGTGTGAGAAGAGTTAGTGTTTTCATAAAAGGGAGAGGGGTAAGAGGTCAGGCCAATCTCCAGAGTCGTAAGGATTGAGATGAAAGATGGACTGGCAATAATGAAGCTGGGGGGGGGGGTAAGGAGGGTGGCTCAGCTGCGTGGGTCTGTGTCATCCTTGCTGGAGAGAAGACCTCCAGCTTCCCGGGTTGGTAGGAAGATAAAGGATACCATGGATCTTTTATAACCTGAGACCCAAATTCCAAAAAAATAGCTTGGCTATTTCCCAGCCTCAGTTTCCACATTTATTTATTTATTTATTTATTTATTTATTTATTTTTGATAGGGAACAGCCGAGCTGGGCAGGAACGCAATTCTAGTTATCTGGAAACCTGGATTCCGAGGGTCACAAACTGAAAACCTGCCTAGGGTTCAGACAGACTCAAGTTCAAAACCAGCCTGGGCCGCCCGGTCTCAAAAGAATAGCAAAGACTGACAGCCCCTGCTGCCTCACTGCCCGCTGCTTTCTCGGTAGGGCACTGAGTAAGTCTGTTTCCTTCTTTGAAATATACCTGTAAGAAGGCATGAGACTGTAACACAGTGCCTGAGCGTTTTTTGTAGAGCAGACAGACATGGCCCTAGAATAGGAATGCTCCTAGCTTCTGGAAAAACAAAACAAGATCTCAAAGAACAGCCCTGAGAATTAAAAGACCCCATCTCTCTCCTTCACGTTGTTTAGGGAAACTCAGTCAGGACACACTGTATGCAGAGGTAACCTCTGATACCCAAGGCTTCTTGCTTTTCCTGATTGCCCTCAGGACTCTTAGAAAGAATAAGACTGGTTTCAGAAAGAGAAGATCAAGTTTAAACAAGCAACGTTCACTAGTAATTATGTAAACAAGATACATCATGCTAAAAGCCAAATTTGAACCTGGAGAGTAAATTGCTTGCTGTCATTAAACACAGACCAAACAATAAAATCAAAAATAAAAATCGCACTGGGAGCCTTGTCATATGGTTTTGGGGAACCTTCGAAGGCCTTTTCATCCTCGGAGCTAGCCTATATGATCTTATTTATAAACGGGCTGTCAAGTCTTTTTTCTTACTGCCTTTCTCTAATGCTGCCCCTCCCCCGCACGTGGAACCCCAAGGGATCAGTAGCGCCTTAGAGGGGAAAAAAAGAGTGTAAAGTTACACCAGGAGCTGCCGCTGTGCCGCCTCAGAGTGCTGTTCCCCTGGGCTCCGACAGTGAATGAAACTTATCTGAGTGGCCCAGTCCACTCCCACCCCTGACAGATCTGCAGCCCTTTGTTAGAACGCGAGCGAGAATTGCCCAATCTCAGGGGGCAGCCAGCCTATAATGACCCACATTGTCGAAACTCACAGGGGTTCACTCTCTAGGAATGAAAACTCACAGCTCTTTCTCTCTCTCCCTCTCTCTGTTGACAATGCAAAGTAGGGCTCTGGGGTAAACCCCGTTTGTGCCAGGGATACTCTGGCTTCATAGGTGGTGCAGACGGAGTTCCGGAGTCGACGGCTCGCTGAAAGGGATGTAAAATGGCCTATTATCTCAGCACTTATAGGAAGGGCCTGAGAAGGACTATTTCCCAAATAGTCATGAGCCTGGCATGCCTGCATTGATGATTTCATCAGACCGATAATTAATAAGCGTGAATTAAGCTAATGAAATCAGATAGGGTAATGAAAAGCAGCCTTCTCGTTAGCCTCGCTCTTTTCCCCATTGTTTAATCTCTAACAGAGACTGAATTTGCCGCTCGGGACCTAATTGAGACTATTTGACTTCTAGCTGATTTTAAAGAGTCTCCGAGAGCTTTTAGAAAGAGGCAGGTATTAAAAAACAAAACAAAAAAAAAACAAAACAAAACAAAAAAAAAACACGCTAAGAGTCTATACGATGACACCGGTGACATTGGGACCAGATCAAATCGGAAGCACCGCTGATGTGTCCTGCTCGCTTTAAGAGGAAAGAGGATGGAATGAAGAAAATTATAAAGACGGCTTGGGGTGGTTTTTTTGAGGCTAGATTTATAGGAAATGGGGATTCTCCTTCCTCCAATTGCAGCCTCCTTGAAATACGGGAGGTTCACGTTGGTGGGGGGTGGGGTGGTCACACGCCAGAGGTTGATTCTTTAGGTGTCTTTCTGCTTTATTGTTTATGGAGACAGGGCCCAGCCTGGAACTTGCAAAGTAAGCTAGCCTAGCTGAGCCCCTGGATCTAGTTGTCTCCACCTTCCTGGACCTGGGATGGGGTGCCTTCACCCCCACTTCCGGATTTCTGACGTGGGTTGCTCTCCTGCTGAGCAACACCTTACCCACTGAGCCGTCTCCACAGCTCAACAGCTTGAACTTGTTGACCCACAGATTTTAGTAAATCATTAAACTGTAATATGCCGCTCCCTGGGGAGGGGGCCAGTGCTCAAGGGCAGTCTAGAAGGGGCGGGGCAAGGATGGCCGGCTTGACCCCCAGCGTAGAGCAGCGATGTCTTGTCCTCCATAGAACAGCGAACTCGCCTTCCCTGGCAAGAATTCACAGGCTGCCTCCCTATCTAAAATCTGCAAGAAAAAGCTGGCCCGGAGCCTGATGTGATTTGGTTTCTATTTGAATCTTGTGTTCCAAGGAAAGTTCCAGAATCCACAGAAAGGATCAAGGGCAAGAAAAGCGCCAGCTTCCCATTGTTCTCCTCAAGGAGCCCATGAAAGGCAGAACCGGCCGGGCCTCGGTCCAGTGGCTTCCCATGGTCCTCTGTCCCTGGATGAATATGTAAATGCAGAGTGAGAGAGAGGGAGAGGGAGAGAGGGAGGCAGGAGAGCATCAGCGAGTGACGGGTTAAACTAGGCAAGATGTTTGGTTTAAAAAAAATCACAGTATATTTTCAAATCTGATAATATTGGATCTATTTTAAGATTACTTATCAGTTGGTTATTGTGCTAATAATTACCATTAAAATTAATACTACACTTTGGGAATTAGGCAAAGAGCTAACAAGTTTGCATTGACACAGAGCGCTCCAAAGGCAATCTGAGTAACTTGTTTCCGGAATGCAGCTGTGGACTGTTCCTTAACATCTTGCAGGTGGGGCCTAATTTTAGTTCAGCCTTGAGAAGGAGGGATTGTTTTCCTCCAGATACACACAGCCCCCACGACAGCAGCCAGGCAGGTGGGGCTCCGCGGAGTGCTTGTTTACATTCCTGGTTTTAGAAAACAGATGACTCATCCTGCTAATCCTACAGTTTCTATCAGATTTTAGCGAGGTTTTTTTTTCTTTTTTCTTTTCTTTTCTTTCTTTTTTTTCTTAACAGAACAGTCTGGATTACATTTGACCTCGGGTTCCTCCAATGTAAAACAAAGGCAATGAAATCGAAAATGATAAGAGAATGAGCAATGGATCCTAAATATAGCTTAGCAGCCAGTGAATGAAGGCAAGCAAAATTTAGAAATACATCTGTTTGGCTACAAAAGCATTTTAAAAAGCAACAGTCCAGATTCTGGTTGGCTCAGTAAGAATATGTGTGTGTGTGTGTGTGTGTGTGTGTGTGTGTGTGTATGTATATATATATGTATATATATGTATATATATGTATATATATACATATATATGTATATACATTTCTTTCTGCCATTGCAATAAGGAAACTATTAGAGGAAGCTGTTGCCAGGGGAAGAGACATGAAGGAGCAGAAAGAAGGCTCTGTGGGGAAGAGGTCTGACGGCTGCACAGGCGGAAGCAGCAGAGTTGGTGATTCCAGAACCCACATCAGAGGCCTGGCTCATGCTTAGTATGATACCTCAGGTCTTTAATCCCAGCACTCAGGAGGCAGAGGGAGGTGAGTCCCTGAGTTCGAGGCCAGCCTGGTTTACAGAACGAGATCTGGGTCAGCCAGGGCAATAGTGAGACTCTCTTAACAAACAAACAAACAAACAAACAAGCGCCAGGCAGAGCCCCAGAGCCTCAGAGCCGAGCTCAGACAGGCAGCACCCACGCAAGGGTGAGAGAAAGTGTGTGCCTGTGATCCAGCACTTGGGCTTGGGCGAGTGCAGCCATGGAGATGTGAGGGAAGCAGAGGCAGGGGGATTGCTGATGCTGGCTGGCTTCCAAACTATCTGAAAACACAGTGAAAACCCAGCTCGGGGCTCAGTGTGAGAGCGGATTCCTGGTGCTCCCCTTGACCTGAATATGCAAGGGCACACATACTGCACACAAAAGTACATGAGTAAACACACACACACACACACACAGAGAGAGAGAGAGAGAGAGAGAGAGAAGAAAATTAAATAAAAAGCACTGAAAGGAATGACAGTCCCTTGCAAGCACTGTCCCCACCTCCCGGTCTCGGGGAGTGGAAGGGCTCACATTTGAGATGTGAGGAAGTTTTGAAGGAGCAGAGCAAGGTTATTAACAGCATTGTCTCTTTAAATGTGTTTTGCAAGCAGTTGACGGTTCAAAGCCCAAGCCCCACCCCCTGCGCTGTCTTTAAGGTGGGCTGTGAACCTACTGTGTGCCTCTCTCTGGATGTGGGAGCTGAGGGTAGGACCATAAGCCAGCTGTGCAATTCTTCTGTTCTGTGGGGTATTGTTGACTAGTCTGTAACCTTCGTAGAGAGGGGGTGGCACCCCATGCAGCTCGCTTGCTTTCAGTTCAGCGCTGTGGAATGGATGGAATTTCTAAGTGTGCTGGATAGAGCCTATTGTTCTGAACCTGAACAGAAACCTCTCCTTGAATGGCCTCTTTTGCACTTTGAAGGTCACCATTCAAAGGCTCCATCTCGAAGCGTCTTAACCTGGGACATCGGTTTGCCGGAATCAATAGGAATGTCTATTTTTCTCAGGGAAGGGTGAAGAACATTCCTGGGATCTCCCACTCCCAGAAGAAAGTCTGTTCTTCCTGCTACAAACCACAGCCTACGCTTGCCAATAAAACCTGAGTGCAGTGGTCCGAGCGAGCTCCGGGCCTCGCTTACACAGACCTCCGCCTTCCTCTTGCAGTGAGTTAACTCTGGATCGTCTGCACTTTTGCCTGCCCAGGCTCCTCGGGTTTATTTCACAATTCTCCTCCCAGCCGCCGACCTTTGGCCGTGTGACGGGACCATCTAAAAGAATGTTTGTCTAAACGATTCTTCTGAGGACTGGTCTCTTATTCAGCATAGATGTGTTAAGCACCAGTTATATGTAAAGTACTTCCAGATTTCAGAAATAATATGACACAATGCCGTCTCAGAACGTCCGTGGCTTTGGTGGAGACATTTATCTATGGAAAGAAACTCCAATCGACTAGTCTGTAAAGGGAGAAGATATTCTGTGAGACCATAGGTTTTCAAAACATCTTGTCCCGGCTCATCTCGAGATAGAAAGGAAAGGGTAGAAAACAAGGGGGGGAGGGGGTGACATTTGACCAGTGGGACAAAGGCCACGCTCCATCCCACCTTGTTTGTCCTACTGTCACATGCCACCCCCATGCACATCATGAGGCGGGAGCAATAGAACTTTAGAGATGTCTTTAGGGTGGATGGGGGAAGAGCTCAGAACCGGGCAGGGAAAAACTGGTGTGTTTGAATCGTGGGCTAAAATTGCATTTTTGAGTGATCTAATCTCACAGATGATATTCGACCACATAGCAGATAGAGATTATGAAACTTTCTTGAGGGGGAATCCCCTTGGAAATCTTTAAAACTTGAGAAGACCCAACTTTCTGACGTCATCTCTTCCCAGTAGCCTGCAACCTTAATTTCCTCATTTCTTCCATTCCTCCTTCACAAGGGTCCTTCCCTCCAGCTTAGTCACGGGGCCGAGAGATAAAGAAAAAAGGACAACAGGAGCAAATGATTTTCCTTCTTTCTGGCTTCGGTCCACTCTATCGGTAACCGAAGCCATCCCTTCCAGCCTTTAGTCCATCCTTTCCGATGTTTCCAGACATGTTTGCTTGAAGCCTTATTCACAATGTAAATGTCAGCATCCACCCACTCCTCACCACCAAACAAACACAAGGTTATCTGGGTCGGAGTTGAAGATGTCTAGACTATAAAGGAAGCTGTGTATCCAGAGGCTCATGGCTTTGTTTGTTTGAGGCGGTGTTGTTTTCTTTAGTATTCTTGGTTAAAAATCACACGACTGGCAACCTGGTTTCTTCTTTCTAGATTTTTCTCTTCCTTGGTCTCCTTTCTGGGCAAGCCTACTTTTCCTGCTAGATTCCATAAGATTTACAGTAAAGTGTGTCGGGAAGAGCATGACTCACTTCAGTTTTGCTGCTCGATGCATTCAGACCGGCTATTTCAAGGGCTATGTTTCTCCGTGTTTAATCTTGACCTCATTGGGCTGCCCGCCCGCCACGGAAGCCCCTGCCACAGCTGAGACCAGCAGTCCTCTCAGGAGCACTTAGATGAGATAGATCTGCTTGTTAGAAAGCCGCTCCTGAAGTTCTGCTCGGCTGCGGGGCAGTAGTTGGGAGATTCTTGTGAAATGTTTGCTCTCTGGAAACAGAGTTCACAAGCTGTGGCGAGTCCGAGCACCCTCCGTGAAAACCCTGAAGCCCTGTCCACCCACACTGGCCCAGGTGCAGAAGCTGTGAGGTCGCCATTTGGCAAGGTCACACCAACCTCATGGGAGACAGACAGATAAATCCTGTTTCCCGGCTCTCAAGGAGAGCCAGTCGGGCCAGTCCCAAGGCTGCTGTGCGCTTATCTGGTCGTTATGCTTAGTTCCAGCACCATCCTTGTGTTCCGAGTGTTTCCTGGGCTCAGTTCTGTTGAGTTTGTTCAGCACAGAGACTGAGTAAGGCTTAACAAGGCATTAGCCAGAACTCCTGTAAGAGCATGAGAATCTTTACACTGGAGAAAAGAAACAATAATTTAAAAATAAAGACTATTTTGATTGTACATACCAACATACTTGGATAATGTCTACTCTGTTTTATTTTTAAGGCTTTCAGTTAGCAAGAGTTACTTAGACGAGGGCAAGTGGCTTTCATATTCTCAAGCCACTTTCCCCCAGCCTTACATATATAAGGATATTTAAAACCAAATTAAATAATGTATTCTGAAAGCGTTTATATTCATCTTACTGCCAACCAAAGATCCAATTACTCAAATAGATTGAATTTTGTGGAGTAGCAGAATGGCCAGCCAGTCTGTACCCAGTGACGCTGGAACAGTTTCTTGAAGAACGGGTTATTGTATGCCCTGCTTGTTTCCAGATCATTGTAGGATCAAAGGAAAGAAAGGCTATGCAGGGCAAGGCCGGCCAAGCTCGTTAGACGAATGAAAATTGACGGTGTTAATGATAATAGGATTGATTTATAAATTGTCTTACCACTGTGACTTTCTAAGTGTTTATGTAAAATGAAGACTTGGTGTTTCTAATAATCTTTTTAAGTAAATTATAAAAGAATCCTCCAGCATTCTGGTTGGCTAGAAAGTTAAGGGCTTTAGAATGGTCACAGGTAACTCTTTTACTACCATACTTAACAAAATGTGGAGTTAGATAGAAACATTTTAAGCATCTTTTTCTTGTTTTTGTTTTTCTGAGACAGGGTTTCTCTGTATGGCCCTGGCTGTCCTGGGACTCACTCTGTAGACCAGGCTGGCCTCGAACTCAGAAATCCGCCTGCTTCTGCCTCTCAAGTGCTGGGATTAAAGGTGTGCGCCACCACTGTCCGAGATGGGAACAGTTTAAAAATTATGCCATAAAAACTTGGATACGTGAGAGTTGAAAATGGCAACAGCCCTGGGCAGATTCAGGCCCAGATGGCCCTTGCCTACGGGCACCAGAACCCCGAAGCCAGGGCCCAGTCTCCTATTCATTATTAGGAACCCACTTGGCCTCTTTAGGGCTTTAGTATTTGAACCTCTGGTGTAAGAGGCTTTTTATAAGGCCATTGCATGAGAAGGTAAGCCTAAAATTTATTGCTTTTTTTTTTTTTAAACTCACAAAATGTTCACCCCAGACCAAATGGGGCTAGCACATCATTCCCCCGTACAATCATCCATTGCTGCACCGGATGTCTCTAGTGTCCCAAAGCTCATCTGCCTCCACATCCCAGTGCAATCGGGCATGGTCCCCGGATGCCGCCCACTTTCTCTCCTGAATAACCTTAGTGGAGATTGCTGCACGCGATCTGCCGGGTCCTCTGCAGCCTCCTCAGAGTCCATCTTCAGCTTCCCACCTGCCCCACGTCCTTTATTTAATGATGAGTGACGTAAGAGAGGAATAGCAAGATTCTGTTAGTGCATTGGCCCGCGCGTGGCTGAGTTTCGACTCAGGTTCATGTTGGAGCCAAGACCCTATGGCTTTCTTCCCTGTTTAAACTATAGGACAAGCCACCTAACAAGGGGAATTCGAGAAAGAATTTATCTCATAGCGTTAATCCTCATCCATCCCAGGCAATGAGACCAGCCAATAGGAGAAGTGTAGATTTAGATTTTTAATTTGCTTTCAAAAATGTTCCTTGTAAGGGGGGAGACCCTTCTCAGTTGAGTGCTTACATAGCTTGGAGGAAGCCCTGGGTTCGGTCCCTAGCACTGTAAAACTGGGTAAATTGGTGCATATTCCTAGTCCTAGGACTCTGGAAGTAGAGTTAGGAGAACTAAAAGTTCAAGGTCATCCTTGCATACACAGGAAGTTCAACTCCATCCAGGCTACATGAGAGCCTGTCATACACACATGTACACACACATACAGAGAGAGAGAGAGAGAGAGAGAGAGAGAGAGAGAGAGAATTCTTGCTTGAGAAGACAGTTTATGAATCTACCTTTCTTTACCTTCTTTACTTCAGTAAACAGGGAGAACATTAATTCAGTCTCAAGAAGGCAGTATTCGACCTCACCCCAGCAGGAGACAAATTGGCACCTGGCAGGGAAAATTATATGTCAAAAAAATGATAAAGAAATGATAAGGACTGGCCCCCAGTTATCGATTCATTCCACAAATGTCCTTTAGGGCTTGTAGTGTTTTAGGGCTTAGTGATAAGGAGACGTGTGAACAAATGAGTGTAGTGTTTGTTTGGGGCACAGATGAACATCTCTACGGGGATGCAGAGGCGACAGCAGGCATGGCTGTATGATGAAACCTAGTTGACTCTCCTGAGCGGAAGCCTCACAAAAACCTTACACATTTTATATTCAATTTGTTACGCCATTAAGGATTTCTAGCTCTATAAAATAAATTAGGAAGATGAGTCTCTCTCATAAGAGTATAGATCATAGAAGATCAGTCAGGAAATATAAGGTGTGCATTAAAAAGCACCTAGTGGTTGCAAAATAAATGAGCAGGGGTGTATAGTCTGCACGCCACCTGAATTTCAATCCCGGGTCCCTTATTTGCTAACAGTGTGAACTGAACAAGTTGCTTAATTTCTTTTTGCCTCCGTTTCCTCCTTTAGAGTTGAAATGACTAATAAATAAGAAACCAGAAAATGTTTAGCACTGCCATCTCTGTCACACAAGCATAAAGGTTTAGCTCTTAGTAACATTACAGCCAAATATAGTAAGTAGACAACAAACTTTTTTTTTTTTACTTGAAACACCTACCTCCACAACAAGATCATCGATTTCGAAGCACTTACTAATGAAAACTTAGATAATTAAAACAAATAGAACTCTCAGGCATGACGGGCTTCACACCGTTTATACCTCTGCTTTGCCTTTTTTTTCCCCACTCATCTTGGATAAGGAATCCAGACCAGCTCCCCTAATTGCCCTTCCTCAAGCAGCTGATGGGGATTTGGGCTTCGGTTCTTGAGGGAGGCTGGCGGTCTTCCAGCTGCGGTGAATTCACGCAACAGCCAGCACTGTCGCCCCACGTGGTCCAGGGGAATGGAGAGCTCCAGGAGAGGCTTTTATACTCTGGTGTAATTTAGACGTGTGGGCTGTCACCATTTATTTTTATTTTATTTTCACTTTCAAATAGGATTTTTATGTAGCCCAGGCTAACCTCCAGCTCATTTAGGTGATACTCAACTTCTAAACCCTTCTACCTCCTGAATTTGGGATTGCAGAAGCCGCTGGGGATCAAACCCGGTGTGTCATGCATGTGTCACACATCAGCCAATTGAGGCTCTGAGTCTGAAATGTTTTCTGACTGCCCTTCACTTCCTTACAAAACGTCACTGTATGATCGCCACCCCCAAGCCCATACCCAACTACCTGGTAGATATTTTAAGGAGTATCTTTGAGATGGTCTCCCCCCTCCCACCCACCCCCCTGGGAACAAATTCAATTTTTACTTTCCTTCCAATAAATGCCCTTACAGTAAACGAACCTCAAGACTCGGAAATGAATACATACCAGTAAGTTCTAGCGCCTTCCCTAGAAAGGGATTTCAGATGAGTTGCTCCGCCTATTGTGTGTGTGGTATCAAAGAAAACAGGAGAGCAGGGCAGACTCAGTCAATGCTGAGCTGGATTTAGGAAGACTGCAAGGTAGGGTCTGAGTTTCACATCATCCTCTAAGAAAGTCTACACAGAATACACAAAGTACAATAGAGCACGCTGAAAACACAGCCCTGGCTGTGAGCATTACAAATTAGTACTGCTCTATTACGAACAAAACAATCTCCAGGTAAATCCATCTCCTCCCATCTCCAGGAGAGTGTGGAACTTTGGACTCTGGGAAGTCATTTGATCAAATATACACATTCCTAGAGGCAGAGTTAGAGTCTTTCATTGAGAAGACAGCATCTAAGGTATGCCAATTACACCGGCAGGTTCGTTTCTGTGTGCAAAGCTCTTTCAGGACAAGCCCTCATCTTCTTGCCCTTGGTATCATGAGTGATCAATACCGTGTCTGACACACCAGAGCACCAGGTGCCTCTTAATGATACACAATAAAATATGGTAACAGACACACTGTTAGGCTGCAATAAAAAAAAAAAATGATTACAACAATGCCCCAGCACCAAAGATGAACTCTATTGTGGATGGGCATGCAACTCATTTTTTCCACTCAAAACATTAATTCCAACAAGAACAAGACATGAAAGATTTGATTAAACAGAGTTCTGTCTGAAAAAGAAAAAAGGAAAACCAGACATTTTAGTGCGAGTTCAGGAACGGAGACTGTGATCAGGATACCACCCTCTTTGCAGCATGCTCTTCCTGCCTCTATAAATGACTTGAAACAGAGTCCTGAGCAACTGCAGGACACTTGTATTTTGCATAATTAGACCACATTTCAAGTAATGCATTCAGTCCTGACTGCCACATTTAGGAAAGACACGGACAAACTGGAATCCATCCAACATGATGATAGGCCTTAAAAGCCATATCATATTATAATGATTAAAGGAATGTTCCATCTGGAGAAAAGACGACTTTGGGAAAAATGATAGCCATTTTCAAATAGTTGAATAACTTTCATGTGGAATAGAGATTAAATTCATCCTATGAAGCTCTTCTGAAAAAAATCAAACTCATTCATAGGAAAGAACAGATTATTCAGAAATGTAATGGTTAAAGCTAATGAAGAGCTTTATCTGAAACGAGGGTGCAGGCTGGAGAGATGGTTCCGTGATTACCTCTGTCTGCTTCTCTGGTATAGGACTGGAGTTCAGCTCCCAGCACACACATCAGCAGCTTCTACCTGACTATAGCTCCAGCTCAGTATCTGGTGCCTTCTTCTGGCCTCCACAGGTACCTGCACACATGTAACACCCACACCCACATACGCACACTCGCATCCCCCCCCCACTATATGTATATATGCATGTGTATATGCATATGATGTATACACATACATGTGTATTTAATATATGCATGTATATTAAATAAAACAAGGATGAGTAATCTAAGATCTAATTATGTGTTCTCTTAAAGCTATCTGGATTTTCTTTACCTAGAAAATGATTCCCATGTGTACCTATGTGCATAGCTCATGTGCACCTATGTGCATAGCTTGTATCATTCCAGCACACAGGGGGAAGCAACAGAAGGGTGCAGGTTAGTTCATTTGAGCCTCATACAATTTCCACATATGTAATCATAAACATGCCTGTAAAAGTTTGTTCACAGCTATTGTCTGAGCATCCTTCCATGTCAGTTTTGAGACAGACGGAAGGCAGCTTGAAGCAAAGGCGGTATGATACAAGAAACCCCTGCCTTGAGAGGGTATCGGTTGACACTTTGATATTTGAGATTAAATAAAATTTTAAAATTGCAAGTTTGCTTGCTTACAGGAATTAAGAGGTTTAAGGCCATTTCAATATCAGCTCTGAGTCCATTGACAACACAAGTTCAAATGACATGTAGAGTCAGGCCTTCACGTCCACTGAGACCCTCATTTTCTAAACATTATTTTTTATCATGATACATTAACAGATAATACATATGGTTGTGACATATCCAAAATTTTACTTCTATAAATGTCTATAAGACAGATGTGTAGATAAAAACACATTTTTAATATCTGCATCAAAACATTTAACTTATTTATTGACTACTTGTACCAACTGTCTATTATGCAAGTTGTAAGGGGGAGGGGAAAAGAAAAGGAAGACAGAAAGAAAGAAAATTACTGATCTTCTTCAAGAAGTTTATGGAACATTTTTTTTCCTCTTAAAAAGTAATGAATGTTGAAACTGAGTATGTCTGAATCCTAACTGACACACACGTTTGATTTGCCATCAGACAATTTAAGAGCAAAATGAACAAGATAGGAAAGTACTTAATTGCAATTATTTGGAAAAGGGGGCGGGACTCTGTCTTTTGTTTTGTAAATTTTTGCTGTAATTAAAAAGAAAGATTGAAATGGAATAATCCTTTTATGATGAAAGCCTTCGTGTTAAAGAATAAATATCAAAAGAAGAATCTCTTTTTTCTTTTTCTTTTTTCTTTTTTCTTTTTTTTTCTTTTTGCTAACTGGTTAATTAGAAGAGGATGGTTTGTAAAAAGGAAACAAACAGAAAGCCGTCGAACTGCCCAGTCCGGCTCCCGGCAGCCCAGTCCTGATTCAGCAAATAGGTATTTGCCAGTAGCAACGAGCATTGTGTACGACAATGACTGCGCTACTTAACTCGATACTGTTCCCACACCTCAGTGAGTTGAGCCCTGTGCGTGGGTACTTCATGAAGTCACCGGGTGCCTGGGCGAAATATTCAAAGCAAAGAAGGTTAAGAGAGTTTAAAGACTAGTGGAACTGGCTACGGGATGGCGGCCACGCCCACCTCTTAAAATGTACTTGGCAACGAAATTCACGCCAATATGACACCTGTCTGCGTAGGATATTCATGACCGGCCAGAAGGGCAGGCTTCGGAGGATCCCAGGAGTGGTGTTGTGGCTGGTGTGGTCAGAAGCTCCTCAGAGGAAGGCTTAGGACTCCTTCTCTTGGACCACTTTCCTCACATTGAAGGGAGGTGAGAAGTGGTGCTGTGTGGATCGAGGGCCCCTCCTGATAAGGTAAGGCTAGTTCAGTTCTTGTTTACAGACGTGTTAAATTTCCTCCAAGACCTTGGCTTTTAAGTGTAGAGTATGAGGCCAAATCCGGCTGTGTGGTGAGCAGTCTGAAATGGAGGGGCAGAACTTTCTCTACCAAAGAGACAGCCAGCCCGGGCGGGAGCTGTCAAGGCCATTTCTGGCTGATGTGATGCAGAGAAATGAGGAGGGGAAGGAGGCCTGCGTGGTGGAGTGATTTCAAGGAGACCTGTCAAAACGGCTCCTCTCCAGGGCCCTATCCGAGGATGTTTGGTAGCTTCCCACATTCAGACATTTAAATTTATGAATGAAAATCATAACGATATCTTAATTGCTCAGAAGATGTCTTTTCAAAAGAATTGTCGCAGAAATAGTTCCTTCCGAGGAAGCTAGAAACTAGAGGAGATGGCTTGATTGCAGAAGAGCCCAGGAAAGCCTTCTGTCCTAGGAGTTAATGTTCAGGGATCTCTTCGGCAAATAAGAGTCTCCGTTTCAATTCTGTTCTATTTGATGAGGACTCAGAATGTCTTAATCAAATCTAGCAGTCATCACTGCTTTCTCTCTCCTAATCTCCCCCGATCTTGAATGGCGTGGGCCAGAGCTCTAAAGGAAAACACCATTTGTAATAGCCTTTTCAAAACTAAGACTGAGCCCATCAAGACTAATTGTTTGTTAACATCAGATAAACGAAAATTTTAAGTTTGATGAATTGTTTGTAAGCTCTAATCAAGTGGGCGGAGTCATGCAAGAGGTGGAGGGAACCCGTTGAAACAATATATATAATTTGTCTACGTTATTATTTGAGATAATTACAAAGCAAATGCTCAGAAGCTGTTCTTTATCTTTATACCATAAAGGGTTTTTTTTTTGGAGGGGGGGAGCATAATACCACCCAGCTATTGTCAGCTGCTCTCCAAAATATTGCCAGCTTCGCAATTGTCAAACATTAACGTTGCTGAGAATACCAGAGACAGAAGTGTCACATTGAGTGTAGAGATGACTTCATAGGAGGATGAAGGGGGGCTGGGGGTTGGGATAGGACCAGTTTGCAGTCACAGAGAAATCAGCTTTAATTAATTTGAGTGCCAGCTCTGTGTATAATTACCCAGCGTGAGAGTTTGCATGCAAATGCGGAAATGCTGATTCTTCAAATACTTGCACTTGTTCATTAATACATTGGGACTAAACAGAGCTGGCAAGCGGACAGGGACGGTGCACTGCCTGCAGGCTCGCTCCCGTCTCCAGGCAGTTAGCAAACAGAGTTCAGATGTTTCTTCTTTCTGTAAATAATAAGCACGAAAATATGTGTGCCGCTTTCACCAGTGACATACCTTGTTTTCTTCTCGATTAAAAAAAGAATGTTTGGGGATTCCTCAAAAAGCAGAGGCGGAAGCAATAAATGCCACCGAGGTACTGATTTATCCGCTGCTCGATTCAGGTCCCTCACCCGGGGCTTGCGGGGCTTGTACTCAGCAGTTCACAGGATTGTCCAGCCCGACCGTGCTCCGTCAATGGTGAAGCGACGTGCAAGTGTGTATTTATAATTAAATTCAAGTATACATTTATAACTAAACTCCAGGAGAAACAAGTTTGCTGGTCACAGCTGAACTGCCTCCCTGTTCTAGAATCTCGTCTATGTGACCAGCCTTAGCCAGGTCCAGAGGCTTCAGGCCAAAACCTGGCTCTCTTCCTTGTGCAAGTATTTAATCCCAATTAAGTCCAGAGGCAGAGTCTCCACTCTGCTCTCTGGATCTTCCCGGAGCCCAGATACAATCACATTCCTAAGCATCTTGAAAACACCCTACAGGGACAATCTATCTAAATTACAACCCCAAGGGTATATGATACTTCCTTCAGAAAATGGCGTAGGGAAACACTGCTTGAGTGTGCGTGCTAAAGGTCCTCACGTCTCCTCACGCCGACGGGATTTCCTTGCCAACCTATCTGCAAATGTTTATGATGTGCCTTCCCTGCCACACACACCACAGCTCGAGGGAGCAGAGCGGGCGACGTCAACACAGCCCCTGCGTCAGCTCTTCTGGTCTGGAAAAATCATAAGGAGGTTTCCCCAGGAGATACAGTTTGCATTCCTACCCCAGAACGTCCACCCTACACAAAAGAGTCCGTGGCCTTCCATAAAACAGTTCTCAAGAGCCCCCTGGTAGACTGACTTATTTTCTGCCAATCATTTAGCCCCGTTCTTGTATAAGATAGAAGAGATGCCTCCATTTTAAGGTTTGAGGTAAATTATGAGGAGCATATGAAATAATCCATTAGGAAAGCCCAAAAGTCTTATGGGAAATACACTGAAGAGAACGTTTTAAATACCATTTCCAAAAAGCCCATAGGAAACAAAAATAGGCACAGTGAGCATATAGACAGATACGGGCTCTTCCCGTCAGCCTGGGCTGTGGCGGGCGGAATCTGAAATACTGGTTTTCCAGAACTATGTGTTGCTAATGCCCTGAGCTTAAACAGCTTGAGTCTGTCATGATCAGACATCCATGATCACAAAGCAAAAAATATATGTGGATCCAGAGTAATTAATAGAATATGTGTGTTTAAAAAAACCGCAACTGGATTTTAATTTAAAAATTTAACCATTTTTGTATGAGCTGTTGTCTACTACTAAGCTATGTTCCCATTCTTCTTGTTACTTTTACTTTAAAATTTTTTCATTTATTTATTTTATGTATATGAGTGCTTTGAGTTTTGTTTTTGTTTTGTTTTTCGAGACAGGGTTTCTCTGTATAGCCCTGGCTATCCTGGACTCAGACAGGCTGGCCTCGAACTCAGAAATCTGCCTGCCTCTGCCTCCCAAGTGCTGGGATTAAAGGCGTGCGCCACCACTGCCCGCCAAGTGCTTGGTTTTCATGTGCATCAAGAGGAGAGAATCAGATTCCATTGTGAGCCACCATGCGGTTGCTGGAATTGAACTCAGGACCTCTGGCAGAGCAATCAGTGCTCTGAACCTGAGCCATCTCCCCAGCCTCTGTTACATTTACTTTTTACTTATATATTTTATGAGAGTTTTGGTGTCTTCCCATGTGATGTATATGTATGTGTATATGCATGTTCACATGCATGTGGGCACACATGCTGTTCGGACATGCATGCTTCTGTGTATGCATGCACGCAGAAGCTCTAAGTTGATATTAGGTGTCTTCCTCCGGCACTCTCCATTTTATTGATTAAGGCAAGGTCTCTCACCGAACCCAGAGATTTCCGATTCAAGCGGGTGAGCTTGTTCTAGGAACCTCTCAGCTCTAGGAACCTCTCAGCTCTGCCTTCTGAGTGAGGGGATCATGGGTAGACACTGCACCTACCCGGCATTTCACAGGAGCACTCGGGATCAGGATTCGAACTTCCGTCCTCAGCCTTGCACAGCAAGTGCTGTGTGTCTGCAGAGTCCCTTTCCCACACCCTAGTTATGCGGTTTCCTTATCAGGGCTTACATAAGGACATCCGGTGTAAGTTGACAGTGTCCTCTGTTTTCTTTTGAGACAGGCTCTCATTAAATCGCCAGGCCTGGGCTGGCCTTGACCCTGCAATCCTTTTAATCCCCTAGAAACAATACAAGCCTGTACTACCAACTTTGGTTAACAACAGCAACAACAACAACAAAAGACAGTGTGACTTCATTTTCAGGAGACAAGATATCCACCAATTCAAGAGCAGTTCCCAGGGAGGTGTATCACTAATGGGGCTGAAGTTGGGGAGAGAGCCGTGAGCCAGGGTAGCTGAGAAGCAGTTTGTCTTGTTCTTGTCATGCTGGGAGAGGGGGACAGACGGGGATCATGACAGAGACAGTCTGAGATGGGGTGAAGAGAGTTGTGAGGATGCCTTTGATCCTATTGAGGGCATTGATGAAGTCATCTCCTGGGAGTCGAGGGAAGGCGGACATCACACAGTCATTAAAAGGACTCTAGCTGCCTACAGAAGAGGAGACACTGCAATTTGCAACCATTCCAAATGGAATTGGGCGGGAAGAGGAAGAGATGGAAACGTTCCTCTTAGAGCTTCCCTTCTGCCACAGTAAGGTGTGAACTGAGATGGAATTAGCAATTAGCGTGTGCGTGCGTGCCTTACGTGTCTCCCCTTCTCTACTTCCGGGGCGGGTGCGTGCCTTACGTGTCTCCCCTCCTCTACTTCCGGTACACAGGAAGGTTTTATCAGTCGCTCCTATTGTCAGCTATAGGGTATGGATTGCGGGAAGAGAATCCATACATGAAGCAAGGGACGTAGGGTTTGTCTTGGGGACGGCCTACCTTGCTGGTGTTCGTCCTGGTCCCCTCTGGCTTTGCTGCGGGACCCACAGGGGAAGAAGGCTGGGCGGCCTCTTCCTTTAGTAGCATGCCTTCCTCCTTCCACATCCCAGATTTCTGCTGACTCAGAGCCCCCTAGGTGTGACGCTGTGAACAGGATACCCCTAGGCTGGAAGAAACTGCTGAAAACACCCATGTGCCCCTGATACGGAGAGCAGGCTCTCAGACCCTGACCTCTGCTCTCCATGCCTGGGATGACTGACCATTAACACTCAGGATGCGTGCGGGGATTCTGACGCTTAGCTAGTAGCTGCTCCGGTTTGGCTGCCTAAAGATAGGAGCAGAGGACCACAGGCATTTAATGGACGCCAGTGGGCCCAGGGCGTCCTCTGGGTGTGGCGGCCTTCAAGATGGCATGGGTAACCGGGGCACAGACTCTTAGGAGACCGAGGGGATGCTGTTTGAGTGGATGATTGTACACGGTAGGGGAAAGAACAGAGGAGAAAAATGGTATCAGAGTGCTGCCGCTCTGCTATTGGCTGCTTCTTGCAAAGTCTTATGTACCCCAGGTTAGCCTCCAGCTTGATAAGTATCCACGGAGGACCTCGAATGCCTAATCCCACTATTTACACATCTCAAGTGCTAGGATTTTAGCTCTGAACCAAGACCCCCCCCCTCAGAAACTACTGCTGCTTCTTTTTATCCTCCCACACACACACCCAGCACACACACACACACACACACACACACACACATATTCTGGTCTTCAATGTGTGGTCTCCTCTTCTGAACCTTTTCCAGAGCCTGAATCTCAGGGCTCTGTTTACCTGGAAAAGGAGTTTGTGGCTTGTGGATAATGGGGGAGTGTTAAAGATCTTTAAACAAAAGAATCACTGCACCTAAGAACCACAGGATCTTGAACATCAGTGTGGTGGGGGAACTGTCACGTTCGCAGGGATTTGAAGGTAAAGATGTCAGGCCTTCCTTGTGTGTCCTTTTCTCTATGGGAAGGTAAGTCTCTTAGACCCCAACACTCTATGCGAAGACACTAAGAGGAAACAGTGAGAAATTAACAGAAATACATTTCTTCCATAGAGAAAGCCAAGTATTGGCAAAGCGAATGTCTGGAGTAGATAGATGCATTTAACCATGGAAAGAGATGTAAACACAAACAAAACTGCATTTCACAAAGATTTCACTGGCAGCAATATGTGGATCTCTTTGAACGAAGAGAAGCCCTGCCGAGCATTGGAGAGGTTATTGAGAGGTGGAAGAGGAAGGAGTCACAAGGGGGTTCAGTCCCCCCAGCAGAGGACGGGATTCCTGACTGGCCACGAGTGTTGAACGAGGCAGGGAAGTGGTCCCATCTGACTGTAAGCTTTTAAAACTCGATGACAACATATTTTAAAAACAGGAAAGAGGGTGATCTTAATGGCTCACACCTTTCGCTCCAGCAGGGAGTGGAAAGGCATGAAAGGAAGTTGAGGCAGGTAGGTAGTCCTCTCTGAATTCAAGGCCATCCTGACCTACATATCAAATTCTAGGCTGGGCAGGGCAACATAGTAAGACCATGACTAAACATAAAAATAAAATAGAGATGCAGGAGAGCAAACACGGGAGAGAGCATAATTCAGTTTGGACATCATTGCTTGGGGGTGAGGGGCAGGGTGCATGCTAGTACCTATCCTTTTAAAGAAAGAGCTGGATACAGTTCAAAGCCCATTTCCAGGTCAGCGACCCGAAGAGTAGACAAGCAGTTCTCTCTCTGCCATGTTAGAGAACTAACTTAGAACCCAGGCGGAGAGACTGGGAGGGGGTCGGAGGGTGGCACTGTGCTTTTAGCTTCAGGAGGAACCCCGGAATGTCCAGTGAAGGAAAAGGGCAAGGGATGGGCCGTTTCCAGGAGGGCCCGATCATCGAGCAAGCAGGAGGCACAGACTGGATGTCATAATGGCTTAGTCACTGTGACTTTCGGGAGAGAGTCAGCGAAGGCGAGTTTCTTTCATGGGAAGAGAAGGCAGATACTGGTCTTAGGGTTTGCAGGTCATCTCTACTCCCTCTGAAAACTGGAACCGGAACAGCAGTGTTTTCTGGGAGCTCACTCTCAGAGACAGTTCGAGAAGAGGGTAGACGGCCTCAGAGGAAGGGAAGATCAATCTACTGTCTCCACCCCATCTATCCACCCAGAGGCTTGTTGCCCTGGTTTCTCTCCGCCTCACACTTCCTCTATCACCTGAAGGTGGGTGGCGGATAATGGGAAAGAGTAGATGATGACCCATGACTCAGGCTGTAAATGCGAGGCAGGCGCTTCCTCCTATTCATGCTTTGGAATCGGGAGAATTTCCCCCTAAGAAAGTTACCTGCGCCCCACCCACTCTTCCTGATCCACTTTATCTTTCAGGAGGGGGCCGTCTTTGACATAGCCCTTAGCACAAATTCCTGTGTGTCACAACTAGCCAGTTTGGGAAAGGCTTTGGACATATCCCTTTTGTATCAAGGTGTGTCCCCCTGCCACGCCCCCCACGCCCCTCCCCCAGTCCTGCCTCCTGTGAAAGGCTACAGAATTCCTTAGAGTTGTTTGCCTATTTGGGCAGCAGAGGAAATGCTCACTTTCCCAGCCTTATGGTGTCTAGCTTAAGAATGTGTGACTCTGGCGTGCCCATCCTCCCCTGGCCTTCCGTTCCGAATGCACGCATTTCCTTTGGCACCCACACATTTGATGCTCTCTGCATTCACGGCAGTCGGGTAGCAAACCGAACCTATTACCTGGGAGAAGGAAATTATTTCCTCCCTATTCAAATACGTTTTTATTAAACGCACACAAATTGGCTTCGCCTAGACACTGAGGCTTGCTTACACGCGCAGCCGAGGTATGGTGTCTAGATGGTTGGAAGGGAATATAATTATGTGTTTATGTGCTAGGTAATCTTGGTGATCAGAGAGTGATGTCTGAGGAATAGGAATGATCAGCGCGCCACTACGGCTGCGTGACGTGGCACAGCCTTTATGTTCTTATTTCCTGAGTCAAGGCTCACTCTGTAGTTGTAAGACTTCCTGACATTTATACAGTTTATGTTTATAATGTATGTATAATCTCTCTTCTCTCTTCCTCTTTTCTTCCTTCTCTCCTCTCCCCCCCATTCTCTATGTACTCCTCCTCCTCTTTTTCTTCCCCTCCCCTCTCTCCTCCCTCTCCCTCCCCTGCTAAACACACAGGGAGGCACCTTCATAAAGTTGCCCCCTCCTGGCTGTGGGTTCATCTGTCAGAGAAATTCATTACCGAGAGAATGCCTTGCTTTAGAGCATCACTAAATTTTTTTAAAAAATGTTTTTCATTATATTTATGCAAACGTAACTTGGCTGGCTGGTCGGTTACCAAATGCGAACATTTGTCGATGTTATTTCCAATCACTCGGGCTGGGTGGGGAGGGAGAAAAGTGCCTTTGTGTATTTTGATTATTTAAAGCACTTTTGTGTCCATTATGTGTGTGTGCCGCCAGGACAGCGTGACTCGTCTGGCGGAGGAAGCAGGAGCCTTCCTGATGTTCTTGTGCGCATCTGCAGAGGTGCTGATCGTTGAAGCAACGTGCGGAGAGCGATGTGGCCACAAACACTTTGCCACGTGCTTTTTCTCCTTGGCACGTTAGAACGGAGGGAGGAAAATTGCATGTGCTGTTGTTTGCATTTAAATTACACACGAGACCGTAACTTGGGAGACTGCTTAATATTTTGAATCATAAAAACCGGAATACACCCCCTTCGACATCTATCATATGACCTCATTTTATTTCTGAATTTCGCTTAAATATTTTTGCAGAGGCTGAGAGCAAGGTTGGGCCTGTGCAAGCTCCGAGTGTCTCAGAGATAGAAACTATTATTAAAAATCATCTGGCCTTACAAAATACCACTGTCAGTTCTCAGTAGACAGGCTTGTAGTTCTCCGAGAGGACAGGGGAGCGAACAGCTGCCTCATGGGAAGCCCTTGGAGGCCTCTCACCAGATTACAGTCTCACATGTAACAGGAGCATGCAGGGGGGTTGTGTGCTTATAGATTTTTTTCATTTTTTTGTTTGTTCCTTTGTTTTTCTGTCTACATACTAAATTTCATTTAATGTAAATCCTATCAACAGGAAGAGACAAGTATTTATATTCTCCAAATTGTGAAATCCTAGGAAGAAAGCACAAATGGAAGGCACGCCTTGCCTGGTGGGATGAGACTTGTTATCCTCCCCACGCAGTGGGACCAAAAGGTGCACTGCACCTGTCCCAGGGTCCACGCAAATCCCTTCACCAAACCACCACCAAGCTAGTCTCCCGTCAGAAGTTAGCTTGGTTTGCAGGAAGCAGAGCGGTACTAGCAAAGGAAAGAAGAAAACACCGTGGGGGGTGGGGTGGGGGGGGTTAAGTTAAAAGGAAGAGGAGTGCAGTTAATGTGCTTCTTGTTTCTGTGAGAGTTTATGCGGTGAGTTAGGAATGAGTAGACATTTAGATTCCTTACATCACAACCAAAATACAATATTTTAAAATAGTCAATGAGTTGGTGCCGTAGCATATGAAGTTAGCAGAGCATTCTTGAGGCCCTGGATTTTATCCGAGGACTGAAAAGTGGAAAGTCAAACACGCCTTTTAAAGCCTCCTTTGCTTTCTCCTGTGCAGTCGGAGACCAGCCCTGTGCCCAATGGCTTCTCAGCCCTCAGTTCCTTACCCAGGCTGACCTTGAACTCACTCTACCGGCTAAGCAGATGGTAAACTTTCGACCTTCTTGCAGCAGCTTCCTAACCCAGCCAGGATTACAGACTGGGTTCATCAGGCCCAGCTTTAAAAATAAAAAGATCTAGAAAAGGTCCTGGAATTACCCTTGCTCCAGGAAATTGCCAGATTTATAGATCGATACTTAAATAAGTAAGCTTAAAGATGTGACTATCACAACAGGTTTTAAGACAAACAAACCAGTTCTCTGTTCCCTTCATGCAACTGATAGCTAACTCATCCTGTAACTAACAGTTTTTCCTCCGTGAATGCTAGTGGATAGTTGGTTAAAGAGCCACGGTCAAACATTCCTTGTCTGTTTTAAAGTCAGGCATCATGAAGCCAGAATAGCACTGGGAACTTTTTTTTTTTAACTTTGCATCTTAATTAATACACAGTTTATTTTACATCAAGATATTTTCTGCTACAGTATCAGATTCTTCAGGGATTATATAAAATTCCTGCTTCTCATTACCTACTCATCGCTAAATAAATGTCTGTGAAGCAACTCAGGAGAACCGGGCATCTAGGGTAGAAAGACAAAAGGCGCTCCCTTCTGATGCAGAGGTTGTCAAACACAGTGCCTTTTCTATTATCTGTAGTTATGAAGGGTCCTGGGGAAATAGTGAGTGCTTACCCACCAGGCATGAACACAAGTACTCAACACACTGGGTGTGTTTGCCTGTGGTTGTTGCCTCAATACTCAGGAGACAGAAACAACAGGATCAGGAGGTTAAGGCCATTCTCAACTACCTAGCTAGTAAGTAAGAGGCTAGCCTGGACTACATGAGACCCTCTCTCACGAATTAAAAAAGCATCGAGGAACCCAAGAGCTTCCTCTTGTGGGTTACACCCTTAAATATCGATCACATTGGGAATTATAACTGAGAAAAATTAAATACATAATTACTAATTCAACTGAAAAGAGTCACAATCAGCCCATTTCCTAGGATACATTATAGATTTTAATTTAATATTATTGTGCATGCATGAATGAACCATTGCTAATTCACTTTAAAAAAGTCGTAACAAAGCCATTTTTTGTGACACGTTATAAAATGTAGTTCAGTATAGTGTCATTATGTGCCCACGCGCTATGGCAGTCCCTTGGAGGTTAGCGGACAAGCTCGTAGAGTCGTTACTCTCCCTGGAGCTTCCCTTGAGGTCTCAGGATCAAATTCACTTTTTTTTTTTTTTTTTTTTTTAAGAAAAATAAGCACGTTTCTAAAATAGAAAACTAGCCAGAGAAGCGATGTTACTTAAATATTCTGTGAATGTGTTTGATGCTTGAGTGGGGGGGAGCTAAGTTCCCCTTCCCCCTTCAAGACCCATAGTGCAGTGTTGTGTTCTGTAAGGACGAAGAAAAGCGCTGTCCTCGAACAGCTAGAAAAGGAAAGAATCGTCCAGTGGCCTTTTCAAGAGAACGTAATTCTCTGTTCAGTAATGAACCGTCTGTAGTAGGTTCATTCCATTGCAAGGCGGGATTCAAAGCTACGTTAAGCTTTACAATTATGTTGTTAGGGCCAGAGAGACGACGCAGGCGTTGCGGCTTTGCGGCTGTTGCAGAGGGTTGAGTTCAGTTCCGGGCACCCGCAGCGGGCTCACAGCTACCTATGACTCCACCCCTAGGAGACCCCAAGCCCTCTTCTGGACTCCAGACACACCCACATTCACGTATTCATACTCACATATGGTCGCATTCACATGCAGAAAAAAAATTAAAACTTGCCAATAGCAAAATGCTTTGATAAATCTTACATTCGAAATGAATATTTCCCCGTAGATTACATGCAGGATTCTGAGACACCGCGGATTGCTCGTTTGGGAAAATACGGTGTCAGCGACACACAGAGCTTTCATAAATGGCGCCACCTTTGCACATTTCGCCAGGGACACCTCTGTGAGCATCAGCTCTGAGAGTATCAGAAGACCCCATCTCTAGGATGTAGGGGAGGCTCAAGCTCGCAGGGCAGATTCGTGTCTTTCACTAGGTTATGGTTTTTATCCGGATGTTTATGTCTTACCGCTGGCAACATCTCTCATCGGATGTCTTCCCTGCAACGACTGGCTCTTTTCTTCATTTGCTTCAGACTACCCCTGCAAAGCACACGCGTCCACCCCGTGCCTGTCAGCCGCTCCTGAAGTGGAAATGGAATCCATGGGAGGAACAGCCAGTTCAGCCCCCGACACTAACAGTTCACAAGTGTTTTCAGCAAGACAGACTTCTGCTAGAATTTAAATGCATATGTGTGCATGTGTGCGCACGCACATAATGCACGCACATGAGTGTGTGCGTGTACTCTTGTCTTTCTCTGGACATAAAGCTTGCAGCTAGGCTGGCCAGAAAGCTCCAGGAGCTGCCGGTCTCTGCTCCATGTGCTGGGGTCATGCTCCCGGGTTTACTGAGATGTTGGGGATTTGAACTCAGGTCTTTACACTTGCACAGCTAGCTCTCTTTCCCACGGAGTCATCTCCCCGGATGTTGAACTGCATCCTGAATGCATTTTCTATTTTTTATAAGTAACGTCACTGATACATAGTCAGGGTTGGATTTTATAGCAGTTTCATTGTTCTTATTGGAAGTCAGTGGTTTTACTTTGTTTTTTCAATTTTCTGCAATTAGGCGGGAGTTGGGCAAATGCCGATTATAATACTGTGCTGCTCTGGGTGCCCTTGCCCTAATGCTGCTGAGATTCTAGCGGCTTTGTACGTCAAGCCTTTCCATCTCCAGTATAAATGGATACCCGGGGGTCTGCTGCCTGGTCAGTGAAAACCTGCTCTGGACATTCCAGACCTAAGGAAAAGAAAGAACGAGGGTGGATGTGTCGATGGTTCTCTGTGAGCGCAGTGACAGAGTTAGCATGGCCTCCTCGGGGCACTCTGAGGAGGGAGACGTGACTTCCAAAGTCTGCAACTCACCTGGGTAGCATAGGCTATCCACCACCTCACAGCAATCCTCCTGCCTCAGCTTGTGAGTGGTGGGATTAGAGATGTTTAAATATTTCTGGTTTGGGATGGTAGTGAGACTGGGGTTTGAACCAGGGCTTTGCATATCCTAGGCAAGTGAGGTATGTCTGCATGACTTCTGCAGCCACGGCGCTTCCTAGAGCGCTTCCTAGAGAATACGCCTGGATGGGTGTGTATCCAGGAGCGTGGACGGTGAAGGACACCTCAGTGCAGGGCTGGGCTAACAGACGCCAGGCTGAGCGGACCGTGGGCCTGGGAATGCCATTTCTCAGTCATATCACTAAGGCTTCTCCTAAAGTCTAAGGAGAACTCACGTGCAGGGTTCCTGAGGGGAATGGATTCCAAAAACAAGCCTGCCCCGTCAAGGAAGGTCATTAATAAACCATGCCCACTCAAAGTTGGGCGAGTGTGGGAATTTGGCGAGGGAGGGTCCACGGTGTGTTTCGCAGACATCCTGACGGAGGAAGGCAGGCGTCACCAACTTGGTGCACATCCTGACTCCCTGTTTCGGTAGAAACAAATGCTGAGACCCAGAGGCGTGGCATGCTGTGCCAGGGCTGGGAGATGCTCAGCTGACAAAGTGTGTCATGTAAGTTTTAGGATCTGAATCCCAGCACCCATAGGAAGAAATCAGATCCATGATATGTCTAAGTGGTCCCAGTTCTGGGGCGTTAGAGACACATACATCCCTAGGGCTGGGCGGC
This sequence comes from Apodemus agrarius, assembly GCA_964023405.1. Classification (NCBI taxonomy): domain Eukaryota; kingdom Metazoa; phylum Chordata; class Mammalia; order Rodentia; family Muridae; genus Apodemus; species Apodemus agrarius. The sequence continues at coordinate 11,239,568 of OZ030007.1, forward strand.
CCCAGGCCACGCTTGGCGAGTTCCAAACTCTGTAACCCTTTAAAAAGGGATTCTTGTAGCATCAAGATGACTCAAGGTTGTCCTCTAAGTTTCACACTCACAGACAGGCACAGATGCACGTGTGTGTGTGCACACACACACACACAAGCACACATATGCACACACAGAGAATATGTTCAAAGTTACAATGTAAATAAAGGAAGAATTCCTTCTGAGGTATCTAGGTGTAGCTGAGAAGCCCCACTCTTTCTCACACCAGGGTATACGCCGTACAACAGGCAGACATATGTCACCCGGTGACATACATCTTGGGAGCTCACCATCTGAATCAGTAAGACACAGACTAGTAAATTCTTAAATGTTTAAAAAAAATTTAAAGTAGAAAGAGATGGGCAATTAGGTGGATGGAAATCATTTGATGACGGGGACTTCAAGGAAACTTGCTCACATGACAGAAGGGTCTTGGTTCTTCCCAGAGTACTCAAGGGTAGGAATGTATGCTCTACACTGAGGGGACTTTTACAATACTCTGAGTCATTCTTATAGCATGTAAGCTCACATATACTGCTCCATGGCTGGCCCAAATGCTGTCCTCTCGGTAAAACAAAGCCCTTTGAAGTGACAGCAAAATGTTAATAATTCTGCTGATAATACCCTGCTGTGGGTACCAGGCAAGCACCTAAGCAGCTCCATGTCCTGCTGTGGGTACCAGGCAAGCACCTAAGCAGCTCCATCTCCTGCTGTGGGTACCAGGCAAACACCTAATCTTCTCCACAGATACAACATCCCAGAGCAGTGTAAATGTGAACCAAGAGGGGGAAAAGGGATCATGTGTAATGTTTATGACCAGTCCCCCTTGGTGCATGGCAGGGTGGTGGCAAGAGGGATGGATGTGACGAACAGGTGTTTTCTTAGCATCTCCCAAAATGCCGACCACTAAGCAAAACTCCATCACCTTGAGTCAATGCACATCAGTCTCACAGGGGAGTCATGGGATTCCCCACTTGTGTGCCTACCCAGATATAATACCATTTCTATTATCCCAACAGCTCTATGAGCTATTATTAGCCATATGCTTCTGAGGGCAAAATTGGTCTCAGAGTAGACAGGCAATTGCCTATGGCGTCACAGTAAGTTGGATGACGGATTGTGGAGAAATCGTACAGGGTTTGTCACCTTAGATTCCCTGCCTCTCATGGTTCCTTAAGGGTAGGTCGATGTAACTAGATAACTCCTTGGTTAAACTTAGATTCCTTTAACAGTGAGAACAGGTAAGACTACTGCTAAAGCCAGAGCAAGAGACATAACCTGGATTGTGCTAGATAACCCAGAACAAGTGGCACCTTATTATTAGGCAAACATTACTAAGTGCCCTCAGACTTCTAAATAATAAAGGAACACACACACACACACACACACACAAACAACATGTTGCTTGGACACATTGACTAGACAGGCATCTGGAGAAATGGCTCAGTGGGTGAGGTACCTGTTCCCCACATATGAAAACTTGAGTTCACGTCCCAGTGTTTAAATCAAGCGGAAGCTGGAGCTTGCACCTGTACTTCAGAGTTGGCAGCACAGTGGAGAGCAGAAAGACAGACAGATCCAAGAAAGACAGTGGCCACCCAGCCCAGGTGAATCAGGGGCTCGAGGGTCAGTGAGGGAACTGCCTCAAGACTAAAGGGAAGAGATGAAGAAAGACACCTGAGCTTGACTTGGCCTCCATGAACATGCCCTCACACATGTCTGCAGGTACACATGTGCGCACATGAGCAAATATGTGTGCTTCTCTCCCTCTGCCCCGTCTCTCTCTCTCTCTGTGTCTCTGCCTCTCTGTCTGTGTGTGTGTGTGTCTGTGTCTCTCTGTCTGTGTGTGTGTCTGTGTCTCTCTGTCTTTGTCTCTCTGTGTGTGTCTGTGTCTCTGTCTTTGTCTCTCTCTGTGTGTCTGTGTCTCTCTGTCTTTGTCTCTCTGTGTGTGTCTGTGCCTCTCTGTCTCTGTCTGTCTCTCTGTGTGCATCTGTGCCTCTCTGTCTCTGTTTCTGCCTCTCTCTGTCTCTGTATCACACGCCCCCCCCCCCCCGGTTTTCTCTCTTTTGTGGCTGGCCACTTTAAATTAAGCAAAGTTAATGGAAGGGAGAATGCCCATGCATATGTTTAATACCCAAGAAATACCCAAGTTTTCGTTGACACTTAAAGCTAAGATTAAACAATCAGCGTCATCTTAATATATTTTTATACACAATGAAACAGAATTCTCCCACAAAAGTCTAAAAGGGAATAATGAGGGTTTAGGAGACTCACTCTTTATTAAAAATAAATGAACGTGACACAAAACTTACTGATCCAGAGTTGGAATTCCGAGAAATCTCTTGCATGCTTGAGTGTGTCAAAAAGGACACTGTTGTATTAGCGAGAGCCACTTTTACATAATCGTGGCAGCCCGACTGCGCCTCCCTCCACGTGCAGGTCTGGGCTTGCTTTCCTCTTTTACGGGTGCTTCTGTTTCAGTATCTCCTAAGTCTTCGTTTCTTTCCAATAAAAGAAAAGCTTGTAATTTCTTTTGTTTGTTTTCCTTTGATGCGAGACTTCTCTCCTCCCAGTTTTTAACCTGCGCCCCTCCGTCTTCCTGTCTGTCCTGCTTTGCTCTCTGTCCCTCTGCAGTGGGTTTACACACAGGCGGCCATGGCTGTGGCATCATTTCTTTCATTTTTAGGACTTCTTGCTTCCCTTGCTTCTGACCAGGCTTATTTTCTAAAATACTTTGTAGGGAAAAACATCATTTAATTTTTCCTTCTGTAAAATAAGTGCTACTTGACCAAACAGGCCATTCAAAAAACAGAGAAAAGAAATCACAAAAAGATGGATTTTTCTTTTTTCTATTTTTGATTCTTGTTGTTGTGGTGGTGGTTCCTCTGCTTCTCCTCCTCCTCCTCCTCCTCCTCCTCCTCCTCCTCCTCCTCCTCTTCCTTCTCCTGGTTTTTCAGAACCCAGTCTCTCAGTGTGTAGTCCCAGCTGGCTTGGACCTGGTTCTGTAGACCAGGCCCATAGATCAAACTCAAAATCCTGCCTCTGCCTCCCGAGGATTGAAGGTGTGTGTTACCTCTGCTGGCTGACTTTAATGCTGGTGTATACTGAGTGCCTGAGCAGACATAAGATGCAAATATGACAGACCACAGCCCAGACAGTGTTCTTTATTACTATGAAAATTTCGTTTGTTCACGTGAATCTTATAACCTTTATTTTCTTTTAATATTTTTCATTTACTTTCTGTGTGTGTATATGAGTGTGTGCTGAATAAGTATGTAGTGAGTGTGTGTGGGTGTTTGTGAGTGTATAAGTGCATGTGTGTGTATGTGACTATGTATGTGTGTATGTGATTGAGTTGAGAGTGCATGCATGTGTATGAGTATGTGAGTGTGTGAGTGTATGTGTATATGAGTGTGTGAGTGTGTGTATATAAGCTAAGCATGTGAGTGTGTGTGAGTGTATGGAGTGTGTGTGTGTGTGTGTGTGTGTGTAGGCACATACACCCCAGCTCATGTGTGGGCATCAGATTCAGTTCTTTCCTTTACCCTTGTGGGTCGTGGGATCAGACTCAGGTCATCAGGCTCAGCAGCAGGTCCATAAGCCATCTCACTGGCCCAGCATCCTCTTCTCTCGTCTTAGCGTCATCTTTGAATATTTTAAAACCATGCTTATAGAGTCTTTTCACCTGGCTGGGCCTTTTAAAAGGTGGCTCTTCTCCTGAGAGTGTGTGAGTTACTGTGGTATCTCCTGAGGGGGATTGTGTGTGTATGTGTATGGGGGATTGTGTGTGTGTGTGTGTGTGTGTGTGTGTGTGCGCGCGCGCGCGCGCGCAGTCAGTGTGGCGCGGGATTGGTAACGTTCCCTCCAACTCACCTTCAGCAGGACGAGACAGACAGACACAGCTGCAGAGACCTCAGTCCCAACACAGCACGAATGGGTAATGATTATAATCCATAATCTATAAAACAGAAGTAGAGGAAAAGATCAGAGGTTTAAGACCATCCTCAGTTATCTACTAAGAAGACACAAGCATAAGCAGGGAAGAAAGCTGCTTAGGCAATTATGTCTTCCTAGTGATGCCCTTCAGTTAATCTGAAATGTCAGGAAAGGTTCATATGTTACTCTAAATGAAGTCACTTGGCCGAACCCACAATTTCTAACATGGCTGACAATGCAGGAAGGAGAAAAACCAAGGAGCTTAGATCTGCATAAGGTCAGTTCCACAAGAGACGTACAACTGTACTTGGTTGTTCCTCCGGGGCTTAGGGCCACTGTGTGATTGGTAAAACAGTCACAGTGACACTTTGCTCTGCATGTCCTGAGTACTGGGTTAACTCCTGTTCACCAACCATCCAACTCTGGGCCTGACACATGAGGTCTGCAGTCACAGGATATAGCCACCTTAGCGCCTGTCTGAGTAGTCTAATCCAGCTAAAGAACCTCTTCTATCTCATTCCTTTGTGGTTGGTACTCAAGGAGGAAAAAAAGTATCTGCAAGATGTCAGTTCAGTACCACCAACTGATTTATCAGGATTATACAAAAGAGCTACCCAACCCTCATTACCAACAAAATTAGAATCTAAAATCTATATTAAAGTGTGTGTGTGTGTGTGTGTCTGTGTGTGTGTGTCTGTGTGTGTGTGTGTGTGTGTGTGTGTGTGTGTCTATGTGTCTGTGTGTCTGATAAGGTTCATCCTCTTGTGGGGCTACCAAGAAAGAGTAAGAAGGGCCGTATCTGAAGTCGTTAAGAATGCTGGACGTGGATCCAAGTCCAACTCATACATAGCCTTTGATTACAAAAACAAAAAAAAAAAAAAAATCAAAAGAGGGCAGGGTAATGGTTCTTACCACAAGACCATGAGGATGTGAGTTCTATCCTCAGCATCCCATGATGAAGACAGGCACAGGGTACAACTGTCACCCTCTTCTGGGGGTAGGTAGAGACAGAAGATTCTAGAGCTTATGGGTCAACTGATCAGCCAGTCTATAAACAGTAAGCTTTCAGTTTCATTGAAAATCCCTGTCTCAAAAAGATTGGGAGGCAGAGGCAGGCGGATTTCTGAGTTCAAGGCCAGCCTGGTCTACAGAATGAGTTCTAGGACAGCCAGGACTACACAGAGAAACCCTGTCTCGAAAAACCAAAAAAAAAAAAAAAAAAAAAAAAAAAAAAACACACACACACACACACACACACACACACACACACACACACGGTCCTAGGTATTCCCCTTGAAATAGGGACAACAGAGCTACCTCACAGGGCTAGCCCTGTACCAGTTATGACTTGCGGGCGATGAGAGAGGCCTGTGGAAGCCTTACTGTCCTTATAATAAGTGTGGGCCTTGATCCCCCCAACCCCGACCCCATTCATCCTTGTCATTCTTCTGCTTCTATTTCTGACTGTCGCTCTGAGTTATCACGACTTCCCAAGCGAAGGCTGAAATGGCCAGTCTGAGGCCGCTTGTGTGTGTTTGGATACTTAAGAGATGAGGCCTTTTTTAAAAAAAATGACAGCTGGGGGCTGGTTATGTATGAATTCTTGTAGAAGCTTCCAGGGAACCCCTAGCCAGGGTTTTTCTCCTTTGGAGAGAGCCACGCCACGGCTCCCTGCAGACCAACTGCAAATCAAAGGCCGTGTGTCATGTTTTGACATTTCCCCGTCAGAATTCATCTATCAGCGAGGCATGGGTCATATGACTAATCTTGTTTGATTTGGCAAGAGGTGAACTGTAGGTACGTTTCCTATTTTGACTAAAATTATTAAACATACCGAAGGGGATATCCCACGTGTGTTAGTCATCCCTGGGCACACATGGACACGCAGGCCTGGGGTTCAGCTCCACTAGCAGGATAATGGATAGCCACGATCCCTCAGGTTTAAAACACACACTTGGTTCACATTCTTGCCTCGCTTGGAGATTTCTGTCCCTGTTGTGAGAGTCTTGGGTTTCCTCTTCCCGGTGCCTGGATTCTCCATCGACACAAATGGGGATTTCACAGGACAATGTATGGAGCTGAGATGACAGTAGCCGCATGAGAAGGACACATTTTTCTGTGCTGCCCCACAGAGCATTCTCCGGCTGTTTCTGTTATAGTCATTGACTGTTGCTGAGAAAGGTGGATTTGCAAACCTGAAAACATATGTTCTCCGGAGGCTAGCTTTTCAAAAGCATACTTTTGCCCTTACATGTCATCACAAATTACACAAAAGAATAATCCCAGGTCAATCTACATAATTTTAATGTTGTGGTTAGTTGATTACGAAAGCATACATACCCCCCTGGCCCTGCCAAGAGGTTGGAGGGATGTACGTTGCTTTTCCTTCAAGACAAAAGAATAGCAGTTCTTCCAAAGGATGGGCAATGTTTTTCTTAAGGAAACACAATGCAAAGTTTGACCCTTAACGAAACTCAAAGCGTGCTGACCGTGTTTGCAGTCCATGTTCACACTTTAGTCATGACCCGTGGAGCTATAAGCCATCAAAACGCAGTACTTGGAATGAAAAGAAAAGAAAAACCTAAATAAAAGAAAGAAGACAAGAAGCCACAAAGCCTGTTTATAGGAGTGACCCAGCATCAAAGTGTATTACAGCGTCTTTTGAGTGCCCTGTTCATTATTTTGCTGACTGGGAAAAAAAAAAAAAAAAAAAAAAAAAAACAAAAACAAAAAAAAAACCAAAAAACAACTGTCAAGTGTTTTGCATCCATTTCATTACCTACAGAAATATGAACTGATGGAATTTACATACAATGCCTGCCGGAGGGTGGGGCCTTTCCTGCTTCGTCAGCTGGCCTCCTAATCCAATCTCTCCTAGATCCCAGCAGAGGGGTGGCAGTTCCCACTTTTGAATAGCAGGCTCTCTTTTGTAAAGGAAAGTATGAATTTGAGCTATAAAATGAGCACACATATTTTTCTATTACTCTGGATGCATCTACTTGCTGAGTTTACACGGAAAGTCTAGCAGGAGGTGTTATTAAACAGCCTCAGAAATTAGCCCCAAAACAATTATCTTGGTTTAGCTAGGGAAAAAAAAACCTGACACCAGAGGCTTAATGAAAAGAGCATTTGAGGTTCTGCGATTGAATATCAGTTGGACACCTTTGTAGCTATTAACCCTTATGGGCAGGATTTTTTTTATTATTATTTTTAATTGAATTGTTTTTGGAAAACCGCAGATTAAAAACTGACTTCTCCCCTGTGACAGTCAGGGATCCAAGGGCAAACTGTGAAATAATGGTTCCTTTCAAAGTTTGCTTTAAACCGCACTGTACTGCAAGGTTCAACATAAATTAGTGTTTCATATTTAGTAGATTTATAGAAATACGAAGCAGGAGAGAATGTCTCTAGTAACATAATCCACCACCCATCCCTTATAATCATCTTTTCCCCAACACCCAGGCCTTTCTCTGTATTTTGTAACAAATAGGATGTGAATTAAAGCGTCTTTAAATCCCAAGAGAATATTCCAGAGTTACTAGTTTTTTTTTTTTTTTTTTTTTTTTTAAAAATAGTTTTCCTCCCCTCCCCTTACAGGGACAGATTGTTAGTACGTGCAGGCTAGCTTTCTTTGTATGGTTTTTAGCACTCCAAATAATGTTTCTTTGGTATTTGCTATGCTCAAATATTTGTTGGCCCTTATCATGTCAAATCTTAAAAGTTCCTCAGTCAGTTGCTTTAATCTTCCCTCCCAAGCCCCTTTCCCAGCCTCACCTCCCCAGTCACCTCATCATTCAAAACAGTTTTCTCTTAACTCTCTCCAACGGTCCCTGTACTTCTGGAATCGAGCTTATCCAAGCTAAATGCGCTTTTCCAGGTGGGTCATATATCACTCCCTCGTCTGAGGCTTGATGGCTCTTTGTACACAGCCCAGATGCTCGTGGGGTTCATCTTTTTTTTTTTTCCCTGATCATTGTCAGCACTCTGACTCCGAGCGCGTTTGAACATCTCGCACTGATTCCTGAGGGAGTCTCCTGCAAACAGGCAATCTTCTACCTTCTGGCCTATGAAGGACGGAACAGCAGAGAGAATGGGATGTTGTGAACTATGTCATGAAACGTGTCCAGGTACCCCATCCCTTCTCCTGCCATCTGCAGAAACAAATCTATTTTCTTGGCATCTCCCTTTTTGTCAAGCGTGCTTTGTTACGGAAATATCATGACGGCCTATGCAGACAGCATTGCCTCTGAGACCGTCAGAGCGAAAGCGGAGAATTCAGCTTAGGGCCTGCGGTTCTCCTTGCTGCTTGACAAATGCGTGGAACACAGAGTTGGACTGGCCTTCACCGGAATGAAAGCAGGATTTATTTAATCCCAGCAAGCTGGCGCTCTACATTTGGTCCAGCCATTCACGCTACATCATTTAAGTGTTTTCCTGACCATCTAAATAGTTCATAGTAGATACAAATGGAAACAGGGGGTGATTAAATATGATCTTCCACAATTTTAGCTATGTTTGCATTTCTTTAGGCAACGCCATAAATTGTACTGCTCTAATTTGAACAAAAGAATACAAACCTGGAGTTCCAGCTAGCCTTGAGGCCCAGTCAGGAAGATCACAAGGTCAAGGCCTAGGAAGGCTAGACAGTAAGTTCAAGGTCAACTTCAGTAACTCGATGAGAACCTGTCCAGGTCCAAAAAGACAATGACTGTAGCTCAGCAAAGCACTTACTGAGCATGCTGAGACCCTAGGTTCATTCTCCAGAAATATAAATAAATTAATGACTACTACTCAACATAAAGACATATTTAGTGCAGTCATAAGATAAAAGTAGGCTTCACCAAAAGGCACTTTAACACCAACAAAGAAAATCTAGTTAACTGAAATGCCCAATGGATGTGGGGAAACGTCCTCCAATCTTTACATATGAATAGAAATATAAATCAGTACAAGAATTCAAGAGGCCATCTGTCATGTGAACCTCTCTTGCCGACCTTTGAACGTCAGTCAAAATTTGACTCAAAAACAGAGTCAGAAGAACAGAAGAGGCTCAAAAACAGGTGATATCAAAGACAGACCATCAAATTTCTTTTTGATTCATGCATGTTGATTTCAGTCAATATTCCCCCATTTGGACATTAGAACCACAGAACTGGCCCGGGTTATTTTTAGCAAGGAGGAACTGTGCTAGCTCTTATATCTTATGGATATAATCTTCAGTCATTGCAACCAAGAGTCTTTCTACTCCATCCGGCCCTCGGGTGACGTCAGCTAAGGACGATGCAGTCCTCCACTGCCTCTGTTGTCTAGAGTTTTAACATCCACAAGACCATCTTTCCCTCCCCTTTCCAAAGCCACAGGCCTGGTTCTGTGCTGACCTGAGCTGAGTTGCAAGTCCTTCAATGAACAGTCATCTGTGTGGGAACCTCTGAGTTTTAATGGAGCTCCACAGTTTGGTTCAAGAGAACCTTCTGGGATCAGGGCCGTTTTCTGTAACTTGAGTCACCCATACTGAAAGCTAGTCATCCAGTGTTGCTGTGGCTTGAAGTGTGCCCAGTATAGCTAAAGAAAAGTGTTACTTCATCTCATTTAAATTTGAGTGAAATAGACATGATTGTATATACAGTTTTAGGGTTTGAGTTTTAGAGAAAACCCACTGCGTTCATAGCATGGGGAATGGTTCGGGGGAGTCAATCTTACTTTTCCAACTCAGGGACACATAGATGCCAAGAAGTGATAAGCATAACACACAGTCCTCTAAATCCTCCAACCTTGAGATGCTAACAGCGTTTGAAGGGATGAGTGAACTTCTTGTTATATGGTTCACAGCTTGCAACAACATCCAATTTTTCTGTTGCTTTGTTATTCCTTAGTTGAAATGGTTGCAGAAGGGACTGTGGGCATAAATATCTGGGTCTGTATGATGTACCATTGTAAGCGTCTGCCAGGCATCATCTACTGCCTTTACCAATTCATGTTTACCCTCAAACACTCTTTGTGGAGGGCATGGGGGAAGGTCTCCCTAGGTATGCCAGGCTAACAGACTGTTGATGGCTCCCACTAAGTAGCCCAGGCTCCAACTTCTAAACTCTGCCCCCTGAGGGACAGCATTATAGATGTCCTTTAACTCTTCACTAAGCCCCATACTCAGCCTGTACTTTTCAAAGAAAATATCTATCCCTAGCCCTAACTCTAATATCTCTAACCCTAACCCTAAACCACCACAGATGAAACTAAATTTAAGTTAATGCATTTTCACCACAGTGAACTCAGCTAAAGATAAGATAATGATGATGATGATGATGATGATGATGATGATGATGATGATAATAATAATAATAATAATAATAACCACCTTTTAGGCCCTGTTAGCATCGACATGTGCAATGATTATCCTGCCATGGTGTTCTTCCTGGGTCATCCCTGCTTACAGACCTTCATAGTGACTTTGAGGACAGCAAGGGTTATGTGAGTCCCCGTCTTTAAAAATTGAACAAGCAAATATATAGACATAACTACCCTGGGCTTTGGTCAATGTTTCTGGTGTCACTGATACTAATACGTACTTTTGTCAAGAGGGTTTTGGTTCTGGGAATTGAGTCCAGGGCCTCTCACATGCCACGCCTCTGCTGGAAGCCCGAGTTACACACACTTCCTCTTCTGTGGTTTTCCTTCGAGGGAGACCCACTGCGGTGACTCCTTAGCAGTGTCTGGCTACGTGTTCTTTAAGAACAACCTGCTTAATGACCGAGCGGTGTTCTAGTGCAAGCATACAGTAAACACCTGAAAGGGACAGCTCTTCTGGTAAAGGGCACGGGAATCCCTGAGCAATCTGGCAGGGATTTTATTTACTGCTGACTATCAGAGCCAGGAACAGGATCTGACATCTGGGATACATTCAGTAAGTATTTCTTGAGTGCATATTGATGCGTTTCCCTTCGAATTTCAGGCAAGCAAGCATGAGATGAACTCATTTCTTTAAAATCTTCATCAACTCGAAGACTCTTGATTTATCTTTAGCTTTGTAGACAGGAAAGTATCTCATTACAGATTTATTTTAACTTATTCCTCTTGGATACTCGTTGTGTCAAATCATGTGCATTTAGGCAAAAACATTTTCTATACACTAAGAAACTCATAACTTTGAATTTTGGTTGAATGTCTCAGATTTTTGTTTTTTTTTTTTTTGTTTCTCTGTGTAGCCCTGCCTGTCCTGGAACTCACTCTGTAGGCCAGGCTGGCCTCAAACTCAGAAGTCCGCCTGCCTCTACCTCCCAAGTGCTGGGATTACAGGCGCGCACCACCACTGTCCGGCATGTCTCAGAACTTTAAAGCTTTCACTAAACAAAATCTAGTTCCATGCTTGGAGTCAGACTCTAGCCTACTAAAATCCATGCCACCTAGAGAAGTTACTGGCCATATTTTATCTCATCATTGTATCCTGAGATATGAACAGCCAGGTCCTTACTCAGGACGCTGAGTAAGGAGATTCAGACTCATAGACTTAGGCTACAGAGTTAATTCATAGACTGCCTGCAACTAAATAAGACCCTGATTCAGGACACTGTGCTAGAGCTCCTGTCTAACACGTATGAGGCCCTGGGGTTCTAATATATATATATATGTATTAGGAAATTTTAACAAATTATACATTTTAACAAAATATATATATTAGGAAATTTCCAAATACCGAACTCTAAAAGAGAAATGTAGCTATTCTTTTCCTCCACATGTGACTCTTTTCTTCCGTCAGCAAAATCTTACCTTTACTCCATGTCCTAAATGTATCCCATAGTCTAGTACTTAAGTAAAATTTCAAGTGATTATGCAATTGCTTGGGAGGCTAGAGGCGGAGCTTAGCACCACCCTGGAGACCCTAGGGTTTATCCCAGTGACTCACTGTTACCCCTGCAAAAATCCCAAAATCTCAGAACTGGAGAAATGAGGGTAGGATCTCCAGACAGATCTTAGGCAAGCGGTGACCGGGTCACAGGTGAGAATGCTTTCTGGGGCAATCTCTCCAGAATGGCTGCTCTCTTCCATGTCTCCGCCCTTCTCCGGGTCCTTGCCCCTAGTCCTGGGTGCCTATAGCTTTTCCCTACCTCTCTGCTTCAGTGACTCTGGACTTTATAGTCCTTCGTAACCCATGCTCCTGTGTCAGGTTCTCTAGAGAAAGCGAATGAGATCCATGTTGTCTTAAGCATGGCTTTCTCTCCTCTGTCCAAAACATTCTGCAGTCAAGGAAGGATCACGGTGTTCACATGCGAGGTGAGCTCATCGCTGACATGGGGCTAGCTTTCAGACATACAAGGATTGTAACCTCCCCTAAAGGGCCACGTCTCAAAGCCGGCATTTGTTAGACGCTGATGTACTGGAGTCAGAAAGGGATTCCTATGGTGTGCCAGTAATTCAGAGATCAGAGGAATATGTAACTTAAATAATCTTCCAGTCAGTACCATTTTTTGAAATTATTTGTGGTATAATCAAGGGTCTCTAAACACACCAGTTTTAATTCTAATGTTAAGATTTTCTGTGTTTATTTTTAAATTTATTTATTTATTTATCTATCTATTTTTAAATTTATCTATCTATCTATCTATCTATCTATCTATCTATTTATTTATTTATTTATTTTGTCTATGCTGGGCATTTCTGATTCCACAGGAGCAATTTTAAGAACAAAACAAAACAAAAAAACTTTCATGTTTTTGTTCTAAATATAAAACCCCTCTTTGCAGTTATATTTTACTAGGCATCTATATGTAGAACTTTTAGTAGCTGCCTTTTTACAGTATCCCCCACCCACCAAAAAAAAAAAAAAAACTAATCTGACTTTGGAAAAACAAAACAGAACTGCCTCTTACAATGCTGCATTTCAGGTATTTTAATTTTTTTAAAAGAGAATCCATTTTTATCTGAGCCTTCTATAGGAGGCAAAATGATGGCACTGGGCAGGGGATGTTCTCGGGTGGTAGAAGGCTCGACTAGAGCTCGAAGCCAGAGTGTGCATTCCTGACATTGCATAAAACAGCTACAGTAGTGTGGGGCCTTAACCTGGGGGGGGGGCTGGGGGGTCAGAAGTTCAAGGCTATCCTCAGCTCCATGGAGAATTTGTGACTGGCCCGTGCTGCATGAGACACCCTCGAAAGCAAACAAAAAGAACTACGGCAGCAAAATTATTAATCTGAACTATCGCTCTGATGACGTGTCAGCATCCTCTCTGTTTTTCCTTTGTATTTCATGATTATTATTTTTGTATTTTCTCTGTTTGATTTTGTTGTAGTAAAACTCTGTTATAGGGTAAGCTAAGTCATTTTCTCTTTCTCTTTCAATTTCTGGAGTTAATCTTCCTAGTCTTGTTTATGATTTGTTTTCTAAATTACATATATATATATATATATATATATATATACACATATATATAATTTTCTATATTCTGTGTTTACATTCCAAATGCTTTTCCCTATCCCGGTTACCCCCTCCCCCTAAGTCCCATAAGTCCTATTCCCTCCACTAGTTCCCCAATCAACCTCCTCCCACTCCTCTGTCCTGGCAATCCCTACAATGCTGCATCAAGCCTTTCCAGGACCCAGGCCCTCTCCTTCCTTCTTCTTGGGAATGACTTGATATGTGGGCTGTGTTTTGGGTATTCTGTGCTTCTGGGCTAATATCCACTTATCAGTGACTGCATTCCATGTGTGTTCTTTTGTGAATGAGTTACCTCACTTAGGATGATATTTTCCAGTTCCAACCATTTGCCTAAAAATTTCATGAATTCATTGTTTTTAATTGCTGTTTTCCATTGTGTAAATATACCACATTTTTTGTATCCATTCCTCCATTGAGGGACATCTGGGTTCTTTCCAGCTTCTGGCTATTATAAATAAGGCTGCTATGAACATAGTGGAGCATGTGTCCTTATTGCACGCTGGGGAACCCTCTGGGTATATGCCTAGGAGTGGTATAGCAGGGTCCTCCGGAAGTGTCATGCCCAGTTTTCTGAGAAACCTCCAGACTGATTTGCAGAGTGGTTGTACCAGCTTGCAATTCCACCAGCAGTGGAGGAGTGTTCCTCTTTCTCCACATCCTTGCCAGCACCTGCTGTCTCCTGAGTTTTTAATCTTAGCCATTCTGACTGGTGTGAGGTGAAATCTCAGGGTTGTTTTGATTTACATTCCCCTAGTGACTAATGATGTTGAACATTTCTTAAGGTGCTTCTCAGCCATCCGAAGTTCTTCAGGTGAAAATTCTTTGTCTAGTTCTGTACCCCATTTTGTTTTTTAAGTACAGAGAAATGCCGCATCCTTAAAAAAAACCAAACACAAACAAACAAACAAACAAACAAAACAGCGTTTAAAAAGCCATGTTTGGCTTCTTTGCTTCCATTGTACAGATTTGTCTCCGAGTTGTGAAAGCACACGTGAAGAGAAAACCCCCCATAATGGCTAGCAAGGCTCACCTTTCACTTCAGAGGGAATTTAGCACCTATGGGTGACATCTGCCCATATGCTCTTTAATACTGAGATCCTAGGAAACTGCTACTGTCCTCAGACTCGAGCAATTGCCTGCCTCTGTGGTCCCTAAACGACTCTAGGCAGAAGAACCACAAAACGCAGAAAATGTGGTTGAAGAATTCCGTGGTAGCACAGAGCAGTGCCTCCTCATGTGCTTTCCACCACTTTAACCAACCACCTTTTTATTTTTCAGAAAACTGCTCCCGTGTCTACAGAGGCTGAGCTTTTGGCTATACTTGACAGTGAAAAAGATTTGTGCCCATATTTCTGATTTTCCTAATTATAATAGCACCTACTCTAGTTCAAGCTGTGTGAAGCATCATTTGTTGAGTTAACACACAGTCCTTCCTGCTTCAAGCTAAGTGAGACCCACCAGAATGTAGTCGTCGTGCAAGCCCCTCCTTCCCTGAGGACTGAGAGGGCTGGAGGTTTCTGTTGTTCTTTTTCCTGATAGCATATTGATTGGCTTGTTTCTCTATTTCTCCTAAGGTATAGAGTCAGAACCTGTGATTTTACAGAAAACTCCATCTAAGTTATCACAATTACCCTTCCACGATGCAGGTAGGGCAAAATTATAAGTGTATTTTCCCAAGATGCCGTCAAGCAGTCTACTCATTACGGCGTCCTCGAGAGCACAGTCCTGGGTGGCTTTGCCGTGAACAATGACTAAGAAGGTCTGTGTGGGCAAGTATAGTAATTTGACTTTAGGAAGTCATTCTCTGAGCCCGCCTCCCTCCTGGAAGGGCTCGAGGTTGTCGTTGACAGAAACGAGCCAGTGTGTTATGTTTACCACCCTCTTGGAACACTGGCACATATCATGTCTTCTTGTTTAAGTGTTTCTTAGTTACATGCATTCAAGAAAAAGTATTTTCCGTGGGGCCGGAGAAAACGCTCAGCAGTTAAGAGCACTTGGCCCCTCTTGTAGAGGGCCAGAATTTGACTCTCAGACCCAACATGGGGTGGATCAGAACCACCTGTAACTCTAGCTTTAGGGGAATCCAACACACACAAACACATGTTCACACACACACACACACACACACACACACACACACACACACACGTTCATTAAAAAAAAAAAAAAACTATCAGCCGGGCGGTGGTGGCACATGCCTGTAATCCCAGCACTTGGGAGGCAGAGGCAGGCGGATTTCTGAGTTCAAGGCCAGCCTGGTCTACAGAGTGAGTTCCAGGACAGCCAGGACTACACAGAGAAACCCTGTCTCGAAAAACAAAAAAAAAACAAAACAAAACAAAACAAAACAAAACAAAACAAAACTATCAGCCGGGCGGTGGTGGCGCATGCCTGTAATCCCAGCACTTGGGAGGCAGAGGCAGGCAGATTTCTGAGTTCGAGGCCAGCTTGGTCTACAAAGTGAGTTCCAGGACAGCCAGGGCTACACAGAGAAACCCTGTCTTGAAAAACCAAAAAAAAAAAAAAAACAAAACAAAACAAAACAAAAAAAACCAAAAAAAACAAAACAAAACAAAACAAAACAAAAACTATCAAAAACCATTTTCTACATGATGTCCCTTACGTTCTTTAAAATAATTATTTTGTTGGACAAGTTTTCTCTATATAGCCCTGACTGTCCTGACTGTCCCTGTCCTCTGTAGCCCAGGCTGGCCTTCAACTCAGAGAGGAGATCTGCCCGGCTTTGTCTCCTGAGTGCTAGGATTAAAGGTGTATGACACTGTACATGACTTCCTTCCTCAAGATTTGATTTACAATCTATTTTCCTCAACCAGAGACATTTTCAAACAATTACTATAAATTTCTGTCTTGTTATAAAACTATCTTAATACTTCAAATACCCTATAATGTTTACAACAACAGATACATTTTGTTCATGTCCATTTTAAATTGGGCTATGATCTGCAATGCACACGAATTGTGTCTCTCTGTGTGTGTCTTGGTGCCTGCATGCATGCGCGTGCGTGTGTGTGTGTGTGTGTGTGTGTGTGTGTGTGGCCAGTTATAACCCAATTTCACAAATGCTTTAGTCTACATTTATATTTGCTTATTTATTGATTGATTTTCAAGGAACCTAGGGCCCTCCCAGGCTGAGTAATCTACCACCACTGAGGGACGTCGCCAGCTCTGAGCATTTTGATAGTACTTTGTTTCAGCTGGGAGCAGTACAGCTTAGGTGTCCTGGGTTTAGCTTTGATTTCGAGTTTTGTTCGATGATGTTTCCTACCATTGATCACTGTTGACTAGGCAGCAAACATATTTTCTCCAAAGGCAGGGAATGTTTATACACCTTAACGCTTGTCCCTTCGTTAAAGATCACTTGCTAGTGTCTAATTCTGTGCCAGAACCCCTTGAGGCCAGGGGCAGGAGAGAGAGAGAGAGACAGAGCCTTGCGGTACTTATAGTCTAGAAGATGCTCTGATCAAAGTGTTTGAGGCCGGATGCTAATATGCTCTCCAGAGACACTAGAATATCACTAGCTTGTCATTCTTGATTTTCTCAGTAGCCAACTTGATGCTGTTTACCCAGTCAAGGGGCATGGAGGTTCGCTGACTGTGAGAAACCCGTGTTTCTAAAGGAAGTGAACAGTGGATCACATACTCCTTATTTTAACCTCGACGCAGATCGGAGCAGATCAGAGGCAAGGAATGCGGCCTGCTGCCAACCGCTGTTAAAGGAACGCAATGTGCGATCCTCCCCCACAGCACTGATCTAGTCCCTAAAATCTCTAGGTATGCCAGCTGGGGAAAAAATCCATCAGATGAAAAGCTTGACAATAAATATAGGTGAGATTATCCTTGTCAGAGAAATGTGTGAGGGGCAGGCTCCTTTAATTCAGCTCCTTTTAGAATTCTGCCAATTATCCTTATTAATACTCTGTGTGTTGTAGATCACTTACAGGTAATGACCAAGACAGTGGTAAAAGAAACGAGAACTAATATATCCTCTAAGCCTAATTCCTTCAACAAACTCCCAGAACAGTGAGACAACGAACCACAGCGACAGCTGTGGTCATCATAAGTCAGCCTTGGGAACATGACACTTGAAAGTTTGGGGTCTTTTGAAGACATTAAGTAAAAAGATGTAACCAGGCAGTGGTGGCACAGGCTCTGAATCCCAGCACTCTAGGGGCAGAGGCAGGCCGGTCTCTGAGTTCAAGGTCAACCTGTTACAGAGCAAGTCCCAGGACAGCCAGAGCTACAAAGAAACTCTGTCTCTAACTAACTAACTAACTAACTAACTAACTAACTAACTAACTATCTGTAAAGCTTCATGCTTATGAAACATGACTTAGAAGTTGTTGGTAGTGAATCCAGGAACAGCTGAACTAAAATAGAAGACAACAGCAGGTCTCAAACTGAAATAAAATAAGTGTTGTGATCCATCTTAGGATGGATATCTCACTCTCTTAACTAAAACAATCAATTTATCAATTATTTATTTTTCTCTGTTTTAAATTTAGTCACATGAAAGCAAGGACCTCTGGTACTGGGGGATCCTACACATAGGTACCTTGTCTGCTGACTTCCTTCTGTCCAAGACTCGCTCTGCTGATATACAGGGCTGTTCATTCTCCTCTCAGACCTTTCATTGTGAAGAAACGTGTTTGGAGAGGTGTGAGTAACCCGTCCATGACAGGCTCAAGCAACAAGCCAGTCAGGAGTCCCCTGATTGCCACAGTCGGGGACAGGGCTCTAGAGACGGACGTGGGTACCATCTCTGTGAGTTTGAGGCCAGGCTGGTCTACACGGAGTGTTCACAATCAACCAGGACTACGTGGACTTTGGCAGGGTTTCTTGGAGGCTGTTAAGAAGGTTACTAGAAGCAACTTCCTTTGATATTCTAAGCGTCGGCCCATCTCTGAGGGAGAGAAATGAAATCATTTTTTCTCAAACCCTCCTGCCTACTGCACTCCTGACATTCATTTCTCTTCTTTGAAATCTGCTGGATCAATCTATAGGTTCTGCTTGTTATCTGTGACGTGCAGCTCGGGCTGTCCTGGAACTAGGAATGTAGACAGGCTTGCCTCGCAGGTAACATGTGTACCCATGAATCCAGGCGCTGGAACTAGAGGCATGTGACAACACAGCAGGCGCCCTCAGACTCAGATATTTCTGTCTAGTAACCTATGTCTGGTTGCTACTTGCTTCTGCCCTGTGATTGGCTCTGCTGAACAATGCTCTCACTCTGTGTGTGTGTATATGTGTGTGTGTATGTATGTGTGTGTATGTGTGTGTATATGTGTGTATAAGTGTGTGTATGTGTGTATGTATATGTGTGTTTATGTGTGTGTATGTGTGTGTATGTGCGTATGTGTGTGTATAAGTGTGTGTGTATGTGTGTATAAGTGTGTGTATATGTGTATAAGTGTGTGTGTATGTGTGTATGTGTGTGTATGTATATGTGTGTGTGTATGTGTGTGTATGTGTGTATGTGTGTGTATGTGTGTATGTGTGTGTGTGTGCATGCGCATGTGTGCATGCGCGTGCATGCACAGGAAATCATGAAAATCATGAATCATTCCAGAGATGGGAGATGAAAACCATGGGCATCCTTGTTCCCTAGACTTTTTAAGTTTTCTTTTTCTCAGCCTAGAATCTTTCCCGTCCACGGGGCTCCATTTTTTTAGGTTCTGTCATGCGATTGGAGCCCAGCCGTTCTCGTTTATGTGTCTGACCTGTGAAAAGAGAATATATTCTTATGGGTCACCTTTCTTTAATATATTTATACATTTCAAGGTGAGATATGTTTATTTTCCCATTTGCTCGGGATCCTAAAATATGACCAGTATGGTCTGCATGTGCAAAGAGAAGCTGGCCAGGGAGCCGCTCCCAGCTCCAGAACTTCCATAGGAAGTTCTTGGGAAAAAGCACTCTTTAAGGTCTGACCATCGTTACAATTAGAACAATATATATGCATTTCTATCTATAACTATAAATAGAAAACCCAGAAGGCATCTAAATTCAACAAGACAAGCAAGATAAACCTTCCCTACAGAATAGGTTTTGACCAAATCATCATATAAGCCTTTGATACACTAGATAGAACTAGAGACTTGGGAACAGACTAAAACCCAGTTTGGAACTCAAAATTTCAAACAGTCTGGAAAGACAGACCACAACAGCCTTAGAAGTAAATTTAAATAAATCACAAAGTCATAAAGCAAACAAACCCATGTACGTGCAATGCAGAAAATGTATCAACCTTGCCCAGTTGTGGCTTTACGGTGCCGGGAGATCTGGACTTGGGTCGGGACTAAATGCCAAGCTAACCGATAAGCAATATGACAGGGAAGAACGTGTTCCTGGATGCTGCTTCTCGCCACTGGGGCACTGGTGGATTCTCAGAGCGAGTGGCAAACAGTTCCCAGAACCGGTCTTAGCTGCTGTGAAGAGATTCTGAAGTCTCAACCCAACTCCCAGTCCGCAGGGACAGTACACCCTAAGAGTGTCGTGGGAGAGCTAAAGCCTTTCCAGAGTACAGTAGAGGGAACCTCATCTAAGCAGGAACTAAGGCGTGGCACTGTCCGGAATCACAGGAAAGGAGAACAGGCTGGGTACCCAAAGGGTGTCCTGCTCCTTAGGATGCCCTGCAGAAGAGACTCCCCACTCCCCAGGACAGAACAGTGTTCTTCTGTGACTCACCCAACTCTGTGGCTGTGTTCCCTCTACCGTGAGCCTGACAGCAAGCGACTTTTAACGTTTGTTTTTTTCTCTAGTACGGCCACGCATTCTAACACTTGTGTGGCTGACCTCATTTTCTTCTTGTTGTTTGGGCCTCGCCTTCCTTCCTGAACTCTGGGCTCTTTACCAGAAACCCTTGGCCTCGTGACCTCAGAGATCATGGCTCAGAATGCTGCCATCATAACAATTAACCTAGTTACAGGGTTGCAGCCAGCAGGGCTTGGGCTCCTTCAGATACACTCATCCCACCGGGTGCTTTCTCAAGCCCGTTGCCCCAGGGACCCGTGGCCTACTGCCCGTCAGACAACACAGGTGCTCCTGCTTTGGAATAATCAGGCCAAGAGAAAGCGAGTGTTCACAGAAAAGGCTTTTGTGCTAGCAACCGTAGACAAAGCATTGATTGAGCCATGGACCAATCCAGTAGAGCAAGCCTGACAGAGAGAGAGAAAAACTCACAAAACAAAACCACAAAACTAGACAACAAGGGTTGCATTAAGTAACTTGGTTATCCAATGGTAAGTCTGAGAGTGCCACCCTGGTCAGACTGGCCCTGATTCTAGCATGTTCTGTGTGAGCCCAGGGATACGATCTAACTAACTGGTAGCCACCTCAGGTTCCTCATCCATTACAAGAAAGAAAAAGGACAGTTATGTTGAAAAATCTTACAATATGTTTACACAGCAAGGCACGGCGTCGTGGTGCTGCACACTTTTAACCCTTACACTCTAGAGGCAGAGCCAGGAGGATCTTTGAGTACAATGCCAGCCTAGTCTCCAGAGTGAGTTCCAGGACAGTCAGGGCGACACATAGACACCCTGACTTGAAAAACAAAATATATATGGTATAAGTATGTGTGTGTGTGTGTGTGTGTGTGTGTGTGTATGTGTGTAATTACACATGTGAACATATCTACAATACTGCTGGTACCTACTAATGCTCAAACATTCTTTACTCTGCAGCCCAGACTGGCCTTCAGCTGGGCTGAAGATCCAGAGATCTTCCCAAGTGCTCAGATGAAAGGCAAACTGTACAACGTTCATCTGCTAAAAAAAATTCATAATGGTTTCATACAGCCTACCAACTCATTTTCTCTACTTTTGACACTAAAAAAAAAAGTTTAGTAAAGAAAGGGTTCTTGGCTAGAGCACAGAAAGGAGCCACCAGGAAGTCTTTCAAATTGTCCATCTTAGGGCTCTCTTTTCTACTATACCTTTACCCTGGGAGGGGATGCGATAGTGGAGAATTAGTTGTTACTGACTTGGATGTTGGATGGTAGACAGTATGTGTAATGAAGCAGAGCTACCACTTCACCACAGCCTGAGTCCGAGGGCGGAGTCACTCTACTGAGCATTTGTGGCAAGACTCCGGGATGCTACAAAGGCTCGGAATGGGAATTCTCAGCTTTGTTTACCGGACAACATCCTTTCTTGGTCAGGGCTGTTCCAGGCATGTGGGGGCCCTTCCCCTCGAATGGCAACAAGTTTAATAATGCCAGATGCCTTCCTGGTAAAACTCCCCCTGTTCACCCCGGCCTCCACTCTTCTACAAAGCTGTCAGGTTTCATATAGAGAGCCATGGCTTTAGCTATGTAATCACATACATGTCTCAGGAAGTTGAGTTCATCGAGGGACATACCTTCTACAACCAAAGAAGGTTAGGGTTAGCAGAGGGCAGTGGTTAGCCCACATCCGGGAAAGTGGTATTTATTCCTGTAAGCCATTAATTAATACTGAAGTGAGGTCACTTTAATGAAAGAGATTGTAGTCCGTGCTCCCCTTCAAAACTAGGCTCTGACAAGGTGCCAGTTATCCATATTTTCCACTGTTAAACAAGATCCCCCTCCCCATACAGCGCTGCTAGATAAATTATATCCATCTTAAAAGGGCCGAGCCAGGAGAGAAGGGCTTTGATATAATTTTTACTTTATTTAGTAGCCGTATTCGAGATAACCAGTTATTATTAACCTCTAGGTAGTGGCTATCAACACACGGCAGCTTTAAACCATTTTCATTCCTTTTTGTGTTGTATCTGTGAACCTAAGTCAAACCCTCTGGCTTGGCAGCATTTCTGTTAGAACTTCAATACCTTTTGGCTTGAGTAACTGCACTGAATAATCCTAACAGGGTTCAGACAAGCACACGCTATTCAGACGCAGATCCGGAATCCAGACATACACAGACATGACTCAAAGGTTTTGCGCTCCCATAGTGCCCACGGACTGTCCTGCCGCACAGACAGCCTCTGCTCCAGCCAGCACTCGGATTTACTCCATGAAAGTTAAGCTGTTTGGTGGGCTTTCTCCTTTACGTTCCTTCCCTAGATGGGACATCAAGAGGACGGGCTGCTGTGAACAGAACCAAAGAGCTTTGGAAAGGAGGAATGCAGGCGCTGTAGCAGAGGGGATGAAAGAGGCCAGGGCCTCACCGGTAATAGAGGGGGAAGGTCAGAGCCTGCACACTGAGTGTGGAAAGAGAGAGTGATGGATTGTGGAACAGGAGGAAGAAAGACCTGGTGAAAGGGTTCTGTTACCACAAGAAAGGAGAAAATAAAATTTTCCTATGTGTGTGTGTGTGTGTGTGTGTGTGTGTGTGTGTGTTGGTGGGGGGGGACAAAACTATTTAAACCAGAGGTTCAGTTTGCTAGGACCTGGTTCCTTCTTACATATTTTCTATGTGTTGTGGGGCGGAAGTAAACTCAGGTGAGGATAACATGGTGTGTGTGTGTGGGGGGGGTATTCTCAATGAAAAAAAAAAAAGAAGGGGGGGAAGAAGGACTACACGAGGGAAGGAGGGAGAAAGGGGGAAGCCTTAGGCTATTATGGGACAAGGGTAAAGAAAATCAAACGGAAATGAAGTTGAAGATTAAGGCCAAAATAGATGTAGGAAATGGTAGGAAAGGGTGGGGGGGTTAGATGGCAGGGAAAGGTTAATTAAAAGGAAATCCAGGACCAGGACGAGTAATTGTGTGCCCTTCTTTGTTTGAGGAGCCATTGTACTTTTAGGAAACAGACTGCCAGGCAACATATTCTAATATTTTGAGTGCAAACCCCGAAATATTGAAACTTAGTTCCTTGAGAGGATGTCTGTACATCTTACCTGCATAGTCTAAGATCAGCTTTACAGAACACTAATCAGATAAAAGCATCATACCCAGATATATGTAGTTATATCTTACAGAATGTTGTCTTCTTACAAAACTTGGAAGTGTTTGCATTTAAATTTAAAACTACATGTGAAATGCACACAAACTTATCAACACCTTCTTTAAAGCCCACAGTAATTGCCCTGACTGAATTCCCTTTGGAGACTGTTTTTCTAAGTTTTTTTCTTTTCTTTTCTTTCTTTCTTTCTTTCTTTCTTTCTCTTTCTCTCTCTCTCTCTCTCTCTCTCTCTCTCTCTCTCTCTCTCTTTCTTTTTTGTAAATTGACCAAAACTAGCTTTTAAATATTTCTAACCAAACAGACAGCCATATTTAATCAAATTAATCAGTGTGGCGATTATTTGAATATCTTTGATGTCGGAGCCACTCCTCAGAATGTTAAAATTTTCTAGCCTTTGAAATCAAAGGCTAGATGCTTTGTTTCCTACTGTAATATAAAACATAAATATTAAAATTTTATCAAAAAATTGAACACGCAAAAGGAAACTGTAAACTTTGACAAGGATTTTGATAAAAATTTAATTTGTTTTCAAATATCTTATTATCTAGGAAATATATAAAACATAAGCTAGCCGCCAGTGCGGTATACATTTTACTAGCGTCTGAGCCCTGGTTAGCTGCTGTGCATTTACCTCTGGACTGTATCTTTAAAAGACTGTAGTCTGTATTATAGTGTAGGAAGTTGTCAGTCCAGAGCTCGGAGAGCTGCACTTCAGCTTCAACCCTGCCGTTACCTGCTAGTTGTTATAGTTTCTTTATTTCTTCTCTCTTTTAAGTGTGGGAACATGTACTCTCTGGAGTTAGTAGGTCACAGAAAATTTCTTTTAAATGAAACAGGTAAAAAGCAAACAGAAAACCTTTGAAGCATAGTTTAGTTACTTGCATGTAGGAAACAATTTCTTTCCTTAATGGTTATTTTTCAACACGTGAATGTCTCTCTTTGTCTTAGTCAGGGTTTCTATTCCTGCACAAACATCATGACCAAGAAGCAAGTTGGGGAGGAAAGGGTTTATTGAGCTTACACTTCCACACAGCTGTTCATTACCAAAGGAAGTCAGGACTGGAACTCAAGCAGGTCAGGAAGCAGGAGCTGATGCAGAGGCCATGGAGGGATGTTCCTTACTGGCTTGCTTCCCCTGGCTTGCTCAGCCTGCTCTCTTATAGAACCCAAGAATACCAGCCCAGAGATGGCACCGCCCACAAGGGGCCCTCCTTCACTTGATCACTAATTGAGAAAATGCCCCAAAGCTGGATCTCGTAGAGGCACTTCCCCAAGTGAAGCTCCTTTTCCTATGATAACTCCAGCCTGTGTCAAGTTGACACACCAAACTAGCCAGTACAATTGACCCCTTGTCAACTTGACACACCAACATATCACTATTAAGCCTCAACCCTTACTTTCTTATTCATCCCCAAGATCTCAATAATGTAAAAAGTCCCACAGTCTTTACATATTAAAAGTTCAATCCCTTTAAAAATGTCCAATATCTTCTAAAAATTCAAGTCTCTGAACTGTGGGCTCCACTAAAATACCTTCTTTCAAGAGGGAAAAATATCAGGGCACAGTCACAATCAAAGGCAAAACAAACTCCAAAGTCTGGGATCCAACTCACGATCTTCTGGGCTCCTCCAAGGGCTTGGGTCACTTCTCCAGCTCTTCCCGTTGTAGCACACACCTTGTCTTCTAGGCTCCAGCTGCTTGTACTCCGCTGCTGCTGCTGTCCTTGGTGGTCATCACATAGTACTGGCATCTCCAAGCCTCAACTCTTTTGCATGACCCCTTCAGTCCTGGGCCATCAATTACAACTGAGGGTACACTTTCACCAATGGCCTTCCATGGCCTCTCACTGTACCAAGCCTCAGCTGTTCTTCATGATGCCTTCATGCCTTCAAAAGCAGTACCACCTGGGTGACTCTTACACAGTACCAAGTCCTGCTACAGCACGAGGCACAACCTTGGCTATCTGGAACACATCCTCTGTGCTCTCAGAAAACACTTCCCAGAAGATTTCACCTCAGTGATGCTGGTTTCTTCTTAATCACCGCTAATTTCTTAGCTCCAGCTAACCAGCATCAATAGTCCCAGTAACACAAAGGCTGACTTTAATGGTTTTGGTATCTTGTTACTCACAGCTGATTCTTCAGCCCCAGCTAACCAAAACCACAGAATCTTCATGGCCCTGATAAGAGTCTTTAATTTTCCCTCTGAAACTTCACAAGCCAGGCCTCCATCTTCTCCACTGTTCTCAACATAATCTTCCAAGCTCCTACACATCTCACAGAGGTCTCAACAGTGAATGGACCATCTAATCCAAAGTTCCAAAGTCCTTCCACAGTCCTCCCCAAAACATGGTCAGGTTGTCACAGGAATACCCCACTACGCTGGTACCAATTTGTCTTAGTCAGGGTTTCTATTCCTGCACAAACATCATGACCAAGAAGCAAGTTGGGGAGGAAAGGGTTTATTGAGCTTACACTTCCACACAGCTGTTCATTACCAAAGGAAGTCAGGACTGGAACTCAAGCAGGTCAGGAAGCAGGAGCTGATGCAGAGGCCATGGAGGGATGTTCCTTACTGGCTTGCTTCCCCTGGCTTGCTCAGCCTGCTCTCTTATAGAACCCAAGAATACCAGCCCAGAGATGGCACCGCCCACAAGGGGCCCTCCTTCACTTGATCACTAATTGAGAAAATGCCCCAAAGCTGGATCTCGTAGAGGCACTTCCCCAAGTGAAGCTCCTTTTCCTATGATAACTCCAGCCTGTGTCAAGTTGACACACCAAACTAGCCAGTACACTCTTCTTTTGGTCTTTATTTCCTTAGAATCTATTTCTTTATTATGTGCTATGTAGGTGTGTGTGCTATGTTAGTGTGTGCTATGTAGATGTGCGTGCTATGTAGATGTATGTGTCATATAGATTGTGTTATATAGCTGTGTGTTATGTAGATAATTGTGCTATGTTAGTGTGTGCTATGTAGATGTTTGTGCTATGTAGATTGTATGTTACATAGATTGTGTGTTACATAGATATGTGTGTGTGCTATATAGATGTGTGTGTTATGTAGATGTGTGTGCTGTGTAGATGTGTGCTATATAGATGTGTGTGAATGTACGGCAATCAGAGGTTTGATGTGAATTATCTTTTTCTATAACTGCCCACTTTTTTAAAAGGTAAGGTCTCTCTCTGAGGGTGGAGCTCACTGTCTTGCCTCAGTGGCTGGCCAGTGAGGCCATGGGGACTGTTCTTCCCTGCCCTGGTCTTAGACATGTGTCTCCCCACACTTGGCTTTTGAGTGCATTCTGGGATCTGATCTCAGATCGCCCAGCGCACACTTCATCCACTGCGCCCTCTTGTCTCCACATAACTAATTATTCCTCTCATTGATGAGAAGAAACAAAAAAAATTAAAAAAAAGAAAGCATTTGATTTTTTTTCAAATCAAGCCCTTTTCTATCATACTTGAAACCAAGCCACTCTGAGTAAAGATCTTGAGGGAAGTAGAATTCAGTTCAATATTTCCAAGCATTTGCCGTTTTGTGTGTATTTTCCTTTAAATGGCATCACACGAAGAGTTGCAAACTAAATATAAAAATGCCACAGGTCACATGTTGTGTCCCCAGCACTTGGGAACACCTGGAGATCTGGGCTATGTAGACAGTTCTAGGTCAGCTCTGGCCTTATATCGAAACTGCTTCCCAAATCAAAACCCTCAGACAATTTGTAACTTTAACAAACGATAACTTAGTCCTCACATTATAGCAGGTTTTTTTGTTTTTTTGTTTTGTTTTGTTTTGTTTTGTTTTTTTCTGTTAGAGCTGTCATTATCCCAGTCAGCAGGATCGAGCAGGTTCATATGAGCAAAGGGATCAGTAGGGGAAGCCCGCTGGATGATGGTTTTTGTGCTCAGTAATTAGATGTACAGTCACTTTTAGGCAGAATTTGTAGCTGTCTATGGACAAGAGTCTCACGTTTTGAGGCTGGCTTGGCACTTGGTGCGTAGTTAGTCCAGTTTTGCCTTTGACCTCAGACCCCCCTGCCTCAGCCTGCCACGTGATGGCAGATGACAGATGTGAGCCGCCACCCAGCTTGGAAAACAAAGCATTTTTGCGTTTCAAGACACTGAATCGCGACTTTCCCAGGAGTCCAACATTCTGAGCTGTTGCTCACTCATCAAATATAGACCGTGCAGTCATCACTGGAATGCTTTGGCCAGATCGCCACTAACGCTGAACCTCCTCTGCCGAAGCTAGGGGCTCTCTTCCAAACCAAGCAGGAAAGGCCTCAAAGAACTAAAATAAAAGACACCGACTTTGCCAAAGGGTGATGTCAGCCGTAAGGAAGTCGGAAGACAAAATGGAAGAAATGAGTTTGGAGAGAGAGCTAGCCTTGTAAGGAGTTAAAGGAAATGCAAAGACTGAGGTACTTTCAAGCAGCCTGATGGCCGGGTTTGAAACTGAGGGCCCTTGGAGGAGACGAGATTAGATTAGGTTAGAGAAGTAAAGAATGAAGGGGAGGATTGGAGGGGCCTGTATGTCTAGGGTTGGTGTCTTGAGAGAGAAAGGGCAGCCAGAAGCAGTGGCTGCAGCTGATAAATTGGCCTGTGCAAGAGCAGACTTGAAGGCTCCGTGCTGTGACAGTCACAGAGCACCTGACCCGACCATTCAAAGGACTTACTTAAAATTACAGTTGGCTTTTCCTCCTCCTCCTCCTCCTCCTCCTCCTCCTGCTCCTCCTCCTCCTCCTTCCACCCTCCTCCTGTCTCTTGTCTCCTGCTCAGCTTGTTTAAAGAGAGGGGAAATACAAATGACTAATTTAGAGGATGCTCTGTAGGAACTATTACTAGGAAATAAAGAAGGGAAGTCTGGGCAAATGTAACTGTATCGGAAAGAAAAGGGACAAAGCAGAGCTGTCTTCCGTTAACTTGCTGTGACTTACAATGCACGCCTCACCTTTTCTCCCAGAACAAAGTGTCCTGAGTACTATGTATAAGGTATATGAGGTCCCGATACAAATTTCTGTTGTGGCCATATACAGAGAAATCAGTGAACATT
The DNA here is from genome assembly GCA_964023405.1 of Apodemus agrarius. Lineage (NCBI taxonomy): Eukaryota > Metazoa > Chordata > Mammalia > Rodentia > Muridae > Apodemus > Apodemus agrarius. Next base: position 11,267,915 of record OZ030007.1, read on the forward strand.
CTCTTATATCATCTATCTGTCTATCTATCTATCTATCTATCTATCTATCTATCTATCTGTCCATCCATCATCCATCTGCCTGGCATGTATCATATATATGATATACATATAATATATATTGCATATATATCCTTTCATTCAGTTTCATCTGCTCAATAATCATTTATTTGGTTCCGTCTTTCTTGTTTTTTTCCTTATTTTGAGATACTGGGGACTAAACCTAGGGCCTTAAGCGTACCAGGCAAATGCTCTACCATTGAGCTATACTCCTAGGCCCTCAAATTTGGTTTTGCATATGTTCCTCGTTCAATCATTTTAAGCTTTAAGAAGATTTATCTGTACTTTGAAAGTGTTCAGCATATCTCCTCTCTGTTAGCCTGTAAGGTCTGTTTTGGTAACAGAGCAGATATCACCGAGTGATAATGAAGAACAACACGACCCATGACCACACTGAAGGGGGAGAAAAGGCAAGGGCCGGCTTGGCTGGGGATAAATGTATTCGGTGTGGGAAAACTAAGGCGGGATATAAATGCCAGCAAGTGGGAAGTGGAGTATATTTACAGAAAATCAGGTAGGAATCAGATACAGGCTAGGAGCGTGGTGGCTCACTCTTCAAGGACATGACCCTAAGTTACTGATAGGTGTTTATGCACTCTATGCCTATACAATGAGGTCACCGGTGCCTCTTGTGTTGATTTAAGAGATGGTCATACGCCTCTGAGGAATGGGTGTCCACTGGAACCTTGGACGCGTTTGGAGAAGTTTCAACACTCCTTCCATTTTCCCTGTCAGGTTCTTCTGGGCTGTGCGGGGAGGATCTGATAAGCTCCTTTGACAGGCTGGCACACGATCAGTAAGACTGAGATGACTTACTCCATCGAAGCAGTCTCACACACGGGTGGACTCTCTGGTTATGAACAGACGACAACCCCCTGAGCTGAGCTGCATACACAGTGTGCCTTTTGTGTCTAGTAGGAAACTATGGTAAAATGCTACAGTCGTGGATGCTACTTGTAATTTTAGAATCGTATTATTGTGCGTGATATATGTCTGTAGGTGTGCAAATGCCATGGCATAAATGTGGAGGTCAGAGAACAGTCCTGTGGGATTGGTTCCCTCCTTCCCCTGTACATCCAGGAGTGGGTCTCACTCAGGTCCTCAGGCCCGCGTGACAAGCATGTTTGCCACGGAGCCATCTCGCGGGCCCTGGGATAGTATTGAGAGCTTCAGTGGAAAGACAGTGTGTGCCCCGTGCAGAGCACTACTCTAGAGCTGGGTATCTTCTCTCTGTCCTTACTGCAGTGCAGTAAGCAGGCTCTAAGTGAACGTGTCTCCGTGTCTCCAGCACTACGCTTCCCAGGAGAGAGCCTGAGAGGTTGGTGGGAAGAGCCAGGAGCAGACTAGAGCTCCTGATGTAATTTCCTAACCCATCTCTGGTTCCAGCACAAATAAAACCACATGCAATTATATCTGAACAATATGTTCAGAAAGTCCCCGAGAGATGTCATATTTCATAGGTCTTTAAATTTTATTCCCAAATGGCCCTTGTGCGTAATTTGTCCCAAAGAAGGAAATAACTTGCAAACCAAAAAATTCCAGGGACTTTTTCATTTAGGATAGGGTGGACAGGAAAACACAAAGATGGGTCACTGCAAATCACTCCGCCGTTTCAGAGTGAGGGTCATCTCAGAGGGTATCCGAAGGCTTTAGCCTTCTGTCCTGGTAATTATAAACATTATTCCTGACAATCCTCTCTCATGGGCTAAGAGAGATTCATCAAGGGACTAGGAAAGGTGTTGCTATATTTTTTCCAACCCAATTACCTGTCAAAAGTACCTTGTATTGTACTGGCTCAACTCAGCCAGTACAATACAAGCTAGAAGCCTAGATTGGGCAGATCTCCCACTACGTCTATGTTATCCCATATAGCTTGCAGTTTCTCCAGGCCATGAGCTTCTCTCTCTGCAGTCTCTCCGTAGATCCTCTGTAGCTCCTCCCCCTTCCTGGGGGTCCTTTTCTCCTTCCCCAATCTCTCAGCTCCTCCCCCTTGCTCCTGCCCAATCATTGGCTCAAGCCTGTATTTGAAAAGTTAAGGTGGGGAGAAGGTTCACAAGGCAACTCCTCATCTGCAGCCCCTCTGAGGAGTGGAATTAGCATCAAAATACAAGCCCAAGGGCTATTCACAATAGAAAGGTAACTTCTTTATTAGGACACAAAAAGTTAACTAATATGTCAGTACAACTTAAAAAGTTCAAGATAAACTATCTTAATATTGGTTATTTTTATTTTACTTTTGAAGTGTGCATGAGTGTATTGCACAAAATATTAAAAAATGAATCCCTCATCTCTCCTCCGGGCTCCCTCTTTTCTCAGCCTGCCAACTCCCCAGCGGCGCCAGCAGCTTTCCGGAGCTCCTGCCGCCATTAGTCCCCCCCCCCCCCCCCCCCCCCTCCTCCCCACTTGAACCTTATAATTAACCAATCAGGTTTATGTATCAATAAATTCTCAAGCCGGGCGTGGTGGCGCATGCCTGTAGTCCCAGCACTTGGGAGGCAGAGGCAGGTGGATTTCTGAGTTCGAGGCCAGCCTGGTCTACAGAGTGAGTTCCAGGACAGCCAGGACTACACAGAAAAACCCTGTCTCGAAAAACCAAAAAAAACAAAAACAAAAAAACAATAAATTCTCAATTTACAAGAAGCCAATACAATAATTTCAGAGCCAAATGATAAAGATAAAAGCTTCATCCCAACTATTCTAACCTTATGATATCATAACTACATAAAGCCACACAGGTTCACATTGGCCTCCGTCTTCCTTTCTCTTTTCTCCCCTGAGACTCGGTCTCTGTAATTCTTAGCTCCGCCTCCTTTTTCCCTGTCCAATCACAGGCCTCCAGCTGCCCTAATGTGATTGGACAGGGAAAAGCCTATGACAAGTGTGTGTGTGTGTGTGTGTGTGTGTGTGTGTGTGCTTACCAGTGGGGGCCAGAGGAGGGCATCTGATTCCATGAAGGTAGAGTTACAGGCTGTTATGAGCCACCTGTCTGAGGGGCTGGGATCCGAACTCTGGTTGCCTACAAAAGCAATATGTGTTCTTCCCTGCCGAGCCACAGGTCCAGCTCCCACCTGGAGGCACTGCCTTTCTTAATATCTGTCTCTGAAGAAGCAAGCAGTCGGGGACATTTGTGGAGAGGTCTTACTCTTTCTTTAGCACCAACATACATTCTTCTATAAGATGAAAAGACATGTTCTTCCTCAGCCAGATCACTAAGTTTCTTCACTTACAGAAGGGAGGAGTCAGTACTGTAAAGTTAGAGCACAACTCGGCTAGTAATTGTCACCTACAGAAACGGCAAGTCCCCGTGTTCCTGTCTGCTCCTGCCTGCCGTCTTCCATGGCCACGAATAGCACTCCAAGCGGAGCGTAGCTCTCCGACGATGTCACCTTCCAGTGAAGCTTCCCGTCGTCCTCACAGTATCACCGATGGGTGTCAGGTTTTCTCTCTTTGGATATAAATGTATAGCAAAAAATCCATAAATAATGTTTATGGATTTAGGCAGGCATGGGGAGGTTGGCGGCTTGACGAGCATCTCCTCCTCAGCCAGTGTCCAACTTTGCTGTGTTGTTCGGGCTGCTGCTGTTTGCCCAGGCTAGCTCAGCCTGGGGATCTGGGGGTAGAGGGTGTGGGGTCTCTGCACTGCTTCTCTGTACAGCCACCTCCTGCAGGTAGCTGGCTAGTTCTATATTTGAGGTCTGAAGAAATACTTTGTGACTTTGTTTAGCTCCAACATGGCTTGAGGCTGAGGTTCATCAGAGAGGGGTTTCATGGCGCAGTAATTATGTAAGCAGAAAAAGTTAAACACAGTGTTTTGCACATACTAGGTACACACTCTCTCACAGACCCACATACCCCAAGCCTCATAATGTAGCTTTGGGTGTACAGATACACATGGAATGACAGTTCAATTCCATATGTGTAATTATTATTTTGCGGAAATATTTTCATTTTGATTTTTATAGCTTTAAATTTTTGTGTACATGTGTACTGTGCATACGAGCATGTGTTTGAGTGTATGCACATGTGGATGCCAGCGCATGTGCATGTGGAGGCTGGGGGATTGATGTCAGCTCTCTTCCTCTACTGGTTTCCACTTTAGTTTTTGAGACAGTTTCAAACTAAGCCCAGAGCTCACAAATTGTCCAGTCTGGCTGACCAGGGACCCCTCCCCCCGGGGGTGGGGGGGAACTCCCGTCTCCTCCCCCGCAGCCCCAAGGTTGCAGGCACATGGGCACTCCGGCCTCTCCATATGATTCTCCACTCTCCGGATGATTTGAACTCAGATCCTCATGCTGTCCAGCAAGCACTTTCCTGACTGAGACATCTCCCCAGCCCTTGGATTTTATTTCTAAAATAACACATTTAAGTTTCTTACCATTGGATACGTATTTTTGCAAATATGTGTGGGTTGTGTTCATATTGAATTTGCATATAGTAAAAGAACAATATATTCCTATTAAAGGCACAGGATACCAAACAATTCAAAGGCAAGAAATAGAAAAATAAGCACCTCAAACTGTTTATATTCTACAAGAGGTGTTTGAAAATGAACATAGGAGACAGTATGTGTACTGTGGATGGGGTTTCCCTGTAAATTAGTGTGCTGTTTAAAGTTCAAGATTATAATTAACTAGACAACAACAATATTGGATACAATTTTCCTGATAATTTAAATATTGGAATACTATTATGGCTACTCTTTTCTGTGAAAATTAGTATTCCAGTTCAAAAGTCAAACTTGATCATTCATTTAAGAAGTAAAAATCTAGTGCTGGGGGCTGTAGCTCAGTGATATAGTACACTCAGAGATAGAGTACTACCTGAGATGTACAAGACTCTCTCCAGCATCTCTCTCTTCTCTGTCTGTCTCTCTGTCTCTTTCTGTCTCTCTGTCTCTGTCTCTCTCTCTTATACACATACACACAGATGCACACATGCACACACACGAGAAAAATAAATAAATCTATGAAAAAGGTTAAAAGTACCACAATTTTTTTCTATAAATTTTGGTCCCAGCACTCAGGAGGCAGAGACAGGCAGATATCTGAGTTCAAGACCAGCGTGGTCTTCAAAATGAGTTCCAGGACAGCCAGGGCTACATAAAGAAACCCCCGTCTCAAACACACAAATAAAACCCAAAAGATGTGTCTGGCATTGAACATGCTATTTCAGAGGTGCACAGCAAAAGGGAAAAGGTATGGTGTTTGTTTCTTAACTCCGTTGTTTCTGAAGTGTCTTCACTTTAAGGGATTATTGGACCTTTGAAATGATCAAAAACAGACAGTGCAGGATAGTCAGTGACAGAAATCCCAATGATACATAGTTTGACAACAAAACAGTGTCTCTTTCAATATTACATGTACAGGGCTGTGGGGCAGGGTGGGTGAGAGGCAAAAGATAGGAAGTGTGTACAGACAGAAACTCAAAGGGAAAGAGATCCCCTGTGGAGTGGTGTTTTGCTTTGTTTAGGCCTGAGAGGTTTTTCTAAATGGTGACTTTAGACAGAGGCCCATTTTACAGAAGAAGAAGAAGAAGAAGAAGAAGAAGAAGAAGAAGAAGAAGAAGAAGAAGAAGAAGAAGAAGAAGAAGAAGAAGAAGAAGAAGAAGAAAAGGAGGAGGAGGAGGAGGAGGAGGCTAAGACCTAGGAGGGAAGAAGAAGAAGAAGAGGAGGGGGGGGGGAGAGGAGGTGGTTAAGACCTAGGAGGGGCTCAAGTCGTATCTGAAAAATTCTGTATCTGATGATTTTCCTTTTCTCTATGGAACAAAGAATGTCTCCTCCGTGCGCGTGTTCTAGCGTTCTGCCAACGCCACTTTCCTCCTTTCTTAAGTTGTCAGAGCGACTCTAAGTTTATGGTGTTATCACTGGGATAGGCAGACGGCAATGAAGCTAAGAAATACGGCTTTTACTTAACAAAACAGGAAGGTTTCTGAGGCAAATTGGCAAATCATGGAAGCGGCGACAGTGCGTACGTGAGTGAGGCCGGTTGGGCTGTGCACGGCTCTGGAGAGGGAGCCTGTCTTCCTCCTCCGGCGTCTCCACCCGGCTTTGTCTGTGTGTCTGTCTCCATTGCTTTGTTTCTCATTGATTCTTCTTCCAAGATAGATGAGCTCCCGGCGTTCTGCTCAATTTAGAATTCAACCACCACAAAACACTTCTTTAAAAACAATACAGACAAATTATGTTTTAAAAAGCAATATGAAAAGCTTCCCTCATAAGCTTATGTATCTGTAGGTGGGTAGGTACTGCTTTCCCAGTGCCATTTCCTCCTGTTCTTCCTTCCTCAGTTTACCATTTGACCCCTAAGTGTCCCATAAAATAAAATTTATTTTATTTTATGTATGTGTGATGTGTGTGATTGTGTACATGTGATGTGTGTGTGCACGTTTGTGCTGTTCGATCCTTTGTAACTGGAATTACAGATGCCCGTGAACTACCTGATGTGGGTGCTGGGATTTGAACCCCCATCCTCTGCTAGCTAGAATGGCAAGTTCTCAAACAGCGAGACATCTCTCTGGCCCACAATATAATTTTGACATCTGGTAGTTTGTTACAAAACCAACTCAAGTATATATTAAAGGAAAACAACACACAAATATGAGAAGTTTTAGTAGAGATTCTTAGAGTGTGATAATTATAAGAAAACCAAATTAAACTAACTTTATATTGAAAACAGCACCCCTTAACGCTTCACCCTCTGGACCCTGAACCTTCTTCATCTTTTCTTTGCATTACTCAATTTTTAAATTTTAAAATATTCTGTACACGAGCCGGGTGGTGGTGGTGCACGCCTGTAATCCCAGCATTTGGGAGACAGAGGCAGGTGGATTTCTGAGTTCGAGGCCAGCCTGGTCTACAGAGTGAGTTCCAGGACAGCCAGGGCTACACAGAGAAACCCTGTCTCGAAAAACCAAAAAAAAAAAAAAAAAAAAAAAAAAAATCTGTACACGTGTGTGTTCCTGTGGGGGTATACATGCCAGTACTGGTACCCATGGAAGCCAGAGGTGCCAACACCCTGCAGGCAGCTGCAGTTGCAGGCAGCTGTGAGCTGGCCAACGCAGGACGTGGGAGCCGAACCCAGGTCCTCTGTGACACAGCATATGCTCCTAACCACCGAGCCATCTCCCTCTCCAGCCCTGCTTCCTAGCGCTTTTGACATCATAAAATTCCATGTGTTGTATGTTTATTGTTTCCCCCTATTGCAGGGCAGTAACCTCATCATTGGTCTTAACAAAACAAAACAAAACAAAACAAAAATCTTTCTTTGAGTCTGTCTCAGGCAGTGAAGGCTGCTCTAAGCTCAGTGCCGCAGAGGCTGACCTTGGGCTCCTGGTCCTTCTGCCTCCACCGCCATGTTCCTCAGTTACAGGGACACCTGCCCATCCTGACCAGCTAGAGTTTTATTTTCTTGATTACCACTTGAAATATATAAATAGTCCACATTCATTAATGAATAAGCTAGAATCTGCGTGGGGGGAGGGGGATAACATTTGTATTCTTTATTTTTTTAATTGTATAAAACTGTGTTTGTTGTGAAGGTTTCTAAGATATCTACAGTCAGCCCCTGGTGTTTCAGTTGTGATTGAGTTTAATATTCTTCCTGGGCTTCATTATTCTACAATTCCTATCATTGCATAGAGTAATATATGTCACACAAATTAGAGCAAAATCCATGCTGGCTTCGGGAGTGACCTTATTTTGAATAAATCGTCAGTCTCAATGTGGTTTCTTATAATTGGCCAATTTCCCTGAAAAGTCAGTAAGTAAAATATATTGATTAATTGATAACTGCAGTAAATTGGGTTTTCACTAAAAACTTATTATACTACCACGGAGTAGGCACTCGATAAATATCAGTCAAGTGTGCAAAGTCTACTTAGTTAAAGGAGGATTATTTTGTTTTTAGTTCATCAGATAAAAAATAAAAAATAAAAAAAATTACTATAACTTTAGGATTCACACTGTAGAGACATGATTTTTAAATGCACGTCTTCTCCGTTCTCCTTTTCTTCTGTTCCCCTTCCTGTTCGCTCTGTTCATCTATTTCTTCCCTGAATAAGTCAGTTTGGCTCACAAGTTGGTAGTGGAGAAAAGAGCACGGGTAGGAGGTGTGGGATGGAACCTAGAATCCGAGCAGTCTCGTGGACCTCTGGTAGGATTAGGAAGCATTGTGGTGGGGCCGTGAGTGTTCAGTAGCAAGAAGATGTATTGCCTCAACTCAAGGTGATTGCCCAATGAGGGAGCTACATTAAACACATTGGAAGACAGACTCTCAGTATCAAAGAAAGGAGCAATAAAAATGAAATTAGAGGCCATGTGGGTCCCCATAAGACTGGTTTGGAAATGGGAAATCTCAATATTTTGTAAATACCTAAGAAATAAATATAGATCTGTGTATGTTGATAGATGGAGGATGGATTTTTTTAAAAACCATGTCTCCCTCATTTCTGGATCCTGAGAAGACTGCCCCCAGGCACTGGGCACACTCCCCTCCCACACATTATTTCTAACCACCATTCCTAATTGGAAGAAAAGAAAAAACAAAAACAAAAACAATGGGAACTCTTCAGAGAAAGGGCTGATTACGGGAACGGGGCGTGAAAAAATAAAATACAAAACTAGCCTGCAATATCGTGTTGTGTCAAAGCACAGATGTTCTTGCACAATTCCAGGAACACGCTGAAGAAAAAAGTCATGTTAGAAAGAGTGACTGTGGTCAAATCTGGGGTGATTTGAAGCACCAAATGAGTAGTAACAGTGAGAGATAAACAAATTCTAGACACAATGGCGCGCAGCACGAGGCCCAGCCACCGCGGCTATCCATGGTAACCCTTGTCAGTTCTGCTCCAGTAGGTTTTCTGGAGATGAGACCATTATTAGGTTGTTGTGGGGGACTTTAACAGTTGGACTCTGATGCCAGAAATGGATGGAACTCTAAAAGAACTTTTAGCTTAAGATAAATCAGGTACATTAAGATTTAAATGAAATCAAGCTTATCCTAAACAATATGCACGCCCCTCCTTGTGACTCAGATGTCAAGGACCACCTGGTAGTTCTATCTTCTATACTCTGTCAGTAAGCTTCCTAATAAAGAGTTGACCTCTAGAATCCTAATCTGCCTGCCTCCCTCCCTTCCCTTACAGCCCCTCGGGGTGGGTTCACATTCAGGAGTATTAGAATGTTCTGGCATAGCAGATTATAACTCATTAAGTGAGATGAACATCCATGAGTTAATGCTATTACAAATAAATACAGCATAATGCTCTGCTCTGAAAATACTTATAAAATGAGAAAGAGCCATTTTACAGTGATTATTTTAATCACGGGATAAATATTGGTATCACAAGTAACGTGCCGCCCAATAGGAGATAGAACAGTGGATCACTGTAACAATTTCCCACAAAAACCCGATGACCTGAATCTGATGGGAAAGCAAATCAGAAGCTGATGAGATGGGTCAGAGGGTGACGGAGCCTGTGGGCGAGCCTCATGACCTGGGTTTGATCCTTGAGACCCACACTGCAGAAGGGGAGAACTGACTCCGTCCAGTTTGCTTCTGAAGTCCTCATGCGCTCCATGGCGTGCCTACCCCAGCAGACAATGCATAAATAGATGTAAAATAAAAATTTAAACACCCCCCCCCCCCCCGCAACAAACAGGCATCTTACAAAATAACTCATAGTCTCTGGCAATGTTAAATCTATGCCCAGTGAGGTGGTTCATGCTTACAACACTAGCAACGGGAGCTGTGGGGACGGAATTACTTGAGCCTACTGTACACTGTGACACCCACCACCACACCACGGTGAGGAATATGGTGAGACCTGGTTAATAAGAGGTTCCCTGCCTGTGTAAACTTTTTGAGGGAACTGTAGCAGACACAAGCCAGCAAGGAGGATCCTATGGTAGAGCTGAAGGCATTACTGCCTTCAGTAAAATTGGCTTTGGGACAAACACAGCCCTTATCAGAATATGTGAATGCATGCACCAACGCTGATCATGCCCTTAGACTACTGGGCTCAGTGATGTTTTGGTACACTTGCAGGAAGCCATTGTCCCTAAAGCCAAACGTAAGAAAGAATCATGCAATCTCAGAGATTTTGAGATCCAGCTTGCCCGCTCGGATTTATATATTAAAGTTTTAGATGGAAAGGCTTGGAAGAACGCTGACTGGTCTTTCAGAGAGCCTGGGTTCAACTCACAGGCACTCACAACAATCTGTCACTCTAGTTCCAGGGGGACCTGATGTGCTTCCAGCCTCCATGGGCATCAGGCACACACATGATGCACTGGTATATATGCAGGCAAAATACCCATGTGCATAAAATAAACATAGATAATACATATTTTAAACATGAGAGTAACCCAAGTTCTATGTGTTGTAATTAGAAGGTTCCTGTTACTAAAAAAGTATCAGAGAGATTGTCTTTCCCCTAAAGCAAAAATCACAAAAGAGACTACCTTTTCAATATGCCATTCTGTGTTGGAAGGAATGCTCTTTATTGCCCTGAAAAGGATTTGAGGAATAACTAGAGAAATGCAAGGGCCACAAGGACTTGGTCTATTTGACTGTTTTAGAAAAGATTCCATCCCCGAACTAGCTAGATGTTATGGTGGTGTGTCCAGAGGACCCAGGAGATAGCAGTGTCTTCTTAAACATCATGAACATTTTTTTAATATGGAAGAAAAATAATGCAAACATCTATTCACTACTATTGTTTCTATACGTGCTGCGTGTATGTGGGTACACCCATGTTTGGCCATCGGAGGATGATTTTATGGTACAGGTGTCTCCTTCCATCTTTTTGTGGGTCCAGTGATCAAACTCATGGGAAGACTTACATGAAGGCTTCACCAACGGCATTGTGGCCCCACCCCCAAATGAACTTTTTTGGCAATTCTGTGACTTGATGTTGTTTATTTTAAAAAGTACCCAGAAGCCTACATTTTTAAATGCAGAAGTTGGATGATCATCAGTAATACAACTTAATTGGTTCTAACTCTCCTGCTATAGATATAGAAACTTAGACATATTATTTAGCTTCTTTATGCCTCATTTTCCTCATATATAATAATAACACCTTAAATTATAGGATTATTATGAGCATTAAATGAACAACACATGCAAATTGCTTACAGTGGTACCCAAGGCACAGGAAACACTAATTGCTAGTCATAGTTATAATTATTGGAGATAAGAAACAAAGCAGGAAAAAAAAAGTCAAGCAAAAACCGCAAGAAGAATCTATGGTGTAGAACACATTCGATCATTTTTTCTGATAAATAGATTTACTTAGTATGTACCAGGCACAGAATTCACACACATGAGTATTGCTTTATTTTTATACTCATCTGTATAAATGGAGACACTTTCAGTTGCATTTCTCAGAGTATTGCTACACAGATTTAATTATAATTTTTTTTTTTTTTTACCAATTTGCCTGACAGTGTTAATGAGCACTCGGAACCCAAGTCATACCATCTTGCTAATTGTTATTACTGTCATCGTTACGATATAGTAGTTTCAGAGTTTGAGAGATGCATAGAAGGACATAATTACAGCTACATAGGACAGGAAGAGAAGAGCTAAGATCTCAGGGTTTTTAGAAATGGGTGCATTTTTCCAGGTCGAAAGGAAGGGAAAAGCATTCGAGAATTCTCCATGTTTTCTCCTAAATTCCACTTGTTTTCCAAGTCTCTAGGCCCATGGTAACTGCAGTGAGAACCTGCTTTCAAACTGACCGTGTCTAGAAGACAGTCTAGAAGCAGGCGCTGGGCAGCAAGGCTGTGAGAGGCTGCAGAGAGCAGAGGCGGCCTCTCAGCTGGGCGTCCTCTGCTCAGGGCCTCTCCCTCAGCTGACTGTTCCTCAGCTGACACTCATCTCCTTGGAGCTAGTTTGCATCTTGCCTTGACTGCTAGACCAAGCAGAACCATTCTCCAGTCTGAAGGATCCTGACCAGTCTCCAGTCTGTCTACCGCATCCCCATCCCAAGGGTGGCATCAGTGCCACTGCCACCTGGGAACTTGTTAAAAAGCAGGTAATAGGTCTGTCACGCAACCTATTAAATTGGAGGCTTCCCTTTAATGAGGTGGGGCGGGTTGCAAAGGGAAGTTAGTTTAGAGAAGCCCTTCTCTACCACCCACAGTAGTCTAAACCACACAAAAATCACAAACCGCGGCCTCTTGGAGAGGCCGAGTTGGCAGCTTGGCTCGGTGCTAGGGAGACTATTAGTAGGCACAGGTTTTGAGTTCAACCCTCCATCTGCAGAATTCAATCTGTTCACTAATTGAGGGGGGGTATCCCAAGCAATCTGCGGATGCTCTTAATCCTGCCTCCTCCATATCCACTAATCAAATCTTTCCTGCCAGCGAAAAGCCCCATAACTTTGTGAAAAAAAAATTGAGATCATTTCAAATGACACTGTTCTTGCTAAACATGCCTTGGATTTGGGCCGTGCTGCTGCGCTCATTTTAGTAACTTCTCGTTCCTTATGCACCGGACGAGCATGTCCTCAATGTTATCATTATCAGCACTGCTGCACAGAGCACACTGCAAGCCCCAAGCCAGGCTTTCCCTCCACCCAGTCAGCTCACTGTGGGGCTCCGCTGGCTTCATAGAGAGGCCTCAACATTTTACAGGCTCTTAAGAGGTCCATGTAGGAGAAGGAAGGGTGTGGAGCCATATTGGACTGTGCCACACCATGTGTGCTCCCCACGCCCCTTATTTAAACTACTTACATGAAGTTAAGGTCGTTGAGTTATATGAGAACATTTTGCTGTGTGAAATGGGAAAAAAAGACATTGAATCCTTCATAACATTGTTTCATGTCAATTTTATCTTTTGAGGGTCTTCAGTTTTATAATATGCCAGCAATATATAATTCTTCGTTCTTTTAACAAACATCACCATTAAAAAATACCTCCTGTCTGTCCCTTTCTGGCTCCTTAAAGTTTAGACTTGATAGACATCAAATAAATGCTTGTTAATTGGAGCCAGTTTTGGTCCGGCGTCAGGGTACCAGGTTTACAAATGGAAAAACCATTGCGTGAGTGTAGCCCTCTTCTCCTGGTCCTCAAGACACAAGGAAATATTCATGAGTTCACAAGGACATTTGAGGATCAGAAAGTTCCTCCGGGGTGCCTTGGAAGTTTCTGCTTCCCTGTAGCTGATGTTTGTGTTCCGCAGAGGCTGCTGGATCCCCGCCAGCCAAATGGGGTTGGCTTGTAAAAGCTTTTACGGGTGAGCCTTTTGGAGGCAAGTTTCAGGGCCATTTGGTTAGCAACATCCCAGCAGGAGACACCTCTCCAGCATACCCTAACGTCAAGGTTTGATGAGAAAGGACCGGGAAGGACAAAGGAGGTAAAATAATCAATAAGTATACAGCAGTCTGTATTACTTTTTATGGCCAGAGTAAAAGTTCTTTCTGGAAGTTGCAGAATCAGCTCTGTAGGTATCATGGCGTACATCTGGTGAGCAGCCCCTTGTCAGAGATCACCGTCTCCGGCACAGCAACTGAACACAACAAGCTCACACAGTAGTATGTAGGACCCTTGGGCAGTGCCTTCCTTCCATGTGATTTGAAGATGTGTCACCCGAGGAAACTTCAAAACCAAACAATGAAAATACTTCTTCCAATTAATGTAAACTGGAACTTGACAGGATCGATTGTTGCATGAGGAACAGAGATCGTCTTGACTCTTTATATTTATAATCTCTAAATCAGCTACAACTTCCTTTTATCTTAGAGAGCAATCCTGCCAAAGACGAGTATTCCTATGAGGTGTGTAATTTTCTCTTCGACTTTTAATTTCTCTGGACACAGAAGAAAAGCCTCTGCTTCTCTTAATTGAGCAATTATTGTTTAAGTGAATGTAGAGTTTGTGGATAGCGCCAAAAATCTTCCTTTCATCCGGAGAGGAAGTCTAACGTAGGCCTCTGAGAGAGGCAACGTGTGGCGGCACCCCAGCTGGAAAGGCCAAGTCAAGACCAGGAGGGGAACTCAGTCTTCACCTCTCCCTGGTGACTCCAAAGGTTCTTGAAGAGAAGCCAATTAGAACCAATTTGCATGTCTCCTTGGAGGCTTGATAGAACTCTCCACGCTTGTTTTTCTCATTCCCTGTTTGTCCAGACCTGGATTTCCAGGGTGCTCTTTGAGCATCCGTGCTAGGTTTCCATAAAGAAGAGAACCTTGCCACTAAGAAGGGACTCACTGCACCTCCTGGCCTGGATCCTGGAGTAGCTCTAACAGGTGTCCTACAGTGCTCTCCCAGAATTCAAGCAAGAGAAATAAATAGTTACCAAGTGAACAGTTGTGGAAGACGCCTAGACGGGAACGTGGTGCTTTATGGCTCAGGGTGCTATTTAAACAGCACTGCTTGGTTTAGAGTCTTCTCTCTACAGAGATGAAGTCCACCTCTCGGCCTCTCCCACTTGGCCGTGTTGCCAGACACTCCCTGTGTGCATAAGAAGTCCTTCAAATATCTGAAGACAGCATCTGTACTTATCTCGGCTTCTAGGTTTCTCTTTTTAATTAAGCACCTGGTCTTCCCTTAGCTTCTGGAGTTATCTAGCTTTTGAACTATATCATTAATGAGAATTTAACTTTTCAATAATGACATTTTGATAACCTGCTAATATGGGGCTCAATTAAAGCTAAAAGTACATAAGGACACTTTTTAAATGGTCTTTCATGTTCAAGCTTTGGTTGCTGTACTCGTTTGCAAGGCATAAAACGCTACCTAGAAACTGCTGTTCAAACAGCAAACTAGGGAACGCAGTGACAGCCAGCATCTTTTTTTGGCTGCTTCCACTAGTGGAAGCTTTTACTAGCTACTACTAAATGATGTTTGTAAATGCATGCTAAAATATGACGGCTGGCCACTGAAATAAAACATTTTATCAGAGACTTATCGCAACTTCGAGATAAAACACTATTTATCTAAAGCTGAAGTGTAGCGGCCTCTAAAATCGTCAGGAAGTTCTTAGATCATCACTTGGCTTCTTAAATCCAATTTGAAGTAAATTATTACACAAGATCGAATTAAACTAAAGACCGTCTGAGGAATCTTTATAAATACCTATTTGTGGACGTTTTTCTAGTCTGCAAAATGCCGGCAATTTGCATGACTGTGTTGACGGTGCATGGTCACCCAAGGGGTGGACGGAGGCTAACACGCTGTGCTGTTCCTTCTCATGGAAACCATCGCACTACCTGGGACACGGTTACTTTCTTCATGCAGAGCCATCTATTTGAATCTGATATTTTACACCTTTCAGATTGTACAGTCTTTAATTCTTTCCCTTCCCTCTCGTTCCTGTACTCGAGAAATAAAGGAGGGGTCTTCGTCATGGCGGGCTGCCATCAGAACCCTGGGAGCTAGTTCTTCTCATTCTCTTTCCTACCCAGAGCTCTGACTGGCTAGAGATGACAGACCGGGGAGAGAAAAGAATGAAGAAGGATAAGTGATAGAAAAATGAAATGAGAACACATGACCAGAGTAGGAAAGCCCAAACACCAAGTCCCACGGTTGTCTCACAGCTTGGAACCTCTCTGGGAGTATTTGTATGTGTGCGTGAAGATAAGACATGCTAAACCATAAGCTGCGTCACCAGGACTTGTTGTACATTTGATGATACAGTTTGGGCTCCTAGAAAAAAAAAATGGAAGCATCTGATTAAAGAGTGCATCGCCGCAGAGGCAAGCGGATGTTGCCATAGCAATTGAGATGAAGTGTTCAAGAAGTGAGGTAATTAAATCTAACCCTTTAGTAGGCCTGGCAGTGCTCTGCTGGTAGAAGTTATCCAGAGCCTTAAGATAAAACATATTCCAATGCAACGTCTCCTGCTAGCATTTTGATGTCCCTCCCCTAAACATGAGCTAATTTGAATGTTCCTTTTAAATAAGCAAATGGAGTTTTGACCTCGGTGTGGGATGGTGTAGACTGTCCTCTGCTTCACTGGATCATGGGAGCAGATGCCTATGAAATAGATCCAGTTCCTCCCTGCTAGTTCTTAAAAAATATAAAGCCGTGCAGTCACACCAAGGCTGTCAGAGCCAAGCTTAGGACTCAATGATATCTAGAGCGTGCTGCCCTCTTCAGGAGCTTAAAAATGCTTTGACAAACGGAAGTTTAGAAACTATAACTTTGAGTAGTGATATCAAAAAACTTCCGTTAATAATCTAATATGAATGAGGAACACATATAACACAGTGATGTCTTTCTAAATATAATTTCTGGGGATGCAGCAAACAACCTAATAAATATAGAGTTTAGAGTGGGACTACAAACACAAATGATTAGATAAAAAAGATAAGCTCATAATATTTTTTAAATCAGGAAAGTTGGTGAGTAGTGACAGAATAATATGTTCATTCAAGAATAAAACATGTAATAAAATAGACTATCTTGTGAAGCATAACATATATAACAATAATAAGGGAAGCAAAGGTTTTATAAATCTAAAACAATTCTAGGTGTTTGTGGAAATACAAATACGACAGGCACCTATCAATTTTAATTTTATTTTTCTAGCCAAAGGTCTTCTAAAACTATAAACATTAGAATCTATTTTTGAAAATTTTAGTTATTTACAGAAAAGTTTTATTTTGAGGAATAATCGTTTTAAGACTAGTTTTCTTTGCTTAGTTACTACTTCTGTAGGAAACACCGTAAGATCTGAAACGTTGCGATCTAGCAGATTCCAGCAAAATTCCTTTATTCTCCTGTTGTCATTTCCACTCCCCTTAGCCACGGTGTAATTTCCAAAAACAGGAACTCTGTATGTTTTCCTTAAATTACGTTTCTAATACTTAAAAGAGACAGGAAGGGCAAAAGAAAATTTACTAAGCTGATTAGGATGTGACACAGCATATTCACTCATATTCCGATATCTTTGTATATATTAACACAAGGAAAAATTATTTTGTGTTAAAAGCAAAATCAATCAATCAATCAAACAAACATAAAAGTAGATGTTTATTAGAAACTATAGCCGGGCAGTGATGGTGTACACCTTTAATCCCAGTACTTCAAAGGTAGAGGCAGACAGAGCAGCCCCGTCTGCAGCGCAAGTACCAAGACATCTAAGGCTACTTAGAGAAACCCTGTCTTAAAGAAAAGAAAGTTAAAGAACATAGTAAATTTGAGAGGCAACCTGTGCGGCTGGAAACTCATGGATAAAGCTCTTGCGTTTGCTCTCTAGTGTTTCCAGGTGTTGGTGTGTTTGGGGGTTTTGGGGGACATGTTTATAGAAAGCCAATTTGCTCTAACCTTTATCCTGTAATATATTGGGAGCCTTTTGGCTAATCAATAAGAAGCATCAAACAAATGCAATTTGCTTCAATCTTCTTCGTTCCTGAGCTTCTACATGTGGTTTTTTTGAGGTAATTGAAAGTTACAACTAGAAACTTTATTTCTATTTAGACAGAAAGCATGGTCATTATGTCGATAGCAGCAAACAGGAACACACCCAAGTTTTCCCTGAATTTTAAGTATCACGGTCGCCTCTATAGTCACTCTTCTGAGGGAAGTGGCAGAGTGTGGAATATATATTGACTGTTTTCTCAACTCCGTAGCATTTATGTTGAGAAAATAAAATGCCGCGTTACGTACCTGGACGCAGCTATCACAGGAAAACACTCAATCCCGAGGCGGCCCCGTCCACAAGTCCTCCGTGCTCGAGGACCCTTGGCCCTCTGACTCATGTTTCTGTTTGATCTGCTGCTGCTATACTCGCTCGGCAGTCAGGACTTCTGGAGATGAAGGTATAATAAATACTATTTTCTTTGCTTTCCAGGGCATTTATGGTTCGGTGATGAATTTCATCTTTCCCAGAATGGTAAGTACAGAACTTTTCCTACATTTGAAACTCCCGAGCAAGAAGCACACAGACATGATGAAGGGGGGACCGGGCCCACTCACCCCAGAGGAGGGTGTGAGGAGAGCCCGGCGCTGCTCTCAGATCCTTCCAACCTCCCGCAGCTCTCTCCAAATACGATACGGGGCTCTTTGAAAGGAAGAGAAGGCTTTGTCTCCTTTGCTGGATCATAGTTGAACACAGAGTATCCAACATTTTGTTTCCTGGGGTAATGTATTTTAAAATATACGCCGAGGCAGAAACAAACCCGTTTTGTGTTCTGCATGCAGAGAGAGAGAGAGCGCGTACCTGTGACACACACTGAGAACTGGAGAACGCCAGTCCTTTGGATTTTTACCGTCACAGGAAAATGGGTTGGAATTCATGTCTGACCAGGGCTTTGAAGCGTCTGTGAATTTTAAAATGTGTATTTTTCTAAACCATCTATCACAACTTCCACTGGCTTCTGTAGGACTTTATTCAAATGTGTGGCCCAACTGTCTTCACAGCTTTAAGACCCAGCAAGCCGTTTCACTCTGGTCTTGATCATGACCTCTGTGCGCTCTAAATTATAAACAGATGAATCTTACCGAGTAAGAAGCGCCGGTGAGAAACAGTTCTTAGCAAGTTAGTATTTATTCTGCGAGGCCCTGCTCTGAGGTTCTAGAGCATTAACTGTGAAAGCAAAGAAATTTCCACAGAAGAAAAGTGCCACTTTGAAATAATTAAGTATCAGAAGGTGTGAGGAACCAGGCAGAGAAAGAACAGTACACATGTGATGTGCTTGGAACAACTAGATTGATAATATCTTGTGGGGTTGGGGAAAAGACTCAGGGGCTCCACAGACTATTAGGAATATGACTCAATGAATATTTTTCATATTTCATTTTCTGAATTTCCTGTAATAAATACATGCTATTTTTCACAAAAGAAAAGCAATACTTGAATAATAAACTATTTAAAAGAACATGTTTTAGTATTAAATAAAAATATATACAGATATAATTGAAAAACATTTCTCTATGCCAAACTTACAACTAGAATATTCATATCAAATTAAATATATATTTAACTCCAGGAGAAACTGAAGCCACATAAAATTAAATATGTATTTAACTCCGGGAGGAACTAAAATATGAATGAATATTAATTAGGTAAAATATATTTTTCCAGTATCTAAAGTGACGAAAACTACTCTTTTAAAAACCATTTTAATTCTGGTACAAATGCGTTGTTCCCAGTATTCAGGCATGTTCTGCGATTTCACATTGGTGCTTAGTGGACTAGAGTGTGACGTTTACTGTTTAATGGTAACACTAAATGCTCACAAGGAAAGGCTGGACAGTAAGATGAAACACTTCAGCCCATTAGATCGGCAGCCCAACATTCAACAGTAACTAATCTCCATCTGTAACCCAGGGTGTGGTTTCCCTGGTGGAAACCACTGTCAGGTTTGGAGTTTTGCTCAGAACACTTGAAGGAACCTGTGCAAAGGCACAGGTTCTGTGCTAAGTGTTTACAAAGGCTATGGACATCGTTGCAACTTTAGTTTTACTTGAGCATCAAGCCCAGGGCATCCCACACACCACGAATGTGCTTCTCAGGTCCAGAGGCCCTTGGGGGGGAAAGCCTGTTTATGGTGTGGGATGAAAAGAAAAATTCAGTATCAAAACGGGTAGTGAATCTTACTAGAGGATCTTACTGTGGCGGAAATCATGTTAGCGCATCACCCGCCCCCGACCCTTGCAGTAAGTCAAGGCAGTGTGCGAATATTTTTGAGGTTGGAAAGGTCTGACTGGACACGGGGCACCCATCCATAGTCCTAGCTCTTTGGAGGCTGAGGCAAGAGGCCATGAAAAGATACTATAAGGCATTGGTTCCCTGCGGAGGGGCTGAACGCCTCTGAGAAGGAAGCAAAGGAAAGCCTGAGAAAGCCGCTTCTCTCCTTTTCCACAGTCACCCAATCTTTTCCTTATCAACTAAGGGATTTTCATTTCCCAGAAGAATGTATTTGTCTCTATTAGCCAAAGAGTAAGTAATGGGCTCTTTAGAACGTTTTCTCTGTACATTGATATGTGCGCCATTAAAGCCAACGAGGATAGCTGTTTGTAGCCATTGCTTTTTGTTTGCTGGGTTGGTTTGGTTTTGGTATTTTCCAGACAGGGTTTCTCTGTGTATTCCTGACTGTCCTGAGACTTGCACAGTACACCATGCTCGCTGGCCTCAAACTCAGAGACCCAACTGCCTGTGCCTCCCGAGTGCTGGGATTAGACGTGTGTGTACCCCACTCTGCCACTCCCCGCTGGTAGCCACGGCTTTAGAAGTCAGGCTGGCCGGATGACTGGCCACATTGGAAGTTCCCTGCATGCTGTCCTAAATTAGCTTCTAGAATAATTTATAATTGCTTTGAGTTGTTCAAATATACAAACAGCCTATTAAATCTACACAAACGCTCGCCTCGTCTGCCAACAACTACATTATATGGTTTGTAGAGTTTAAAGTTACTTGTGGACTTGAAACTTGAAAAGAAAATAGTAAGTAGTTAAAAATTATAGAGAGCTGGCAAGACGGCTCAGCAGATAAGGAACTCACCAGTAAAAGAACTCACCTCTCCGGCTGAAATGGCAACTCTGTTTCCATCCCCAGAGCCCATGGGGGAACAAGGGGACAAAGTGCTGAAACGTGCCCACTGACTCCTACACATGTCAAGACATGTGAACACCTGCACCCACACGCCCACATCATACAAACACACACACAATGCCAGACAGTGTTCGAGGAGGCGGGGACAGGAACTACTGTGACCTCTGACATCATCCCTGTGTCTGTCAATTACATTTCCTTAATCCCTCCCTGTAATCACAGCTAGACATTGCCTGTAGCCTACCTCCCTTATATCTCTTGCTTATCCAAAGCATTATTATGACTTGCTCTCCCCCCCCCGCAAATAACTTTATTTTATTTTTGTACTTTAACATATTTAATTATTTTGCAACATAAGAGAATAATATCTGTCTATAATTATTTCACAGCAATAATATATTTCAACCCTTTATGTCACATAACCATGTATCCTGTTATATAATATTCCGTTACACTCTGAGCATCTGTACTGCTTTCCATATTCCCCTTCATTTTTTGCTAGAACTATCATATACAGTCATTTCATGAGCGATATAGAAAGTGTATATCTAAAGCAGAGACATGCAAAAGTCTCTCAAGGGGGATGGTTGGTCCTAAGCCTGGAATGAGTTTGTTTACCTCCGGAGAATATCTGGTGACCTACACAGCATTTTTCTTTTTTTGCTTGCTACACTGGGCTTTGCCAATAGATAACCCAGTAACATAAAATAGCCCTTAGGGACAATGCCAAACATCCTTAAAGGCACAGTAAAGTCCCTGCACAGTCACCTTGTCTGAAAGGTCAATACTCTGAAGCGGAGAGTCTGCTCTTCAAGAGCTACTTAAGCAGAAAACGACAGGTCCCAGGTCTGAGGATCCCAATGTCATTCGCCGTCACATGGCTGTCACATGTAGGTTCAAGGTCCAGGTCCTACCAGGGGCACAAAGGTCAGGCTTCAAGTGTTTGGGGACCCAGTGATCACTTAATGCTGTCAGGGGTGGTGTGGTATTTTCAGTGAAATTGCTGATTAGAAACGAAAAATGTTCATGGATTTAATTTACTATCTCTTGATTACTGACGGAGGCAGTTGTCTTACTGGTAATAGGGTTTCTTGTTCCTCTTCTAAACATGAATGATTCTTGACTGACTAATTTGTAGGTGGCTTATGTACTAATCTGTTAGTTATTTTAATCTGGCGATAATGTATTTTGTTTGTTTGTTTGTTTGTGGTGGTTCGTTGTTGCAGTTTTTTGTTTGTTTGTTTTTTGTTTTTGTTTTTTTGCTGTTATTGTTGACTTTCGGGGCCATGTTGGATACAAGTTCTTCATTAGTGTCCACTCCGCACGACCTCTTTCTCTACTTTTCCCTTTGACATCTGAGTTCAGAAAATGTTCCTCCGTCTTCTAAGTGTCTTAGCATTTCGCTTTCTGTGTCTGAGCATCTAATCCATTTGAAGTCAACTTTCATGTCTGAGGTAGAAATATGTCTTGAAAAATAGGAAATTATGGCCTCTGTGCTGCGTTTGTAATGGTTTGTTCTTTTCCCGGATGATTTGTCAAAGCTAGCCTTTCGTAAATCAAACGTCCACACATTTTCCCATCTAACATTCGGTTCCCTGTTTGGCTCTATTGGTCAGTTTGTCTGTTCCTCTGCCAGTGTCACACTGCTAAGTTACTGTACCTGTATAATGACTTTCTGAGCTCTCTGGTAAGTAGTGTCTCCTTCCTCCCTGAGGTACTTTGGCTGCTGTGTCTTTTTCTCTTATAAGTAGATTTTAGAAAGAGCTTGTCCCCTGCCTTCTTCTAGGGACAAAAACAGACCGAGAAAGGGAAGGCGGCTCAGTAGAAAAAGGACCTTGAGCTTGCCCCAAAGCCCGGCAGACGGAATCAAATCCTTTCCTGGGACCCACATAGGAGAAAGGAGAAAACCAACTAGAAGTTGTCCTCTGACCTACACACACACACACACACACACACACACACACACAGGTCAGATTAAAATCATCAATTTGAGTGGATTATAGAATCTACAGGTTACGATAAAAGAAAATAATTCCTATATTATGTGTATTGCTAGTATCCATCCATTTGCTCTATGTCCCTAGGATTTATGTTATTTGTAATCCCTCTCTCCCTTCTTCCTTCCTTCCCTCCCTTCTTCCCTCCCTTTCTCTCCCTCCCTTCTTTCCTTCCTTATTCTTCCTGAGTTAAGGGTTCACATACAGCCTGTGCTGGCCTCAGGCTCACCCTGATTCCAGCATCCATGATGCCGAGATGGGGGGCGTCTACCGGCATGTCCAAGCATTAAATGTTCTTTAGAAAGGTTTTATTTTTAACATATATTTACAAAACGTGCATCTACTTTCTTACAAAGACTTTTCCAATTACATCTTTCAGACTCTTGTTGATATAATAGTGTCTAATGTTTCCCTCTTAACATTCAATTGCAACTTCTTAATAATTTGTACTCAGTAAACCGGTTTCTATTAGTTTTTGTAACTTTTCTCCAGATAGAAGAAGACTATCTTCTGTTCAGTTGTTTTATTCCTCATCTTTATGTGTGCCACCCTAGGCCAACTGCCATCCCGGTACTGTGTGGCATCGCTGCCTTGTCACGACTTTTAAAGCAAAGGCCTCAGATATCTCCCCATTAGGTGAGAGGTGTTTTGAATACACATTACACTGAGTTACTTGCTTCAAGTTTTCATCTTTCACGACTATTGAGAGTCACCAGATCCCCTCGCAGTACTGATTTAAGGACTAATTTCTCACCCGTGAGCGCGGCTTGCATCGCTGTCCATCAACAGAGTACGGCCACCCCCACAAGGGACACAGTCAGCATCCGAGGTCTTAGCGCAGGACCGTGGAGTCCAGCGAACACAGCTCAGTGGCCAGTACTGTCCAAAGTGCCCATGACCTTGAGCTACGGTCCCAATCTGGGAAGGGAAAATATATAGTTCAAATTAGTTCCTAAATCATACCTTCAGAACCAACAGGAAGTGCTGTCTGGGTGGGGAGAGGTGGCATATAGGCCTGCGATTCCAGTGCTGGAGAGGCTGGACCCGGACAGCGTTCTGTGTTGAGTGCTACCATGGCAAAACTCAACAAGTAAACAATAGCTAAAAAGCCAGTTTCGGTTTAGCTTAAGCAAGAAACTAATACGTTCCAGTAACAGTGCGCGGCTGATGCTGCCGCTCAAGTGGGCAGCGTGCTTGCCAAACGGGCACGAAGCTCCCCCACTTCCGAGATGACTGCCTTAGTTTAGGGTTTGTTCTTCATGCCTGAAGTGCTCCAGCTAAACTCCGAGTTTCTCCATTCTCATGAAAGCACCCATAGTTTTCTAGTAAACTCCCTGGATCATTGGCAGCAAAACTAGCCCTGCGCTATTTACCCAGCTGCGGCCTGTTGTCTACGGTTCTCTGCGAGCTCTGCATCAAAAGTTTGGGGCGGTCGGTTGACTGATGCTGAGACAGGATCCGATTTATCTAAGGATGGCCCGTGACTCGATTGCAGGTATAAGGTGGCCTTGACCTTGGCTCTCCTGTTTCTGCCTTAAGTTTTGGACTCACGGGTACTCAAAAGCTGTGATACCTGGTTTAATGAAAGGAGGAATAGGTCCTACTCAAGAACGTGGGATTATAGAGAAGAGGAACAAGGGGGCTGGAGAGATGGCTCAGTAGTTAAGAGTACTGACTGCTTTTCCGGAGGTCCTGAGTTCAATTCCCAGCAACCACATGGTGGCTCACAGCCATCTGTAATGAGATTCAGTACTCAAGTAAATAAATAATTAAATTTAAAAAGAAAAGAAGAGCAACAAATAATACAATCATGACACACTCAGCTTCACTCTGTGTAAAATCAAAGACAGTCCTGTTGATCATTTTTGGATTCAAAAACAAAAGCTTGTTGTACCTATCTGCCAAACTGATTAAATCACTAAATATTTGTCTCGAGCCTAGTATTTTAAGTGTTATATAATCTGGAAAAATGTAAATAAAAAGAAGACATCCCTCTTGTGTTTATAGAACTTTTGACTTAGACAATATAAATCTTAGTTCTCCCTCTCTCTCTCTCTCTCTCTCTCTCTCTCTCTGTGTGTGTGTGTGTGTGTGTGTGTGTGTGTGTGTGTATGTGTTTAAAATGGGACTCAACGTTTGAGTGTTTGCTCACAAATGTTGTGAGACTCTGAGTTCAGGATCCACAACAATATATAAATAAATATGCTTATTTGGTTATCTATTTAGAAACTAAGAAGGTGGGAATGGCATGTGTGGGGCCTGCAGGGGTGAAGGTGTGCACAGGACACAGGTAGTGCCGAAGGTCACTTCCGAGGGGTTCCACTTGCACGCAGATCCCAGGAGCCAGGGGCCGCCTGGGACTTGATTGAGCAAGTGGGAACGGCAGCTTTATGTCTACTCGTGCCTACCCCTGCACCCCGTGCAGACAGCCTGCCGTAGACGCGAAGCCCTGCCTGTGCTGTGCTCCCCCAAGTCTGAGTGTCTCTTGTTTTCAGTAGAGAAATATCTTACTACATCTACCTGCAGTCTGCAAGGTCTCCTTACAAAACATTCAGCAATTACTCTTTGGCTTATTCTTTTTTTTCCCCCTGGCTCGTATTTTGAACATTCTGAACTTTATAAGCTGTAATCTGGACGGAATCAAATGATGCCCAGCTGCTTCCGGACTTTTGTCAGCGTCTCCCGAGAACGGAAGGGGTGCGTGGTTTATGTTATCAAGATGCTGACTCTAGAACTGGGGATGTGTCTCGGCCGGGAGGACACTTAGCTCGCAGGTGTGAAGCCTGGGTCCAGCCTCCAGCCTTGCAGACCTGCGCTGTTGTAAAGCAGGAAGGCAAGCATTTCCTGGCCATCTGCAGCTCTACAGCGAGGTCAAGGTGAATGCGGTTACACGAGGCCCCGTCTCAAAGAAATTAATTAATTAAAAAAAATCAATTCTTTAAAAACTGGACTATAAGTGGTTCTGTTTTTACATTGAAATATGCCTTATAATGCTTTTAGGTGTCTTAATCTTAATATAACTACTTTGGGGGCATTTAAAATAAACTAATTCTTCTTTGACATAGTAATTACTTTTTAATTCAAAAGCTGCAGGTGGGAGTTTTACAAAATCAAGATAAGCTTAGTAAAAAAGTTTTCTAAAATTGAAAGAAATAAACAGAAGAAGGTGATTTTTCTCAGTACCTTAGTATAACTGTTGTTAAAACTTTGATATGTCTATTTTTTTTAAATATGTGGTCTTTTTTCTGCATATTATTTTGATTTTTCTGTTATTTCTCATAATTTTATAATATAATATCCATAAATACACATGGATACTTAATATCTGGGCCTATGTAATGGGTAATTAGTTTGCATGTGGTGAGAAAAATATGATTTAAGGACTGAGCAGACAATGAGTTAAAATTTAAGCTTTAATGTGTGTTAGCATTTATCACCTAAAATCACTTTGTGCCGTTGAATATAAAAATAGTTCTGAACTCACGTCCTAGGATAGTTATGAGCATTAATTAAAGTGAAATGGTTAGCACAGCATCTAGAAAATAGTAAATCCTCAATAGTGATTAAAATCATTACACTATTAAGATAAAATGATTAAGTGTAATTGTTTCTCCCCAACTCTTTCCGTCTTTTCTCACAGGAGACAGCTAGGGCTCGTTACCCTTCCATCTGCTGGGTCCTGGGCTTTTTGTATCTTCCGGTATCTTCCTCTGGTACCTTTCTTCAAGCGCTGTTCCCAGAGCCGAGCATGGCGGTCTAAGCGACAGAAAGCGGAGCTGGTCTAGCTGTCCCCTCCATTATATTATGAATGCTCTAAATTTATCACACAGTCTCGACTCCTCCTGCTCTGTTGTTTGCAACCATCACGGCCGTGGCTCACTGCCAGGCAAGGCTCGCTTCTCTTCCCCCAGGAGTACTGTTGCTAAGTCACCTAGACTTCAAACCAAATTTAGGCAGTTGGTGTTTTAGTCCCAAGGCAGGCAGGCCCACACAATTACTCTAACCAAATTACATATTATTAAATTTTATGCATCTTTCAGTCGTTGAGAACATTTATATCCCTGATTTCGTAATCTAATGTATCTTCTTTTTCTCATGCAACCTGTTTTTGACAGACATGCTTTTCTCTTGTGTTATCTCAGTCACTGCCAAACGGGCTCACATCACATAAGGAGAAGGACAAAGGCCTTGTGGTATCAATTTGAAACCTTTCTCTAGGTGGATGCCATTTCATTAACGCTGGGATTGGGGCACTCCTTCGACTAGTTGTACAAAAATACTACAAAATTATCCCTAAACCTGAACTTTCCCATCCAGCTCACCAGGATAGAAAGACTTCAAATATATTACCAGAATCCGCACATCTGTGCCCACTGCAAAGCTAAATTGTTTACTAACTTTTCCAGGAAATGATATATGAACTAAAGCAAAATACCTCACTCCTTTTTAGTGGAATAGTTTTTCTGACTTTTAATCTTTTAAAAATGATTGCAGTGTTTTTCATGCTTATATAAATGTAACTTGGCCATTGTCCCCAAAATAACACCGCTGTCTCAGACCTGAATTCTCAGGCTCTGCGTGCTCTTTTTTGTTTTGTTTTCTAACATCGGGGGAGATTCTTCCCTGTGCCTCCTGACAACCCTGATTTGATAAAGGGAGCCGATCACACTTTTCACCCTATCATGGAGAAGGTATCTGGTAAGGATTCATAGAGATCAAGAGATATGCAGACAGCTCGGCCGGTCAGCTCCTCGGGCGGAGCATGTAAGTTCTGTACCGAGACCTGTCCTGAACTCTCTTGGTTCATATGTTAGCTGTGCGCGCCTCTGCAGTTGAATGCTTATGGAGAAGTAACTCAGGAATATTACAAGATTCATAGGGTCAGTATGGTAATTAGAGCACATAAGTACTTCCTTATAATACCTGCCAGGATAATAGCAATAACGTCGTCTATGTTCTGTGTAAAGTGTGCATTGCCGGCATATATTTCTCCTTTTAGAAAGCTAGTCTCGTGGTATCGGCTCCATTCACCGAGTTCACGTCCGCTGAGTAGTGCTTGTTATGCGCAAGGCCGTAGACGTGCATTAGTGAGAACAGCAGTCCCTTCCCTTGCGGGGCTTAAATTCCAAGGCAGAAAACAAATACGAGACTGAAAAGTCAAAGGGTAAAAGATATCAGGGAGAACTGCTTTCCGAAGGTGGTCAAGGTCCTCTCCCAAGGAGGTGACAGGATTGCCGAGAGGTGGATGATCTAAAGGACACATTGGAGAATGGAAAAACCTTTGCTTTTGTCTTTTCATGAATGAATTTGTCCTCCACGTCAAAATGTGGGCCTGTTCCTTGGCTGCTGTTTCCCCTGATCCCGGGCCAAGAAACAGCGTTTTTTTTTTTGTTTGTTTGTTTGTTTGTTTGTTTGTTTTGTTTTTTTTTTTTTTTTTTGCTTATTGCCAGCATACTCCAGGAGCCCGGGCCCATTCTGGGCTTTAGTCTTGCTGAGGGCTTACAGGTCCATGCTGCCCTCCTCCGCACTGCTTCCTTCCTTCCGCGCCCCCTCTTGCACGCCCTCTTCCCGTCCCCTGCGCATGCTGCTTGAGATTCAGAGACTGTCAGCGAGTCCCCGCGTGCATGCTGGTTTCTTTCGTTTCCTCCCCGTTTTCCTGCTCATTAGAACCATTTGTGTTTGCATAGGCAGAACACTGTTTAAATCAAACTCCGAGCCTGCATGGCTGCTTTCCCCCAAGGTTCCAATCATTTCTACTTTACCTACTGCTTTCTGTCAGAATTGGGTCCTGAGCAGGAGTCTCCTTAATGCTTACTCTGCCTTCTGGGAAATGAAATTATCAGCAAGGCTGGTCAAGAAATTGTGAGTGTTTTGCTTTCCAAGGAATTCAAGTTTCTGCAGATTACCTGGAGACTAAAATCCCCAATGCCAAGATGTGTTGCTGCTGTATCAATTTCGTGGTCTGTAGGAGAAAAGACTCTCTTACCTCTCCTGGCCAAGAAAGGCCACGGTACAGTCCTAAATCCCTGTCATATCTGGGCCTGCCATTTACATTCACGGAGAGTTTTCTCCAATGCCTCTCCATCATGGGTCAGCAGAGGAATGTACAGGTTCATAGCGCCCAGTTAGCAAGGCCATTTGCCAACCTTCCAATCTGCTTGGACTAATTCTAATTGAAATAGAGGCCTAAAAATCAATGAATATTTATTGGGTTAATACTTCAGTTATAAAGTGCTTGCCTGAGGTCCTGAGTCGGCTGTTTCTAACCTATGCGAAGGAACTAGGGATGGAGCCAGGCACTCGATCCCAGTGTTGGGGATGCCAAGATAGGCAGGTAGATCCCTCGAGGCTTGCTGGGAGTCAAGGTATTACTGATGAGACCCCGGTCAGAGAAGGACCCTGTCTCAACAAACAAGGTGAATGAAACTCACGGTTGACCTCTGGTCTCCACATACATACATGAACATACACACTCCACACAAATTAAATTGTTTATGCGATGAAACTGTGCCCAGGAAACCAGGAGGGTTCCCTCTAGCTATAATTTGCCGATGGAACAACATGGTTCAGAATGGCAGATTGGTTCCGAGGCTGCTCGAGCCTCACACTCGGCTGAGTGCCCTCTCAAGGTGCTGATGCGACGACACCTCTCGACTGAAGAGCCCCTGGGAATGAAAGGTCCGAAACCCCTATTTTTAACCGATGAGCAAATTGTAGCCAGAAAAGGTTAATTGACTTGCCTAGGGTCTCACACACAGCTCACTGGGGGATATAGCATCACAGCTCATTACAACGGCTAGACAGCCCCTTCTCGGGCAGGTACATTTCATCCACACCTTATTATTCTCTACGAATAGCTGGGAGGCTTCCTTCTACTTCAGTGGAGAGGAAATCTCAACGTCTACCCATGTATCTGAAAGAGCCCGGGAAAAGGGACAGAGAGAATAGGAGTTTAATCATGGGTCTTCAGGGTGGTGTTCCAATGGAGATGCTTTTTAATAGCTTAACCTGTAGGTTTCTATGGAAGTTTTCCTTTTTACTGAAGCGATTTGCATTTTGAATTTTGCTCTGTATTGAGACATGTTTGCGCTCCTGTAGATTTACAACAAACTGCGGGCTGGCTGCATCCCCTAGGCTTTGGCATTCCTGAGACCCGGTGTTACTTCTCTGCATTTCTTAGGAGCTGCATGACGGGCCTCCCTTATCTCAGACTTTACTTTTCCCCTCTGCTAAAGGGACAGCCATTTTTCTCTCTTGGGGGGAAGGACCTGACCGAAGGGTCCTGTCACAGCAGGACCCTTTCTTTGACTTATATATTCCCTGCTTTCCTCCTCTCCCTCTACGACAGTATTTATTTGTCTTTGTATTCCTTGAGTCCAGCACTCAATAGCTACAAAGTATGTTTGTTGAATGAATTATTCACCAAGGTGAAGAACACAGCACGGGCTGAGGCTACCGCATTTTGTAGGTCACGGGGTTTCCCTCTCTGAAGAGCAGGTCAAACCGCAAGACAGAGCCGGAAGGAGCCTTAGAGAGGATGAGGAGGGATGCAGCTGGTGCTGTGTTGCCTGAATCACAGCGAGCATGCTTGCTTGTGATGGGTAGATCAGGCTGCTGTGTAAGGCTGCTGCTTTTGAAAACTGAAATGAGACCTGTGCCTGGCCGGGACATACGCTTATACAGTCTCAAAGATGCAGCTTCTAATATTTTGTTTATGGTCGGGCAAATTAACTTTTCTATGTCATTATTTTCCCGATTTATCACAGAGCCGACGGGCAGGCAGATACCCCATGCACACCTGCCGTTCCCACATTATTCCAGCCCAGAGCGCAGGACTTGGATCCAGGCAGTGGGGTACATCAGAAGCAGGTGCAGTCGGGCACAACATACCTGGCTTGACTTTTCTCTGTGTCTGGTTCCCTCTGGGCCACACAACTGCCAACGAATCCTCTGCCAAGGCTGAAACACACACTTTTTAAAAGCTCTAGCTCACTTTCCCAAAGAACTCATACTCACAGTCTACACATTTCCATGGAAGGTGGTGACGGGAAACCCAGGGCTCACGTAGATCTCAAAAACAAACTATTCCAGGCAAGAACACCTACTGTAGGCGGCATTAGAAGGAACAGACAGAGGTCAAGCCAGGGGTCTTCCTACTCCCCAGCACTCCTGGAGGAAGATTAAAATAGAGAAGACAAGACAGTATTTAATAAAGCATAGCTCATGTGCTTGGGCGTGGACATCAGTAGTTGAAAGAGATGCAGGCCCTAAACCACCAGACAGCTGCCAGCTCACACCAGAACAACTCCAGCCATGACAGGAAGGAATAGTGGACTGTCAGCATCCGATACTGAGGTGGTGCTTGGCTAGTGTTCCTCCCTTGACCTGCCCACGACTTTCACCCCAACCAAATCCACAAAGTGGGATCCCCACAAAAAGATATCTCCAAGTAGCCAAGAAATCTAGCCTATTACTTTATCCCTATAATACGCTGATGGGGGAACTGACTCCAATCAAGATTCATTTTGTAACTACAGAGCATGACTAGACTTTAAAAAAATTAATTATAAACTAGTTTCTGCATTTGGAACCCACCTGCTAACTAGTACTTTATTTTAGTTATGCCGAGTCGGCCTGAGGTCTTTCTCTCCTCAGTTGATTGCTTTGTCTGGAAGGGAAGGTTGGTCCATGGATGATGTAGTTCCATCTTCTACCCTGTAATGCGTCACTAGAATTGATGGTGGAAACCTGGAACATTCCACGGGAGATTTTTCATTATCTTTCTTCAGTACTAATCAGAGACTGTGAGACCCTTCTGCCTTATAAGAATTTTTTTTGAATTGGGGGGGGGGAATGGTTGATGCCTGAGGTGTTTTCACATATAAAAAAGGTTGAACTCTTCATTGAGGAGATGCATTAGAGTTGGGAAGAAAGGATGTTCCCGGGGGTGGGGGGGTGGGGCGGTGGGGTGGGTGGGGGGTGGGTGGGAGCGGTAACCCTGGACTGAAATGACTTACTCTTGAGAGGAGAGGGCAGAGAAAGACCCTAGGATGTGAGGGCCAGGTATGAAGGAGGAGTACCCGGCCAGCCGTGGATCCAGCTGTGGATTCTGTGAGATCTTCCTGGGCTCACTACATTCTTTTTTTCTTCTCATTATTGGCAGTCTCTTAAGAGCCTTCCCCTTTCTGTTGCTCTTGGAAAGCTGGAAGGCAAACTTGGCTCAGTGTTAGAAAACACAGCATGCACAGGACTTGGAGAGAGGTGGGGAGGGGAGAGAAGAAGGGAGAGAAGGGAGGGGGAGAAGGAGGGGAAAGGACAGGGAATGGGAGGGGCACGGGGAGGGGGAGGGGGAGATGGATCTTAGGGCTGGGTATGTGTGATGGTGAATAGCTTTAATCCCAGCACTCCAGAGTCCGGAGCAAGTTCCCGGGCATCCAGGGCTGTAAGATGCTCCCCAGCAGACAAGGAACATGAACAAAAGCCTAAAATTAACGTTACCAAGGGTAAGTAAACACGTACTTCAAATTATGAGACTATTTTTGGATTTTTTTCTCTTATAGATCATTTTCAAGGTTAGTGAGCAAAACTGATGAATCTTTCATTTAATTTTTATTTGGAAAGACAGCATCTGTGGCTTCTTTGAAAGGGTGAAACCACACAACTCGGTTGTCATGTTTCTGAGACTTCTGCGGAGCAAATGACTTCGAATGCTGTTTTCCAAATCCAGACCGAACTCAGTTGTAGAACTGAAATAAGAGGCGAACACGAAAGGTTCCGCCAAGGGTGGGCTCGCTGGCTTGTTAGGGAGCACAAGGAGCAGACATTTTACTTTCTAAAATGCATAGTCTGTTGAGAGCTACAAACGACAGAGGAGAACAGGTTTCTTTCCTTCTATTTCTCTTAAGAAATTGGTCTAGTCACTCATTCAATTTACAGACTTTTATCTGTTATTTTTCAGTTTGTCAGATTAATGGAAATAAGCTGAAAGAATTTAGAAAATAGGTACTGCCGTTCATGGGAGTTTAATTTTATTATTATTTATTATTTAAGAGCCCTTGCCTGATGAAAAGAAAGAAGTATTTCTTTTGAGGCAAGGTCTTGATAAATTAAATATTAAATGTGTGTGTGTGTGTGTGTGTGTGTGTGTGTGTGTGTAAGAGAGAGAGAGAGAGAGAGAGACAGACAGACAGACAGACAGACAGACAGACATAGGAATCTGAGAACAACCATGGCTGCTGATTCTCAGCATTCTCCTTGTTTGATCCTTGTCTCCCAATCCTCAGCACTAGATCAGGCTAGCCCCCAGTTTCTTGTCCCCACCTCCCGTATCACTGTGGAAGCCCGGGGACTAGTGACTGGCTCTGCTGTGCCTAGGTTGATGAGGATCTGGGGATCTGAAGCCGGAACACACTTGCTCAGTAACATTTTGCTCTTTCCCCAGTCCAGATTTTTGAAGCTATCCAGGCTTACCTTGACTGACTGTGTAGACCAGGCTGGTCTTGAACACTCCTTTATCCTTCTGTCTGAGTGTCCTGAGTCCTGGGATTTAGATGAGGGAGCCATCACTCTTGGTCAATTTACTTTAGATGAGGCCAACATAATCATAGATGCCAATATTGGTTTCCAAACAGCAAAGTATTTGTAATGATTTCCATTTAGTGGAATCTACCCATCAATAAACAGGATAATTGTTCTAATAAAGTTTTAATGATGAAGGTGCTGGGTAATTCTTTAACAAAATGGCCGGCAGGTAGCACGTGCTCTGAAACAAAAGTAAAGGGCCTATTATTAAAAGTTGGTGGAACTTTTGAAGAGAACAGTAGTCCAACAGTACTACAAAATAAGATTTTTTAGAAATTACATATTATCCCATATTTCAAAATGTTATGAAATGTAATTTGTGGGTCAGCAATATATGATTTGGCTGAGTAGAGGAGAGGCCACATTTTATGTGAGATCCTTAGCTTAACATCCAAGACCACCAAAGCATATATATATATATATATATATATATACACACACACATACACACATACATATACATATATACACATATATACACACATATATATACATACATATATATGTACATATACATATGTACACATATATACACACATATAATATATAAAAATACTATATATAAAATATATAAATAATTTTGGATACTTTCAAAAATGAGCATATTTTATGTAAATGGTTCTCGTGTTGTGCAGAAATTCATGAAGATCAAATTTTCCAGCTTATAAACTGATGCAGTAGTAGCATTGCATGAGAAACTGTATTAACCTGCAATCATACTAGAAATCTATATGGGGAAACTTTATAAAGTAAGTAAGAGTAATATCAGCTGCGCTGTGGTTGCACACACCTTTAACCCCAGCTTTCAGGAAGCAGAGGCAGGTGGATCTCTGAGTTCAAGGCCATCCTGGGTTACAGAGTGAGTTTCAGGACAGCCAGGGACACATGGAGAAGCTCAGTCTCAAAAACAGAAAGCAAACAATCAGACACACACACACAAACAAAAAGAAACCCAAACAAACAAATAAACAAAGAGTAACATCAGTGATGTCAACAGGAACCATGCTGAATTAGGGCATTCAAACGATTCTTAACTCAGGTTCTGTAGAATGTCATCCTTTGAAAAACAGAATCTTAGCCCATGTGGGGCTATCAGTTCCTTGTGGTTTTAAGCAAAGCCTAGCTTGTTTGTCTTAAACATTCATGTTTAGCTGTCTCTGCCGAGGGTCTTACTCTTTGGTTGGCTACTAAGCGGTGCAGCTGGTAAGAGTCCTTAGAAGGTTGTTTGCTTCTGTGTGTTGGTGGGAAGTGTCGGATTTCTTTCATGTGTCCTTCCTTGGTGAAACATAATTACAAGGTATGGCATGGTGCAACAATAATGAAAAATAGTGTTTGCTTCTGATAAACACGAGGGAATGCAAACAAGTCATAGAATGAAAACAACGTGTAAGGGAAGACAGCAAAGGGGTGCAGGGTGGGGTTGTAGCCTGCCGGGAGAGGGGAAAACGGAGGCCTGAGAACTTCAGTCAGTCAGTAAGCAGAACGCTTTGCAGTATGAATCGGGGGTAATTAGTGTGCTAGTGTCACGTGAACCCTTTGAACACAGGAAAGTACGTTTACTGCTACTTAGTACATTTTGGCATGTCTTATACGGGAACTTGCGATTTGCATGTTTGCTCAGAATATAAAGGAGTGTCTACTGAAGCATATAGGTAAGAAATGCATGAAAGGAAAGCGGGACAAAAGTAAAGTCCTTGTGTGCTTATGTGTACATATATATTCATATGTGTGTGTGCGTGTGCGTGCATGTGTGTGTGTGTGTGTGTGTGTGTGCATGCGCGCCCCTGCAAGCTCACGTGTGGATAGAGGCCAGAGGTCAAGGTCCGTGCTCTTAACTGTCCTCCGCATTGCCCTTGCAGACAGTGGTCCCGTGAGTACGGGGCTTGCCGACTTGGCTGGAACGGTTGACCTGCAAGGCTAAGCAGGGACCCTCCTGTCACTCACTGCCTCCCAGCACTGGGATTACAAGCACACACTGTCATGCTAGCCATCCCATGCATTCTGGGAAATCTACGCAGGCAAACATGCCTGCACTGCAAGCCCTTACCGTCTTACCGTCTCCCTAGCTCCCACACAGTCCCGGTGCTCTGACTTCCCACTTTCCAGAATAGAGACATGGGTCAAGATGCACTTCCGTTCCCTTTGCTGCCATTCTGAGAGGAGAGAACGTGAGACACTTGCAGAAACTGGGTGACTCGTGGCAGGAGATACTTAGCTAGGTCTGCAGGACACAATGGGATTCATGGAGAACGCTGTAGGTTGGTGCCTGCACATTTGTTTGCCAAGAAAACACCTAGACTCTAGGTTGCCGTGAGGGTAAGAATATGCCATGCTCTCAGATACCCTGGTCTCAAGCCCTGGGAGCTAGAAATACAGAATGTCCTAATTGCCCCTGCCCCAAACTCGGGCCTGACCCATAGCAGGACACCGGTCCACCCTTGAGCTTCATTCTCAGCCCCCAAATCTCAGTTAAGTTGACAAATAACAGATTAAAAAGCAAAAGACTGCTGGCAGTGGTGGTGCACGCCTTTAATCCCAGCACTTGGGAGGCAGAGGCAGGTGGATTTCTGAGTTCGAGGCCAGCTTGGTCTACAGAGTGAGTTCCAGGACAGCCAACACTACACAGAAAAACCCTTTCTCAAAAAACCAAAAAAAAAAAAAAAAAAAAAAAAAAAAAAAAAAGACTAGAATGTAAAAGCAAGAACAGAAACAAAACCAGCATGTAAAGTAACTAACTGCACAATGTCTACTTCTCTGGAAGTTTCCATTAATTAATTTGCTCTTTAAGATAACATTAATACAAATTGTGCTCATTTGCCAAGCCAAAAGACAAAGCAAAATGAAACAAAACAAAACAAAAAGACCAAAAATGTTTAAAAAAGTGCATTTCTGGTTCTTGGATGTAAGGCTTCTCACCTTGACAAATTAGTAAGTCACAATGATTCAAGATGGAAGTATGGTGCATCCTAGCAGAATGTATAATGTGTCCAAAAGGGTTTGCCTTTAAACAAATCCTGAGCGCTGAGGTTAGAAAAAGTGACTGTGGAAAGTTCCGGTGACCACAATACCCAGGGGTCTCCCGTGTCTTGATGGGACAGCGGAGTTCAGGGAGAAAGGCTGCTCTTTTCGAAGTGGCAAGGCCACCACCATTTCAACTTTGCTGAACTTGGTACAAATGCCAATAAATACACACCCAAGTGCCCGCACGTGCTCCTGCATACATACACACACATGCACACACATATGCATATATGCATCTAAACAATAAAATCATTTATAGCAAAAACTAGAAACCCCTTCGACAAATTGCCCTTCTTTGCGATATTACTAAAAAGTGTTTTTTACTAAAAAAGAACATATGCATCCAAATGCAACATTTTTATTAAATTAATTTTTGGAAATCACTCAAATTTTGATTGTAATCACCAATATGTGAAATTTACAAATAGCTTACAAAACTATTTCAGTGGACTGAGTAAAACAAGCTATTTAAGTAAATTTATTCCATTTGTTAATAAGTAACAATAGCATGTATGTTTATATGGTAATAAATGTATTCCTGGAAGATTTCTGGGTCACTTTACTTCTAACTGGCTATGTCAGCTAAAGTGCTGTCATATATGGATGGACCCTATAACCTTGATGCTGACCTGAAGGGTGTAGTAGGAAGTCCATAGTGACAGAGGCTTCTGAGAACAGGTGACGCTCCCAAATGACCTCAGCACATCATGCTGTTATGAATGGTAGATAATCATACGACGTCCTACATCATGTAGAGTTAGTTTAGAGTCAAGGCTATCAAGCCTGTGCACTGGCTGAGGATCCTGCTCGGTGGGAGAGTGCTGGCCCAGCTCCCAGGAGGCTCCAGGTTCCATCCCAGGAGGATGCGGACAAAAGGGCAGTGGGGGCAGAAGACTTCCGGGGGGGATTTCTCTCTCTCTCTCTCTCTCTCTCTCTCTCTCTCTCTCTCTCTCCTTCATAATTTAAAAATGTATGCTTTAAAAATAAAGACATCGGGTGGTGGTGGCGCACGCCTGTAATCCCAGCACTTGGGAGGCAGAGGCAGGCAGATTCCTGAGTTTGAGGCCAGCCTGGTCTACAGAGTGAGTTCCAGGACAGCCAGGGCTACACAGAGAAACCCTGTCTTGAAAAAACCAAATCCAAAAAAAAAAAAAAAAAAAAAAAAAAAGAAAGAAAAAGAAAAAAAGATCTATTTAAAAATAAAGACTTCTTCAGAGACTATTGTCACACCTAGATGTCATCATCCCATTTTGCTAGGTGAAGGGTTTTTCATGATTATACCAACTTACTGCCTTCTGAGTCCTCCTCAGTCTGTGAGCATAGCAGATAACATGTGTGAAGTGTCCGGTGTCACAGGTGGGCTTTCTGTCGGTGAGAGACCGGTGCTGGCAAGTTTACCAAACACCGCAATCTATGTGCCATGCAATCTATGCGCCATGCAATCTATGCACCATGCAATCTATGTGCCATGCAATCTATGCACCATGCAATCTATGCGCCATGCAATCTATGTGCCATGCAATCTATGCACCATGCAATCTATGTGCCATGCAATCTATGCGCCATGCAATCTATGTGCCATGCAATCTATGCGCCATGCAATCTATGCGCCATGCAATCTATGTGCCATGCAATCTATGCGCCATGCAATCTATGTGCCATGCAATCTATGTGCCATGCAATCTATGCGCCATGCAATCTATGCGCCATGCAATCTATGTGCCATGCAATCTATGCGCCATGCAATCTATGCGCCATGCAATCTATGTGCCATGCAATCTATGTGCCATGCAATCTATGCGCCATGCAATCTATGTGCCATGCAATCTATGCGCCATGCAATCTATGCGCCATGCAATCTATGTGCCATGCAATCTATGTGCCATGCAATCTATGTGCCATGCAATCTATGTGCCATGCAATCTATGCGCCATGCAATCTATGTGCCATGCAATCTATGCGCCATGCAATCTATGTGCCATGCAATCTATGCGCCATGCAATCTATGTGCCATGCAATCTATGTGCCATGCAATCTATGCGCCATGCAATCTATGCGCCATGCAATCTATGCGCCATGCAATCTATGCGCCATGCAATCTATGCGCCATGCAATCTATGTGCCATGCAATCTATGTGCCATGCAATCTATGTGTAAAATGAAGGCCTCTCTGACAAGTGGAAGCCAAGTGTACGCATTGAGAAGCTTGTGCTGCTCCGAAACAGAAATGAAAACGAAATGAACTCACCTCAAACCAGGGTAACAGAGAGAAGACTGCCCTACAAAAGGAAACAACAAATAAAACCACAGTTGGGCCTGGTGGAGTCTCCCAAAGCAGGGACCTAGCTGGCGAAAAGAACAAATATGTTTGGCACGGGAGAGTCTTAAACAAAAGCTGACTTGCTTGCATGCTTAAAATTAAAACCGAGTCGAAGCTGTTATAAATTTTTGTAACTTTGCCAAATTTGTGGAATCATTGTGTGCATTATTTGTGAAGATAAAAAAAAAACCTCCAAAAAAACCCACATCTTCAGAGGAAACATAACAAGATTTAGTTGAGAAGAATTCTGTGAATAATCTATGAAGAAATAGTGGACAGTGAGAATTTCTGGATGGCACGCGTGTCGAGCACGGTCTGGGAGCGCTTGGGTCCGCTGGCCGCGCGTGCTGTTGGCTCTGCTGGCCGGCCGGTGGCTCTTCTTCCTGCTCCTCCAGGCAGATCTGTCCGTACAGACAACTTACTTCTCTGGGGAGGGGCTGTGTTTGCCGTTCTGCAGTAGTACCTCCAGCAGCACACGGAGAAAAATCAGTTTTCTGTGACGGCTCAATAATTGCCTTTATTATCCTTACACGTTGAAAATTATGTCAGCCTACAATTTCAGCAAAAATGCAAAATTGGAAATGAATATAGAAAATAGTGTGCACGTTTCTCTGACATGAAATCACCGTATGCCGCCAAACGGAGCACAAATGGCCGTCTGACAGGGGTCCTGTGCCCACAGTGGATGATCAAAGACCTCCTCTGTGGTAGCCACACCAGGCCACACTGGTCAAGGACGGGTCATCTGAACCCTTGGCTGCATTTTCTCAACAATAGTGTTTTAGAACACAAATATATAGATATAGATATATACATATACATGTTCACATATATATTTTACAGAACTTAAATAATTCATCCAGATAAATTATTTAAATGATTTAAAAATTCCTTTGTCAAACAGATTAATGGAACCTTGTTATTCAAAAGATAAATCATTTTATATGAAGTGGCAAAGTCTTCAAGGGCTAATAAAGGTTTTATGAGAGATAAACTTTTAATGAATTAATACTTTTGCATGCACTTATTTTCTGTATACACAAATATACACATGTATTCTTATATTGATATTTGTATTAACATTTTCTGACTGTTTTTTAAAGGAAAAAGTGTTCCCATTACTTAAAACAAAGCATTCTTATAGATTTAAGGCTTAGAAGCTGATGTATTTCAATTTATCAAGTGAACCTTTAAATAGTGCTGCAAATGTTATTTGTGTAAGAGATAAAAGAGACTTTTTTTTTCTGTTTGTAATTTATGTGAATCTAGCAATCATTACTCATGAACAGTTTTATGCATGTCACTGTATAGGTTTAAAGTGTATCAGGCCTGCAGGACTTTCTTTTTTCTGCATGAGTCTAAATCAGAACAATATTTTACTCTAGAAAATCATGAACTAGTATTTTCACAATAAGACCCTAAGACCCTGGGAACAATTTTAAGGATTTTTATGAAGTTCAATATACATTCTTCAGCTCAATTTTGGCATAGTTTCAATTTGAGACTCCACTGAAATTCAATTGGTTTATTTTATAATTAAAAACAAGGAAATCATAGTAACAAAAATATATAATGTATGGAAGTCTTGTTTATTATAGAAGCATCCATAAAGAAAGAAACATGTTCTAACTTTTCTCATTACCCCAACGGGAATTGCATCTTTAATCACACAAAGCACTACAGCTTTCTAATTTTGTTTAAAGGGTTTCGGTACTTACAAAACTCAGATCAGGTTATTATAAATCTAGAGCAAATTAGCGCCCCCAGCCCTCCTTCAGCTCTATGTAAGGCTTCTATGTATATCATAAATCTAATGGTATATTAAGACTTGCATTTGTTTCAGTTTTGTAGATGTTAATAATCTATAGAATATTTAAACATTTCCGTTCATTAACTGGAAACTTTAAGCAAAGATAAACTTGGTTCCATTTTAAGGGACAGTATTTTATAACTGATTTTTGAAAGCCTATATATTTACTCAAGAAGTTAAAGATAGTTTTCTAAACTTTAATTCAATATCTATTTTTGACATTAATAATTTTTTCTGTATTCAAGCATACGCTACCCTTACACTCTCAAATCTGTGCCTGCATAAAATATCTTGGTATGCATACTCACATATATGTATATATGTAAATAAACTTTAAAATAATTTTACAGCAGGTCATTGGAAAGCACACATTGAATAATGGCATGAAAATGTCAAAATTCATTATTCCAGATATTTCTCAGATTTCTCTTTATTTGACTACATATAGATTTATTTATTGTATGCTTACATTTGAGAAACACACAGAAGCATCCAAGGAGTAATATTTTCCTTGGTATTCATATTATTTACAAACAAGTCTCAATCTTGGGTTCCTTGTCCATTTATATTTCATAGCTGGTGAGTAGTCAACTGCTCTCTGATTTTATTTTTAAAAATGTTTTCTTTCTCATGATTATCTACCGCCTTTATCTTTGAGACTTGTCACTTCGCATACAATAATAACCCAGCATCATAATGAATTATTGTGTTTCAATTACCATTAGATAACAAACAGGAAATTGGTTTCTTTTTGCATTTCGTTCTATATTGTCTGAACAATTTAAAATACATGGTTTGCATTGGAGCCATTAATTCAAGTAGTAAGGACACAATAGCAATTATGTTGGTGCCATA
This sequence comes from Apodemus agrarius, assembly GCA_964023405.1. Classification (NCBI taxonomy): domain Eukaryota; kingdom Metazoa; phylum Chordata; class Mammalia; order Rodentia; family Muridae; genus Apodemus; species Apodemus agrarius. The sequence continues at coordinate 11,309,054 of OZ030007.1, forward strand.
ATTACATCCCCTCAGTGAAGGTGGGGGGGCTCTTGGCACACTAATAGTCCGTTTTAGTTCTGCTGCGATCTGTGATTTTGGTTGGAAGGACAATTGAATTAGAGGGTAGATAATTTAGAGAGACACACAAAAGCATCCCAAGAGCATTTCTTGAGGCAACAGTGCAACAGCATCTTTATAATGCACAGTGGTTGCATGTGTTATAATAGTGTTTTATCTTTTTAATCTAAAGCAAAAAAAAATTTGTGATTTTTAAAAATCAAAATACTTAAAAAATATCCACGACAAAAAAGCCATCCTTACTATGCCATTTCAGCACTCTTTTGAGATACAAATGATATTTTAATATGATTGTGAATGTTATTTTCAGAGAGATATTAATTCTAATCTACTATAATTTTATGTCTTACAACGGCCTGTGGTGATGACGTCACTGTGCAGTCTAGGGCCTTCCTTCGTGGTGAACTGCAAAGAGTTACAGTGAGGTGAAAATTCAATGGAATTATTTAAATTCTTGTGGAAAGATGGGGACATTTTAGTATCTTATCAGTAAACTGCATGACATTATGAAGAATCCATATAGCACTTTACTTTGCAAACTGCTATTCTGCCTCTCACAAGCTCGGATTTGGTTTTTTACCAACATATACAAAACAATTATGTGTTTTCAAAAAATTATAAGTAGTTCTGCATTGTGGCTCGGCTGGGAGAGTGCTTGCTTATTCCTCAGCAATCCCTGGGTTCCAGGCCTTGCCCTGCATACGATGGACATGATTATACAATGTAATTCCTGCACGCAGGAGCTGGAGGCAGAAGAATCAGAAGTGTGGGGCTATCATCAGCTCCACGCTGGTCTGGGGCTGTGCGAAATCCTGGTTGAAAACTACCATAGTTATATGAATAAGAAAATAAAACAATGGAAAATATCAGTAAAAGCTAATGGAAACCATCAGAGGATCAAAAGAGCCGAAGGAAAAAGTGTCATGTGTCATAATTTAAACCACAAAGTGTTTTCAAGCACGAAACACAGCTTACTTATTTATTTAAAAATATTAAGGCTATATAAACAACTATATTTCATGTTGGACAGCTATGAGAACTTAGTTTTAATCTGAAAACACCAGAAAATGATAGAATGATACCTTTGACACCCTGTAGCTTACAGCGGGCATCTATGTGTTTCTATTCTGACTTGTCCAAGTCTTTAGCAACTTTGGCCATACCGCAGTGGGCAGCAACACACAGAGACAAAGTCATATCCGCGGAGCCATGGAAAACCCCACTGCGAGGATTCTGTGAAGCTGATGTTCAGCATGGAGATGCTGCCACAGCTGACATCCGTTTGCTTCTGTTCTGCACCCAAGTGATAGATGCAGGATGATTTAGGGGGAATGGGACATGCAGAGACTGGTATCTTGGTTTAGCGTCAAGAATTTTTAAGAAAGAGAAATTTCATCTTCATGGTTGACGTGGTAAGGTTTACATTCCTTAAAAAGAAGGGGAGAATGGTCATCTCTAGCCATACACATCAACAAGGAGAGATGCGTGAGGGTATGTACCACGAACAAAATAATAACTGTAAGCTAGGACCGAGAGCTTTGTAAAAACAGTGCAGTTATCAGTCTTGACTTGACAGAAACATTGATAGAGGAAGATCTATAAGACCCAATTAGAGAAAATCCTCACGGTGCGGAGATTAACGAGAGCTATGGGAACAATCTATGGAAAAGAAAGACTTTGACTTGTGAGAAACTCAGTAGAACAATGAATCTGAGGGATATCATTTTTAATTTTCTTGCTTTCAAGATCTTCAAGTATCATAATTGTAATGGAATAAAAATTGTATAATCCTTTAGAGATAGTTATGCATATTTAAACACTTGATGTATGTAGAAAAACTCATGCAGCCACTTATATGGGTGGATTCTTTTTTTAAAAACTAATAATTATCAAATGATGGTCTTAAAATGCATATGATTATGTCTTCTAAGTAATATCATTAAGCATAGTATACCATAATCATTCTGCTTTTTACTACTCTGAATGTTGAGGCTGTATCCCATCCTCTTAGGTAAGGTTTGGCTTTCTTGGACAAACTTTACTGAGCCCAGAGAGTTGAGAGAATAATTAAAAACTTATTGGCTTTGCCAAGTGCTTTCATATGTTTCTGGTCTCATGGAAAATGAGTTTTGATTTCATTTTAGTCCCATGCATGGCAAGGCAGGGGCAAGAAAAAGCCGGCGACTTTCAACCAGCCCTGCTTAACTCTGTGATGCTCACGGTTCTGAGCTGCTCTAGAGGGTTATGGTAGACGGCTTTGTAGAGCAGGAGTCCCACCTTCCCCACCAGCTGTTAACTAGCACAAGAAAAAGGACCAAGCTCAAGTTTAGACTCTAATCTAATGAAGTTTGATCCTAGTTTAAAAATAGAAAGTGGACTAGTTTTACATACTTTTTGTTTGTTTGTTTGTTTTGTTCTCTTTTGAAACAAAGATCTTGCTATATAACTCTGGCTGTCCTGGGAATTACTATGTAGACTATGCTGGCCTTGAACTCACAGAGATCTGCCTGCCTCTGCCTTGCAAGTGCTGGTATTAAAGGTGTCACCACTATGCCTGATTTATTCCATGCTTTTTGTTTTTTTAACTTCTGAGGTAAAAATGTGTTCTATATGACAGATCCAACTTTCCCTCCTGAGAGAGCTCTCTTCAGCAGTGTAGTTCAGAGTGACCAGTTGCTTCACCCACAGGCAAGTACCAGCATCTTTTCCACTGAAGCCCTGTGCGGGCCCCTTTTAGGCTTATTTTATTATATTCAAGTTTGCTCCATCAGGACAGTGAAGAAGCCACCAGCTGGATTTATTGGCTTAGACCAATCCCAATATTTTGCCACTATGACCATCTTCATATTTCTTCAGATCCATTAGCCTGTTACCTAAATTGTTACTATTCAGACTTCTATTTTGACAAGTACCTGATCGCTTCCCTGTAAACAAAGATACATGGATGGCAAATAGCTTTGAAAGTTTAACCTGATTTCGGTATCAGAAATACACGAGCCTATTGAATTGAATAATCTCTAGTTTCTTGAGGTTGTTTAAATTAAAAACACGCGCTTCTACAGTTGGGAAAACATGTATGGTAAGACATTTGAAGCCCATCAATCTCTCCCACCACATGAGCTAATGAGTTCCTTCTGTTTGCTTTGAATGAAATCACCATGAGTGGTTAGATGTTGATTTAACATAAAACAAATGGGAATGGGTGTTCCTTTGTCCTTTGTAGAATCTATTAAAAACAAAAACAATTAGCGGGTACGATGGGGAACTCAATGATTTTGCCATTACCTAAGTAATAATATACACTGAGTAGTTGGTAGTTGATCCTCACTGGATCTGAGGAAGGAGTAACAGGCTTCCTGGTGCTGCTCACATCTGTAGTAGACACTAACACCTCACTCACGGTTTTCTATTACCATAGCACCTGCATTGCTATAGATTGTGTTTTGGATAGTTATGAAGTATCAGGTACGTTATGTTTTGGGGATGCTAGCATGCTCTGTAGAGTGTATCACGTGACTATTCCCTTTCAATGTCAGGGCTCTGGCTAACGGTTTCATCTTGAACAGTTCAATTGAATTGATTGTTCTTGCCAATTCTTTCTTATGATATATAAAGATGAAAGATTAGAATTCCTAAATAGTTAAGATATCTTAGAGAAGACACATTGCTAGGTGTGTGTGTGTGTGTGTGTGTGTGTGTGTGTAGCATAGCAAGTAAACATTCTTAGGGCAAAAACATTTTGAACTTTTGAGCTGTAGAAAATACACACCCTACTGAACCAAGAATGGAAATTCTTATGGTCATTTTATATTCCCTAGAGTGCTAACTCTCTTTTGGCAAGTTTTCCTGCTTTTAAGTGTGTGTGTGTGTGTGTGTGTGTGTGTGTGTGTAATGTTGTCTTCTTAGAAACACAGTGGAGAGTGACTCACTTTATGTCTTGGGCATCAAAGAGTATCAGACCTATGAAATGTAGACAGTGGTTTCTTTGAGAGATTCTTTCTGAGAGAATTAAATAAACGAGCCAACATATGGCCAGCTTAATTCAGGCAAAAATGTCTATTGATTACTCACTAAGCTCGCTAAATAAAAACTTCAGGCTAAGTTTTGCTTCCCCAAAGAAAATAGGATTAGACGGGTCTGTGCACTCACTGGGGCTTCCTGTGAATCAGGCCAGATGAATGAAAACCTTCAAAGCTGAACAAAAGAACTGGCTAAATTTTTTTTTTTTTTGGCAAATGCAAATTATTTGTAATTTGACATACTGTGTTTTACACTCGCAAATAAAACATTTTTTTTTTTAAGAGGAGAATATGATATTAAGGCTCTTTGATGTCTGGGAAGCTCTTGTCTGCCTTCTTTCCAGCCACTTTAGGTAGGCTGACCTAACTTTCCTAGGTGGACCAGTGCCTCTGACTAGAGGAGAACCTGAACAGGCTGTAACGCTCCGCAGGAGCGCCTCAAAGGTGCGCGTTTCCAGGCTATTTTAACTCTGCACGGATGGTATTTGAACTGATGCATCTAAGGAGTTCCACGTGAAGAGCACAGGTGCTCTCGGACCCCCATTTTATCAGCACCCCTCACCCAGTGGAAGAAACAGGGTCACAGGAGAATCTCTTTCTAATCTGAGAACGGTAATGTGTCATTGATTTGAATATATGCACATTTAACTTCGGGGATTTTTCTCCAGTCAAGAACCCATTCGACCGGTATCTGAATGATTTTTAGTGCTGCAAATATTTGGCTTTGTGACAAAATGCAAATGCTAATTGATATTCAGAATCTTCGAGTCTTCCGAGGAGCAATCTCCTGTTGACATTTTAATAACATTGTTTGGAATGATTTCCGAAGTGTGGTGACTGCAGCCTACCCGCAGTAACAAAAAGTACACATTGTTTCTGAGAGCAAACCAGCTCAAGTTTCACCCACTTCTCCAGAGGTCTCAAACCCGGGAGAAGGAGCCCCGCGAAGGCAAAAGGCTGTATTCATTAGCCCACTCGGTAATTTAGGAACACACTGAGAAACTTACTGCTTTCTGCTCAGAAATCTTATCATTTAAACAAAAATACAGATTATATTTATTTATTTACCTCCCGGGCAGTAGACGTTTACCTAGTTTTTAAACGTTTATCTATTTATTTTCTCCTAGCATAATACTGTTGTGGTCTGGTCTTTTCAGCTTGTTTCTGTCGTTTGCTGACACTGTCAGCAGTGACGGGCAAAGAAATGTTATGAGAGGACAAGGGAGGTTTCAATATAAGGAAACGAGGGAAACAGACCTAAGAGGACTGTGAATGTTCTAGCAAGCAAAGCCTTGCAGTCTCCTTTCCTTCCGTTGCATATCCTGGTGAGTTTAATCAAAAACAAACAGAACGCTCTTGTGAAATATAGTCAATAAAGTCAAAGTTTAGCTAGCTCTATGCAACTACAAAGAAAAAGTCATCGCAATTAAAAAAAAATGTAACTTTCGTTAACGAGCGCGCCGGAAATCTCAGGTATCAAAGACGCCTTAGCCCTGGAGCGTCCCCTGCGCGCCACCACCGGACGGAGGCAGCCGCGGCGAACAGACCTCCTTTCTCCTGCGAGCAGTCACACAAAAGGAGGGCTGCGGAAACTTAAAGTTTCGGGGCCTCCGGCTCGGGGCACGCGGAGCAGAGAAAACCTGGAGACGGGGTGGGTAAAACAGGCATCCAGAGCGCCTGGGCGCAGTCCCAGCTAGGAGGGAGCTCCCGGGCCTGGATTGGAAGAGGGGCGCAGGGAGCGGGGTCTCCACTGCAGGCCCCAAGCCCGGTCCCCGGTGGCCTGAACGCGATCCCTCCCGGATCCCGTGCACCGGGATCCCGAAATAAAGGCGATGTTTGGAAAGTGCGTGTGTGCGCCGGGGCTGCAGAGCGTGCAGCGGGCGCGCAGTTGAGTGGAGTTCGGGGGAGGGGAGGGGAGGGGAGGAGAGGAGAGGGGGGCGGGGTGCAGAGGGTGAATACTGGATACGGAACCCCGGGACCTGGCTTGGGGTGTTCGGGAAAGGTACGCCAGCCGATTGTTAGGGGGAGGAGAGGGGAGGGGAGGGGCGCGAGCCTGCGCGGGCGCCTCTGGGGCGCGTTCCGCGGCCGTGCGCGCGTCCCCCGCCGCCACCGCCACCAGCGCCTCCCGGAAAGCCCTGCGGCCGCCCCACCGGGCCGAGCCCGGGCCGGCCAGTCTTGGGGCGGCTGCTCGGCCGGTCGCCACCGCCACCCGACAGGCTAGATCGCTTGTAAGTGTCCCCTTTGCTCCTCCTCCTCCTGCTCCTTCCCTGCGCTCGGGCGCCCCGCTGCCGCAGCTGCTCCAATGGAGTGGAAAATGGCCATTGGGCGCAATGAGTTCTAGATTATCTGCTCCGCGTTTTGTACTCAGCTGCCTGTCTTCTTTGGAGTTTGCACTAGCCCCTTGGCTGGCGAACGAGGGAGGGCGAGACGGATGCTGCGCCGCGGCCCGCGCTCATATGTTTATATGATTAGCAGTCCTGGGCTGTGGGGGCTGGGGGTGGGGACAGGCGAGGAGGAGGAGGAGAAGGAGGAGGAGGAGGAGGAGGAGGAGGCAGGAGGTGACTCCAGTTCAGCCCTAGCTGAGTCCGTGTCAGGACTTCGGGCTTCCCGCCTCTCGCTCTCTGCTCTCCTTGCTCTCCTCTAGCTCTCACTCTCTCCCGGCTCACACACACTCTGCACACACACACACACTCACACACACACACACTCACACACACGCGCGCGCACCCGCACGCAGAGGTGCCCGAGCGCCATCGGGAGCTTACCGGAGGATTCTTGGCGACTGTTGAGGGGACCAGCCTCCCTCCGCGGCTGTGCAGCGGCGCGGCTCTTTGCTCGTCGCTTTCCCCGAACCCGAGTTCCTCACCTCCTGCATCGGCGGAGCGCCCCCTCTCCCGCCTCCCCCAGGCCGGGGGACCCCGACATGTGAGGAAGGGCCGGCGGCAGAGTCGTGCCCCAGGCCGCAGGGGCGGCGCGTGCGCCGGATGCAGGTCCTGCTGGCGCTGCCCGCGCGCTCCGGGCTCCTCCGGACGGACTGACGGACTTGGCCTCGCTCCCCGGCGGCCGGCCGTACTCCCGCCGCAGCTAGGGGGACTCCGGAGTCGGCGCCCCTCCGTCAGCTTTGCTCTCTCATCCCCGCATCTTTTGGTTTTGAATTTTGATTTTTTTTTCCTTTTCGGCTCCGGAGGGAGCGTGCAGCGGTAGGCGCGCGCGTGTGTGGGCAAAGCCCCCGGTGTCGGTGTCGCGGAGCGCCGTGTGGGAAACTGCGGGAAGATGTTGACTTAGCCCCCCGGCAGCCGCCCGGGCCGCTGGGCTGCTTGGCCGGACTCGGCGGCTGACGGCGGTGGAGAGTCGAGCCGGAGGACACGCCGAAGAGCCGCGCGGCGCCGTGTCCGGCCCGCCAGCCGCCGCCTCCCCGCGCGCGCTCAGCCAGCAGGAGCACCCCGCGCCGGTCGCCTCGGCCCTTCTCTCGCTCCCGTGTCCCCGCGCGGCGGCTCCCCGCGCCAGATCGGCCCTCCCCCGGGGCGCGCTCGCACACCGAGGTAAGCGCCAACAATGTGCCTCTGTGCTGGCTTCGGAGACCTGTTTGCTGGGCACCTCCCGATGGGGCTGACGGTTCGGAGGTTGGCCGTGTCGCGCGGACAGCCCCGCGCTGGCCGCTCGTGCGCAGCCCTTCCCGCCGACATCGATCCGCAGAACTCTGTGCGGTGCAGCCCGCTAGCCGGGCCGCGTGCGGCTATTGTCACGCTCTCGGGAATCAGGCCGGCTGCTGGGAACCGAGAAGGCGGGGGCTCAGGTTTGCGAGCCAGCTCCAGCCTAACCTTGCTCTTTTTTTGGGGGGGGGGGAATTTCTTAAAATCTTAACAGGGACTGGAAGGTGCCCTTGGTTCTTCACGCAGCGGAGCCTGGAAGGGGACTGTCCAGTGCGCACTCGGGGTTGTCCCGCTCCAGGTGTTGGGCCCCTGGCTCGACGGGGGGACTAGTCCGTGGGTTGTCGCTGGGAGCGAGTCCCTGGGAAGGGGGCGGTGGGAGGGCTTGGATGAGTTGTTGCGGGCGGTCGTTGCTTGTTGGTCAGGTGGTGCCGAGAGGCGAGGATGAGAGCAGAGCACAGCCAGATGTGGCCGCGCCGGTTCAGAGGCTGGCAGCGATCCGGGGGCGGTGGGCTGCGGGGGCAGGGGAGCGGGGCAACAGAGCTACAGGGTGGCGGGGCCCTGGGACTCGGCGGGCCAGAGCCAGGGCAGAGAAGCTCCCGGACCCGCAGTGAGAGGGCAGCAGCGGGCCGCGCTGGGCCTGCAGCAGAAGTTAAGGGGCGTGGGCTTAGGGCTGCCTTTGGGGTGGGGATCCTGCTGGGTCTGGTGGGAGCCTCAGGTTGAAAGCAGCCGGGGGACGGAGTCGTGGGAGGAGCGCGAGGCGAGGGGGAACCTTTGGGGTCGCGGGCGTGTGCTCCTGGGTCCGAGACTCCCCACCACACGAACGGGGAAGATCCACAGCGAGGAGTCCTTAGTATGTAGGACTCCTGGCACTTGGGACCAGCAAAGTTTTTTCTCTTCGTTGAACTGCAGGGTTTGGGTTAGAAGAAAGCGCCGGAGGCCTTAGCGAGTGCGGGACTATCTGCGAGCAGAGGCCGAGGCTCGTGCGTCTTCCTGGGTGTTTTGGAGCCCTCGGTCCAGCCTGTCCTCTAAAAGCAGCGTCCTGCGCTAATCATCCTAGCCCTTCCCTGGCGTGTGGGGACTCCTCCTCCCTCCTTTCCTCTTTTCTCCCCTTTCCCGGCCCCTTCATTCCGTTCCTCCGGATACAAACCGTGCTTTCTCAGATTCAGATGGAGGAACTGTTTTCCTCCTGCTTCACCAAAGGTGTCAGGCTGCTTAGCAGCTTCTCCATGCAGCCTGGGCGCGCCTGAGCCTCAGCACCTACCAGATGGTTGCTGTTACAAAGACCAGGTTTCCAGGTTTCCAAGGAGCTCCCCCCCCCGCCCCACCCCCAACCCCCGCTTGCCCCGCTGCTTTCTCTTCTGCACTTTCCCGGTGCTAGATCCCTGTCTCCAGAGGCGGCGCGTTCCCAGTAGTTGGTTCATTCATTTCTCCCTCTGCAGTCTAAGTCTTGAGCCTGCCCCTCCAAATTGACGCTGCTTATATCTAGCTCCAACCTTGAAGAAAGGCACGCCCGTTTGATCAATGATTGCCTGCTGGGAATTCGCTTGCTAAGTCAGGGTCCCTGGCCGGTAACCTTAAGAAGCAGGCGCGAGGCACTAATTCGTCCACAGAAATACAGAAGTTTTTGGGGGTGACCGTGACAGCATCAAGGTTGGATAGAACTGTCTCGAGCCTAGCCAAAGGTAACTATAAATGTAGTCTCCTTTGACGATTACTGAGTCTCCTTAGAGACTCCTTCTAAGAAAATCTGCTTAAGTTCAGGTGTGTTTTCGAACTTTGTCTTCCGTCCCTCCACCGTCCAGTAAACTGGTGCGTGCTGGAATCCCCAGAAACGCATGCTCTGTTGTTGAGTTCCTTCAGACAGCTCGCATCTCCCCTTTTGTTGCTCCGCTCTAAAAGAGGTGCCATTTCACATGCTGCACAAATTGTTTGAATTAATGCAAGTGTGAATTCTTACCGTTTGAAGGGGGCGATTAGCATATCAAAGGTTTCTTAGCTTCAGCTCAATTGAGAAAACTGCAGCCTGTCTTCCTTTGGCTTCCAAGCCGAGGCCCAAAGGGCAGTGGGAATTGTAAAGGGTGCAAGCTGGAAGGAGGAATCAGGCTGTGCTGCCCAACTCTGACTGTTCTGTAATTATGTGAACCAAAAAACATTGTCTGTTGCTCTGGAGCTCTTGCAGATGGCGAGACAATTATTTTCTATTGATAAATGGTTTGTTCCTAGGAAAACGGTGACCTTTTGTTTTAGCATAGTTTCTGTTGCCTGTCTTTTGGGGGTGCCCTTCGTGGAACACTGAGAAAGCCTTACTGTGTAACCTAAGCTTTTTTTCTCTAAAACCTAACGCACTTTGCTCTATTATTATAATTAGAAAGGCCGCCCAATTAGCTCACGCAACAATAGCTATTCTGTGATAAGACACTCATTGCTACACATCGGAAACTTTTTTATATACTTGCTAAATTAATAGAGAAGAAAAAGGAAGTAGATCATGTTGAAAATTAAAAGCCCATGTGAGCTTTATTAACAGAACTTCTGAACCGAGTATCAGCATGGAAAACATTTCTCAGTGACAGACAAATTTTATGACTTGTATTTAAATAGAGGTAATTCTATTTAGATACAGTTTTGTTTTAGTTTTTAAAAGTTGGTCAAACACTAGACAGCTTTTTTGTTTAGCATAAAATTGTTTTTCAATAAGAACACCTAGTTTATTTTATTTATTTCCTCCCATCTGTAGAGCACTGTGTTGTCTGAATTTCTTTTAGCAGCTCAGAACTTGAATGAAGAAAGAAATAAACTAGTCTGTGGGGCATTTGTGGAGGGCACAGAGGTCAAGAGAGAACTCTTTTCTTCTGGGGGGAAAACTACTTGTATTTATTTCACATTAGGTTTTCAAAACTGATTTTTAAAGACAAACAGAATGGTTGAAAATTGTAAGCTCCCCCCTACCCCCAATTTCTGGTTTACCAGTGATGTTTGTATTTGGCCAGGAATTGACATTCTTATCTTGGAGGAAGGGTGTTTTTTTTTTTTTTTTTTTTTTTTTTTTTTTTTTAAACTAATGGTTAGGAGTCCTAGCTTCTAATAGTGGAAATACATCCTCATGTACCAGTTTAAGAGGGGAAAACCCACCACCATTAATTGCCTAAATATTTTAGTCTTTTGTTTAATGGGGTGATAATTGTTTTCAGATCAAGATGAGGTTTTTTTAGTGTCTTTCCAATGGAGAGCTTCACCCAGTGATCATTTTATGATAGCTTTTTTTTTTTTAAATCTGCTTTGTTCACTAGCCAAAGAAGTACTGTAGTATTGGGAGTGGGGTCTGTCATTGGTTGTAATTGTGACTCCTGTACCCCAATTTCCACTAACTCCTCTGCTTTGAGTGCCAAGTATTATGGAGAAAACACCCCATTCTTGAGGGCTATTAGTGATCATTCAAACATTGCTCTGGAATCATTGTTCTTCGGTTTTTATGATCTTGGAGCTGACAAATCTCTAAAGGTGTGAAATGCAGTGAAAATAAGATTTCTCCGCTTTTCGATGACAAAATTGGGCTACTTAGAGAAAAACTAATGTGCCCTTGAAGCCCTTCAGCTGACATTTTCACTTACGAGGTTAGTATGTGTTGGCAACAGAAAACGAATTTAGAAATACAGATAGCCCTGGGAGCAGGTAGTTAGGGAATTCGAATATTGAATCATGTGGGCTAGACCAAACCAATTACTTCAAGTTTTGACATGAGAATTTCCAATAAATAACTTTTGTTTTCCAGGCTTTTCCCTCTGCTTTATTAGTGGAGTAACATCAAAGCACCCAGCAGAACTTCCGAACGTCATAAAAAACGAATATGAATACATAGATCTCACACGCAGCACCGAGAGTCCTAATTTAAGATGGGCACTTGGAGTTTTTACTGCTGTTGTTTCCACCGTCAGCACAAGCACCAGGCTGCTGGGTGTTTCTCAAGACATGCAGGGGGGTGGAGCACTTCAAAACCAAGACTTACTTAGGGTTAGGACTTTGATCAGGACTGGGACTCTGTGTGCTTTCTTAACAAATTTAAGGTCGTAATTTATCGTTCTTAAGTAACATGGGGTCTGAGAGGACTGACAGATGTGGTGAAGGTCAGAGGAACCATCGACCTGCAAACCCCAGGAATAAAATGTTACTGCTCTGCTTTCTGTAAAAATATTTATTTGACCTAACTTTTGTGAAGAATTATTTAAACAATGGTTTATTAACAGATGTAGCAAGGACTAGAGGCAGCATTACAGATTTATTACAGTATGCCACCTTCACTCACGTGCACCCACCTCTGAAGACTCTGGTTTGATTTTTTTTTTTTTTTTTTTTTTTTTTAACAAAACCTTTATCACTTGCCTAAGTGTTGATAATTAGAACCCAGGTTAGGTGGATTTTGGTTAAGAATCAAATAGTTTTGAACATAGAAAAAGCAGCCTGCAAAGAGCAACTTTTAGAAATTTCCCTGCAAGGAGCTTACACTTGTGATCTTCATTCTTTCTCTCTGCTTCTGAGTCTTGAAGGGTCATTTGACACCTGCCTGCTTTTTATCCGGGTAGAGATTCTTGTAAAACAAAACCACAATTTTGTAGGTAATGTGTGCTAGAAATAAGGTGTGTTTTTATGGAGGAAGGCTGTTTACAAGCATGCTTATCTAAACTGAAGGTTTTGATAAGTTCTAAAAATAGCAACGTTTGTAGCTGAGCCTGAACAGGACTTGGATTCTTGCAAGATCTCTTGGTCGGTTCCATTTTTGTATCTACTAGCTCACAGTGCCTCAACGGTTTTGGAACTATTTTGAGCAAAGATGAAAACATTTCTACCTGAAAGCTAGAGGAGAGTCGCAGGTTGGTTCGCCTTTCTGTTACATAACACTAGTTCTTCAGGCCTACCCAAAGCCTCATCTCTGCAGATAATTCTTGATTAAAGGTTGAAAAAGCACTTAATCATTAGATTACTGTAATTAGAGTGATCTTATCAGAAAAATAGACCGAGCCTATTCTGTAAAATCTTCGGTTGCCTGAGATGCTCTCAAAGATTGGGTGAAGAACTGACTTTTTTTTTTAAAATGCTTTAAGAACAGCTTAAGGAAATGGTTTGTTTAATTTAAAGATAGATGGTTAATTACTGGAATTGGGTACTGTGAATCATAACTCTAGCATACTGACCTGAGTGGTCACGAACAGGGAGTAGGCCCTATTCGACTTCAGTTAGGCACTGGAGTCTGATGTGTTAAGGTTCCCTTAAGCATGTGTTATATACTAGAGAAATCTCTCAATGTGATTTTGATATAAGTAGTCATTTTTAGGCAAGTCATGGGCGGTAAGAATAGAAAGGTCCAATCAGCTAAAAATACTTTTTAAAAATATCGATATTCTTAGGTTATTGGCCTGATGGATTAAATGTAGTAATCTGAATATTTCTAAAACAAATTTTAATTCAATAAGTTTTGAAAGCTTATTATTTCTCCCCTTCCCTTCCTTCCATAGTAACCCCCCTTTTTTTATTTGATAAGCAAATACTCTCTGGGGAAAAAAATTCAGTTTAAGAAACTGAACTCATAATACCTTCAAAAGAGAGTGCAGTTATGGGAGATGCTTTGGAAATGCCTGGAAAACACAACGCAAATTCAGATACAGTTTGCTTAATTACAACAAAAATACAGCCCCGTGAAGACATCCTGTTGTCTTCCTAGAGGATTTTATGCATTGTGGTGGTAAGTAGAACCCCTTCACATTTGTATAAATTTGTTCAACTACCAGAACAGCTAAAAGGAGAAAAAAAATCAATTTGGGTTGAAAAGCAACAGAAATTAGATCACCTTGGTTAGGAGGAACTTGCCAGCACTGTCAGAGATTGCTTAATAATATCCAAAGCCACCCCAGCAGTGTGAGGGCACTGGCTCCGGTCGCAATGTGCATGTGTTTGCTTACTGGGTTAATTATTTTTTAATGCTATCTCTTTTTCTTTTCTCTTTCTATTTTTATTTTCATGGAAGTTGTTACGTAGCGTGCAGGAAATCGTCCATTTGGGTGTTATCATTTCTCATGGCGGATGCTTTCTTAGATCAGTTAATATTTTGGGTCAGCTTTGTGAAATGCTATGCATGTTTTTAGGACTCTGAAGAAATTTCCTCCCCTCAGAAAGGGCTGCCAGTTAGCAGCCTCAGGAACACTTCAGGATTCCCCTTTTTTTATCACCTACACTAGAGTTATATGGAATCCTCTATAAATAAATTCTTAGCACAATAAAGTGGCGCAGATAAGTAGGCACCTGTTTTGTGGCCACCTTGATTCATTCTGCCACGAAGCTTCACCCAGACCCAGGAACGGTCACAATCCCCAGGGCTGCTCCAAAGCCGAGGGGCTGTTTTTAGGTCATGAAGTCAACTTCCTGGAATTTCTAGGGAAACCAGTTGAAAGGAGGAGGACAAATGTCACTTTAAATAGAGATGTTTAAATCAGATTTCTGCCTGAGGGTAAAATTTAGGTCTGTCTTAGCCTGGATGTAATGTCTCCTCCCTCTTCGGAACAAGGCATTGATCAGGGCAGGGCATGAAAACCTGGGACGAAAACGGGTCCCAGTTGGTTCTGCCATTGATGTTTTTCTTGCCCCACTCTGTGAGGAGCATATTACAAACATTAAAGGGCAGGCATGGTACTGCACATCAGTTTCTGAATGCGGGCACTGCAATTAGTTTCTTTAAAAGAAGCCCACATAAGGCTGGGGGAGGGGTACAATAAAACCAGGACCCCCCCCCCCTGAAGCCTCTTTGAAGGGGTGGATCTGTTACTTCATAAAATTAGAATTGTAGGGTTGAGAAGCAGGCTGGAGAAGCGCCCCCAAAGTCAGTGACCAAGTTTTCATTCTATTCTAGAATATATTAAATAACCTTGATTTTTTTTTTTTTTTTAAATTATCCTATAGTAGAAAAAAAAAAAAAAGGAATGGAGATAAAAGAGAAGGTTAGTCCTCGGCTGTGAAGGGTGGTGGAAGCTGGTAAGAGAGCTGCCAACCTTAGACCATCAAGTCAAACCAAGATTATTTTGTCAGAACAAGAGCATATAGAACCCGTGTCCTTTTTTGTTATGCACAATGAAATTTTTAGCGCAGTAGTGACAAAAAGATGGGCCAGAACAGTCTAATAAATAATTAAAAAGGCATGGGTTGGCTATCAAAGCATATGTTTAACCCCGTTTTTTGCCAGCCATATACACGGAACAAACCATTTGTATTCTGATCCTCTTGACACAGTGGCATTTCTAGATAGTTTCAGGTTAGGAATTAATGCAAGTTTACAATCCAAACTGGGGTTGGTTCCTTGGTGTGTCTCTTTTGGCATGATTCATCGAGCTCAGCTCCGTTCTGTGTCAAAGGTGTCCTCAGCCTTTGGACCAGAAAGCGTCTACACTGCCCACCGTTGACACTCTCCCTGGTACGGCTATGCCAGTCTACACCTCTGACCCTACACAGGCATTGGATGGCAGAATAATCAACCCCAACAACTGTCAAAATGGCAGTTGGCTGGTGTGTGTGTGGGGGGTGGTGGGGACTAGGTGACTTTGGTCTTGACTAATGCTTTTTTTCCCCTTTGAGGCTACCCCAGCTAGTTTATAGAGAGTGCAAAGTTTTTTGTTGTTGTTGTTGTTGTTGTTTTGAAAATAAGCTTCAATTTTAATTATTCTCCCAAACCGAAGAACCGTGATCCTAGTTTCCCATAAGATGTCTGACCCACGACAGAATGTGGATAAACTCGGTACTTCGTGTTTATTTTCTGTAGAATAACCATGACGTAATCAGTTCTCAGCTTCCACTTACGTAGTAGTGAAGAGCTGTTAAAAATGATTTTTCTGTCTTCGCTTAAAAGCAACACTTATTTTCTTTTTCTTTTTCTTTTTTCATTCCACACATACCTTCCACTGGGAAATTTCAGTCTTCTGCATTAAAAGCATCTGTCTTTTAGTGCTCGGTGCTGTGGTTATTGATTTGAAATTACTTTTCTTACACATCCTTTTCTCCACTAATTTCCGCCCCCTTCCCTCCATGCTAGCAATTGAGCCTAGGCTTTCTCTTTGTCCTCCTCAGTTTTGGATTCTTAAAGTTGATTAAGTTCCT
The DNA here is from genome assembly GCA_964023405.1 of Apodemus agrarius. Taxonomy (NCBI): domain Eukaryota; kingdom Metazoa; phylum Chordata; class Mammalia; order Rodentia; family Muridae; genus Apodemus; species Apodemus agrarius. Next base: position 11,324,922 of record OZ030007.1, read on the forward strand.
AAAGTCCTCAGTTTTCTTGTGGCTTTGGTGGTGCTGTTTTCTGGTCCTGTGTTCTAGCTGTTGCCCAGGCTTGCTGAAAGCTTCCTGTGAATTGACGCAAGGCACATGGAGGCTGATAGGCTGTGTAAGTTTAAAAAGATGGATACGAGGCAAAACGACTTCATTGTATCGACAAATAGAAATTATAGACTTGAGTTAAAATGCCCTAAGCTTCTGTTGGGAGGAAAATGCCTGGCTACTTGTGCTTAGTCTGGTTGCTTTAATAGGCGAATAAGGAGGACCGTTACCACCCTTTGCTTTTTCTGTTGTGAGTGCTGTGGCGCCCACAGTGCACACAGGAGGTGATCTCCATATTGTTGCATCCTCCATTTTAAAATGCTTTAGCCTTATTTTATTGTTTCCTGGGGGCCAGAGAGGAATCTAATGGAATAGAGCTTTTGTCTCTGCGATGTTCCGATGTTTCTGTCATTAGCATGGAAATTAATCCCCGTTTGTATTTTTTGTTAATTTTGCAGTCTGAGGTTAAAAACTGGAGCCCCGCACAGGCCAGTGTCTGAACCATACTCATGTCCTATAACTTTTATTTGCTCATTAACAATGGTTTTTTTTTCTATTTATTTACTTCTGAAAGCATCTTCTTTGTGGGGCATGGTGATTGAAGATGTACTCCTAGGACATAGGAGGCTGAGGCAGGAGAATTGCCATGAGCTGGAGATCAGTCTGGGAATTCTTAGATCAGAAATCAAACCAAGGCTAACGAAACAAGAGCTAAAAAGAAAATAGTGCTTATAAGCTTATCGGTTAACGTAAGGCAAAGCATGTTAGATTTGGCTTCAGTTTCTAGTCATTATTTACATATTGGGAAACGGTGGTGTGGGTGATGGGAACGGGGATTCAGAAGGGAGGGATCAAACATTGTCTTCTCAGCAACTTTGGGGTTAACACATTGTCCCCGAGACATTGAAACTGCTCCTCACCCTTTCTTTCCTGTTGTGTGCATCCTTGTTTATGTGGACCAGGGAAAGGCCATTCAGCAATAGAGGTTTTGGGTAAAGGCAGATGAAAAGGAACTCTAAAACAAATCACACAGCAGAGGAAAGGGCATTTACAATGTCCAGAGTGCTTTTCTTTTTTTTCTTTTTTTTTTTTTTAATTTTCATTTTTTTTGAGTTAATAAATTTTTTGTTTTGAAAAATAAATACTTTTTTTTTTTTTTTTTTTTTTTTTTTTTTTGTCTTTCCCCTGTCAGTTGATCTCAGTCAGGTGTCTCCACCCCCACCCCCATTGCCTGCTGTGTACTCATGGTGAATGGGTTGGGCCCTTCGTTTTTGGGTGCCTGTCATTTCAGGCTCTGTCAGTATAAACAAGGTTTTCTGGTTTTGTTTTATCCCTCATAATAGGAATAGCCCGTGGGTGACTCTGATGGGTTTAGGCAGGCTGCCAAGCCAGGCTGCCTTCCTAACCAGGGCAGGGGGTACGGTGATTGTGTGTCAATTACAAATTTTCAGAAAGCACCCTCTGACTCAAATGAGAGAGCAGGGTAGGTAGTAGTATCTAGCCGCTGCAAATATGTTTGCTAACTCTTGTTATTACCTGCAGAGGGAGCTTGTACACGAGATAAGCAAGTCAGGGCACATCGAATTGATAATTTACCCTTTGAAAATTATGTTAATGACATAATTTCTTTTTGTGTGTGTGAGTAAATGGTGGTTAGAAAGCAAGGTATTTTGAGGTTAGTAAAATTCCAGTGACGTTTCGTAGCTCAACACTTATCATTTCTTGTATTTATAAAACACAAGAGTGCCCCAAATTAGTGTAAATGATTAGAAAAATAGTAAGATTAAACACACCAGATTCATTTTGAGGTTTTATTTTATTTCTGTTGAACCTGTAGGAAAGGTGTCCAGTAACCATGGCCATTAAGAGATGACAATGTCTTAGGGACTTTCCCAGGTTATGTAAAATATTATTAAACAATAAACACAAAGTAGCACATTGTATCTCTTTCCCGTGCACTTCCTCAATAGATTACATTAGATGGCTGTGTTCTCCTTTCAGAAACAAAGACTTAATCACTTCAGGTTGAAGACTTGTGCTTCTCATAGTGAGCAGCTCCGGTGAGTGACACTTAGACAGGGAGAGGATCAGTGAGGACTTTACAGGAAGGGATGAGGGGACTGTTGACAACTCAGAAGACCCTGACTGCAGGCCGCACAGGTAGGGTGTGGTTGAGAGCCGCTCTTTTCATGAACAGTGCCCATGGAATTCCTCAGTTCTTCTCAGCTCAACATGCAGAACTATTTTAATTCTAGACGTGGGCATTTTGACAATCAGAGAGCAGTAAGCACGCAGGTCATTTCTGTTGTTTTATGTCGCCTGCCTGCCTGCCTACATTTGCTTAACCGTACCCCCATTCTGTTGAAGATGCCAGTGTCTGCTTTTACATTTTGGTGAAGTAATATTTGAGAAATTGCTTGTTACCCATATGCAAAAGGGTTACCCACTTCCATAGTCTTGAAGGGAGATGTAACAGTCTCTTTCCCTTGTCAAATTGGTGTGACAAACATACTTAGTTTGTATTTTAAAGGGCTTTGATTCTTAATGAAACACTGTATTGAATATATTATTTCATTAGCTAATCTTTACCTAATGCGAGGAGTCAGATTGTTGCTGGTATACAGAACATCCCCCTGCAGGTGAGAAGAATGGTGTAATAGAGAGATTCTTGGCACTGACTTGGGCTTTTGTGTCAGTATTACACTGCGCGCTATCTCAACAAGTCTGTGGCACGGCTCCGGCGCATTCTCAGAACAGGGTAAGACTGTTAGCAACAGCAATTATTCTTCAACAGGATTACGGTGCTGCGCTGCAGACAAGCACCGCGTCCTCCTTCTCAATAGCGTTCTTGATAGGCATTCCTTACTGCCAAGTTTGTGTCATTGTCTCAAATAATGCCACGCAGGGACATTTCTCATCCCAGTGGGTAGGCACCAGGAAGCAGAGCCCACCAGTACACTTCGTTAGCCTCTCCCAGCTAATGCCTCGGCGTCCCTCGCAGCGAGGTAAGGGTTACTGCAGAATTCATTCCAGAAAAACTGTGAGGCGAGGCGCAGGGGCTGTCACAGAGTGCATAACTTCTGTGATGTTATTGGAAAGGCACAGCTAGGGTAAGTGCTACTTGTATTGTCTTAAATTTAAACGTAGGACATTTATTTCTGTGATGCTTCTTCCCCCCCCCCCCCAGCTTAATGAAACCCCAGTCCACTGCAAAATGTTTTCAAAAATGTTCTTGTAGAAATGCTGCCGGTTACGAACTATATTGGGGATGATTATAGAACGAGTGGATGGCTGCTTTTTCCATTTGAAGCAGCCCTGACAGTCTTGGTAATTCTCAGATAATCTTATCATATATTTCTTGAAGAATACCAGTTCATGATATAATATCTCATGCTCATTTGTAAATTTATGATTTAAGAGTAAATATGTATGTATTGGTCCTGCATTTATTTGAGCAGACTGTTTTTTTTTTTTTTTCAAATAAGATATATTTTGAGTAGACTCTATACTTAAGAATAATACTTGCAAATGAGTAGTGAGTGGGCGTACTATTGAAGTAACTTAATAAAGGATTATAAAATTTGGAGGATATTTATTTAAAAAACAAACGTGGCTTTGGATATCCTTAAATCATGAGTCGAGTACTATGCCAAGTGCTTTGCATAAAGGCAAAAACCAAACTCCAACTAGTAATCACAGGCTTGCTGGTGGGGACCGGGAACCAGGAATGAGAAGTTATGGATCTGGATATTTTCATTGCTATGTGAGAAAAAAAGAAAAAGAAAGATATTCATGTCTCTAAGCTTTAAAAGTTAACAATTTTTTAACAATAAAATAGCAAAATTGTTACTTTCTTCTAATTGTTTCGAAAGAATTCCTTTTGTCTGTCTTCACAGATTTTTCTCAAATTTAAGTCTAACAAAGGTGTAAAGAATACTATTTATTGATGTGCACTTTGTTAGTTTTTTTTTTTTTGTGGAACTCACATAATACTGCCAACTCAAGCTTGAACAGAAGAGTGGAGCATAGGATATCAGATTTCTACATTTTTTAAAATAAAGAATGAAGTTGAAAATGTCACATTTTTTTCCTCTATTCATTGAAACATTTAGTTTTGCCTTTATATAAAATCGAACACAGTTAAGGAAATATCAAAAATTCAAAATATGAACACTGATGTTTTATGTCTAACTCTCTTTCAATGTCTGTGTAGTTAAGTGTTTTAATGTAAATGTGATTGGTGAGACTTCTGTTTTTGATTCATCTAAGAAAGAGAATAAAATGCAGTAAAATTTCTTTAATAATAGATTTTTATGTTATAGATTCAAAGAATTAACTTGTACTTATTGCTCCTTAAATCATGCCTGATTTTTAAGACGTCTTTATTTGGACAAAATATAAATCAAAGCAGAGGGTCCTGTTCCTTATGCCAGGTCCCTTGGTAAAAGATTAGCCCAGATTCAAAGAAAATCCTTGTGCAGTCATTTTAGGACCTACGTGGGCGTTATGACAAAGCCGCTGCGATCTCTTACTTGTAACAAACTGGCGTGAAGCATTAATACCTGGCTCACTGAAATTATTTGAATTATTTGAAGACAATCTTTGCTTTACCTATGGGGTTTAGGATAACAGCTGCAACACATTAAGATATTAGCAATACATTCTATAACCACTTTTCTCTGGTTATAACCTCCATAAAAATTTAGCCTTGATTATTGCTTATAAAATATCTTATGGAGTTATGATGACATAGAGTTTCTGTAAGTGGGTGGCACGGTTGTTAATGAGCATGGTGGCTGAGCACAGCGTTCACGCTTTGGGTTTTCAATGCATCGTCGTCGTCCAGTGTGCCCATTTGACGGTGTAGAAACTGATCAGTTCTGGATCCCCTGCAATGAAGTTACTCATTGTTATTCCTGTAAAAGCACATTTATATTTTATGACATTGCAGATGTTTATGGCAAAATAGTGGGATGTAGTGGATGTAGTTTAAGATTTCATTCTAGGAACCTGTAAATAGAACCACTATATGAGAATAGATTTCATTTGTTTCAATTACTATTACATAAAGAAAAAAAAAAAACAAACCTCACAAGAGCAAACCTTAAATATCTTATTACTTCAGCAATTTTTTAAAACATATTTTGTGTGTGTGTGTGTGTGTGTGTGTGTGTGTGTGTGTGTTTGTGGGTGCGCATGCATGCAAGCACCCTAGCACACATGAGGAGGGGTACATGGTTAACCTTCAAGCTGGGGTCCTTTCTTACACACTGGGGGTTCTGGAACTCTAACTCATGTCCCCAGAGATGGCAGTAAATGCGGTGACCCTCAGATCCTTCTCAGGGGCCCAACACTCCTAAATACCGCATATTTCAAAATAGTTAGGATTGATTTTTAATACTTTGCCTAGTCTTGAAATCCCAGGGAATTAGGAATTTGAGCTATTTAAAACAGTAGTTAACTAAATAATTTATAGTTCATCTATTGCTTAAATATTTGAAGAATTTTAAGAATGGCAAGGCTGAGGCTGGAGAATTGCCATGACTTTGAGGCAGGCCTGGGCTACACAGAGTGAGAACCCTGTTGTAAAAAAGCCAAGGCTAGCAAACAAAAAGCAATATTGAAAATATGATGGGGTCCACGCACTGTGGCCTCTTTCTCACTGTGGCGTGTTAATTCTGTGACAATCAGGGGCAGTTTCGGGCATATTATAGTCATATCGTCATGGTGTTAGGGTTGAATTAAAAATAAGGTAGAGGCACAGCACTAGTGTATTTTAGTAAGCAATATTGTCTGTGTGTAAAGAATAACAGTCTAGTTCCTTAAGCCATTTACGCACTTAAAAATGGCCCATTAGCATCAGAACACGTCAGCATTCACTATTCTTAACATTTTTAAAGCATTTTATATATTGCTTTAACACTTTGAGTATGTCCTCATACAGAATAGATTTTTTTTTTATTTAGTCAAAACCGCTTTTTGATAAATTGATATTCTTTATAGCCTATTGAATAGCCGATGGTTTTATTCTTCCTCAAAAAAAATTTTTTTCCCCTGGGGGGGGGGGTTGGAGAAATGCCTTGGAGGTGAAGAGCGTTCAGTGCTCGAGCAGAGGACTTGGGTGGCCTCCCTCCGTCCTCAGCACCCATGCCTGGGGGGCGTGGCTGCTGTCACACCAGGTGCAGGGACCTAATGCTTCGGGGCTTCCAGGGTACCTGCGTGCACGCAAGCCACATACAAAAATAAAAATCATAAATCCGAAAAAATGGCTTTCCCTTTGTTCCCAAGTAATTTCTGCTATTTCACCCCCTCCCCCCCATGTCCCCCCCCCCAAAAAAAAAAAAAAAGAGTACACTGTGCTTTGACTGACTACGAGCAGGGAATAACTGGTTACGGCTTTATGCAGGTGATGTGCACATTGTCCTTGTGTGGCTTCAGCTGTTCCCGGGTCCTCCCTGGTTACTCCAGGAGCCGTTGCCTCCCCCTCAACCCCTTAGGTTTGGCATTATTAAACTCTTGTAAAAGATTTCCCTTAGTGCTAAGTATGATACTTACTCATTGTAAACTGTGAATGGCCTTTGTCAGCCTGCAAAAATAAAACTTTTTTTTTTTTTTTTTTTTTTTTGCACTTTGGGTTTTGTTTTCTGGAAAGGAATAGAATTCCATTGAAGCTCTGTAAAGGATATTTGAGTGCAGTGTGTGTTCTGTCTGCCACCTTCAATCTCGGTGAGTGCCGGACTGGTTTTCATGGCACAGGGAAACCTAGTTTACACGTGAGGGTTGGGATGGGGGCTGTGTACCTCACACAGTTGATGCTTTTGATTTATTTTGGTCATTTCCATCCCAATTTATGATAAATAGAACGTTTCAGTGCATCTGGCTGCGGAATAGCACGGTTGACCATCTCGGTCCTTGGCTGCAAACAGGATCCACTGTCCCTTCCTTCTCATCTGTACATCAGTGCATTTGTAAGAGCTCAGTCTCAGTTTCCCCCTCAGGTATTATTTTTCTATCAGACTCTACCACTCTGGTAAAATTTTGTGACAACTGCATTTTGTTGTCATTAATTTATATTTATTTCCTAAGAAGAAAATTGGGGAGATTGAAGAAGCATATGGAATAGGGAACATGGGCCTTTGGGCAGGGAGCTGTAATGAATCAGTCACTGAAGACGCAGAGTCCCACTGAAAATACTAGGAAAAGTCCCACAAAACAGTATAAAGTTGCAGCTACCAGCTACCGGTTCATTAGCACTCTTTAGTGAGGCTAACTTTGCAGAGCGCCCAGGCTCTCTGAATCTTTAGGTCTATTAGTCTCCGAACGTCGACTGTTTGTGAAATTGGCTCTTTTAAAACCAAGCACTTATGAAAGCCTTAATATTTTTCACCATGTTAATATATAGGTTTTTTTTTTTTAAGAGGTAGGGGTGTGGCTCAGGTGTTCTGAGCGTGCTTGAGGCCCTGGGTTCAGTCCCTAGCACAAAACCCAGACAAAGCCCAAAGTGAAGTAAGTGTGGGTCTTAAAAGCAAAATCAAACATTTTAAAATCACCAGTGCATCAAGGTAGAGGCGGATTTAAAAATGGGACCCTTCATTTTTTTTAAAACATTTTCCAACAGTTACAAATTTAGTAGATGTCAGAAGTTCCCTGCATCCGGATTTTAAGTTTGGAGATGGCTGAGCGCCCAGGAGTCATATATACACAGAAGCAACCTGGAGCAGTGCGCTTTTGGTCTAATGCATGTAGACTTCACAGGTAGAACAGAAGAGAGCAAATATCCTTCACAGGTAGGACTAAAACCAGGAACTTGCCCCATTCTTCCAAAATGTAGAACACATATCCCGATTGCTTATTTAACTGGATGGGAGATTGTCCCATCTTTGCAATTGTTTTGCATGTAAGAGTGTTAATTTTATTGATTCCTCAGCGGATACCTCACATGGACATAACAGGTGCAGTGATGGTCACGGTGGTCTATTTGAATGAGCAAATCCTCACACTGGCCAGCGTGTCAGCCGCCCTCCGCCTTGCATAGCTTACTTTCCTCAGGCTGCTGGATATAACCAATCCTGAATAATTCAGCTTTTGCCATTTTCTTATGACTCTTCTCTCCCAGTTTCAAGAAACCATATTAATGTGTCCACAACTAGGGAATTTTGGTGTCCCGAGAAGTGTTTTCCAAAGGCTTCTTAAAATGCAATTTATACTTAACTGATGTGTGGCCACAGTCGTAATGAAAGTAGGCTTTACTCTTCCGGTTCCGAGCAACTGCCTTGGACTGGGGCTCCCGTGTGAGTGGCAGACGAGGCCTGGGGTTTGCTTTAATAATCCAGAGTATTTGCAGTGACTTGGATTTCACCTTGAGGATGTTATTTTTGGTTCCCTGTAATACCACAGAGGTTATTGTGGCCACATATGTGGGTTCAAAAATTTGACACAATTTCTGGTACTAAGTTGGCCGAAATTACCAGACCAAAAATATGCATTTGCTTGCATCGGTCTTCAAGTCTGTCTTTTAAAATACTGTGTTTTTTAACTTTTCCAAGAACAAGACCCCTGGCAAATACATTTCATCTTGTTTAGAGCTAAATCTAGGCCTTCGCTGTGTCTGTTTCAGACACACAGACATTTTTTAAGGCCCTTCCTGAAGAAAGGTGTGAGGTTTGGACTCACTGGGTTTGGGAGAGACACAGGACCTTTGCACACTGTGAGGACGTGACCGGATGAAGTACAGAGGAAAGCCGTGGACACTGCCAAGAGTGTGTTCAGAACAAGCAGTGTGGAAAGACCTAAACTTCAGTCCTGTCAGAGGAAGACTGCAGGATGCAGGCTGTGTTGAGGTAGGAATGTGTTTGAACACTGTCGGTTCGAACAGCTCCTCAGAACACTGCCGCGGAAAGCGGAGGAAGCCGGCCTTGGCCCGTTAGTTTGGGATGCACGTGGGAAGAGCCTGCTCCGTTAAGATTATGCAGACTATAACTGTTTGAGTCTCAGTTGAGAGACTATTACGTTGTATTGCTGGTTTCAGATGTGGTGCAGCCACGAAATAGAGAGACTATTTATTGGAAGGGATGGAAACCTAATTAGAAGCTGTGGATGGGTGCTAGTCCTGCTGAGAGGCAGGGAAGACAGACAGACATTGTAATGATTGGTTGTAATCAAAAGCGGGAAGAAGTGAGGAGTCACAGGGACCGAGGTTCTAGCCAGGCCGCATCCGTAGGGAGGGGCATCTTCCTGTTTCTCATAATGCGTGGAAGAGAGAGCATAAGGCTGGCGCTCCCTGCCCCAGTTTGCCTCACCCTGACGAGGAGGGACTTCTTTGTTGTGATGATGGAGGACAGGATCCGAGGCCTCGGGCACACATGGTGGGCAAGCGCTCTATGCGTGAGCCACACCCCCCATCCCAGGATGTGGATTTTTAATGTGATATTTATGCAAAAATAGATTTTTCCTTCTTTTATTCCTATCCCTAGATGTGTTTTTTGGGGGGTAAACTGCTCTGTGCTTAAGGACTGTGTTTTCCGAATGTTCCTATAAAATGAGACATTGTATAGTTTTTAGGCTCCAAGTTTAGATTTTTCAATCACTTAATTGATTTATGAGAGTCTCGGTAGTCATCAGCTTTGTAATCTATTTCGGACAAAATTTCTACTTGATCTGGGATAGATCTGTGGAGATGCTTGTCACTGTTCCGGTCTTTCTGTCTTACTAAGTCTGCGAATAAATAACTTAATAGTCATTATTCAGAGGCTTCCTTAGTTACCAGGCTGTTTGCTTGCAGGAAGTTTAGACGTCTCTCTGCCCCTAAACATCTGTTTCTTTTGAACTCCTTGCAGTTTATCTTTACTGCGTTAATCTCTCTCTCTCTCTTTTTTTTTATCGTAAACTCCCAATGTTATATATTTATTGAATTGACTATAACTAATTAAATATACATATTAAAAGTAGGAAGTGTTCCTCTGCTCACTTTTGTTCTAAGAGTGAGAAACCCGTGGTAGAATTTCCCAGCGTGCGTGGTGGCTTATGCCTGCGCTCTCAGTAGGAAGAGGCAAGAGGATTGCCATGCGTTCCAGGACAGCCTGTTAGATGGCGAGGTCAGCCCCAGTCCAAGGCTGCAGTAGTATCCAGCTCGACTAGTGGTCCTTAGCCAGGCTGTACTGTGTCCAGCAGTGATTCAGCATCAGGCACAGTGGCCTCTCAGGGTCTCCTTTGGGCAGGAGTTACTTGGGATTTCAACCTAGCAGGCCTCACCCTTGCTAGGCTAAAGCTGTACCGCTGAACTCCTCTACCCGAGCCTGAGTTTGGTTTCTGCGGAGGGGGAAGGGGTCATGTTTGATCATTGTACTTTGTGTAGAAGGAGAGGACTTTAGAGTGTCAAGATGATCACCAGGTTCACAACCTAGCTAGCTCAGGATTGCCACCGACACAGGGGTGGCCACAGTAGAGTAGGCAGGCGATCTTGGGTGCTCTGGGCGTATCTCAAAGTGGACTTGCTTCTACACAGTATGTTGTGATGCAGTCGGTGAAGGTGGAGTTTTAAACTCAGATGGCCCTGTGGAAATGCTTCCCATAACTGATGTAGATTAAAGCTGGTGGGTCCTGGTTCCATTGTCATGGTGGCCTGTGTCTTTTGGCAACTGTTTTACTCTTTGAGATTTTGTTTTCTGTCAGTTTTGCTTTGGCCAGATTCTCCTTTCCTTCTCTTCTCTGTTTCTGCTCATGTCTAAGGTCTCCCCCACCCCTGCCCCCATTCATAGTCTCTGTGTCTCTCACTGTCTCTCTCTGCACCTCTCTGTCTCCCCTTCCCTCCCTCCCTCCCTCCCTCCCTCCCTCCCTCCCTCCCTCCCTCCCTCCTCCTCCCCCCCTCCTCCCTCTCTTTTTATCATAGATTTCCTAGTTCAGGTACCTTAGATGGTAACTCAGCAACTAGCATGTGAAAATTAAGGTCTAACACTGAGAACAGTTGTCTCTTCGCTACCTGAAAACGTGGGATCGCTTTGCTCAACCCTTCCTTGGGACTTAGTACAGATGGCAATTCTTTCTTCCACTTGTCTCCCTTGTGATTGATGCCGGATGGAGTTGCCACATAGAAAGCATGAAAGCAGATTCTCCCTGACCTTCAGTCTCTGCTCCAGCATCCCTGCTCCCAGCATGCCTTGCCCGTATCGTCCCCAGGATTCGGATCCTCCTACCTATTAATGTCTCGGACCGAGAGTCAGTAGGGCATCTTGTCATCGGGTCTGGGATGTGGACTTGTCTCTTTCCTTCAGGAAGGATCAGTCATGCTGGGGACGAGATTCAAGGTAATCAGCACCAAGTAAAGGGGGCGAACCAGGCATTCTTGTTGGTGTGGAAGTGTGACTTTCGTCGTGTTTAGTGGTTTGCAGAAGCTAAAAGCAGCGTCATCTTGTAAAAATGACGTTCGTCCTGTTTGTGAGGTAAAACATATAAAGAGATGTTTTCATAATAGTTTAGCAAGTCTGTGCTGAGACTGTTGCCAAACCCTGCTACCGTCGAGTCAGCTAGCAGCGAGTGGGACAAAGGCATTTAATTTTCACAGGAGACGCTAACACAGGTGGCCACGCTTTTGGCATCAGAGCATGCATGTTCTGGAATGCGAAGAGCCACTTGTCCACAGCTCTCTCCTTCAGTGGGTGATGGCTCGTCACCAGTGGATTATCTTTATCTTTTAATTGTGAGATGATAGGGTTTCTTTTGAAGGGGGACAGGAGGGTGGTTCCCTGCCTCCCAAAGTGCCTTATATTAAAATCTGATTAGAGTCTCATTGAGCTCTTGCCTTCGCAGCTGAAGTCTACTGCAAATTGTGTTAGATGAAACTGAATAATAGCTATGGCTTGATTTAAAGTATTAATAAAGTCTAAATTTATACATAAGGCTGTAGGATTTCGGGATTTTAATTTAGTGAAATGCCAGATAAATGCCTTGGAATTTAGTTTAAGAAGTGTTTCATGAGAAATGCTTCTTAACCAAATTAGGGCAGACACACATATCAGACCATTTACAGAGTCTAATTATTAAAACCTGTTAAATTTCATATTTAATACCTATGTGTCTCTTTGTAAATGAGTTGCTTTGGCTTATTGTCAATGTTGAATTTATGTATTACAGATAATTAGCCTGCAAACGCTGGTGTGATTTCAAAGTAGCCATGGCTTTTCAGTAGTCAGTGTGAATCTCGCCCTGAAAGGCGACATGCCATACTACATGAGTCTCAGAGAAGGTGCCTGGTGGGTCCTTACAGACGCCGTCTTTACCTCCAAGTCATTCGGAAGCGGGGTGGCCCATGAGTGCTGACTGAACTGGATTACTGGTTATTCTTGCATTTGCATTTTTTTTTTCATTCTTCATTCTGGGTTAGCAATTGACTCTGTCCTTGTATGCTAGACAAACACTTAGAATTGAGACAAAACTTTTTTATGTTTTTAAAACCTCTATGTTACCCCTGTTCAATGCTATGTCAGTGTTAAAAGAGTTGCTTTCCTGATAGAAGCCGTTGTGTTTCCATCTATCGAATGTGTGGGAGTTGAAGCTGACTTTAAGAGATTTGCAATCGAAACAAAATCATCAAGATTTTTTTGGGGGGTGCACTTTGAAACACAGGTGTCTAATCTGTTCATTTATTCAATTTTCAGTTTTTATCTTAAAGCAAAAACTAGAAGATTCAATCTTTAGCTCCTTCATATAATTTCACATACTTTAGTTCTACCTTATTGTGAATTTTGAGAGGTATGCATGTGTATGTGTGTGCATATGTGCGTATGTGTGCATGTGTATATGCTTGTGGGTGCACTCGTGTGTTTGTGTGTGTGTGTGTGTGTACAGTATTATTATTCTTGGTAAGCATTCTGAAATTGCTCAGGATGATCCTTCTAGCTTGCAGTAGAGCTGCAGGCTTTGCTTTAGTCATAATTTGGTGCCTCTTTGCCTCCTCAGTCTTTAGATGAGGGGACGAGACGCAGTGCTTCTAATTTTTTCTCTGGAGGGGATTGTCTGACTCCTGTTGATGCTGAGAATGATAAGATGATAATTTATATGCTATCAACAAATAAGTTCACCTTTCTGACAAACTACTCATTTCTGTTTTTTTTAAATGCATACTCCTCAGTATTTAATTGAAAAATAGGCTTGCGGGGGTGGGGTGGGGGTGGGGTGGGGGTGGGGAGGTGGGGGTGGGGAGGATGCACTTCTTTGAAAGCTCTCTAAATTTGTTTCTACTTTGGTCTCTGCTGTACCTGTGAGCATCCAAACCCCAATGGCTTCCTCTATGGCCCCCTGATCCCGCACAGAGCACCCCACGCTCCAGTCCTTGCCCTCCCTTCCTTTCCCCCTGGCTCCTTGCCTTCCCTCCCAGAGTGTTTACCGTGGGCTTGCTTCTTTCTTGCCAGGCATTATGAATGGTATCCGGCGCTTTATGAAGTGATAGATGAGAAAGCCATGAGGTCTGTTTACAATTAGCTCATGAGCTTCTGGAAACGGTTCTTCAGATACTTGGTGATATGAGCGAGCGCTCTGTACCATGGTTAAACATCGCCTTGTTCCCTAGTTTCTGTTGGAGGTTGCACAGAGAGAGGTTCCAGTTAGAAAAAAAGAATCAAGTGTTTGACCTGAGTAGGGGGCAAATGGCGTTCTCTAGCAAAGGGCAAGTGGCCGAGGGGCCGCAGGAAGGAAAAGGAGTTAGAAGTGATCTGGACGCCCACAGCTGCAAGCCTAGTGTGGTTGGAGAACACGAATGGAATAGTCTAGATCTTTACAAACTGGGAAACAGAGAAGCTGGCCATTTTCCACTTCTAGATGTGGGATGCAAGATAAATGGATTTAAGATGATGTTTTCGCCACAGTTGATGAATCTGTCTTACATTTGCTGTGTTAGCTACAAGTGTGTCACTCCCCATTACACACAATGAAGATTACAGCCAAGCACAGCCAGGCACCAGGAGTACTTTACCTTCTTCAACACGCCCACTGCAGAGACGCTTCCCTGTCTCCACTGGCATTTTTGGATGCTTGTGGTACCCTTTAGTCAGGTGGTGCTGGAGCCTCATCCCCACTGGGCAGGCGCCCCACCACAGACCCAGTCTCCTTGTTTTGAGACAGGGTCTTTAAGTTGCACAGGCTTGCTTTGAACTTTGTCTGTTACCCAGAGTGATATTGACCCTCCTAGCCTCCTGCCTCAGTCTGCCAAGGTACTTGGATCGCAGGCCTTTACCACTGGGTCTGAGGTAAAGAGACTTAGTTTGAAGAAAGACAAACATTGACAATTTTTATCAAGAGGTTCAAAAAGTTTCCAAGGGTTTAAAGAGTTGACATGATCTGACCCAGTCCTGTTGTCACCTTGTGAAGTTGAGTTGGTGACAGGAGACTGGAGAGGGTCTGCTGATTGGCTGCTTTGGCTTAACTGTATCAGGTCCGAATAAAATACTTTGACATAGGAATGAAGAGTGATCTTGTACGAATAGAAACTTTGGAGTAACACCAATGTAAAAGACATATTCGCCGTTTATTGAGTGAATAAATTTGGCCCAAGCAGAGGATTAGATTAAGTACTTTTGGACTTAGCACAGTTTGGATGTTTTACTAATGTAATTTTTCTTTTTCATTTTCAATTTGTCTTTCTGCCTAATACATTTTCATCCATCCTTGCGGGCCCTAGTTGCTGCTCTCTATTGCTAAACAAATATAAATCGCATTGAGACAGCACTATATGTATTTGGGATAAAAATTAAAAACAAAACAACTATAAAGCACAGCTCTATCTTTTCCCAAAGTCAAGCAGTGCTTCAGAGGGGTTTTGGCTTTAAACATTAGGGGTGAGCCGAGGTCAGTACTGGGTTTGCTTTCTACTAACATTTAGTAAGCTAGGTCCCCACAGAGCCCAGCAATTCATTGCAAACACAGTGCTTCCCTTTATTTTACTGTTTCCCGATCATTTATTCCTTTGTTAGTGTAAGTTAGCCATCTAAAGGTCTAGGTCTTATTCCTCCTAAGTGTGCTGGTCCAGAAGGTTTTCCTGGGACGCCAGTGTCAGCCAGGCTCCTTGAATGCATAGCGTGCAAAGCATTATTAATGCTAACAGTTGTTGCGCTTTAATCCCCTAGAATGATTGTTTGGGGCCAGCAGGAGATTTATTAGGAATGTATCCTGTGAAATTGTGTGTGTATAAGCTGCTACTTAGATTGTGACAAAATGCTATTGGAAACTGTTTAAAAGTTTTAGCTATAATTGGTACGGACGTATTAACTGTGCTAAAAGAAGTGTGTGTGTATGGTTGGCCCATGCGCCTTAACCTTTTTATCATTTATCTTCTTGTATTAATGGCACTGAATTATTAATTCATGAGCCTGGGTGGGAAGAGCGAAGGCCCCATTTAAACGCGTGGCAAGTTTATCCTTATCGCCAGAGACATGAAAAAAAGTCATTTTGTGTTATCTTTAAAATGGGAAGGACATTTTAAATTTTCATTTACAGTAATCCACTTTACTTCCAGTAAAACACCTAGATTACTACTACCATAATATAATGTTCTTATTAGGAATGTGTAACCGTCTCTCTTCTTTGTCTTGTGTATAATACTGTAGAAAAGTTTAGCCTTCACTTATGTTTATATGACATCTGTTGTAGCTTGAGATGCCACTTCTATGAGTTGTGTGTTAAAGCTTATTGTGTTTTTAGTGGGCAGTCACCTTTGCAGAAAGTCACATTTGCTAAAAAATGAAGGTTGGTTGTGGATATAGGAAGGAAGAACTTTGGAAATGATCATTTTCAACTCATAGTTGTGTACCAATTATGGCTTCATAGTTATTTGGAGTAATATTAGTGATTCAACCTTGTAGAATCTGTGGTAGAATTTTTAGAATTTCAGCAGTTTCCCAGGATAACTGGGATAGATCCTGTGTCTCTTGTGGGCCAAGGGCCAGCGGTGCCAGGCAGTATTAGCAGCTTTTTCATGCATAGGGTGCAATTCCTAGGGTCTTCTCCCAGCCTCTTCACTTTTGAAGCTCTGGTTACTCTTGATGGCATTTGTATTTTGCAGTGCCTGGCAGAGTAGTAGGGTTGCCATGGTAAAGTCCTTCCTTTGGAAGGACTAGAACATCCTCCCCAACACTGTGAGCGGTACTTAGGGAGGGATCTGCTTGTAAGGAGACGGACGCCTCTATCTGTTGTCTGTGTGATAGTGTTTGGGCTCTCTCAACAGCATGGTGAATGTTCAGATTGATTTCCTAAAGCCAGCCCACTGAGGGGGCAGGTAGACGCCGATCGTCACATGGTTGTGACAGGACCGAGAGTTGGTGCATCTGCAGGGTGGGTCAGCCGTGGCCAGCTGGACCCTTTGCCCCCTAGCCATGCTTAATCGCTTAACCTTTACCATGCAGAGGTTGTGTAGTGACAGAGACTATTGACTCTTACAGCCTAAACTATTAACTCTGGTCCTTGACAGATGATGCTATCTGATTCTTGCTACGATCCTGTGGAGACCCGGCACATAACTTGGTGGCTTTACTCTTTCAACTAGAATGAAACGACCCGTAACTTTAGATGCAGGAGATCTGGACTCTCAGTAGCTCTCATGGCTCCTTCCTCATACACCAGCTTCTTGGTTTTTGGGAATGGGGGTGGGGTCTCACTGTGTAGTCCAGGCTGGCCCTGTGTGTGTGGTCTTCCTGCTGAGACTAAAAGACACCCACTATGCACCCATCCTGCCCCCAAGCCAGGCTCTCACTCTGTAGTCCAGGCTGGCCCTTTTCTCCAGCATCCCATGTGTTGGGATCGCAGGTATCAAACCCGAACACATTTTTCCTCTTTTCTTGTATGTAATGAGGTAACAGTAAGCAATCTCCCCTTCAAAGTTCTCTAAGTTAAAGTGTTTGAAAAGTCATTACAATATATACACAATTAATTAGTTAATTAATTTCTCACCAAATGAGGAATTTGTGAGTTTTTTTTAATAGCCCTCTTGTGCTTTTTGTAAGACACCTCTGCTTTATTGTTTCCTGTGTGCCATTTGATATTTTACCAGGGGTTCTGAAATTACATTTAATTTTGAAAATCACTTTTTCAAAACCTCAGGCCGCTTCCAACTGTTTGAGTGGGGTGTCACTAACCTAACTTAATGTTTAAACTTTTCAACAAAAAGTCTTAAAGATGTATTATCTAACAACTGTTCAAAATGACACAGTTGGTGTTTAGTTCTGAAGACAGGTGTTGACAGGGTCCTTTCTGTCATTGCCTTAAACTTTTACCATAGGAGCCCAGTCTTTAGCCAAGGCTATCCTAGGCGTCATTGTTCTTTGGAATTAATTCTGGCTTTGGAAGACAACACTCCTTTCTTCTCATTTATTTGGACTCAAGCGGAATCTTGTAACACTGGTTGTGGATTTAATTGTTTAGAAACATTTGATATTATCCCTCTCTCTAGAAAAAAAAACATAAATTTGAGTTTTCCTTGTAGACATGGATAAATACACATGAGGAGGGGACTTGGAGGGCTGAGGGGACCCCGCCCGCAGGGGACTTGGAGGGCTGAGGGGACCTCACCCTGCAGGCTTGCTCCTTCCTGAAGTCCTCCCGTCATGCTGATTTTGACTGTCTAGTTTTCTGGAAAGGTGGAGTTTAGAATACACGTCAGGTTACTCACCGGATCGGAGATACGATGTAATAGGGGTTTAGTCACATTGCAGAAGCCCCTGAATGCTTTCCTTGATATTATTCAGGGTGAAATCAGCACCCAAAGTCTGCAAGTGGGGGAAAAAAAACCCAAAACCAAACCTCAGTGGTTGACCCTCTCCCACTCTCCTATACAGCTGCTGAACTAAAGAGCCAGATGTTTGTGAAGGGTCCCAATTCCCAGGAGGCAGGTTAAGGGCGCGCTCAGTCTCAGGCTCGAAGGACGCATTGAGTTGGTATGGGGCGACCTCAGTGGACACCTCGAAGGATGCCCTTGTAGCAGGTCCCTTGCTTCCTTCCCGCTTGGGTATGAAATATATTTGTTAGTATGAAGTCTTAAGAATTTAGCGATTACTTGTTCTATATATTTCTCTACTTGACATTTTCTGGCATGTTTTAATTCTCCATAGAGTTTTAATTTAATCACAATCTGGGTATTTTTCAAACAGTTCTCTTAGAACACACCAGACTAGTATGTGAAATAAACAAAAGGAAAACATGGACTTCAATTTCATTCAAGGTCAGGAAGGCCTCGGAGTTCCTCATTTGCCCATAGAAGTACCTCATTTAGCAGGTAGAAGGCTAAAACGGCCCACGTTGGTGTAGAAGAAGCACAGCCGCGCAGGGCGCCGTCCGAAGCGGCAGACTCCGAGGGCAGACTAGCTTGCTTACTAGTTCACTGCAAACCTGCGGTGCTGGACGCCAATCTTTGTCTTTTTTCAGCTTGAAGCTTTATTCTCCCTGTAGTCCGTTTGCTCGTGGGCTCCTTGTTGTTTGAGACCGGGTAGCCCAGGCTGTCTCTGAATATCAAGTAGCCTTCTCCTGTTAGCCTCCTGGAAACCGGAGTTACCTGCAGGAAGGAGCATGCCAGGCTCTCGATAGATATTTTTTATATTTTCAGAGATCATTTGGATTCTTCTTTCAGAAACCTCTGACGGTGATGGAGTGTTGTAAGCTACAGCAGTCCTGGTTGTTGGAATTTCACTTATGGTTGTAGACTCAGGCCAAGAGGGAATTTGACTACTGACTTCGGCGGTAATTGAGGCGCACTGCTAATTATATGGGAGAAAATGTTTATGTTTGTTTTTCTGACTTAGAAGCCACTTCCCAGGTAGTTTGATTCATTGAGATTTATCAGTCTGGAATAATTTGTTAATTTACAACATGTAATTGTTAGGGCTTTAAATAGCAATATAAATGGGTAAAATTAAGGTAGCTCAACTGGAAATACTAAAAATTAAGTTAATACATAGTTATCATTACCTAAGGGATGTTAGCTTTGCCCATGTAAACATTTTGAAAATCAACTCATTATTCTTCTGGGTTTCCAGCACTTTTATCATCACCGAATGGCATTGTTTACATTTTTCATTCGAAAGTAAATCATATTAGAACACGGGCAGAACGTTTATCTGATCCGCTTTCTTAGAGAACCTTGTGACTTTAGACTAGGGGTGTGTTTCCCAATCCACTGGCTCCTGCCCTGGGACAGACAGCCTGCACTCTTCTCACCTTAAACGATGTAGTTTGTCTTATAAGTTTGACTTAATTCTTAATTGTTTTCGTATTTATTTTGCTAGGCGGTCGTTTATTCACACACCTTGTTTTCGGCCTGGAGGGCGATCGCCCATTGGTTGAGATGTGTTTTTCCTCTTACTCTGCAGTACATGGGCACTAGAAGTTGATCAGTGCGAACCTGTGTGTGGCTGGTGGGTGGTGGTCACGGTCAGCCTTCCCTCTTCCCTTGGTGGGCGTGTTAGCTCTTCCATGGAGCAGCTGAGTGAATTCAGGAAAAGAGCGAAGGAGGCTGGGATTGGACCCTCCTAGCAGCAGCAGGCTTGTCTTCCTACAAGGATTACTGATTGGACTCTCTCCGACCTTACCTGTAGCCTTGGCGCCCATACTTGGGTATTCAGCTAACAGACCAGCAACAAAGAAACGCCCAAGCACCGGATGGGTATGTCCTGGTGGCTGCAGTTAATCCCAGAACTCTGCAGGGAGAGCATGGGGGTTGGAGCAGGTTGGTTAACTGGACCAGCCAGGATTGGTGAGCTGGCAACCATCAATCAGCTCAGAGGTCCAGTGAGGGAGGGACCTTGCCCCTGGAAGTAAAGGGAAGAGAGAAGAAGATGCTAAACATAAGCCTCAGGCCTGTGTACACACGTGTGGCTGTATGGGGACCCCTGCGTGTGAACAGGGGTGCAAACAGGTTATAGATACAAAGATAGCTTTTCTGGGTCAGATCACCCCTGTGATACCAGAACTTGGGAGGTGGAGGGAGAAGGATATGGACTTTAAGGCTACCCTGAGTTACTCAGTGAGTCTGACCTACTTGAGCTCGGTTCAGAAATCCTACATCAGTCATTCACTCAACCAGAATAGCTTTTCCTTTCCCCACATAGGAAAACAGCAGTAACAGCAAGAACTCTGTCAGTATCCTCCAAATGCTTTCTAACAAGAAGTACACAATGCACTGGTCAATACACACACACACACACACACACACACACACACACGTACACACGTACACAGAGCAGTAATTTCGCCATCTCTGTGGCGGTGGTGCCCTATCTCCCCCCCCACCCCGCCCCCATTTGGAACTTGAGTTGCAAGTTTTCTGTGCTGTCATATGATGTCCCCCATACTGGTTTGGAAATGACAGCTACTTGTTTTTGTCATTTCAACTGGATGGGTTTTAATGAGGAGGATGGCAGCCTGCCCCGACTGTGCCCGGTGTCCTCAGCTTCAGCCTCTTTTGCAAGCTCAGCAAGACTCCTAGATGATAGCAGAAAGCAGCCGCTCTCTCCAGTGGGAGAATTCCCGAACTCTTTCTGCTCCTCTGAGCTCCAGAGGAGGATTCATTCCTTCGCAAGGAGAAGGAGGTTTCAATAAAGGGTAAGCCCAAGGACCCTTAGGGGGACCTTAGCAGAACGTGGTCAGCGAGCACTGTGGGTGTCTGGGTACCCGTGTCTGCCAGGGTTAGACACAGGGAGCTATCGAGGAGAGGGTGGGGCTACTGGTTGGCCACGTGGTTTTAAGGTTTCAACTTTGCTACCTCCGCCCCCCTTGTCCTGTCCTTAGGAAGGGAAGACAATAAACTCAAGGGTCCAAAGGAGCACCTGGTGCTGAGGAGTGAGCTTGGGGGTTCCCTCTGGGGGTCTGGCGGTGGGAAACTCCCAGGGCTGCCGCCTCCTCAGGTCTGAGCAACGAGGGCTGATTCAACCCCGCCTGCGATGGATGCAATGAAAAGTACTTATGGAAACTGAGAACCCTGACTGAGCTTTAGCTAAGTTGATAGGAATCTGTAACTAACTGGGCTTGAGGGGTGTGGGGAGGCCAGTCTCTTCCTCCTACGGATTTAGGTTAGTAAAATAGGAAAAGCTGCTTTTTCTCCTGCCCCCCACCTCTTTTTTGTTTTTGTTTTTGTTTTTTGGAAGCTGGGAAGCCCTGCCTGATAACGAATAAAACTTTATATTAGAAATGAGATCAGAAAGAATGATTTTGTGAAGCCACCCTTGGTTTTCATGTAGAGTCGACACACATTAACGTGTCGGCTTTAGGCTCGTCTGGAGCACGCCTGCTTTGTCTTCTGTAGCACGGGTGTGTATGCAGGATCCAGGAGTTGAGACTCTCTGGTCATTCTCAGGCTTAGCAGGCCATTTCCCCTCCTGCCTCTCTGCAGGCTTCTCTCGGCATTTAATAAACAGTGTTCTCAGCTCTTAAAAGATTTTTTTGAAGTCGTAACCTTGCTTTTGGGAGAGAACTCTGCTTCATTCATCAGCTTTAGCAAATTTTTGCTAAGTTTCCTTTCCCTTTAATTGTCATGGATGTCAAGTTCTGTTGGCCTGGTGGTGACGCTTATCGGCGATTCAGCCTTCTATCTTCTGTCCCTGTAAAGGCGATTTCCGGCCCACCCCACAGAATGCGACTGAGAGCTGGTCGGTGGTGTTTCCCTTTCAGGTCCTCTCACTGACAGTTTAAGGCACAGGGATGTTTATTGCAGCCGTTAAACAGAAAAGCAGGTTGCCGCCCGCAGCCGAGTCTGAACCGTCCAGGGCTGGTGGGATGTGCACAGCGCTGAGCCGTATTCCTGGAAGTCACTCCCCAGCTGGGAAAGGCTTCCTAGTAAGGGATACATTAATTGACTTTTTACATGGCTCAGTAATAGGATGGGTAGATCTGAAGAGGTCACGGCCGAGGCAGGGGAGGCAGGGGTGGCAGGGGAGACAATGGCTTGCGGTTCACAGAAGCAAGTTAGGATGAAATAGCTGGGATCTTAATATTTGGAGAATGAGACAGAAGCCTAGGAGGTTGTCCATCTGAAGTTTGCGTGTGCTGAAGATTCTAATTACAGCCAGTTCAAGGAGCCCCAGGCTTATTAGGATATACGATACAGAGTATACATTGTTACACAGTATCACTCTGCCCGTTCTTTACCCTTGTGATGCTAAGCTTTCTCATGTGTTTGGGAAAAGATTTTCTGAAAATCTAACACAAATAAGTAGTCAATCTGAGATATTTTTTCAAGGTAATCTTTTGATTGTTGGAAGGATATTCAGTACCCTGTTTCCGCTTCTGTTCCTATATTTTATTTTGCTTTGTGAGAACTACCTGTCCTCCATTTTTTAAGGTTGCAGCCTTTTAAATATCTATCATCTACCTGTCTGTCTGTCTGTCTGTCTGTCTGTATCTGTCTATCTATCTATCTATCTATCTATCTATCTATCTATCTATCTATCCATCCACGTACCTACTTACCTATACCCAGGAGTAAATGGCAATCCACCTGCCTCAGTCTCCAGCATGTCCATATTGTAGGTCCTCAGGCCGTGTGGGTGCTTTGAGCTGGCGTTGGCAGGTAGTTTGAAGGCTTGCCCTGGGAGCCCCATGGATGCCTGTGAGTTTCCTACACTCCAGTTCACTTCAGAAACAAAGCCTTTTGGATCGCTGTCACCGTATTTATTTATTCATTCTATTCTTAGCTGATTGTGGTGTGTAAGTATTTCAGTGTTCATTAACATTTGTTCAATGAAGGGTTGTTTTTAATTTGGATCACAGCAGTAAAATCTGACTTAGTTTTCAGAAATTGCACTCAAAGTATGAACTTCTGGAAATAATTTTATTTGATGTGAAAGTGATTCGTTATAGGTTGTAGAATGAGGAAAATAAAATTTGATATTCTTTTCCTTGCTGCACAGGCAGATGAACTCCATCTTTATTTGCATAAAATAATCCACAGTTTTATACATTCCAGAAGCTTCTATTTGCCAGAAACAGCCAATTATACGGGGTCTCCCAGTCAAGTGGACTGTGCATTGTAAAGTGCGTTTCACATTCTCAAGCCTTAAGTGTACATGGGATTCCATTGCGCAAAATCTGCTTCTGAAGTCGGTGTGCTAGCCAAAGGCCACAATAGAGGTCTTGGTTGTGTGGTTTCTCTTGCCTTTCCTTCTCACAGGCTGTCCTATCTTGGCAGCTGTTTCCTACAAGGCAGACATCAGCTCTTGATTTCTTCCTTCCTTTCCTCCCCACAAACAAGGACTCTTTCAAATAGTGGGTGACCAAAGACAGACGGATCTTGGATGGCTGTAAGAAACTGGAAACGAGTTTCAGAGTGGTGCGAGTGGGCATGCTGCCTGTGTGGAGAGCTTGCTGAGGGAAAGGAATCCACTGGAAGGGAAACTTGGACAGGCAAAATTCCTTGCTTAAGCACGGGGCCATCCGAGGGCTGGCTCAGTTTTAGCTGTAGCGCTGAATGCATACCATTCACGTATCGAATCTCTCAGCTGCTTGGTCAGGTGACTGAGGAGATGTGATGAGCAGTTGGGTGTCAGAGCCCTAGCCTTTTGATCTGTCTGGTGCAGAGTAACTTTCCTCAGGGAGACAGGAACTTTGCCACCAGAGGGTAAACTACAAGTTTACTTCATTTTCTTTTGACTAACCCTGGGGAAGACTATTGGGCGAGCTGGCTGGTTCTGCCTATGGAAGAGTGTCTTCCTTCTTTCTGGGTCATTTGCATTCAGAGGAGGAAGAAACATCGCACCTCTTAGTTTTTGTTTTCTTTCATTTGGTAGCGAAGCAAAGCGAAGTGTATGCTGGTGTTCTCAGAGCTGCCTCCTCCCCAGGGGTCCCCTAGTCATGGCCATACCTAAAACCCGCCTCAGAGCTAAAACACGGGCTGATGTGCACATATGTATATACAAGGGTGTAGACAGACAGAGTTCTATCCCTTAACCTGTAGGCATGATGAAACCAATTCCTTGTATTAGAAGTGTCCTGATCGTCTTTCATCTGAGACCGCTGTGGGTTTTTATATGCAAATGCCAGAGAGTAGATTCAGAGTAATTTGTTTCTTACATCCTTTTTGGTATATTTGTTGCTGACAGCCGTGATAATCCCTTTGTAGTTTGATGAACGTTATGTTTCAAACCATTTAGATTTTGACCGCTTTTCCATTGAAGTTGCATCACGACAGAGTAGAGGGAGCTGCTAATAGAACATGGTACATGGGGCGTCTAGCAAATCTGAGTGATTCGGTGGGTGATGTGACAGAATACTTGATGAGCAGGGGAATGTTGGGTGGCTGTTATTTTTCATATTTTAGCGATGATAGGATGTAAATCAGCAAGGCTTTGTTTTGAGTCATATGTACAATCGGAGAGAGGCCAGGAATAGAAGTGGCTTTACCTTCCTTCCCACTTTTTAAAACTCTTCAGTTAACGCTGGGGTTGGTAGCTCAGTAGTAGAGGTCTTGCTTAGCAGATATTAGGCCTTGGTTTCGAGTCTCCCAGTCCTGCCCACAGCAAACATAACCAGTTTCACAGTTGCAGCTTGTGAGGGCTTCCTTTTTTTAAAAATTAGATATATTCTTTATTTACATTTCAAATGTTGTCCCCTTTACAGGGTTACCCTCCAAAAATCCCCTACCCTCCCCCCCCCCCTTCCTCTGCTCACCAACCCACCCACTCCTGCTTCCCTGTCCTGGCATTTCCCTACACTGGGGCATCGAGCATTCTCAGGACCAAGGGCCTCTTCTCCCTTTGATGTTCAACAAGGCCATCCTCTGCTGCCTATGTTTCTGGAGCCATGGGTTCCCTCATGTGGACTCTTTGGTTGGTGGTTTAGTCCCTGGGAGCTCTGGGGGTACTGGTTGGTTCACATTATTGTTCCTCCTATGGGGCTGCAACCCCCTTCATCTCCTTGGGTCTTTTCTCTAGCTCTCTAGCTTGTGAGGGTTCTTTAACAGTGGCTTCCTCACTGTGGGTGGGTGGACCAGTAGGCTCAGGTATATTTGGGAGCTGTCTTCATTTCCTGTGCAGGGTAAGGCTCTGTGACTCTTTACACCACCCTACAAGAAGTAGACCAGTTGTCTGGAAGGCTCCCAGTGGTCTGTCCCTGTGATCCTAGGAGCTCAGGTTGGGACAGGAAGATCCTGAGTTTCAGAATAGCCTGGAATTAGATGCTGTCTTAAAAAGGAAAGAAAAGAAACCCCCAATGCCCTTGAAGATGCAGTGCTCACAGTCTCTGGGTATATATTCAGGTCCAGTAGACTTGGTGATGCCACTTTCATCCTAACTCCCCCCTTACTCAGAAGAAAGCCGTGCTAGGAAACCTAAGGCATTAAAAGGAAGTTGTCTTGATTCAGTAACTAACTGCTTCGTCTGTGACTAGTTAGCAGGGAAGTAGTGCTTGGAGATGGTATTTTGATAGTCTCTGTGGTAAGTGATATAACTCGCATGTTATCAACCATTTACCTTTGTCTAGAAAAAAAAATGACCTCATCAGCTCTGTAATCCATTACACAAACTACTAAATTATACTGCTGTTACTGTGATCAAAAAAAAAAAAATGCTCGCGAATTTATACATTTATCTAGAGATTTTCTATATTCTAAAGCTAGTTCTTTGCTCAAAAGGTTAATGTCAAAGAGAGACAGATGTATTGTATCTCAAGTCATTTTCTGAGCTTCCCTGCTTTCCTAAGGTATTATCATTACTAGAAAGAAAATACACACACACACACACACACACACACACACACACACACACATATACACATACACACATACACAAATTTATGAATATGTCTGTCTACACGTTTTGGGAGCTTTTTTCAGCATGTCTCAGATATTGTGTGTGTAGGAGCAGCTACCTTTGTGGATATGTAATCAGCGTGTATTTCATAGTTAAGAAATGGAGAGGAGGGAGTTTTGCTACTTATGCATTTGCTGTGACGACATACCAGGGTCTTAAAGTAAGTGATTGATTTGTTTGCTTTTTTTCAGATATGAGGATCAATGATGCAGACTGCTGGGTTCGGTGAAGCTGGGCATCTATAACTGATTCATTAAGGAATACAAAGAAAATATCTAAAGGGATCAATAATGGTGTCTTCTGGCTGCAGAATGCGAAGTCTGTGGTTTATCATTATAATCAGTTTCTCACCGAATACAGAAGGTAAGACTCGTTCATTCTTTCTAAAACCCAGGAGAACCTGAAAGGATCCCATTTGCTTTGTTATTTGGTGAAGTGGCTACATTCTTATTTTGTTATTTTAAAAGTGGGTAAAGTGGCTATATTCTTATTTTGTTATTTTAAAAATGGGTATTGAATTCTTTTTTTTCTCTGTGATTAAATTACATTCATTACAATGTTTTCTGGTATAAAAAATGCTAGCTAGATACCTTATTTGGTATTTTATATCAGATTATAAATTTATAAAATAATTCTCAACATGTGCCAGTTGCCTTTATTCTAGAAAACTTGAATTCTTTTGTCCTGGATCCTTGCACTTTATCCTTTTCTTTTTAAACTCTGTTTTTGAAGTCCCAGTATTCAGTTCTGCCTGAGTCATATTAGTGCAACATCTGAAATAAAATTCTTCACTTATGAATACACAGCCACACTCTTTGCAGTGCGAAGTTTTTTTTTTAGAAAAATAACTTTCCCTATACTTAAGAAAGACTTTCTACTACTGAATTATGACCCCATTCCTTATAAAATGTGTAAAGTATAAATTGTGACTGTAGCTTTCATTACAGAAAATTAGGATTTTTTTCATGGATTTTTGATAAAATTTTAAATAGTGAGAACTATCATTTATTAGTTTCTAAATGGATTTTTTGATACCCATTATTATAGAGCTCATTATTACTTAAAAAAAATAAAAAATCCTCACTCAGGTGCTCTGTAGACCAAGCTGGAAGATACAACCTAGTACACCCAGCTAGGAGATCATGGCAGTGTTCGTATTCAGCAGGAAACAGAGTAACTTTAAAGCATCGTCTGGAAATACTTGCATATACAATGGCTTTTTTTTTTTTAATCTCAATATAATAAAGCACTGGACTTACTATGTATACTTTTCAGTATTCTAGTTTTTGACACATTAATGGAATGATAGGGAAAAGTTATATTATCAACTCTAGAAAAGCCATTGTCCGTTGTCTTGTAAAGAACTTCCAACCAGCTCAACATTTTCATTTTGTCAAAAGGAATTGTGCAAAGTACTTGGTTTAAAGTTGTGTTTTCTGCCCGTTCTTCCTGGTTCCTGCGTTGGCTATACTCCCGCAACTTAATAATGAAATTTACATGTTTAACACAGTTAGAAATATTTGAAAATAGTTCCATATCCAGAACAGACAGACACCCCCCCCCCACACACACACACACACATATATTCACTTGAAAGTTACAGGCAGGCTAGTATTTAATTTGGAGATGACACAGTTCTTTGCTTTAGAGGTGAAGACAGGCAATCTGAAAGTGTATCATGTTAGAATAACTAGTACTATAATGATAAACAGGCCGAAACTGAGTTTAATAATGGGAATCTCAGGCTTGGATTGCTGTGAAAATCATATGTATGGTCTATAATTTTGCATCTGTTTTTTTGGGGGGAAAAACACTGTCTGGATTCCTGCTGTTAGATTTGAGTGTTTCTTATACATTGAAAAAGATTCCAGGTGTGGACCAACGGCTCATTAGTCCAATAATGAAAAATTTTCCAATCAAGATGGAGAGCCCTCTGCCAGCGCTGTAGCTTCGCACTGTGGGGGGCGGCGTGCAGAGGCTTTTTCATGACACGCGGTCGTTTTATTTCTAGCGTCACCTCTCAGGTCAGGATTCATATCCGCTCTTAAGAGAAATTTCATTTTTGCCTCATCAGGCCAGGGGTGCGTTGCTTTTGAAGGAATTCCCTCCTACTGGCACAAAAAGAGCCTGGGAGGGACTCACACTGCTGGCTTTAAGAGTAGCCGTAGTGAGTGCACACCGCCAGAACATGTACGCGGTGGCTCTCGAGTTTGTCTGAAGAGTTGCATACAACACTGGCCGCCTTTATTACCAGAAATCAGATAATGACCTGAGGATGCCCGTTGAGAAACTAATCAAAGTTAGGTGTTCAGGCGACGGGACAGAAGTAGAACTCCAACTCTCAGCCATTAAGCTTCTTTCACGTTTTTTTTTTTTTTGTTTTTCTTCCTTCAGTTTGTGTGTGTGTGCGCGAGCGCGTGCTGGGGCATGCAGTCTTCAGGTGTGGGGAGGACCAAAGACAACATAGATGGCTCTGTTTTGTCACACTCTGAAGACTCATTTTTCTAGATTTAAGATGTCAAAATGGAGCTAGGCTGTCGTCGTTAAGCCCCAGTCATCCTGTAGTCTCAGTCCCCACCATGCCATGCCTCACTTTTCCCGTAGATTCTTGTGATTTGAACTCAGGCCCTCAGTCTACACAGCAAGCTCTTAGCGGAGGTCTGGAGTCATCTTCACACTGTTCTTTGCAGAGGTGAGAGCTGTTTGTGCCATTTCCAGTGTCCTCGTGACTGCTCAGAGCAGGTGGCCTAGCTGGCTTTGTTTCTCTCTTTGTTCTTTATTTGGTGTTGAACCTGAGTGGGTTCTTGAGACTAAGAGATGCACACAGCAGGCCACTAACTCGGGAGCTTGTGTCCCTTTGCTGAGGACTGGGACTCACGAGTCCATTGGGGTTCAACAGGCCATTGCAGTGAGACACCCTGAGATGTAGCATGGACTGAACCTGCCTGCCAAGCCCAGGGGCACGATTGGATTCAGGGCATTATTTAACTTGTTTTTGCTAGTTCTTCACCCTTTCAGTAGAATCCAAATAATAAGAATTTCCATAGCATTAAAAATGAAAAACGGCAAAGGCCCCAACCTAGCTGTGCATCGCCGAAGTTCATGGCCTTATCTACATCCCCAGGGCTTTGATTTTCTCCTGTGGACATGCTTTGTCCTTGGACGAAATGTGGAGGCTCTATGGAGTTTTGAATTTGGTCTGTATCAGTACCCATGAGAGGTGTACCTCCGGACACGTGAGGGGTCTCTCAGTGCTTAGACAGATCTTGGCACTATGATGTATTTCTTGTGCAAATTCTTGTATTTTTTGTTATTTGTATTATTTTCCCAGTGCTGGGCTGTAATTCAGCTCCTTGTGCTTACTGGGGGTTACTCTGCCACTTAACGGTGCCCCCCCTGCTTCCTGTGTGTACCCACAAAGCAAATTCAATACTCATTTGAAATGTTTTAAGATGATAAAACTAATTATTTGAAAAGTTAGGTGTGTGTATTGTTTGTCCACCAGTTTATCTTGTGATTTTTTTTTCCAAAATAGAAACAATGCTCTCTTAAGTCTCCTATGCAATACTTTGAGGATCTCTTTGTAAACAGCGATTGTATGAAGATCATACTTTGAAATGTTTTCTAGGCTTTCTAATGAATTGATTCATATTTCTGTAGAGCTTATCTTGCCTTTTACCAGTTAGTTCTCTTGAGAACTTGGCATGCTTTGATTATTTTGGTGAATTTTTATAAATACAACTAGACTAAAATCAAGAACATGATTTTTTTTTTCCTTTAATTCTGACTTTCTGTTGCATAGTGATCCACTGTGGAATCATGTATCAGAAAGAAGAAAGTAAATTGACTTTTTATGTCGTAGAGAATTAAATCATGTTAGCTAATGGGGCCCTGACAAGTATAAGTCAGACACATGAAGGCTCGCTCAAGTGACAGGTTACAAAAAACCAGCAGTTCTTCAGCAAAGCGCAAAGCCCATGATGTGGGTTTTAGGTGGAATTCTTTATGCCATAAATGTATCATTAGACCCCAGACCTCTGAAGTCCAGTTAGCCAGCTCAGATTACATTGTTCCTTATCACAGCTTCAAAGAAAAAGGCTGTTAGAAATGCAAATGGCAAATAAAGATTCACCTTTCTGTAAGAAATCAAGACAATCTGAGGAAATACTGGTGGATATAGTTGAAAGCCAGTTTCTAAATGGCTGTTCAAACTAATGCTGCTTGATTTAACTGATATTTTTAATGTGTAGCCATGGATAAGTGTAAACTAGAAAAGTTGTTTTGATACACTAATACTTCAGAATAGTCTGAGTTTTGTGGGGGGGGGAATGATTCTTCTTCACTGCTAATCTGAATTGAGAATAAGACAGTTTAGATCACTAGAATAATTGTTCTTTAATTCACATGATATAATAAATATGCATTCCCATGAGCCTGCATGTACACATGCACATACATAACATGTCAGCTTCCCAGAATCAGGGAACATCCCTGCCTATTGATGTCTGGTTTCCAGTAATCAGCCCAGTCTGTATCCATCAGGGAAGAATGTTAGTCTTCGGAGATCTCTTTGTCAGGGAGGAGGGGGCAGGGGCTTTTGGCTAGCAGTGTGAGAAGCGCCCAGTCCTCACACAGGCGAGGTAGTCACAGTCACCAACTCACGGTCCTATTCTCCATTGTAAGGTTTGAAAATTAATTTTGAAAAAAAAATATGATTTTTTTTTCAAAATTTTTTTATTTGCTGTGATTCAGAAGTCTGCAAAACCATTTGCTTTCTTTGGGTTCATGTTTACATCTTGAGTTTTATTTTATTTTATTTATTTATTTATTTATTTATTTATTTATTTTTAATCCGAGTGATCAGGCTCCTTGTGCATAATTGTTTGTTTGTTTGTCTTGTTTCCTTCATCTGTTTTGCCTGTAAACTAAGAAGGGGGGGGAATTGAAATATTACACTAAATTGCCAAAATCCCGTTAGTGGCTAGGGGTGAGCACGGCGCTCCTAGGCTCAGTCTGGTGTTTGCAGCGAGGCATCTTGTCCTCCTTCCTCCTGGAAATGCCTGCGGGGCTCCTGAGCCGGGCGACTCACGGAAGCCATGTTCGATTTCACAGCCTAGCATGCTAGCCTACTTCTGTTCATTTCAGTGTGTTTGATTAGTTGATGTCTAAAACGTGAATTTCCAGCAAGGTACGTGGGGATTTGGCTGTATGACTCCTATTAAACTTAATGGAAGTCATAACTCCCATTAAATTAATAGGAATTGTGTCTGTGCTCGCTGCATAGCTAATGTAACCCCATTGTTTAAACTCAGAGATTGGGCAAATTAGCATCCATTCAAAACAAAAGCATTTACCTCCCCCCCTCCTGTATTTATATTTTTAGTGCAGACTGGTGCTATTTTACTCTTTAAGAAAGCAAGCACTTAACTCTTAAGTCTCCTCTTAGGGCACCTTAAACAGTCCTTCTTGTGCCTTGTGACTGTAGTGTAGTTTGACACTGGCAGTGTCTTCCATAGGTGACGATGTACAATAGGGTTTAAACATGTAAATTTAATTCTACTTATAAATTGTACAAGATAGGGTCATATCTGGATATGATGTATAGCACAGAGTTACTTACTTTCTAGCTCAAGATATATTATTGTTTTGAATGTGACTTATAGGTGCATAAATTAAAATATTAGGCACATGCACATGTGCTTTGGAAAACTTCCAGAGTAGTAAAGTTGGGTCATTTAAAAAACATTTGTTTTACTTGTTTGTTTGTTTGTTTTTGAGAGAAGGTCGCTCTACATAGATCTGCTTGTCCTGGAACTCACTTAACAGAACAGGCTGGCCTCTACCTCAGAGATCCACCCATCCCTGCTTCCCAGGGGCTAGGATTAAAGGCGTGCACCGCTACTCCTGGCAAATTTATTTTGCTTGTAATTAAGTGTATGTGTGTCGGCCTATTCGGCTGCTCTGTGCATGTCAGTGCAGGAGACACTGGTAGCCTGAGCCGTTGGAGGTCCAGGCTGTTCTGAGCCACCCATGCTGCTGCTGCAGGAGCAGGGGCGCCTCTCACAAAACCCCCTGTGTGCGTCACTGTATCTGTTAGTTCTCACAGCTAATGTAGACTGCTTCCTAACTGGAGACTAAAATCAAGAACGTGATTTTTTTTTTTCCTTTAATTCTGACTTTCTTTTTTTTTTTTTTTTTCCCATTTTTTACTTCCATTTTTACTTCCCTGATGTGGTAACAATATTGTTCAAGTTATCTTTTGTTTCACTCATAAGTCCTTCCACGACTGTTGGAAACGTGTCGTAAATCAGTGTGTCCATCACAACAGCTACCCCCCAAACTCACTAACATTATGTATGTCCTTGGCTATGTGTATTTTTCAAGCTTTAATTTTCGGCTGGAAAAGACTGTATCAAATATTTATAGATGTTATGATTTTTCTCTAGGTAAAGTACATTTTAGAAAGACTGCTTTTTTACATGCAAATTAGCCATTTATCACCTTTATTGTTACATTGGCAACGATCAATAATATATCCAGGGCACCTTATGAGAAGCGGTTGCATTGAAAGCACCATCGACTTGGAGGCCTTCCATCCTGTTAATTATTTGCCATTTACTTGTTTCAGTTCTGAGGAGCCACTTTCTTTATTTTTAGATTAACGTGTGCTTTTGCTTTAAAATCTACCGTAGGGCTGGGTCGAAAAATCTTGAGAAAAAGATACTAGGGATGATTGAACATAACTATTAATGAGGCTCCGGAATGCCTTGCAAACCCGATTTATCTTCCATGTTACTAAGGGAGTGTCTCACTGGAACATATGCTCTCTACCCTGTGGCAGTCTCATTTCTCTTCACCTCCTCTGCGTGACAGAGAATGACATATGACAGCCATACAGGCTACATGTATTAGACATCAGTGTGGATTAGTGAATATCTCCTGACATCTTTCAACCCTGCCTCTGAACTCCTTTTGTCAACTTGACTGAAGTGATTCCAAGAGAATACCAGTCCCGGCCTTGGGATCTCGTGGCTAAAATGCAAAGCTGAGGAGGGAATTCCCTATCTTCTCTCCAGGAAGCACAAACAACATTTATAATCCCCTCTTATCGGCATGGGGCTCTCCTGACTCTGACTTTCATGTCCGCCATGGCTCTTGCTTTGAGAGCTTATCTTTCTTAAAAGCATCTCCCCGCTTTTATTCTGAGTAAACGCAACACATCTTCGTGAGAAAAGATAATTAGAAAGAATCATGATAACAATGTAACATTGCTTACACTTTGGACCTTTTATAGTCTTCTTTAGACACATCTTATTTTTATTTCCTACAATGTACATAGAGATGTTGTAGATAAATACAAAAGTGTATGATACAAACATAAATTCATTTTGCATCCATTATAGTGATAATCGCTTTAAATAGCTGTTATAAAATTCATTGTGTATGTGTATACATTTAAAAAGGTTTATGTTCAACCTTTAACCTTCACTTAACAGACACTTGTTCTTTTTTGTTTGTTTGTTTGTTTAAGTATTAACTAGATAAATACTTTTATAAGAAATATTTCTTGTGTGGTGACTTGTTTCCTAAGGCTGGAATCCTAGATTCTGACTAGTCAGAGACATAGGCACAGGATTGCCTTTTCTAAGAGGGTTTGTGTTGATAAGAGAATGCTGACGTCGTATACCTTATGAGCAGTGACACAGAATTAAATAAAGACCTTTCTTCCGAACTTCTAAGTTGGGGACTAGTTATGAGGATAAAAACATTTCTTGTAGACTTAGTCGTCAAGCAGTTAAATTTTGATGTGAACTTCTCCTTAGTTTTGTCTCTTTTCTGGTGATTTCAATTCACTGATGGTAGTTTGAAAATGGCATTTTTATTTCGAAAATATTTTCTAGTTTGCCTGGTAGTTTAAAGAACTTAAAATGAGAAGATTTTGTTATAAAATAATAAGATACCAATTAAATGCAAAATAGCCACCCTGATTCTGTTGCTTTTGCCTCGCTTCCACCCCTCCCTTTGGTCTGTAGCTGTTTTCCTCTCATTTACCCCCCATTTTTATGCTAAAAACCTCTTACATTCATGTCTTAAATATTTCTTCTATTGCATTTTCCCATGACTCTGTAGTATTTTTAATTATAATTCGTCAGTGCTCAGGGTTGACCCCAGGGCTTTGTTCACGCTAGGCAAATGTTACACCTTTAGCCCCCCCAAATTCTGAAGTTACTAAGGTAAAATGAAGTGAATATTGACCCAATTCTCTGTGTGGTTAAAGTTGATATAAAGTCTAGATAAGACCAGATTATCATGGCAATTGTTACAAACATACCAGAAAAATCAAGCATAGAAAATATCACCTTTTTATTTTCAATGATCTATCCTTGCTTTGAAGAGATTTCTTTTTTTGCATGGAGCCTTAAAAAAAAAAAAAGGAAGAAAATCAAGATTTGGCTTTATGCAGTATATGGGTGGATAGACTGTTAGTAAGGTAATAGGGAGGAAAGTTGTGACTGTCTGGATTAGATATTTAAAAATAATTAAAATAATTTTAAAGTAGTAATTATTTAAAATTGAGCTCAAAGACAACATATCTTAGAAATCCTTCAGCATTAAAAAGAAAGAATTTCCTGGAACGAAATAGATTTGGATAATGCAGTTGTTTTGTGGAAGGGATTACTTGTAAAGGAGAGCCGTGTAAAATTCCTTTACTTCCTTGCATATCTCTAAGGTGCTGGCTGTCCTGTTGTTATCATCTGTTTCTGTTTAACTGGTGTATTTGTGGCTCAGTCATCAGGTCCAGTCTCACCCCCAAACCCATCTTGCTCTGGTTTTTATTCTCTTTTATGCAGGACTGGTGGGCCATCCCTCTCCTGAAAATCCCATCATTTGAGTGCAATGTGTGTTTGTTGTTGTTGTTGTTGTTGTTGCCTGTAGCTTTTGACCTAAAGTCTTGGAAATGTTCTCAAACCTGAAAGACTGAAATCAGGACTAATTCTGGACCTAAATATTTTAGATAAGAGACAGTGAAGCTCTAAAGTGGGTGGTTCCCAGCCTGGTGTTAGATTCAATCAGTGCTGTTCCTGTCTTAGTGAAGCCAACCACTTCAGGAGAGCCCACCGGATTTTAAAGCCCACTGTTTAGTTTTTTTGTTTGTTTCTGTTTTGTTTATAAGGTTAGCTGGCTGTGGTTGGTGGTCATGTCCAGTGATTCAGACAGGATCCTAGTTAAGAAGGATTCTGGGTTTTCTTGGAAGTCATGCTACACCTTAAAAACCACAGCCAGTATTTACTGCCCACAGCTAGGAGTCACGTGGGGATCTGAAGAACAGGGATTCTCACTCAGTGTCTGGGGTGGGCTTGAATCACGAGTGATGCGTCCCGGAGTGTCAGCCATTGATAGCCTCTCCGAGGAGATATGTATCCTGGAGATGTGGTTATTAAAATGGTCGGGCAATCAGAATTTGCATGATAGTGATTTCAGTCATTGCCAGTCATTTGTTTTTAACCCAGACAACGTGTTTGAAATACAGAAACAGCATCCTGCTCAGCTTTATGACCCTTATTAAGGAAAGAACGGGGCGGTACCTCAGGACGCAGGGAGCCTTGTTATATTTTGTTATGTTTTATTCCCAATTTGTATGCTTGGCAATGACCTTTTATCTGATGATTTGCTTTGGAAAAAAAAAAAAAAATCCCTGAACAGCCATGCAGCCTGGCCTCTCCTTAATATCCCCCTCTATTCCCACTTGGTCTACCCTACTTTTATTTTGCCCTACACAGATACATTATTTTAATAGCATCCTAATACATTGTTTTATTGTTTAAAGTAACAGTTAAGAAGCAGTCGTGTAAAGTGAAACGCTGTTCTTTGTCCTACCTCATTTGGAGAAAGTTTATTTTGTGTTATTTTCTGGTAGTCTTTTTTTTTTTTTTCAATAAAACAGTGATTATTTCACTTTGGTTTTGTGGCATGTTAGAGCTGCAAGATTGTAGGCCTGGATGGAGTGCCCCAGCACAGTCAGGGTCAGGAAAAGTGGCCTAAGGAAATTTTATGTGCTTACGATCATCTAATATTGCCCCTTGGCAATGTAATCAGAGATGCTCTATTTGTTTCTTTTCATAGCAGATGATAATATATCTGTGTAGTAGAAGTTATCCTTTTTTCAGTCTTTCAAGGACAAAAATAGGTTACTGATAGCATTTAACTTTATAAGAATAAAAATTGCTAATTAAATGTGTCTTCAGAAGTCTCTTGAGCTCTTGGAAGCTGGAATTAGAGTAAACAGCAAATTTGGAATGAAAAATGTTGGATATGGGTACTTAGGTATTTTTCTATTCATTGTTGATAGAGAATTTTAGACGTGGAGAGGCAGCTTGGAGATTAGCGGTATAGCGTCTTGCACTTTGCAGATGGAAGGAGCAAAGACCCAGGAAGGTTGGGCTTTTCATCAAGTTTTTATTGTTGAGTCCAGCTTCGACCCCCTAGAATGTTACATTTGGCTTCAGTTGGTTGACAGAGATATTCCTACTATAGGAGGAATAAAATATACTTCAAAATATGTTGTACGTTGTTGTTTAACTTAATGGCTATTTTCAAAGAGAATTCATTTCAAGGTTTTCTTTGTTCAGTGCCATTGCAGATTATTGAAACTCTCTTGCTGGGCAGTGCAGCCGCACGTCTCTAACCTTGGTACTTGCAAAGGGGTGAGGCAGCAGGAGCCACAAGTTCAGACTATTCTGGGTTAATTTGAGGCTAACTCGAGCTATATAGGGAGAAGACTCTATCTCACCTCCTTCCCACAAAACAAAACAACAAAATAAAACAAAACACCAAAGCTATATTAAAATCGACTTTGTGTTGCAACAAAATAACCCAGCTATGCAAACTCAGCAACTTTTAAAACATGTTCAAAATTTATAGCAAGAAGCATATAGTTTTCTAAGTACAGTTTCCCTCTGGAGTTATCAGATCTTGATGAAAAGATAGACAATTGGTATTCTGAAAGCCTGAGGGGTAATTATAGATAGTTTATATTTCTCAGTGATTGTCATCTTCAAATAAAGTCAGGACTCCTCCCCCCACCCTTTACCCCCATCAGGTTGGGCAGTGGGTGTCTTTCTTTCTCTACTCTGCTGGCCACAGGAAGCTTGCTTAATCCTGGGCCCTGTTGTTAGAGTTTGAGCAAATAGAAGGTCCTGAATCGCTCTGGGAAGTTAACCGTGGTTGCTGCAGATCCTGCAGCCCTGCTCCCTTTAGAAAGCTTGCCTCCCAGAGCCATCGCTCTGCTCTCCGAACAATGCTGTTAATTGATGGCGAGGATTGAGTGGAAAATCTTCAGTGATTAGAAAATACCGGAGTTAGGTATGAAGGAAGCCGGTTTACAAGGTGGAAAATCTTTACCTCTCTGTTTGATCTAGAATGCTGAATGCAGAGGGGAAGAAGGGTGAGGCACACCTAGACACATTCAGAAATGTTAAGCAAAGATAAAACCGGAACCATTTAAGTGACAGCATTTGACTATTTGGATTAACTTCGTGTTTGGCTTAATTTGTGACCCTAATTATTGCTAGCATTCGTGAGTAGATTTTTAGTTTAGTGTCCTGCAGGGATTTATAGCTAAGGCAAATATAAGAATCATATAATTTCAAGTACTTCTGTTCAACGGATAAGACAAGTAAAAAGCATAATACTATAACATTCTGACAAGGCGTGAACAGATCTTAATCATTTTGCTCAAAAAATTAAGCTAAGTTTAAATTAAAATAATACCTTGGTCTTTGGAAGGGCAATTTCACCAAAACTGGTGTATCCATATGTCTTCAGGCCACATATTTTAATAAGGTAGCAAGACTCTGAAGACACATTCACATTTTTCACAGTGGAACGCTATGTATTTTTTTTTTTTTTTTTTTTAAGTCCTTGGCTGTAGTTGAGAAGGTATCGTCTTAGAAGAGAAGTTCCCATATGGAGCTGGAAAGGCCGACTTCTGTCACTTGTATTTTGGAGTGCATTTCAATTGAGTGCCGATCAGGGTGCATTGACAGGCTTGGCCGACCTCAGCAATCTAAAGGACGCATCAAATGATTGACATCGGCTCAGGTCCTCACGCCCTTCCCAAGCATTCTCACTCCCCACCCACATACAGACTTTTGAAACCTTTAGTTAGTCCAAAGCTGCTCTGTGACCTGGTTATTGGTAGATGCTAGCCTATTGATTACTAATGTATGTGTTGGAGAAGAAATTCACAAGTATCTGCCACAAGTTGATTTCCAGGGGTCATTGAGGATAAGCTACGAGGCTCTCTATGCTTGCAGAGTTGTGAGCGAGCATTCCATCCTCCTCAGGTAACTGCCTCCTCCCCTCTCCTCCCCCACCCTGTGTGTTAACATCATCAATTCTCTATGGCCTTTAATGTTTCCTTTCTGGAAGGGTGGCACGTACCTGTGGTCTCACCAATTGTGAGGCACTGTCAGGATGTTTGGAATTTTGAAGCTAGCCTGGGCTACTTTGCATCCTATCTCAAACAAAACAAAACAAACAAACAAACCAAAAGATAATGTCTTCTTCAAAACAGTGCTAGTCATTTTATTTTATTTTTTAAAATTTTGAGGGGGTTACTTTTGAAAACTGGTTTCTTTTGGAAACTTAAGAAAAAAAAAATACCCAGATCCTGTGAATCCATCTAACAGCACAGTGGAGTGCAGTAAACCACTGCCCAGGAGTGGGTAATGAGCGCGGAGACGGACCGGTCGCCGTGAGGGCCTGCTTTATTGGACAGGGTGATTTATAGGCGCCTTTTCCCACCCTACAAGGCTCTGAG
The DNA here is from genome assembly GCA_964023405.1 of Apodemus agrarius. Classification (NCBI taxonomy): domain Eukaryota; kingdom Metazoa; phylum Chordata; class Mammalia; order Rodentia; family Muridae; genus Apodemus; species Apodemus agrarius. Next base: position 11,363,577 of record OZ030007.1, read on the forward strand.
TTTACAAACTCTTCCGCTTCCTTTTATATGTTCCAGTGAATTCTGTCAGGCTGGTGACAATATTTTATTCATGTTTTTATTTATTTATTTATTTGTAATAGTGCTAAGATTAATGTACTCCTGCATTTTTACTTGATTCCAAAACACGTTCGAGGAGATTTAGCGTCTAGGTAAGATTTTCACCGCGCTTCATCCAGGGCCTGCAGTCGCACTGTGAGCACCTGCAAGCAGCTCTGTTCAACTGAACATTAAGATTGGTGTTAGGTGGATTCACAGGATCTGGGTATTTTTTTTTTTTTTTTTTTTCTTAAGCTGGGCATTGCCCGAGGAGGGCCTGGCAATGCTCAGCTTGTAAGAAGTGTCAGTGTATTGAAAACTTAATTGTAGCAAACGCTGGCTACTCGGAGCTCAGAGCCTCATTCCTTTAGCGGTTAGGTTTTTTGTTTGTTTGTTTTTTAAATCATGTAGGTGACAGTAACCTTCTCAAAACCCAGTGAGCTGGCATTGGTGTCTTCTCTCTGCACAAGGAACTGCTTTCCTGGGAGTCCAGAGATGAACTCAGCATTATGCTAGCTTTCCGAGGCTTGGCATGATGCTTTGGAAGTCATTTTAGTGACATAAGTTTAGACATGACGAACAGTGGTTGTCTCTAGTCCTTTGAAAATTCTCATGATTTGTCCGGTGATTTTTCTCCTTTCAGGAAGTAGGCATATTTGTCATCTGACAAGTAATGACATTTTGTTGTGATGTCTTACACAGACTTGCACAGCCTTTCTGAAAATATCTAGCTTGGAAGTTTGTATTTTCTTAGTGACCTTGCTGCAGGCATTAAAGTACTTACTTATAGTTTGTGATAATAAAATGGGTTTTGTTGGGGCAGTTTTCACAACATGTTATTTTAACAAGAATTTCAATATGCACTGTGTGCTGCCTGCGTTTGAAAATACACACACACACACACACACACACACACACACACACACACATATGCGTGTGCACTCACACAATATTAAAAATTTCTTTTTCTCCTATAGTCAACATTGGTGAGTGGATATCTGGATTACATTGTTGTCTCTGACTGTTTCTGTTGAACTTAAAAAAAGTTCACAGACTCTGTTGAGGTGAATACATGCTACACACTGGATACATTTTTAAGTTTATTAATTTTGAGGGAGGCACTGATTTGGAATGGTGGTGTCAACTGAAATGTGTTCTATCCAACTGCTAAGTAGCCAAGCCTCCGATATGGTGGTAAAGGCAGCTTTCAGGAATGCCTTCAGCGTGGCTTTGGCTTTTCTGTTCTCATACCTGGTACTCTGTTAGGATCCTTAGCTTTGAAACTGTTGCCTCTGGGATAAAGAATCATCATATCACGTCTTAATCCCCCATAGCAGTTATTTATTTCACAAAGTCATTTGTTCTAAAAATGAAAGTCAGATCCTGTTGGAAGCAACTCAAATATAGATTGTTTTTTCATAGCACAGATGTAAGGGAGTTGTAATGGCACTTTGAGGACAAATGGATAATCCTAGGTAATTCCCTAGAAAGATATAGTTATTCTAGGGAGGATGAATTATCAACTTAATATGGAATATATGTGAAAATAAATATTATGGTCTGCAAGTACAGCTGATTAGTTTGCTGTTTAAATATAACATGTTTGTTATTTAAAGAATGTGAAAGTTTCCTGGGATTTATAGAAGTGTGAACAAACCATTGCTTTAATTATATGTTGATAATACTTTGAAAAGCATGATCATATAGAGTCAGAGGGAGGGGAGTGGTGCACCCACTGATGACTCCATCAGGCTCCAGTCGGTAGTGTCAGTTCCTGGTCACTCGGGTGCTCTGATTGGACTAAATGTGGCACAACGCAAAAACCACAAGTTGGTGATCTACAAAAGAGACCAATAAGGGGAGGAGGGATAGCTGTGGAGAGGAGGGAAGAGAGGGCTGGGGAGCACTATCAGCATGTATTGTCTGCATATGTAAACAGTCAACAGACTTAATAAAGAAGCCTTTAAGAGTTTTCTCCTTTATTTAGCATTAGCAAATGTGTACTCGATCACCGTTGTGTCTCTGCTCACACCTTTTCCTTGTATCTTTATGTTCACGGTCTCTGTCATCTTAGAAAAATTATTGATATATTTTCCATTTACTAGAAATATAAGCAAACATAGATGCTCTGGACACCCAATAGGTATTGTACTATACACCCACCAAGAATTTTTAAAGAAAGTTAATGAATAATATTTAACTTTGCTTAAGAAAAAAAAGTTGGCATTTACATTAGAAACCGAAATATTACATCTAACACTGTGGCTCCCCTCCCTCGGCATTGTACAAATAAAGAGCTGTCAGTCCATTCAAGAGTTAGGAAGGCAAACGCAGCTGGTCCAGAAAGAGAGGGTCTAGCTAGCGCATAAAATTCCTGTCAGCGTTTCCACGCTGCATTCTTTTGGGGTATCTGTTATCACTGAATAGAAAACTGTTTCAAATTGACAGGCAGACAGAACGGGGTGCTGAATGTGTAAATTGGAATCATCACATCTACCAGTTCCCTCACCAGGTGCCGGCTTAGAGCATGCTTCCTTCCGCACACGTGTTGAGAGAGTGCCAGGAATAGTGGGGTTTTTTTCCTTCTCCCCAATTATTCCCCCATCTCCTCCAGTGTCTAGATCTTTTCCTAGACAGCTTGCCCAGGTGTTTTTGGGGCATGCCTTGCAGGATTGTAGCACAGGGGTGCAGGTGCTCTCGTGGCGAGGACGCTGCAGAGCAGGGCTGAGAGCGCATGCCCATCTGCGCGAGGACTGTGGCTTTCAAGGGATTTACCCTGTGGCATGCCGAGAGCGGTCATTGTCAGCGTTTGTTGGTCATGAGAGGCCAGCGAGACTATAATTGTGGGAGCTGGTGTTTAAAGAAAACTAGACTGCTTAATTAGGCTTTATGTTTGCATCTTAAAAAAATACTTTGGTTTTGCAAGCTATTGGGATAACTGGTGAAAATTTCAAGGATTGCAAAAAACATGAAAGCAACTCAAGTGTTAATGAAGGACCGTTGAAAGCGAATCTTGCTTCTTCCTAGGTGGTTTTTTTTGAATCTTACTGAAAAAAATTACTGCATGATGTAATTGTTCTGAGTCTCTTGTCATTTTTGAGAATTTTTTGTAACGTAATAATTATGGCATTTGAAGATAGGATTTAAAATTTTATTCTCTTTGTATATCACAGTCGGTTGCTCAGAACTATTCAAATTAATTTATACTTGAAGCCCTTGCAACAGCATTACTGTTCTTGAAATTAAACAACTTGGCTCATAGAATGATACTTTAATTAGTTTGGTTAATTGTGCTTTCTTGACTAATGTAAATATTTTTTTTAGAAGAGTGTATGTTCTATCTTTTGCTTATCCCGTGGGCGGTGCATTTCTTGATGTATTTTCCTCTAAGGATTATATATATATATATATATATATATATATATATATATATGTATGTATATATATATATACATATATATATGCATATATATGTATGTATGTATTATGTGTATATATAAATATATTATTTTCATTTTTCTCAGATTTATATTGTGGGAAGATAAAGACGTGCTAAGTGTTTAGAGTATGAACATTTTATTTGGCTTCCTGTAACTTCTCTTGGCCTTTCAGAGTCTCACAGCCACTGTGGTGACCACACAATGGTAGATGGAAATTTCCCAGCATTCACCATTCCAATGATGCACACTCTGGCCTTTATTTTCATTCGTACTGACTTAGTCCCTGTGTGCTTTCACTCAGCATGCAGCAGTGACACTATGGCTAGGGACATTTCTCATGGGGACAACAAAAAGTTAATTTCAAAAGCAGTAAAATGTGGTGCTAATTAGTCCAGTGGGTTATTGACATTTAAAATATTCATTTTGTGTGTGTGTGTGTGTGTGTGTGTGTGTGTGTGTGAGAGAGAGAGAGAGAGAGAGAGAGAGAGAGAGAGAGAGAGAGAGAATGCCACAGAGGACAACCTGTAGATGTTGGTTCTTTCCTTTTACCATATGAGTTCAGGAGATGGAACTCAAGTCATTAGTCTTGGCAGAAAGTAACTTTATCTGCAGATCCAGCTTGGGCATGATTTATGTCTTTAGGAAACATTTTATTTTTATTTATGTTTGCACGTGCATGTGTAAGTAAGCCTATGCAACGTATGTGTGGATATGAAGAGTGCAAAGGAAGACAATGGGTCCCCTGGTGCTGTTAGGAACTGGGCTCACCCTCTGCTGGAGCAGTCAGAATTCTTAGCCCGGGAGCCATCTCTCTAGCCCGATAGGTTATATTTTCATTCACAGTTACCATCTTAGTGGACTTGTGAACGTTGTACAGCTTGAGCCTGTGTTTTATTTTCATCAAAAAAATTCAAAATTCCTTCTTTTTAGAATATTTAATATTGGACCTGGGAGTTACTGCTCAGCCTGATGACCTTAGTTAAATCCCTGGAGTACATGGTAGATGGAAAACCAGACTCCAACAAGTTTTTCTATGACCTACACTCATGTATACATGAATGTGCACATACACACACACACTGGCATGCATGTGCTCATATGCATATATACATAGAAACATTCATGCACAAACATAAATAATAAATAAATAGATAAATATTTTACATTTATTTTAATCATTTTACAAATGATTAAAAATAAAATTGATGTTTAAAAACCAAATATTCAAATGGTTGTCAAACCATTGTTATCTGGTTTCTGCCGTGTGGTCAGGTGTCCTGTGTTGGACATGGCTTAGCATGCGTGGACCTTACTAACCTGGGTTTTAGAGAGAGCCATGTCCCTGTCCTGACGTCCAGGTCAAGTTGTAGAGCCGAGCTGTCCAAGTGGACTGCAGTTGCTCATGGGGTAGAGCGGGGTGGGGAAGGCGGCTCGGATGAGGGAGTCCAGTGTGGCATGCACAGTAGGAGACCAGATATGACGTATCACTTGCTGAGACTCGAGGTTTAGTGAGATGTGGACCTTGGCTGAGGACGGAGAGGATGAGTCACTCGGCTCTATTGTTGGTTGGGAAGAGACGCCCATGGTGGTTACTCAGTGAGGTTTGCAAGGTGAAGTAGAAACCACACCTGAAGCGGCAGGTATATCCCAGAGTCTGTTTAGAGGCTTAATTATCCCTTTGCACCTGCTACTTACTGCCTCTCACCTGGGCTTTCTTCCCTCCTCAACTCTGTCGTCTGACTCAAGTCTCATCTCTCCCAGTTTGGTTTCAACCTGGCATGTAGCATCTCGGGATCCACTCTAACCACAGAATTGCCATTGTTTCCAATTAAAACTCTTGAGGGACTTGTATAGACTTTATGGCATTCAGTAATGCAGCGGGGCCATTTTTCAAAGAACTACATATATTGCCAGGGATTTTTGTCTCTAGTTGCTCATGGGTTCTCATGCTCAGGCTGGGTCTGTCTCCTCGGAAAAGTCTGTAATTAGAGTGTTGAAGAAGGATAAACTCAGTGTGAGTGGCTGTGATCATTTGTGTCTGGAATGTTGAAGTGTAGGTGCCAGCAGCCGTCAAGGTAGATGATGAACTCACCGTAGTTGGACCTGGGAGACTAGGAAAAGGATGCTAGAGGTGCATCTGTTATAATATCTATATCTGTATCTGTATCTATATCTGTATCTGTATCTATATCTGTATCTACATCTATAACGATAATTATATAATATCTAAATCTATAATATCTATAAATAGTATATTTATACTATATACACTAGCTTGAGTACAGTGTGTATCTAGTATGCTATATTAAGATCAATCCCAGTATTGTATAAACTGGATGTGATGGCACAAACCTCTAAAACACTTGGGAAATGGTGGCAGGAAAGTCAGGAGTTCAAGTCCATGCTATATACATAACACATCCAAGGCCAACCTGGGCTACTAGGGAGACCCCATCCCACAAGCAAATTAGAAAAGGGAGAGAAACAAATTTGATCTTTGTGGAGTCATTTTAATGAAGTTAATACTATTAAAGTATGTTATTGCAGTGATTTGCAGAGACAAGCTTGTCAGTAGTATAATCAATTCCAGAATTAAAAATATTCCCAAAGCTTTAATATCCCATAATTTATAATGTGTTTACTGGAAGACTTGCTTTGATTAAATAATAGATGTGAATACGCAGAAATGACGTTCTAGCTTTTCCCTCGACTTAGTACTTTCAGCTAAAATCTACAGCTACCGTGACCCCTTATTGAACTCATCAGAATCTCAGGCTCTGGGCTACATGTTTTATATTCACTGTCCTGGGTCATATTCCCAAATGATCTATGCAGTTCAGAGTATTTTGTCAAATTTGTAGCCGAGGAAATGAACCTATAGTTAGGAGAAATAGGCAGAGTAAATCAATGCTGTGTAATGATTGCAGAGATACGTTCGTCCCCAGAACTATCACACAATTCACATTGCTTGTAAATTTGTATAAGGACTATCCACTTTTATATTATATTCATCTGTCTGTCTATTTATCTATCATCTCTCTCTCTCTCTCTCTCTCTCTCTCTCTCTCTCTCTCTGTGTGTGTGTGTCTGTATGTGTGTGTGTGTGTGTGTGTGTGTATGTGTGTGTGTATGTGTGTGTGTGTGTGTGTGTGTCTTTGTGTCTGTCTGCCCCCTTGTGCCATGGAGGTCAGGACACACCTTGCAGTGGTAGGCTCTCTTACTCTGCTCTGAGTCCCGCGGGTGGAGTTCAGTCTGACGGGCTTGGCTGCAAGTGCCTTTACCACCTTGTCAGCTCCCAAGCCTCCCCTACTTCTATTTCTTTGTCTCGGAGTGTTTCTCAAGGCCTCTTCCGTGGCCGTTGACCTGCCTGGTTTATAAGGAAGGAAGCGATTGTGGAGGACCATGCCTGCACGCACACGGCTCCTGCTCAGCCCAGGTCTGCACAGCCGCAGACAGCATGCTGGGAAATGGAAGAGACAGCGTTCAGCATATGCTTTTGTCTCTGGTGCCAGACGTCTTATTTAACTTGCTTTTCTAATTGCATTGACTAGATATTCTGGCACCACATAGATGCAACGTTAGAAATCCTTTATCAGCGCACAGATGGCTCTTTCTGGTGGCAGCCTTCATATGACACCACTCTCTTCTCACGCGGTCACCATCCACGGACGGCTTGTATTCAGGAAGGTTTCGTTCTTTGTAGTACACATATATTTCGGAAATTATCATGTAGTCTGAAAATACTACTTTCTTAGTAAATAACTTTAAAATGTAGTGTACAAGAGTAGAAAAATGCAGAAACCCTTGTGTAGCTTGAGAGTGAGCTCTCGGATCAGCAGTGCCTCCAGACTTGAAGACAAAACCCAACGTGTGACAGCTTTTTCACGGGAGATGAAGATTAAGGGACATAACCAATTACGAAATGTTTGCCTGCATTTATTCAGCAGTTAATCTTCACGTAGTACTGTCAACCACACGATCATTGTTCTGTTTTTAGAATGGTCCTTGAAAGTGGACAGAAATGCATTTTATCTCAGATTAAAAAACTAAAATGAGTGGTTAACTGGTCTGGGGAAAGGAGGGCATGCAGAGATTAAAATGACTACTGTAGGGTCAATGACAGTGACATTGGAAAGGAAGGAGAGGTAGCCCACTGACCACCTCTAGGATAAGTATCGTCCTAGACACTAATACTCATTATCTTATTCCTTGACAAATTACACTTTTGGCTTATAAATGGGGCTTAATGCGAAACTTTTTACCATAAGGAACAAGGCAGATCTGGCGACCCTGGGACATGAATTAGTCACTAAACCTCCATTTGACTGGCTGATAAAGTCATCTGTTTGTTCAGTCAGGAAGGCCTGCATTCATGTTTTAGTCAGTGGACTTGTTTGGGTTGGTATGAAGAATTAAGAACACACAGAGTGAGCATTGCTTTGCATCTTTTACACAGAAACAGCTTCTTTGGGAAAGAATCAAAGGGTTCTCCAAATGCTTCAACCCAAAACACAGTCTACTCTTTTATCCAGTGTTTGCTGTCTCTAAGTACGGTTACACCTTCTAGACTCAGCTTGAGATGACAGAGCAGGGCGGTGTCTGATTTAGTGGTCTTTCTATTCTTCTCCCTCCAGTTCCCTCCCCTCCCCTCCTCTCCCCTCCCCTCCCATCTCCTCTCCTCCCCTTCCATGTGTGTGTGTGTGTGTGTGTGTGTGTGTGTGTCTGTGTGTGTGTTTGTCTGTCTGTGTTTGTTTGTTTGAAACACTTTGTAGTCTTGGGTGTCCTGAAACACTCTGTGTAGACCAGGCTGGCCTCCAACTCACAGAGATCTGCCTGCCTCTGCCTACCCAGTTCTAGGATTAAAGGCATGGGACTCTATGCCCGGGTTACTGTTCTTATTTCTTAAATTCTCTAATGCAAGGGTTTATGTCACGGACAGTGAAAATGTGGCACCTTAAGAAAAAAAAGATAGCAAATGAAGAAAAACAACACGAGGAACAAAGTAATTTGTGCAGCGTAGCTTCTGAAAGAGGAAACTATGGTACATGCATTCGTTGCTATTTTTCTGGGTCTTAAAGCATGCTGTCTAGTTTAGGAGATGTGTGGATTCTCCATTGCTATGCTTTGCTTTGGTGTTTTAAAAGCACACCCCCAAGTTTATGATTATATAGCATGCACTGTTTACTTTTGGACATACTGGAAGATTTTTGTTTGAATAAATAAAATGTAATGTGTGTCTTTATGCAATTAGTCATCCAGAGTGCAGCATTCATGTTTGAACATCAGATTGTTTGTGATATGTAGTCAGAGGATTAAGAAGATGCCACCAATGTATGAGGAAAACCTAGCAAACTTGTGGAGAAAGGTTGCGTTTAACTACTGTGGCCTGAGAGCGCAAGGAAAACCGTAGCCATCACCCTTTGGGCATTGTATTGTTTGCAAACCTTTGCCATGGCAGCGGTGGCTACATGCTCTTTTCTCCTCGGTGGGTTTCATGGCGGAACTTTTATGCCTGTGTCACCATATTCTTTTTATCTTTGTCCCTCACGCCCAGTTGGCCTGGGAAGAAGAGCTGTTGTGTTAACAGGGCTATTTCTAACCTTCATTTTCGAAGTGCTTAGTCTGTGTATCTACACAGATACAACTCTCAGACCCCAATACAGCTTTTCATGTGGTTTAAGTGGGCCAGTTTTGTTGTTTGGAACATAAATACTTGCAGTTCTTTAAAAAAACAGAAAATTATGTTATGAGCTTTGTTGATGTTTAAAAAAAAAAAAAAAAGCAAATCCAAAGACTGTAAAAACCTAAAAAGAGCAAGGAAAAGTGCTTGAGATTTTGAGTTCTAGAAACTTACATTATTTTTAACAATATTTAAAATAGTCCTTCCTCCCACTACACACATGGAGAAAACCTACTTGGTGGATTGTCTGTGTTTTAAAGAATAAATGACACATTAAGCCTTGGAAGCTTTCTTTTGTTAACTGTACATTATCCTCCACACCTGTAGTGGATGTTTATACTCCCGTGGTGTGTGAGTTTATCGGTTGCTGTGGTAACAGGACAAAGGAGGTGTTTTGGGAAAACACACTGTCTATACATGAGCATCCTTAGTTAACATGGTTTAGACATTGGATCGGAATGGAGCCAGTTCTTGTGCTACGTCTAAACAGATAGCAAACCTGGAAGGGTATGTTCTCTGCTTTAGAACCAGAATGGGCGGCCCGCTTGTGCCCACGGCCGTTCTCCTCCTTCTCAGACACCGGCTTCACTCCGGCTCACAGGCATGCGGTTGTCTTCTAGGTGCCTGGCTTTGCCTTGTTTTCTCAATTCTCTTGACGAATTCTCAATCGATATTAGGAAATGTGCACACTTTCCCGCCATTTTAATTGGATGATTAACTATCAGTGTTCTATCATACCGCTAGTTATGCAAATGAGTTAATGATTTGGGTATTGAGTCAATTTAAAGAATTCATCTACCATTTGATCAGAACTGTCAGGGTGTCTGGGCAGGTTCTAGGTTAAAGGTGTAGCTTGATGATATTATGGGCAGGATAATTTATGTTGTATTGATTGTGTCAGTATCTCTTTGGAAAATACCCCTGAAGGTTTGATGGACATGGGACCCAACCTTTTCCATCACTAGTTAGGTTGTTTCGGAATGATTTCAGCTTCATGGCTCTGTCTAAGCATTAGACTCTTGATTCTTTGGTTGTCACTGAATATGGTAAACAATAATTGATTTAAAAATATTTTTATCTTGTAATTTTATTCCACTTGCAGAAGGTAAAATCTTCCAGATTTGAAGGTTAAGGGAGAATTGCAGGTAAAATTAAGGGATTTACACAGACATATATGTATAAGAGAATGAAGAAAATAAGTTTTGAAAATATGTGTCAGTCAAAGCCAGAGCATTGGACATACTAGGTAAGCATTGGACTACTGACCCACATCGCTGATCCTGGAAATGGATACTTGAGTAGTTCTAGGAATTAAGTCACAGCACCGGAGGGAATACAAAGTGGTTTGTGCTGTTTTTTTTACTTCTGTCCCAAATGACAGTGTGTACTGATTCTATGAAGTCAAGAGGCGTTTCATTGTTTGAAAGACCAGCTGTACAGCAAAGCTAGGTGAAAGATTTGATCTGTAGCTGGAGCTAGCTGGTGTAAGAATGTGAATTAAAAATTAGATTTTATGGTTCTTAAGCTACAGATCTTTAACCATATAGACTAGCTAAGCTTTAAGACTTACTATGAATGAAATGAAGCTGTCTCATTTCAGTTTTCATAGGGTTTTGCAAGCATGGGAGACATTCAACTCATGGTAACAAAACAGTGGTTGGAACTGGGGGCTTGCCTAGTCATGGCTTTTGCCTGTGTATCTCCAAGGTATAGACTAGTGTCTCAGGACTCTTAGCTTGTTCATCCATCCATCCATCCATCCATCCATCCATCCATCCATCCACTCACCCATCCAATGACTCATCCATCCATCCATCCATCCATCCACCCACCCACCCATCCACTCATCCATCCATCCATCCATCCATCCATCCATCCATCCATCCATCCAGCATGCTATCGCTGTGTACCTCAGGCCAGCTTCAAATTCTGGATCCTACTACTTTAACCTCTGAAGTACCACAGTTAACAGATTATTGCCACAGACCTCAGACTAGCAGGCTTTGTAGCAGAAAAGGTCTTTGGAAATCTGGAGAAAGTTCTTTAAGCCATGTTTGGCCATCTTTCTGTGTCACTAGGCCAGATCCTTCACTGAAGGACAGGAGTCCTCCAACACTGAGACCTAACGGGCACTGGCTCCCCACTGGGCAGATCCTTAGGATGCCAGCTGTGGGCTGTGCTGGCTAGAGCAGCAAAGCAGCAGCTGGGAGGGAAACCTCAGTCTTGTGCTGTTGTTTAAATTTGATTTAGTATAAATTGAAATTTAATTGTTTATATTGGCCCAATTAAAACCAAGAAATGAGGTATCATATAGAGAGAGACTGCTGCGGAGTAGCCGAGGGTGCTTTCCCACTCAGAACGCCTGGTAGTTGAGTTGTATATATTTAGTGTTAGGAACAAAAAAATAATGGAGTTGTCTGAAAAGATTAGAAGTCAATACATTTGACCCAAATGTATTGAATTATGTGTCACAAGTATTAAATCACCTCTCAGAGTCTTGCAGTTCCTTAGACCCAAGATTAAATTACTCTGAAGAGCAGCATATATTTTCTTCTTTCAGCCATCTTAAGTGTTGATAGGACTCGCATTAAAAATCACAGCGTTCTGATGCAAAATGCCATCCACTTTGTGAGCAGAACTAAAAATCCCAGCGTTCAGGTTTTTATCAGTGTAAGTCACCATGAGACCCTGAACCACATATGTTTGCTTTTTGAACATTCTGAGCTTTATTTCTCACTGTTTACTTCGCATCCTTAGCAGACCAGCATGTTATGAAAGCAGTCGTCAATGTCCCTAAGCAGTAATTCTCTTATGTGTCACAGGGCTTGGTTCTGATATCACATCTGTAAATGAGGTGCTGGTGTGAACCAGTGGGCTCGTCCAGCTTGGAGACTTAGGGCGTGGGTGCATAAAGGCCACGTGAGTCCCCTTACTGCAGCATGGCTATGGGCAAATACATAATGGAACTAGTGAGGTTCTGTTTCTTTTCTGAAAACACCCAGAGCAGCACTGGGGGAGTCATGACACAAGCTTCTCTTTTCTCTAGAAGGACTATGGTTGCCTTGTGTGGAATATTGTACCAGGGAATGAACTGGCCAGTAGGTGTTAATAGGAACTTTTTAGTGTCATTTTGTTTTAACTCTATGTCTATTTAGTACTGCTCAGTGTGATCAGTGCCTTAATTTTTTTAAATATATATCTCTTTATCATGGAGGTTTCGATCCAGTGAAGTAGGAAAATGGGATTTCCTCCTTTTCTTTGATGTGATTGTCTTGGAAGAATGGTTTCCCAGTGACCTGGTGTGCAGATCGCACCCCAGGGTTAGCGCCCCCTCCCCTCTGCTGCTTGAACCATCAGGCCTTGCTCCAGAAGAGACAGCTCCATGCCTCTGGCCTTTCAACTTTGCCTCTGTATGTCTGAAACGGGGGCCATATTCGTTTTCCTGAAATCCTCTGTAACTTGTTTACAGTTTGCTTTTGGACACTAGCCAGCATTTTCCGTATTGTAAGTTGAGGAGTGAGCCGTGTATGAGTGAAATTGTGTTGTCAGTTTTTTGGTGATCAAATGATAAACAGCAAGAACAATGTAAACTAGTGGAAAAGAAGAAATTGACCAAGACAAAAAAGAACTAAATATTACATAATTGTAGAAGCTGTAAAAATACTGAAATTGAAAGTATTTGACAAATTTTTTTTTCTTTGCACCTATGTTTTGGCCTTTTATTTTGGTGTATAGAATGCTCACACAATACTTATTTATTTTTTTAATCAATCTGTCTGACAATTCGTCCATCCATCTATCCTTGTTTCCATATGTAAAGAACACTGTGGTCTACTTTCAAAGCTATCTCTCCATCTATCTATCTATCTATCTATCTATCTATCTATCTATCTATCTCTCTATCATCTCTGCATATAGGGAGTGGCCTCCCTGACCAGATAGCTCTGGAGCTGCCCAGTCTAGACGTAAGTAGTATCTGCATCTTCCTAATTTTTCTGTTCTCTGAAATGTGAGATTAACATTACTGGTTAGAGCTGATACTCTATTCTCCCCAGAAACACCTGGGAGTGGAGTGGCCTTTATTAGTCAGTCGGTTTTGTGGTGTATCCCACAGGCATTACACAGGACAGGACCCAAGGGGGACCATCTGTCACTCTTAGGTAAGGCAAGCGAGTCTGCTACAGACTCTCCTTGAAAACTTATATTTAAAAGTTCATTCAAAATAATTTAATTAAACTTTTCAATATAAATTGTGATTTTTTTTTTTAAAGTTCAGAACGTCTAGTGACTTTCTAAACAGAGGGCATATATTTTATGCTTATAGCCATAAAATAGTGAATTTTTTTTTCATTTTCAATTAAGGAAATTAAGAAAAGGGCTCAAAATGCAGGAATTTACGTTCTAGCCAAGATCACTTAAACCACTGGTTCTCAAGCTTCCTGATGCTGTGATCCTTTAATACAGTGGCTCGTGTCATGGTGACCCCCACACAGACATTTTTGTTGTTGTTGTTGCTACATCATGACTTTATAATGTCCATATTTTGGAGACAGCTTTGCTAAAGGGGTTGTGACCCAGAGGTTGAGAACCCCTACACCCATTTAGCTAGTAGAGCAGAGATTTGGGTCCACGTTTAATCTTCTGAGTGGACTGACTTCGAAGCCATGCTGTTCTTACCAAAATCTTGTGTCGTCTTTCATGTTCTTGAGTCTGGTGCCCACTGCTTGGCGTGGCACTCCACTGAGGTCTTTCTTCGGGTTCTGGTGGTCATTGCTGTCAGTCCCTAAGAGGCTTCTCAGAACTGGAACACCTCCCATGTTGTATCATAAGCTGAACCCCGCTTTTCATGTTCCCACCGCAGTGCTCTGTCCCCTCATTGGCCCTGTGATGAGTGGGACCTGTCGCTTGGTGTGTCCAATTCTGCCTCACAGGATAGTGTTTGACCCCTCTTAGCACAATGCAACCATGGACTGAATGGAAAAATACAACTTTGTCTTCTTTAAACTATGTGGAAATGATTTAAAAATATGTAAACGATTAAAAGGAAAACTAACTGATAAGGGGTGATTAAAATTTAGGTTGTTTCCATGGTATTCATATGTTATTTGAAGCGAGCAGAGTGGTTCACGTCTGTAATCCTAAGTCTTGAAAGGGCTGAGACAGGAGGCTTGCTATGAATTCAAGACCTTCATGGGCTACAGAGCTGAGATGCATTTTTCAAAACAAAGGAAAAACAGAAAAGTTAAATGTGTTTTCTAGAACAGGAACTTTTTTTATTGAAATGGTTCTTTATGTAATATGTAATATGACTTTTTTTTTTTTTTTAACCATGGGTTTTGTGCTTTGTAAAATGCAAGCTAATTTTTCATTGTCTGGTTAAGATTGACTTTTGTAGCTTGTTAAACTAACTTTGTTGCACACAACGGACTCCCAATCTAAATATATAGGCTTCGTGTATTTACACGTTCATCAAATCCAAGGCCTTTCTGTATATCCTAGGAATCTTTAGGTGATTCTTAGTAGTTATTAGCCAAGAGCAATCTCTGAGCACGCCCACGTGGCAAATGAATGCCTTCATCCTAGAATGTATATTGTTATCTGCAGTGACAGTTTACACAGTTAAAAACAGCATTGTATTTTGGAGTTGAATTTCTTAAGATCTGCGCACAATATAAAGTGTCAAATAGTGGTTACTTAGGAAAACTGAGTAGTAGAAAAAAGCCTGTGTTTTGTGCATCTTGTTTGATTTGGGGCAGGAATAATTGTTTTTATTGTTCTTTGACAATTGCTAAACTGTGTGTGCTTTATAATGAAGGAGGCTGCATGTAGTGTTCGATGTACTGCTGGACAAAGGCCTTCTTTTTTTTTTCTTTTTTAAAATTTTTTTTTAAATTTTCTATATTCTTTGTTTACATTCCAAATGCTTTCCCCTTTGACCAAGACCTTCTTAATGAACCCCATTTGAAGAGTGGGGTGTTGTTTAGGGCATCTAGGAAAACAAGCTGAGTTTTTGTCCACGGGTGTTTGACTTCCTGTACTGTGTAGCCCTCGGTAGGTCTCAGTGTGTGTGTGTGCGTGTGAAAAATTACTGGCTTTATTTTTATATGACTTGGATGTTTCATGGATGATGTTCTTCAATGCCACTTGTATATGCTGAGTATTATAATTATCAACACTGTTGATATTGTCGCTCTGATATGATTATTCTGAGGACTAAGACAGGCATGTATCTATGACAGAGGTGACCTACACAGGTCACTGTCATCCCCACACCCTTGTCCTAGCTTTCTCTCTTCATTTCACTCAGCTAATAACTTGGTAAAGGATAAATTGGATCACATCCTCTCACAAACCAATAGTGTAGCTTTGGTCTCCTCAACTCTGGCATGTCGCAGCTGGGCTTTCTCTCCCTCCAGCTGTGCAGAGTCTGCTGGGGAGTCCATTGACTTGAGGCACGGCTCATTTTACTTTCTCTGTATGTACAACTAAAGTCCGTTATATATAGATGTCCTAAGTGATGCATGGCTCAGAATACTTCTGTTACTTTTGTGTTGACTGATGTTTTCTGATATGCTGCCTGCCAATTCAAAGCATTACTCCCCTTATAGGACTTACATATAGACTATATAGACTCGGCCTTTATTTCTTTGTTAACATTTTAAAATACTAATCTTTGTATGTGTTCTATGGCTTATTTGGGGTGGAGCATTCCTTTTATTTGCATAAGATTACTGTCTTCACCAGGGTGGTACTACCAGCTGTCTTTAAATCAATTTTTTAAAGTGTCAGAGACAGTGTGGACTAAATCATGAGCTGGCCTGCACGAATTGAACAGATAAGTGACCAAAGCAGAGGTCCAAGCAGTCATTTGGTGGAGAACCGAGTGGCACATTGATCGTCTAACTGTAGACAGTAAGATGTAGCTAACTGACTCTGGGAAACTGAGTCAAAACCAATAAGATGGGGGTGGCCCAGGGTTTGCTATTGGCATATTTATCCCAAGAGCCTCCAGGACCTGGCATTTCTTGCTGGTAAGGCTTTGGGCCTTATGGTTGCTGTGAGGAGAGAGGACTGAGAAGGAAGGAGTAGACATGTGGGAGGCAGAGAGGCTGTTGGGAAGGCTGTGGAGTCAAGTATCAGAAAGTAGATAGGGCTAGAGAAAAGGGAGTGGTCACACTGGACCTGTGGCCAGGCTGGAGGAGGGCCACCAGTGCTGACCAGTGCTGAGGCTTGACTCTGTGTGTGTGTGTGTCAGCTCGTGGAGGAACACCCCATCCTCCAGGAACCCCTTGGTTGGAATCTTTTTTTTTTTTTTTTTTGGTCCTTTTTGTTGATGTTGTTAGAGTAGAAGCTTTGTCTTCTCGCAGTTTTGCTCAGAAAGTCTGTTCATTTCTCAAATATCAGGAATGGGAGAATTCAGATGTCGCCTGATCAGAGCTTTCTGATTTCAAAAGCCTTGTACCAAACGAACGAACAAACCAAACAACCAACCAACCAACAAATTAAACCAAACCCTAAACAAACAACAGAACCCTGAAAGTCCCTGCATTCTGTCTTAGCTATGCTGCTGCTGCTCCTCCCCCCCCCACCCCCCACCCCCGCCTCCTCCAATAAATCACTCTAGCATTGGCCACTCCTTCTAGTAGAAGTGACTTGCCCATTGTCCTCATTGATTCCTAGCCATGAAAAATCCCTAGTGGAGATAAACACTGGATAACTGACTAGTGACACGGTAGGCAGAGATTGACTATTTTAGTCTGTCATTTATAACTAGGTATAAACCCTCACCATAGTGCAGACAAAGGGTGACTACAAGTCAGAGTATTAATCAAGGCCATTGGCTTATTGGAAATTCATGAAATGACTTAACGGTACATAATACACATATGCCTAGATGATGGCTCCCTGTTTATTTACATAGACAGCTTTCTTCGAAAAGGAGATTAAATGAACCCCTTATGAGGCCAAGTGTACTTTCTAATTCCTATGTGGTTCCTTAAATAGTCAGACCTCTCCCGTATGAAGCCTTGCTGGCCATTGAATCTGTATTTTAGCATACGGTCAATATACTTTAAGCAGGATAATATGGACGCATATCCAAATTAAACAAGAAAACTCTACTTCTATATGAAACAGTGAAAAATTCGACAGCACCCATGAGATCTGTGTAGAGTGAAAGTCTTAGCATGAGGTAGCCTGGTACTCATGGCTAATTCCATCCACACCAACAGAGCAGTCTGTTCGTAAGCTGTATTCATGCTCACAGCGTGGGGGAATAAAAGGTAGGGAAGAGGAGGAACAGGTTTTTTGTTTCTTTGTTTGTTTGTTTGGTGGAAATAACTCAATACTGGTTAAAACTGAAGATTTGTA
This sequence comes from Apodemus agrarius, assembly GCA_964023405.1. NCBI lineage: Eukaryota > Metazoa > Chordata > Mammalia > Rodentia > Muridae > Apodemus > Apodemus agrarius. The sequence goes on from OZ030007.1 coordinate 11,381,124, forward strand.
GAAAAGCTTTTACATGTTCCTAATTATCTAAATAAAAAACTTGAATTCCTTAAATCTTGTTTCAAAAAAAACATTCCTTTTATTGATGTATATGTGGGGAAAGGGTCATTCACACATGCATCTGTACAAATGGTTGCAATGCCTGTGCCCCTGAGAAGTTCAAAATTGTGGGGCAGATTCTGAAGGGGGTAGACCGTGGCACAGGATTCTGGGGACCCAGGGTTGCCTGTGTCGTGGGAAGCTCCTCTTGCCTTGTGAGCGCTGGAACAGAATCTCCAATCCTTACTATTGCACAGCAAGCCTGCGTAACCGCTGAGCCGTCTCCTCGGCCCTTTGGTACAGCCTTTCAAAAATTATTTAATTTAGAAAGTCTGTCAGTATAGGAGTGCTTTGCTTGGAGTGCAGAGTGTATGGGGTGCCCTGGGAACCAGCGAGGCCTCTAGGTCTCGGCCACAGCAGGTGCAGAAGGTTGTGAGCAGCCAAGAGGATGCTGGGAACCAAACCTGGTCCCCTGTCAGAGGGTCCATTGCTCTCGGCCTTCGAGAAATCTCTGCAGCTCCGTGCACCCCAACTGTGCCACCTCGAGTTCAGGAATAGCCAGTGCTCTACCAGTGCTAAATCTGTCTTTCCTTGAAATTTCTCCCTATATACTAATAGAATATAAGGCTTCAGAAGGTAACATTTTAAGTAGCAAAAAGCTATTTTAAAATAAGCACATAATGTAGACAGGAATGTAAACCACACTTTATCATGTAACCTTTATGAAAGTTCCTTTTGATTGGCTTGGTTTTGGCTTGTTTGGAGATGCTAGGATGAGCCCCTGGGCCCTGTGTATGTTAAACAGATGCTCGACCACCAAACTACATTGCTACTATTTTTGCTTGCAAGGAATGTTATGAAACAATCACACTTGTAATTTTAACTTGTGTTTTACAGAAATGGATTAATCTATATTTTGTTTATGTTAGCATGGCATAAAACAAACCATTTCTCTTGGTTTTTAATTTTACTGCTTGTGAAACTTTTAATTAGAATAAATTCAATTTGAATAAACTTGTGAATTTTGTACATTTTAATTTTTGATACTACCTACTCAATGCACTAATAAATAATCTCTGTTTTTGAAGATATATTATTTAGTCAGATGTCATCACAAATGACTGTTGCTGATAAATGAAACTCTTGCAAATTTGTGACTCTCAGTAAGTAGACCTTACTTCTGAATGAATTTTAAGTATTAATTTGTCACCAGATGATGACACTGTGAGAACCATTGTTTAGAAATTAAGTTCAGCATTTTTTTGTTTAAGATGTAAATTGGCTTTTGCCCACCAGTTTTGTCCTAAGGGAAATGTACAAGACCACAGTTGCAATGAAAACTCTAAAACGGAACAGAGTATAAACCCAGTATAATTTGTTTCAGTAGCCATGGGACCAGAGCTCCCTAGGAATTCTGATTTTAGTCTGTAAGCCTGGAGAAAGTAGTCATCGTTTTTTTTATTACAAAGAAAAGGTTGTCAGTTTTTAAATGTGGATGGCTGTAACCTTCTGTCTTTGACTTTAAATCCCCTGTAATGTTTGAATGTTGCCTGTAATATTTTTGTGTTGATACTTCTCACACAAATAGTAGCTAAATTGAATATTGGGGCTAATTAAACCCATGTAGTCCCCTGTGTCTTGGAGGCATATACTTTTAGGAAGTGTATTTTGTACCATTAAGTATGTACTATTCTCCCCCAGACAGGGGTATTTTTATGTGTGTCAATTTTTTTATGCTCGCCTTAGGGTAATGTCAGAATAACAACATGTGTTCTTCCTCTGGTGGTGTGCTTTGACGCCACTGTGCACAGCGTGTTGTAAGCGCACGGAAAGCTAAGGACGAGTATCCAAAACACTTAAAATGTCTTGCTTGTTCTTGACCACGTGAGCTTAAGTGATGCTCAGCTCCTGAGAAAGCTCGGGATTAAAGGAGGCAGGTTTCTGCAGGGAGGCCCCTGTGCCGGAGGCCGCTTAAAACAAGAGCCACGCAAGCGCGCTGTATATTATGTGTGAGCCGGGGGAAAAAAACCCGACGATGACACGGAAGCTCCAGTTTATTTTTAATTCGGGCTCTTGACTGAAATCCGAAGGCATTTTGAGCCACCTACCTATTTCAAAGATGGTATGGGTGGCCCGCCTGCTGCTAACATGCTGTAGGGGAAACGGAGAGAGATGTAAATGAGTCCCTGTGATTGGCTGCCTCTGAATAGAAATGAAGCTGACAATCTGTCCTGTGCGAGCTCCAGTTAGGGACCCACTAGACTGTTGGAGTCTCTGATTGACAGCCGCCTGTCACCCGGGATTGCCTTCGCTCCCTCCTGTTTTATTCTATGACTGTTTCTCTTCCCTGGGTAAGGCAGAGACGACTCGAACGTTGTACCTGCCTTTTTAACGGCTCCGGATATGAGGCTGTATAAATGCTTTGACAGCGCTGGGTTAGTCCTGACTAAACAGTGAGAAAGATCTCATTTTCCTCGAATGCTGTTAGGCAGCAGGTCAGAGTGTCTGGCCGCAATGGGGAGACGCGTCCAAGGACAGGACCACGCACGCTCGCTCGCTCGCTTGCGCGCAGGCTCGCACTGTCTGCCCTCGGCGTGGCTTCACAGCTGGCATTTCTTTCAGAAGACCAGAAGTGATACACTTTATTGATTATTGACTATTTCGGTTGGAAGGAAGTTCGGACAGCACATTCTGTGAATGTAGCTCTAGTAATATTTGAGCGGGGGTTACGGTCACGTGAGATCACTACCCCGTCTTCCCTCTCCATGTGGACAGCACCGAATTCCTAAGAGTGAAGACCTCCCCCCCATCCCGGAAGTTACAGACAAATAAATGTTTTATTTTAGTGATGCACGAATCAAGTATTAACCTTTACTGTTGATTCATGTTCCCTTTGATTGTATATCAAGGTCAGGAGGAAAAATGTAGAAATGCTTTTAATTTTAGGTGGAGGTACAAGACGGAACCGTGGTAAATCCCGTAGGCAGCTGCTACAAGCTAGACTCCTAGGTGACGTTAAGGAGAGTTCTTTTTTCCCCCCAAGAATATGAGAAAGAGTCATACTTTCAAACTTTCAAACCCACACACCCTGACTCCTGCTGTCCCCCCTCCGTGCACATGCTTGGTAAGCCGGCCGTCCCACTCTTGCCGTGTGCTTTTGTATGGACAGAGCGTAATTAGTTGAGATGGCTGTCATGTGTGCGGCCTCATGCCCTTTCAGAGATCACACGTGAACCTGAAAATTCAAAGTGAGCCTTGCCTCATAGAGTCAGTTCCACCTTTCAGATCACTGACGGATTGTGGGTAAGACCGTCTGATGGCGTTTAATCCCGAGGTAAAAAATCAGCGCAGAATGGAGTTATGGAGTGTTTGACCTTGGGGTCCCCTGCATCTTCCTCCTGATGAGATTAATTACAAATAAAATTCTTGATGGAGTTCAAAGTGAAAGGAAAGCTGAGTTTTTCCCACAGCCTGAGAGTCCCCTCCCCTCCCCCCACCTCAAACTAGTTCACTCCATATGCCTTACACGGCCGAGGCGGGCTGCTTCGAATTGTTCATTAGTGTTTGCTTTTTAATGTTATCTTGAGAGTCAATGTTTTATACATTTGCCACGTGAATTCAAAAGCAAGAGGGCAGTGGGAACCCTACCAGTATGCTTAAAATTCTAGGTTTCTGGAATTGTTAAAGGTAAAATGCCCGCTTTGCTCAATGAACAAATAATAATTCTTTTTTTAAATGTACACGTCCTACCAAAATACAAATATCTGGGTTGCCTCTGGCTTAAACTCTTAACTCTGCAGGCTGCATGTTCTCTCTCCCCACAAATCCCTGCGGCAAGTGACCTTGTCAAACAAGTGTGGTATAATGGGAGTCAGCCCCGGGAAGGTGGCTCATTTTCTAGCAACTGTTTGCTACTGTCAGAACAAAGGCACATCGGTTCGCATTAAGAGGACACCGCGCACAGATGAGCAGCTGACGCCCTTTCCCCAAATAATACTCATCTTTTAGGTTTCCTCGAAAGTCTGACTAATGGAAGCAGTGTGTGTGGCGGGTATTTTAGGAGGGACATGAATTCTACCGTGGCCTCAGTGAACCCGAGATATTTTACTACCTGGCATACGTCATATTTATTTTTAGAGCCACGTTTATTGAAACCATAAACTTACAAAGTGTGGGGCAGTGCTTTCATTGTTTTTCTTTGAGACTCTTAGATAGTTTTAAAAAATAAAATAAAAATCTCAGCAGAGGGAAATGGAGGTGGGGACAGTTGGTGCTTTAGAGAAGTGAGTTAGAGCTTAATTTTTCATTTCCTTATTTATTTTTGCTACAGGCATCTATCGTTAGCTCTATAGGTATGTTGCCTTTAGAAGTTATTGAGTGTAACTTATTTGCCTGTTAGCAATTAAAATCATTAAAGTGTTTACCAGGTATGTTAATTATGAGTTAAGCCTGACACCAGCCATTAGATATCAGTTGAAAGGAAGGAAAATATATTTACATCTTTTATCTCTCTTTTCCTTTTAAAAATGAGTAGGCATGTTTTGTACACAGTCTTAATACTGTTTCACTTGCTGGTGATGGTGAAATACTATGTATGTAGTTTTATTGGGTAAGCAGTGTTTAGCCTTTTGAATGGTCCACAGTTTAGCTAGAGATTTGCTTTCATGTGGTCAGCTTTGGGAAAGCTTCAGGGGCCACAGGCTCCGAGGGAAAGAGACGTCTCCTGGGGAAGAGTGTGCCTGTGGCGGCCATGCTCCCTTCTCCATGCTGCTCTTCCTGCTGAGAGACCCGCGTAACACACGCAGAAGGTCATTACAACGTAGACCGCGTTCCTATTCGGGAATTGATTAGAGCTCTTAACACTTATTCATTAATAAACAAGTGTCTTGCTGAGCATGGCATGGGGTTTTGGGAAACATTTGCAAAATATTAAAAATCATATCGTGAGGTTTAGCTTGCCATGTTCTAAATTTCAGGTTTGCAAAATATGTTGCAGGGAAGTATCTGTGCACCCAAGTGGAAGAAATCATAAAGATGGAGCTCCACTTGGGTTTTAAAAGGATTTCTTCCTTATGTGTAGAAAGTAGAATTTGGAGATTTATGTATCCACCAAATAGAAACTGCATTGTTCTCTCCCAATTTATAGTTGAAAGTAAGCAAGGAAAATGGCTTCTTTCCATGACAGGAATCATCCTGCCAGGTCCTCTCTGCAGAGGAGGGCCTTTCCCCCTCACTTTGCTGTGACAGTATGGATGGAGAGAGAACGGTCACTTTCCAACTAGTTTGTCTTCAAAAGAGGGATTAAAATTGTATAGTGCCAGAGAGAGGTGCTGTAATGTATCCTTTTAAATTACCAGCTTGTTTTTTCCTCCTATTTTATAACAGTAAGATAGCTCAATGCCAGCAAAAAGCCTGAAAGCCAGAGTAAGTGGCCTCATGGGAGATATGAAATAAATACTGGGCTATATGTTTTACAGGCTTATTCTTAAATACATTGTGGTTTGTTTTTTATCTTAAACGGGTACCTATTGCTTACTATACTAGGATTTGTCAACCAAATTCTTGTTGAATTACTTTAGACAAAAAGTTAGCAGGTATTTTCAACATATGTGTACATCTCTAAAGAAGCTACAATACTTCCCTCAAACCTTCAGGACCTTAGATGTATTCACAAGCAGTTCCAGCAAATTCACAGTGAAGCGAGGCTAAACATACTTGTCTCCCTTGAAGTCTCATTCCGGTCTCCTGCAATGTTTGTAACAGGGATAATAGGTTGACTTGAAAACCACAGAGCTGGACCAGACTGAGGTGAATGAACAGGAACTGAACATATAGATGAGAAAGTTGGGGATCTGTACCACAGTTTCTTCTCTTATTGTTTGGGAAAACAAACAAACAAAACCCAGGATACCAACAACTCACAGGAGGAAGACGACATTCTGGCTCTCTGTTTAAAAGTACAGTCCAACTTGGCTGGAGTCACTGCAGTATGCCCACGGAATTGGTCATCTCTCTCTCTCTCTCTCTCTCTCTCTCTCTCTCTCTCTCTCTCTCTCACACACACACACACACACACACACACACACACAGAAGAGAACAGAGAGGACTAGTGCTCAGCTCATTTTCTCTTTAACCTTTCTCCTAGTCAGCACCTCCCACCCACAGACAAGTCTAGAGCAGCAGTTCCCCACCTGTGGGTCTCGGTCCCTTTGTCGGTCAAATGGCCCCATCACAGGGTTGCTTAAGACCATCCAAACACATATTTACATTACGGCTCATAACAGTAGCAAGTTATAGTTATGAGGGAGGGAGCAACGAAAATAATTTCATGATAGTAGGTCACCACAACACGAGGAGCTGGATTAAAGGCCCACAGCACCAGCAAGGATCAGAACCACTGCTCTAGGGCTCAGCAGTGGCTCACAGTGCCTCTCTCACAGGAAGTCTCTCTCCTAGATTAATTCCTGATCCTAGACAACTCACAACACTTACTCTCAGTCAATGTATATGGGAAATAACCTGGAGAAACTGAACTGCCTGTTGAATACAGCCATTATTAAACAAACTCAGGAATAATATGTGAGAATACTCAGGAGCAATGTTTATAGAAACTACAGTCCATGTAGTTGAAAGTTAAAACTATCTACCACTGTACTGTGAATTCCTGGTCAGTCACTTAGACTATTTCCCATCTAGAACATTCGCCATTTGGGTTAGACAACTCTGAAAGTCTTGCTAAGTTTTACAGAAGCTTCATTTGCTTCGGGAAGAGTTAGTCAGGTCAGAGCAAGAAGAGCCTTAAAGTGTGGCTATGGAGATGAGCAGAGCATATCTGTAAATCATTGGAGCCTTGTGGTGCCTGTAGAAGCTGAACAATAACCCATGGATGTCACAGCCAGTTCTTGTATGCTAGCACTGGGAGCACACGTAAATTACTTCATGATGCTGCTTTTGGCTTCTCAGCTGGAGGGTGGGAATGATACTCTTTCTAGTTTCTTCACTGTCTGGTGAGAAGTCCTTCCATGTTTCCTTTGTATGGGGGGGGCATGCAGTGCTTCTTACTATTTTGGTATTTTCTAGTGTTTTGCTGTCTCCAATTTGTTGATAGGATTGTTTTTTGGTTTTTCCAGACAGTTTCCTGGCTGTCCTGGAACTCACCCTATAGACCAGGCTGGCCTCAATCTCAGAAATCCCCTGCCTCTGCCTCCTAAGTGCTGGGATTAAAGGCATGCACCACCACTGCCCGGTTTAGGATTCTTTTTCACACAGGCGTACTTCCTGTCTTCCTAAGAGTCAAGGATTCCAGACTGTCCTTTCTGTTTTACTCAAAAAATGGGAGATCATTAGCCTGAATTTTCTTTCCTAAGACCAGCTTCTTATAATTTTAAGATATTTTCTTTTTCTCCCAGTCCAGCCCTCTTCACCTTTACGCAGAATGATCTCATCTCTCAATCCTCAGGCCACCCCAGGGCATATCCCCTGAATTTGTTGATTATAAGTGTGCCCATGAAACCGAGTGGTATAAACAGGTTTGCATGTGGAAAAAATGAAAATTGTAGTGATAACTCATCCAGCACTAAACAAAACTGGTTGGTAAGACATCCGAGCATGAATTCTTTAGCATTTTACACATTAACCCTATGTGTGGGTTATTTACAACCAGATCACAGACTTTGACAGTGCTTACACCAAGTCCTTGAATGAAGGAAAGAACACTGACCTGAAGGTGGCCCCTGCTGCTGGCTCTGATCTGCCCATCCTCCTCTTCAGATTCCCATTGAGCTCACTCCTGGGAGATGCTTTTCCTCACAGCCCTTGTCCCTGGTCATCGTATTTTCATTTCTGTTTCTACACCCCTCCATAGTTCTGCACGTTCTTGTGCGGCTAGGTCAGAGTAGTTGATGGTTTTGCTCCTCTGGAGACCAGACATTCCAAGTGGGGACCTCTTCCTGTCTTTCTCAAATCTGCCTCTGAAAGTGGGCCAGCCTTCCTGGAGTGCATCATCTTTGGTTGTGTGTGTTTCCCTGCCTTTCCCTATCTGTAGGGACTATGCAGTCTCCCCGCATCCTTCCTTGTAAACAAACTCTACTATTTATTGGCTTCTTGAACATGTCCTGTGAAAAGCCTTTAGAGTAGGTAAAATTTGTATAGCTAGTTTCCTGATGTTTTTCTTTTCTTTCTCTTTCTCATCTTCCTCTTCTTTTATGTGTGTGGGGAAATTGAAGATGCGGGAATGATGACTTGTGATTTTTTTTCTAATATATTTGAGTTTTAGTTCTGTTTTCACTACACTCTAAACAACACCTTTGTATTGATTTAGTTCTGTTCGTTTGTTTGTTTGTGGTGAACATACTATTTATCACACACCGTTCAAGCCCTTTCTCATTTCCAGTAAATGTCAATTTTATGTAAACAAAATACATTTAAAAAAGTACAAAGAAACCTCATATTCTTCAGTCCAGATAGGACTGCTCAGATGGGTAATTAGAAACATGGTAAGCAGGCGCGCTAGCATGGCAGGGAGGGGAGGCCTGAGTGTCTTCTGTCCTTATTCCTGACATCTTTCCAACTGAAAAAATGTGTAATGCATGTTCATCGTTCATAGGATCCCTCATCAGCTTCTCAGCCAGGTCCAGCAGATAATTAAGATCTGAATACCCACTGCCTGTGATGAGCAAACTCTTGGATGCTTCTAGGAACCAGTAGAGTTGGGGAAACAGACATGCACCTTGTTTTACTGTGCTGCTTTCCTCTCCTGTAGAATCCTGTCTGGAGAAGGGAGAGAACAATAGGTTTTAATCTTCTCCTGTTCAGTATCTTGTCTTTCCACATTAATGCGTGCAGACCTTTCTCCTTCCAGATTGTTCTTGCTGAACCCTGTTATTTAGTGGTTAGGAATGTATTGACTATACGGTGTAATCCAAATGTGCTTGGCGCTGCTTGCTTCCCAGAGTTTTACATGTGGCCATGTTTTATTGACAGCGTCTTTCCTACTTAATTATGTCTTTTGTTGACAGCTCAAACTGTCTCTGTTTACTCCTATTTAGAATGCAGCTGGCAACAGCAGTTGGTTTGTGAAACCAAAGCACATAATTAACTTCCCAAGTTAAGGTAGACTTTGTTTCTTTGGGAGAGAAAGGATTTCACAGGGCATATCACTTTGCTCCAAATGTGGTGTACCTAAGGTGTGATACATTTCTCATGTCAGGGCATCAACAGAGAAAAGCAGGGCATCCTCAACTATTATAGTATCAAGAATGACTGGTTTTTAAGCTGTTTTTCAAAACCTAGGGAGCTGGATAGCAATAGTCAGTTTACGTATTCGCACCAGTCAGTAGGAATGTTGCTATTAGTTTCCACTTAATCTGATGTGCAGATAACCAAACTTTGTCTGAACCATTTTGAAGAACTATAAATTCCCTCCTACCATTGTTATTTCAGTATAGATACCGGCTTTACAAAGAATGAGTGAGTTCATTTATTTCAAATCAAACCAGGAAGGAGAGCCTTAACCAAGAAATTTAAACCATGAGATTCTTATGTCCTGATGGCCCCCTAGGACCAGATGAAAGCCCGGCACACTCTCCTGACTCCACGGCGTCCGTTGCTTACAGGAGTTGGACTGGCCAACTCACTTTTATAATTTTATATTTCCAGCTATTTAATTTCTTCATGATCACCACATTTCTTCTGTACATGCTGTGACTAGCAACATGGAGGCTTTCTATAAAATAAAATGAATAGTATATTCAAGTCCAGAATTAATGCCATAACGTTGGGCACAGTGGTACATGTCTGCAGCTCAGCTCTGGCTAAACGAAGGAAGGAGAATCACAAGGCAGTAAGAGAAGGTAGGAGGCGCGCGCGCGCGCGCGCACACACACACACACACACACACACACACGAGCCAGAGGCACCCATGTATACACACATGCCCTCGCTTGGAACAAGAAAAATAAACAAACCAAGTCAAAACAAAAACAAATAGTCATAAGTATATGTGTGTGTGTGTGTGTGTGTGTGTGTGTACATATATTTTTAAAAAAGTACTTCAGTTGTAAGTCTTTATATCATACAAGGTTTAGATTGTTAAATCCCTTTTCCGTTTTCAGATAAAACTGCTTTCCTCACAGCCTGACCGACCCATAAGCATCCCACACTGATTCACATGAATCTTTCTTTTTTCTACCCAGCTTTACATACAGAAGGTTTTTTTCCCCTAGAATAAAATGTAATACTAATTCTTTGACCTGCTGTTTCAAAATCATACAATTTATTGCTCTGTAGTTTTATTTTTAAATGGGAAATAGAAGAATTTGTCATGCGTGATGTTGCACACCTGTAGTCCTAGTATTTGACACTGAGTCTGAGGGATTGCAAATTTAAAACCAGCCTGCCCTACATAATAACTTCCAGGCTAGAATGAGGTACATAGGGAGATCCTAGACATAGGTAGGTAGGTACGTAGGTACGTAGGTAGGTAGGTAGATAGATAGATAGATAAAAAATAAGCAGATAACTATATAATAAAATTGTGCCACATAAAAAATGTAGATGAAAAATTTTCAGACTAAAACACATGTTGGAAAGAGGTGAACACATTGCCTGCGTGTTTTCACCCACCATTAGGAACCTTACCATCTATCTGCACAGATGAGCGACCTGCCCTGTGAGTGGGAAGCCTGGGACGCATGTACAAAGAGTGAAAACATTGAACTGAGGCGAGAAGTAACCAACTGAGTGAACTTAAAAACTGTCCAGAGTGTAGCAGCACAGAGGGACTGAAGAAGGTCTTCTGAGAATCAGTTACATTAAGTCTGTAAGCAGATGTCTTCTATTGTGATACCCGTCACGGAAACACTGGCAACAGAAGAGAGTGGGTGGGTGGGAGCCGTTCACAGGAGCACTGTGGTTCACCTCACGATCTTATTTTATATTATTCTTACCTCAAAATGACCGGGATCATTGGCTAGAGGGAAAGGGAAAGCTGTGTCTGCTGGTGAAAACGACTTGGCAGGAATTTTGCTTTTACCCCATTTCACATAGGGTTGCATCAACCCTCACTTTATCTTGTCTTCAAGGAGACCTAAAGAACGTTGACACCTACTAACTTCTGAGACATGGCGGAATACTGGTTCACAATAATTCTTCTGATAATAAAGTTTTAAATTAGCGAAAACATCCTGTAAACACAGCTGCTGAGAGCTGCCACGGCGGGCACCTCGGTTGCATTATGTGACTAGGTCTCCCCAGTAATATACTGCTTTCCAGTTAATTACCGCTTCCAGACAGAAGAGGGGAGGCCTCGAATTCAGCGTCTGTATGGTCGCATGGCCCTGTTCAGTCAAGCTCAATGCATGTTACATGATTGTCTGAGAGGAACAGAAAAGCTACTTTCTCGGGGTCTGACCGGAATGCTTGATGAGGCCCGGTGGCCGAGAGGGCGAATGGCTCGGCAGCAGTTGTACCAGAAGCAAAGTAGTTTCCCTGACAACCAGTGTGAGGAGTCATTGTGATTTATTATTTACTACTTCAAAAACTCATTCTGTGATTTAATTAAGGATCGAGATTTCCATAAAAAATAAAATCTATCTCTTCCAAATGCGAATGCCCCGAGACTATTGTTCGGGTGAACATGGCAAACACCCCCACACTCACGGCGGGTGTCTTAAACGGGTTCAGAGGAGGTGTCAGGCGTGGTTCTGGGAGAATGTGCACGGGTCACACAGGAAACGGTTAACATCCAGGAAGTGAGGCTTATACTGGGTGACGCTGCTCCTCAGTCCTTACTAATAACATAATACCAACAGCCCCCCCCCCCCAAAGCAGAGCCTCCACGTTCATTTTTACCTTGCTGGTGGGAGCAGTCTCATTAACTAGTTTGCGTCTCTGTGTATCATTTCAGAGGCAATGTAGACAGGTTATTTATTTGTAGTAACCTCCGTAATTACGCATCTTTCATATTTCACAAATTATAGTGTTTTAAATTTGGTTTTAATCAGGTAGCATTTTCGCCAGAACCAGGAACTCAGCGTCCTCCGGCCCAGCCTTTGATAATGCTGTGCTGTCTGTGACTGCGCTCTCCCCAAATCTTCCGATGCTCATTACGTCTGCAGAAAGAGCTTTAAGCGAGCTACTTATTCAGCATTAATTAATAATCAAATGTGACGCACTGCCTAGCACATGCTTGTTATTTAAGCAACATAACCTTCCAAATAAAAAATAACGATTTTAAGCATTCACCGAGTTTCTGCTAAATAGTGGTGTGTTTGTACATATTCTTTTTAATTAAAATAGCTCTGCTTAGCTCACTTACATTCCTGCTGTCTGTCAGGGTTTCAGCCTGGAGATTCCATATATAATTAATGTAAGGAAAACAAGAGAGCTGTCCCTTGGTAGAAAACTGGTAATGGATTAAAATTCCAGGAATGTGGCACACTTTCTCAGAAACATGCACTTAGGCCTGAAGTCTGGAAATACTAAACCATACCTCACCCATGTAATTAGTTCAAGATAGACAAGTCCGAGAATATTTGGTTGTGCACTTAATATGGATTATTAGGTGCATGCCCACTATTAAATATTATTTAAGAAGAATCTTTTCTTGAACCAGAAGAGAGGACTGAATGCAGCCAGCCGCCTTAGAACCAGTTGATAGAATGTGTACAGCGAGTATTTAAATTGGTCAGAGCAGTTGCTAAGGTAGGTGTCTGACAGCACCCAGTACATTTCCTAATTTAGGGGAGGTGGGAGTATACACTTCCCTCCTGGATTCCAGTTTGGACCAGTCCGCACTCCTTAAATTGTACGTTGCAACTTTTGACAATATTTTTACGTCACAGTCATCAGTCAAAAGCAATTACAGGTATTCATGGAATTGATATCAATTGTGGACATAGAAAGTCTAGATTATTTTCTTGTAAGAAGTTAGTTCGGAGTGGAAAATAGTTTATCAGAATGCAAATAAAAGCTTCCTGGTCAAACCCTGCCCAGCACAGCTCGTCCCAACGAGACTACTAGTTTCACTCTTCCTTAGATAGCCGTTGAACATGTCACGTGCGGATACTTTAGGGGACAAAGGGGTAAGAAACAGGATTTGATATTCCGCAGTGGCAGTACTGTATAAATTGGGATTATCCCTAATCGTTAAGTGTGACAAGTTGGACCTTAGTTTAAAACCTTGTGGGTCTAGGAAGCAGGTGATTTTCAGAGTATGATGCCTAGAGATAAGATTGTGATTTTTGCAGAAAAGTGTGGAAAAAATACTTGTGTCTAAGTTAGGGTTTCTCCTGCTGTGAATAGATAGACACTGTGACAGTGGCAACTCTTATAAAGGAAAGCATTTAATTGGGGTGGTTTACAGTTCAGAGGTTTAGTCCATTATCATCATGGCGGAAAAACATGGCGGCAGGTAAGCAGGCAGGCAGGCAGGCAGGCAGGCAGGCAGGCATGGGGATGGAGAAGGAGCAGAGAGTTCTACATCTTCATCCACAGGCAGCGGAAGGGGGCCGCCACAAGTCCGCTCCCAGCGACCCACCCCCTCCAACAAGACCACATGCACGTGCGTGCGTGCGTGCGTGCGTGCGTGCGTGCGTGCGTGCGTAGGTCAGACACTAGACATCGGATCTCACCTCCCATCCTAACATAAGTTTCTGAAGATTTACGTAAGTCAACATGCAGGGCCAGTGTTTGTATATGCTCAATAGTTGCAGTGGCCTCTTTGGTTTTAAATTCTCTTCTCTTCTCTTCTCTTCTCTTCTCTTCTCTTCTCTTCTCTTCTCTTCTCTTCTCTTCTCTTCTCTTCTCTTCTCTTCTCTTCTTTCTCTTCTCTTCTTTTCTTTGATTTTAGTGGTTATTTCTTTTATTTACATTTCTTTTTTTTTAATTAGATATTTTCTTTATTTACATTTCAAATGTTATCTCCTCCAAAAATCCCCTATCCCATCCTCCCTCCCCCTGCTCACCAACCCTCCCACTCCCACTTCCCTGTCCTGGCATTCCCCTACACTGGGGCATTGAGCCTTCACAGCAACAAGGACCTCTCCTCTCATTGATATCAAACAAGGCCATCCTTTGCTACATATTCGGCTGGAGCCATGGGTTACTCCATGTGTACTCTTTGGTTGGTGGGTTAGTCCCTGGGAGCTGTGGGGGTACAGGGTGGTTCATACTGTTGTTCCTCCTATGGAGCTGCAAACCCCTCAGCTCCTTCAATTTTCTTAAGTGTATATTCTTAAAGACAGGTTTGCTAAGTTCATTCATTTGAGGTTGTGAGTGCAGGGATTTGACTCTGCCTGCCTTGATGTGGCTAGAAAGTTCAGCAGAGCCCTACACGTTGTCCCTAAGAATAGGGAATTGATCTTGATGCCTAGACAGGGACGCTATCAGACCTTCCCAGGCAGGCCTGCAAGGCTGAAAGAATCACGTGGTGGGTGCTTGTGGGAAGGAGGCTGAGAAGTGCTTGGGTAAAAACAGCATGAGTTCCATAGCATTTGAGACGGGGTACCATACGTAAACCGCGGGTACCTAGTGGCGTTTCTGTAACATGGTGATTGTGTCTTGGAGAGTCTCACAGCTTTCTTCTGCGTTTTCTGTAAAGGTCTTGGAGCACCTAAGTTCATTTACGAGCAATGCAGATGGTCTAGAGGAGACCCATGTATATTGGGATTTGTCCTGTTAGCAGAACTGTGAGCAAAAATGTTTTGACTGGTGTTTTCAGCGTACACATTGCATAGGTTTTAGAATTATTTGTATTATTTCGTGTGCGTTTGGGTGAATGCAGGTGCTTCCGCATACAGGGCCCTAGAGGACAACCGTGGAGTCTCTAATACTGAGGGATTACCATCATGAAAGGCTATGTGAGACAACTCTGGTCTTTCTGCTTATGTGGCAGTCACTTTAGTGACTGGGCCATCTCTCCAGACCCTGGAGTATTGTTAAATGAAACTATTCGGTGCTAAATGATAGTAATAGCTTGGCTGACCACCCTGATGTAACCTTTAGTTCCTGAAGTTTCAGAGTCTTTCCTATTTCGTTTTATTTACTCTTGATAATTGGATTTTTATAATATTACTCTTCTGGATTTCCCTCTTGCAAATCAAGTCAGTTGTCCATTTTTTTTCTTTCGTTCATCCTTTTTTTCACTGTGTGATGTATTCTTGCTCTGTATTTTAAAGAACAGGTTGTTGGAAAGTACAAATGGACAAGTCTATTTTAGTAGATTTGGTCCTTCTTAAAATATGATGATTCCTCAGTAAATGTTTGAATTATTGGTAGCAAGTTAAAAATCTCGATCTATAGGGAAGGGTAGGCAGATTTCAAGATGCGGAGTCAAGAGGGTCCCCAGGTGCAGGACAGCCTGGGCTACTTAATAAAACCCTGTTTTATGAGTAAAACGAAACAAACACGTGTTCACCCACTTAAAGACAATCCTTAAAATAACAAGTAAAAGCAGTTCAGCAGAGGAAATTTAGAAGGTTAATGTTTTGAAGAATTACAATTTGATGTCATAGTGTTTGAATATGATTGGTTATATTGGCCTATTAATATGTATTTATGAGGTAATTTCTTTGTTAGGAGATAGCGAACATAATAGAAACCATTTCTATACTTATGCATGCTTTCTTTTCTATCTCTAATCAGAAACACACAAATTCAAGCTATAATGTGATGGGTCCAGGAAAACAGATAACACAAAGAAATTCCTCATCATACTAGAGAAGACGGCAGCGTTTTCCCTTAAAGATAGTTACATAATCCACCATCATTGATAGGGACTTTTTGACATTGTACCTTCTCTTATGTTTGCAGATCATTAACGTGTACATTGAAATCTGACATGTTGCAGGGGTATTTAGAAATATTGCAGGTATTTGCATAATTTTTTTTTTTTTTTTGAGACAAGCCCTCTCTTGCAGCTCAGACTGTGCTTGAATTCACTGGTAGCTAAGGATGACCTTGACCTCCAGGTCTTCCTGTTTGTTTCTGTGCTGTGGTCCCTGGTGCACTTTTCCACACCCACCTCAGGGTCTGATTATTTAGGGTCAGCCAATCAGTGAAGGAGACTGAGGTGCTGGCATGTAGGTACAGCAACAATGGCTGCAGGGAAAGACACACTGCTCTTCCCAGCTCCCGGAAATGTGTTTCCTAGTTCTCTACTGTCCCTGAGACAGTAGAGGTCTTGGGTTGGATCATCTATCTGGCATGGGTACCCGAGACATGGCTGTTCTCACTGATGCTCAGAATGATGGCCACCGCATCTCTCACCACGATGTTTTCAGCATTACATTGTTTACTGGTGGCCGAATCACTTTGAAATCTTTTCCTGTACGATTTCTAAAGAAAACATCCATTGTGTATAATTCTAAAGTGTTACTGTGTGTGTGGAAATATAAGTTCATAGAATACTTTTAGTTGCCTTAAAATGATCGTTCTTTTTAAATGTGCATTTGATATATTTAATTTTAGTGCTTAGAAATATCTTTCAAAGAATTATTTTCTAAGTGTGTGTGTGTGTGTGTGTGTGTGTGTGTGTGTGCGTGCGCGTGTGCATGCTTCAGTATTACTAGCAACTGTAAGCCACCTTAGGATGTTGCTAGGAACCAAACTCCAGCCCTCTGCAAGAGCAGTATGCTCAGTTAACCAGTGAGCCAGTTCTCCAGTTCTGTAGGAAAGATTTTGATCAATTTGTGTGAGGGTTGCAGTGCTTTGCCTGGTCAATGAGATTAGCAGTGTGCAGGTCAAATGGCCTAGAAACCTAACAGTGCCCCTGATAGGACCTGACAAGCTATGCTGGTGGGGAAGCCATGTTAAAGCCAGTTTCTCAGCTCTGGAGTCATGTGACTTTATGTAAAATACTTCCTAGCCTCATGTTCTGAGTTGTAAAGAAAGTGTTACATTGAGTTTTGTCATGTAAGAGACACTTGGCATAACTAATACATACAAACATACATACATACATACATGCATACATACATACATCTTGAAGCCAAAGAATATTTTGCACCCCTGAGAGGTGCCTTCGTTAGGGCGGGGCCTTCATGCGTGTGCTGCTGCCTCTCTTTGGGAAATGGCGGCAGGACTGCTCAGCTGTGACATAGAATATTCCTCAGGAAAGGCTTTTCTTCTTTTAATCAGAGAAGCGAAGGAAGGAGAGTCCAGCAAGTAGGTTGGATGTTGTTCCTGGCTCCAACTGTTCAGAGTCCTCATGAGAACCGAGATATGATGCAGCGTCTGAGGATGTACTGGGTCCTTCTAAGGGGAAGTTCCTGTCCTGGCTATCGCTGTAGCTTTAAGAAGAGCAAGAGAAGTGGAGCTAAGAGGACCAGCTTAGTTCTGATTATCTGCAATTATGATTTCATCATACACAAACTACTTACAGAGAGTCAGTTATGTCTGCTGTATAATTTACCAATTAGTCTTGTTTCCTTGGATAGTTAGACATGGGATCTAGACCTCTCAGAGACTGCATCAAGTGGCAGGACATTTTCTCCTCCAATGTGTTGGTAAAACTGAATACTTGGCAGCAGTTATATTTGAGTCCTTAAAGGTGATTTATTTAGTGTTTATAAAACTAGAAGAAAGGGTGCAGGGCCTGTTGTTATTCCCATTTCATATGGGAACGCTGAAGAACAGAGACTGGAGTCGGCAAGGCAGATACCTCTGCTAGCAAGCACGGGAAGCCTCGCTCAGCTCCAGGTGGGCCGGCCTTGTGAGGCAGTGGACCTGCAAGGGAGTATGCAATCAAAGAGTTCCCAGCAGCAAACCTACCACAGAAGACCGAGCCCGCAAGATGTATTAGCACCCGACAGCTAGCTATTAAAGCCCAGACAAGGACACCTGCAAAGGTATCAGCCTATGGGTGTAAAGAATATGCTTCTGACACATCAGTTTAGCCTGCAGGCATGCAGCACACAGCTGCAGAACGGAGAGTTGTATCCATGTCACCTGAGAGTCTGAGAGAACATGTCTGCAAAAGGTGGGTGGCCTTCTGAGGACTCAGGATGTCTACTTCTATTTGTCTGTTCAGTAAGACCTGCGGAGACAGCTCCTACACAGACGTCAGTCTTGTATGTCCCTAGATGTGTCCCTATTTTTTTGGCAGGAGATGACGTCTCTTTTAAAAATTCAACACTGTTAGTATGATTTGAGCTCCTGTGAACATCTGAGCTCCTGTGGTGCCTGTGCAAAACATACTCTGTCTGCCTTAGGTCTTCTGATAAGTCTCACGACAGTTTTCTGCTAAGTGGGGAGGGGTTGAAGAGGAGGAAACCCCTGCACCTCCCATAAGAGGGGATTAAAAAGTGCTGAGCATGCAGGAAGGAATTGCAGTCCGAGAGAATGCTGTGAGGTTATAAAGATACGGACGTGCAAATGAGACTTTAAATAAGACCTCTCTATAGTGCATGCGTGCCATTTGAGAGAATCTACTGGAATAAGGAAATTGCGGCTCTCCTACAGCAGCATTCCAGGCCGGCGCTAACTCCTCTCCTTGATACGCGTGTGGTTAGTTCGCAGACAAACAGCTTTTGAAGCCACCTTGCCGAATATTACATGTATCGTAAAGTTTATCACAACGGAATGTTGCAGACTGTGGGATGTACCAGGGAGATGGGGACAGAAACAGACGGTGAGGACACAGTTGGGAGACAGGGGACTTGTAAAGGTAGAAAACCTGCAGGATTCACTTGCTGAACTGACGTACCTTTTCCTTGTGGCATAAATATGGGCAGAGGTCACCGAGGGGAAATGCACTCCAGACAGGTGAGGTGACTTGGGAAGGCCACAGAGACCAGATTTCGGAGTAAGCACACAGGTCTGCACTTCCTCCAGGGTTCTGCTGTGTAGGATGTGGTGGCTCTCAGACACTTAACCACTCAGGTCTCAGCACAAGAAGTGCTGTATTCTCAGATGTTCCCATAAAGGGGCGGCCACTCCCTTCTCTGTCCTGGCACACCGCTTCCTTATTCATCTGCATACCTCAACTGGCTTCAGTTCTGTTTCTTGGCCCTTCGGGATTGAGTGGTGAGCTTTTGTGCACATCTTGATGCCTGAGAACCCTTTGGTTTACATGGACTGCTTTCGGTTATGCCAAGAAAGGTTTCCTCAAACACTTCTACCCTCCATGCGTATTTATATTGGAGTAAATTTATAATTCTGTTTTTAAAGCTGTATTTTCGTATTCATTTGTGTGTATGTTCGTGTGTGTGTGTGTGTGTGTGTGTGTGTGTGTGTGTGTGTGTGTCTTATGCTTGAGTGTCTGTGGAGGCCAGGAGAGGGTGTCAGCTATGCTAGAGCTGGAGTTACAGTGGGTTGTGAGATCCCCAGCATGAATGTAGGGACTCAAGTTCTCAGGAAGAGCCGCAAGCAGGACTCCTCAGAGTGCTCTCTAGCATACATACATACATACATACATACATATTTGTATGTAGTTATCATGTATAATTTTTTTGCATGTGAGTCCAATTCCAATCACTCGATGTAATCATAATATTGTTTTGTTTTATTTTCTTGGCAAAGATCTCATTTAGCTCACGTCTGCCTCAGACTCACGGTGTAGCAGATGATGGCCTTAGTCCCTAGTTTTCCTGGCTCCATCTCCAAACTGATCAGATTCCACCATATGACTTGTATTTTGTTTTTAATCATGTTATCTTAATATTGTGGTCCTTTCAAGGAGTAAAGTATGGTCCTTTCTCTTTTATCAAGACCCTCTAAATTACTCTTCTACTGTGGGATATTACCCAGTATTAAAATTCGTACTGTCTCCTTTTGTCCAAATTACTGTCAGATTGTTAGATTGTTTCTAGAATATATTATCATAAATGGGATTTGGTAAGGATCTTTTCTGAAAGATTGTATGAGTTCATGATGTCAGAAGTAGCTGGAGTATAGCATAAACATAATGAAAATGTGGATAAATGTGATCTTAATTGCATCCAATTCCTATTCATGAAATAAAAGCAGCAAAAAAAAAATGGATTGATATATCTCTAACATTAAAAATGACTCAAAATATGAAGCACTTAAATTATAAACCCAATTATTACAATAAACAACTAGATCTTTGGTAATTTGATATGGGAAAATGCAATCAAATTTGATTTTTTTTTAAAAAAATTTCTTTTGTTCTTGCCCATTAGATACAGTATTCTATGTTTTTTTGCTATTTACGTTCATTTTATTTCCTGGGCTTTGGTGGTTGTTGATATTCACTACTGGGAACCTAATCCAGGGTCTTGCCCAGGCCCTGGCCCACATCTGGTCTGTAAGTGACATCCCAGCCCTAATTACAATGGGTGTTCTTGCCTCTTGTGATGGTGCTCTTAGTTCTTTCATTTGTGAGGCGGAGGCAGGCAGAGCTCTGTGAGTTCAAGGCCAGCCTAGAGGCCAGTCAAGGCTACACATTGAGACCTAAAGCAAAACATCAACAACCAAACAAAATCAGATCAGATAACAGAGTGCTCTGCTCTGTACGCACTTTTCCTATAAACTCTCTGACCTCATGTTCTGGGGTCAGTGTTCCTTCCCTTCTTTGGCTTTCCTGGTTCAGGACTATATAAAGCCCTCCACACCAGGGAGACACAGTTGTTCATCTGTTTCGAGAAGATGGCAGCTTGTGTTTCATAAATAGGACTTCATTGCAATTTCAAAAGCAGAGTGGCCCATATGTCAGTTTGTCCGTGGTAACTAGAACTTAATAGATACTTAGCTTCGCTGCCTGTTAACTGTGTGGAGAGCGGGCTGGACTGAGCGTTACAGTGTTAAGCATTCGGAGCCGCTCATCTTCATTTCTGATAAGTTTCATCGTGGGTAATGCTTTTATAACTATCAGGCTGTGAGCTAACACTGGACTGATTATTCAGCAGCATGCCTAGTTTTCAAGCGAATGTTCTGGAATACGGATGCTGTATTTTGGAGAGATAAATATTCTAACTCAAACCAAGTCAAGTCTTGTTCAGAAGATTTTAATTGTTGGCCTGAGATATTTAACATACTGTAGAGCCAAACCTTTCACTTACAACTGTACAGATCGTTAGATTAATCAATTAGAAGGTAGGATATTTATGGGAGGAATTTTAAAAACTCACCAATCCATCTGATCCTTCTTCGGTGCCCCCATTAGGGGTTCAGTCTTACTTAGCTCCGCGAGAAACTTCAACCTCAAGCATCATGTTTTATTATTTTTAATCTATCTGTATTCAATATCAAATATCAAGGCAATATCAATTATAAAAACAAGTTGATATAAAATATTCACTGAGAAGAGACTAGACTGTTTATACATTTTTCCTAATGCAATTGGAAAAGTGGCCCATAAATATTTTTTTGGCTTTGTGTGTCTGTCCATTTGTATAACTGATGCGGTTACACCTTTTTATACAATAAGGGAAATGAATATCCAAAAATTTTATAATAGAATACCGAAATTCAAATTTTGTATAATTTTCACATCATTAAATACTTTTGTTATTGCATTACACATTAAAAAATTTAAATACAAGGGTTTTTTTGCCAACATTAAAGTCGCAGTTTTGAATTTTGAGACTGGATCTTAATGAGTATCTCTGGCTGGCTGGGCCTCACCATACAGCTCAGGATAGCCTTGAACTGGGAGTAATCCTCTGCCATTCTCCTGAGTAGCGGGATTAGGTTTTGGTTAGATCGATTTGTATTTCATTTATACATTTGCAGAATCGCCGCATTTCCGTATTGAACACAGGGATCCCGCGTAGTCATTATATATGAAGATTTGTGTTTTACCTCTTTGCCGTTCACAAGTCTAGAGTGTTTCTTTTATCTGTTGCTGCGGTAACTATTCCGTGCCAGGGTGGAATGGCAGAGCATGCTGGTGAGTAGGATTGTCTCTGGTCAGACGTAGTTCCTGGTTTTAATGCTCACTCCGTTGGGGACACGTGCTTTGTCTAGGACTTGCCTTGCAAGTCGGGTTCACCTAAACTCTCATTTTTATTTTTTATTTTCTTTCTTTTTTAAAATTCAAAATAGATTTTTTTCTACATAATATAAACTTTCCCCACCCCCAATTCTCCCATCTCCACCCCTTCCCCAGATCCTCTCCCCTTCTGTTTCCCTTCAGAAAAGATCAGGCCTCCAAGAGACAACAAACAGGACAAAACAAGACACAATAAGACAAGGTAAAAGTCCTCACAGCAGCCAACCAAGTAAGCGGAAAAGAGTCCCAAGAGCAGCAAAAGACTCCGACACAAAGGTTCCCACTGTTGGGAGTCCCAGAGAAAACACCAGGCTAACAGCCATCACAGACGTGCTGAGGACTTGCTGTAGACCTGGTGTAGACAAACCCCTGAAGTTCCAGTGATTGCCTCCTCAGTCTCTGTGAGCCCCTAAGAGCCCTAAAATAGTTGATTGTTTTTGTGATGCTTAATTTCCGCTTTTTACAAGGTTTTTTAATAGCCAAGGATCTTTTTAAATTCAGACTGTCCTCTTTATAAGGATAAAATTAAAAGTATTCTAGGTTATGAAGGAAAATAAACATTTGAAGTCCAGGGAGAACTCTGCCTAGGACTTCACCAAGGCACGGAACACTGCCTAAGCTGTTTTTCCTGTATTTTCTTGTCATTTGTTAGAATCTCTGAGGCTGGTTTTATAACTATGTAATAGTAGTTTCAATTTATGGTGTTAACGATTTACAAAATTTCAGTTTTTTTTCTTTAAACTTCATCCTTTCGCCAAAATGTAGACAGACCTCAGAGACAAATACAGAGATGGTACCCAGACTCACTCCAATGGCAGAACCGCCATATTGTCATTTAGGAAGATACCTGCATCCCATCACAGGCTAGAATTCCGTCCTATATTACAGTCTGGCTGTTGCTAGAGACACCTGGTGGCTTTTAGAGGGCTCTGTATACTGGGTGGGCTTCTTACAGGGTGCAAAAATAAAGGCATTGCCTCTATCCAGTTTGTTAACTTACTTGACTGATTGCAGAGTGATCTAAGAGAAATTGGAGCCTGAAGGGAGGTGAGGCCTGCAGGTCCTCTCCTTTTACTCGTTGGGGCATCTTGGAAGTTTTCATTAGTTCAGTAGTATCATTAAGCGTAATTGCACCACGGTTAGATTGCAGGGGACCATTTTATATGTGTGGATCTGTTATCTCACTAGTCTGGTTAGTTTTCCTCACAGGTTCCTACCATCTTTAGAACATTGTCTTTGCATCTGGTTGGGACATCAGCGCCACCCTCAATCCAAAAGAAACTGACACAGCACTCGCGACTATTTGTATTACCAAACCCTTAGGGTTGCAGCCGCAATCAATCAAAACTTCCACACTGTTTTGTGGACATAAAAGGAAACATCTCAACGCCTTTTGGGCCTCGGAAGTTAATTTTTCTTAGGCGAGGACACAGGAAGTTTCCTTGGATTCCTCTTGGAATCCACTTGGATTTTTCTGTCTCTAGGCCCAGAAACCCTTTTCTGATGTCTTCAGTAGCATTCGTTTATTTTTAAAGGGAAAATTCTAAGTTAGATACTCCTTTGGGATTTTTAAGGAAAACAAGTGCATTCTTTACAAGGAATGTAGGATGAGGCTGGACTAGGCTGGTCAGCATGTAATTCCATTACTCGAGAGAGGTGGAGGCAGGAGGATGGAAAGTTTAAGGGCAGCTACTGCTACAGAGTGGGTTCGAGAGCAGCCTAGAATGCATGAGACCTTGTCTCAAAACAAACACACAAAACAACAATGACAAAAACCCAACCAAACTAATAATAACAAGTAAAAGTGTATGTGATAGAAAGTTAAAAGTGTCAGGCCCTTCTGTGGAAGAAGTTGGCCGGGCTTTTCTCAGTGCCGAATGGTTGGCATGGCCCACTGGAAAGGCGGGGTTCGGCGGGAATTCTTTTCCGGAGGAGCCTCATAAACCCCCCACTTTTAGGCTACTTGTTTGAGTCAGCAGAGGTTGCCTGTGGTCACCTTGTGATGGTTGCCTGTGGTCACCTTGTGATCCTTGCCTGTAGGTGGCTTCCCTGTGGTTTCAGTTGTTAGCGCAGACTCCGGAGTCTGCATTAATCGGTTTCCTTGACCTGCCTTTCCTGAGCTAGGTGGAATTGCTTCACACCTTGAGTTTATTACTGCAGAATAAAACTTCTTCGATGTGAAAGTCCTATGTTCACGATATACTGTTGTCTCTGGCAAGAACCCTCTTACATTCACCTTTTAAAAAATGAGGTTGTGATTAGTAGCTTTCTACTGGTTTTTTTTTCCTTCTTCTTGTATTTTAGTAAAGGTATTGTTTATATCTGAATACAGCCAGAGGCACAGTCACACTCCAGATTTGATCTGGGAGACCCGCCCTCTGCAGTTGAGTTGAAATGGACTCTAATGAAGTCACAGGACAGGATGGAGTTCTGCTTAGTCTGCGTGGCTGGGTGTGCCATACTGGGTGCAGAAGTAAAATCCCAGTCTGTGTTCTCCCTTCTGACGCCACTGCTTCGAAGGACATACCTCTCCAAGTCCAGGCCGTAGAATTAATGGGATTCTGGTAACAAAGGGGTTATAAGAGGGAATTGTAAAGTCAATTGTGTTCTTCAGTGAGAAGTGACAGTCCCCTACCTGAGATAAGAAATCGGTTTTTCTTTACTTATTCTGGAATTATTTTCTAGTTTCTTTGTTGACAACGCATGAATTATAGAGATGCTCTGTAGAGCTCTCATTTAGTCGTCCAAAGTGAGCGGCTAGAAAGGTCTCGTTCCTGGTGCTAACGCCTTACTAGCTTTTAGCTAGCTGGAAACAGAAGTGTTGTGAAGAATATTTTATTTCCTTGAAGAGAAACAAGTGGGTCGTTGCTTTCTGTTGCTGTGCACTTCATGGGCGGAATGGTGGAGGGACGCTGGTCTCCGGCTCCCAAAGGGTGAGTAAGAGGAAGACCGTCTTCCCGAGGAGCCTCCTCCATCTATGACAGTCATCCCACAGTCCTGATGTCCACCAGGGCAGCAGGACACAGTAGGTACAGTGTGAGTATCTAAGCCTGAGGTCAGACTTTGTCCTTGTCAGGGAAGCCTTGAGCTGGTTTTTGTTTGAATTCTTTCTCCTTTTCTTCTGAGTCAGGGTTGCATGTAGCCTAGGCTGACCTCAAGCTGAGAGTGCAGCTGAGCATGGCCGGGAACCTCTGTTTCTCCTGCCTCCTTTATTGCTGGGGTAGAGGAATGCACCATAGTACCTAAGTTATGAGATCCCACGGCGCAGACTCAAGGCTTCCTGCATGCTAGGGAAGTGTTCTATCAACTAAGCTCCAGTCTACAGGCAACTCCATAGTACTAAGGCAACTGAGCCTTGATAATGAAGTCCATTGGAGATGTTTCTGAAGCAGATTGGGATTCCGGAAGGAAGCCTGTGTTTCTAAGCTTCGGAGAGGTTGTGGTTGCATGCTGAGACTCTTTAAAAAAAAAAAAAAAAGCTTTTCCTGAGGCTTAATGTTATTTTTGTAGACATCCTTGCTGGGAGGTTTTCCTTTAAAGTTCAGGATTAAACCTGTCATATTTTATAACTTAAACTGCAGTGTTTTAATGACACTTGTGAATTATTACCCAGTGGTGGATAATTTAGAAGTTTTTACAAGAGTGGGATCAATTTCTTTCTAATAAGTAATTGAATCCCAGATGTTTTGAAGGGCTCATAATGAATTATTTTCTCAGTATTCTGAGAGGACCTCCGAAGTGCTCATATTTAACCTCGCAGCTGGTGGGAGTCTTAACATTTTACCTTGGCGTGTCCAGAGGGTGACCAGGATTAGTGATACTTGACTTCATGTAATTAGAGTTTACAACTTTTCCTCATATATTTATTTAAATTATTTTAAAAATATATATTTCCAAAGATAGCTACAGCATTTCTGGAATTAAATTGATTTTTACTTTAGTTACTGTTAAGATTTAAAAATGATAAGCTTGTTTGAAATACTTTTTTGATGTTTAAACATCCTGTTGATTCTCTTATTTATCTAAAATAAACAGCTTGATTCTAAACCCAAATGACACAAGGAGTCAAGGCAGGGAGGGCCTGGCAAGACGGGCCAGTTGGGCTGTGAGTGCCATCCCTGGGATCCACGTGGAAGCAGAAGAGGAATGACTCCCACAGGCTGTCTTCTGGCCTGTGCCCACATACAGACACTTCACTACATACATGTAATAAGGCTGAAGAAGCCAAGTGTGCCAGGCCTCTGTTCTGATCACGTGATCTTAAATTGAACAGTTTTTTTGGGAAATCCTCTTTGTGTTTGGGAGTTCATGTAACCTCCCTATACATTCCTCCACCTTCTCCCCTCCCCTCCCCTCCCCTCCCCTCCCCTCCCCTCCCCTCCCTTCCCCTCCCTCCCCTCCTCTCCCCTCCCCTCCTCTCCTCTTTTCTTTTTTCTTTTCTTTCTTGGTTTTTGGTTTTTCAAGACAGAGTTTCTTCTCTGTGTAGCTCTGGATGTCCTGGAACTCACTCTGTAGACCAGGCTGGCCTCGAACTCAGAAATCCGCCTGCCTCTGCCTCCCAAGTGCAGGGACTAAAGGCGTGTGCCACCACTGCCTGGCTGACTTCCTCATTTTCTGTACTAGTATGTGTACATGGGCTTACATTAGCCCATGGGAATTGTACACTTTTTACCTTTATTATTAGCATTGACAACAAGGCCACAGGTGAATGGTATTTGTAGTCTTACATGTCATAGTTTGAGTTTCTCAGCACATATATACCTCAGAGAGATTGTGTATCAGTAGACACGAAAACCCTGATATTTTAGAGGTTCCTTTTTACCAGTTTTGTGTGTGTGTGTGTGTGTGTGTGTGTGTGAATGTGCAGATATGCTATAGTGTGTCTCAGAGGTCAGAGTACAACTTCAAAGGCCAGAGGATAACTTTTGTGAATCAGTTGTCTACCGTGTTGGTCCCAGCCTTTGAACTCAGGGCTTCAGACAAGTACCTTTCCCAGTGAGCTATCACACCAGTCCTGATAAGGGTATTTTAATAACTGGAGTAGTCAAGAAACTGAAGCAGCATTGAGCTCCCATAAACTTACAGGAAATTATTTTTCTAACACCCTGCCTTTAGCCATAGAAAGTTTTACTAAGCTCTTGAGATCTCAAACATTGTGTTTTATTGACATCATGCATATGCAGAGGTAAATGGAACTGCTGAACTATTAGTGAACTAATTTCTCTTTGAGACTTGCTCTTAGCACTCTTCCACTGCAGGAAGAGACCTCATTAACATATATGAATGGAAGTCATTCAGAGATTTCATAGGCCAGCCCTCGTAATAAACGCTGGCCCGAGTTAATGTCTCAGGACAGCTTGAAGTCACAGCCCCAGTCCCCACAGAGGTCTTGATAATGAAAAGCCACTGTTCCTGCTAGGACCCAAGTACAGCATGAGCAGTAGTATCTGTGACTGCTTAGTCCAGAGACATTAGGAAAAGCCGTACCAGAGACCTTGAAACGTTTATATTCTAGTTAATTAGAACCCTGTTTATAGATGCAATTCCCACAGAATTGTGTACGAGTCTGAATACAGACAAGGGTGGAAAGGCAAAATGTTTGTCATCACTCGCTTCAAGTACAACCAAATGTGTTCTTTGTCGACAAAGCACCACATCATTTTGCCAAGATGCTTAGACTTGTGAGAGCCAGTGGTGGCGTTCCAGTTGTGACCTTTCCCGTGGTTCCCATCATAGCAGTGCACCTGTTCCTGCGAGCTGCTTCCTAAATGCAGATGATTTGAGGCTCAAGTCCCTGCACCTGTTGCCTGGAGGTATTTACTCCAATCACTAGCCTACAGCAGGGAGAGTTATGGCTTGACATTTTATAGCTTGGGGGGTGGGGGGAAGAAACTGTCTGAAGACTCAGTTGTTCGGAAGGGAGAAGCCAAGCAAAGCAGTTCATTTCGGTCTAAGCTCTGGTCTTTGGCAGGATCCACATTTGCCCAGCTCCAAGATGCAGTATCGATTTTACCCCCTCACAGAGGCCTCCTACTAGTTTTTTCTTCAATTGTCAGCAAGATGGATTGGATTACACTTTGCTGGTTGGAATGCTTGGGGGGTGGGGGTGTGAGGCACCGAAATAAAAATAGATCCTAAGCACAGCTAGGAATAAATGTCATAGTAATAATGTGGTTACACGGCTTTAATTTAGGGATTGTGTGATGTTGGTCATGGCGACCCAGCCATTTAGGCAAATATTTGACCATCACACACAGTTTTCTTTACTACTCTTTTTCTCTCCCAAGACTGACAGCACACAGCACGGCATAAGCCCGCCCTCCATAGCAGCTTACAGCCAATGGCTGTCACGATGTGGAGAGTCGGGAAAGCAACCTGTCAGAGCATCCTTACAGCGTGTGAGACCATGGGGAACTTAAATCTTACTTAGCCTCTGTGTCTTCCTCCGTAAGCCAGTCGCCTTCATAGTTCCCATCAATAAGAGCTTTTGAAGGATCGTTAGCTATTAAGCATTTGAAATATCTTCATAGGGGATTCTGACAGGGGTGAGGTAAAATTGTCTTCATTGACCATTTTGGGCAATGAACTAAAGCAGCATGGGCAATGGTGAGCATTTGCTTGTGAAAATGTGCTGAACTTTTCGTCAGAAGCCATAGGAACCCACACCCTCTAGTGTGAAGCCACCATGAACCCCCATTTCTCCTTGCTGCACTAGGGAAGCTCTTCTGCAGGGTATTGCTGAGTCCTACTGAGCTGTGGCTGGGTTTGGAGTTGAGGATGGACACTGCAGCCCAACACTGTTGCCAGGAGAGTGTCAGAGGGAGTGCCTTCTCGCTCCCTAGCCCTACTGGGACGCGGTCTCGGGTGCAAGGATGGTGTGGACATGCCTTCTGAAATGTGCAGCAGGCAAGCCCTGGACGCCGTTGGAGCTGCGTGTTTTCCATGCATGCTTGATGAACTAGGAAGAGCAGCAAGACAGGAGCGAGACAGGAAGGACTTGGCAGGAAGGAATCTCCAAGGTTGACCTGAGAAGACCTCAGCTGTGCTTTCTCCCGTGTCTACTGCATCAGTAGAGGGTGATGACAGTTGCGAGGGCTCCTGGCTTCTGTGCAGTGCTGGTGCTCCGCCATTGGTTGACCATTAAGCTGTACACATTGGGTGATCTTAGGAAGGCGAGCTCAGAAACGAAGGCAAGGAGTAGAGGCTAGGGAAATGCACACCAAGGAAGAAGATTCAGAGCTGTAGATCTAGGCAAGACCCAGAAGAGTGCACAGTAGTAGCTGTGGCAAGGATGAAAGCCAAAGCCAGAGTTGCCAGCAGGATATTGTCTATAAAGTACAGTTTCCAACGACGATTTTATGAGATACGCAAACGAGGAAGTTGAGCCGTCCTCTGGAGGAAAGGCATCTAGTAGCTGCTACCGCCGAGAGAGGCCCAGTTGATAGATTTAGCTGGTAAGCGTTTCAAAGCTGCTATTATGGATATGTTCAAAGATTAGAATAAAACCATATTAGAGAATTAAGAGGAATTATGGTGACAGAGAGTTAACAAATACAGGGTCTCCACAGAGAAATAAAACTATTTTTAAAAGACCCTGGAGACGGTCTTGGCACATCTTCGCTCTATCACGGCTGTAAGTAAATTAGTGTTTTTTCCACAAACACACATGTCCCGGTCTATTCTGCTCCAGGATCCTCCCTGCATGTGTCTGGCATAAAGCTGCAGGCTGTACCCTCCACGACCTCACCCTGAGACTAGTTTGCCATGGTCACCTTCAGTGTTCAAACATGCACACTCTAGAAGGGTCACTCCTGGATAAAAATGACCTCTCATGTAACGGGAAAAGCCCCATGAAGAAATGAAAGCCATTTGTCCTGTAGGTCAGGGACAAAAAGGTGTAGCCCCCACTTTTTCCACGAATATGTTTCTGTGACTTATTATGTTTGCTTACTGCAAACTCTTAAGCTATAGTGAAGATGTTCTTGAGTTACTTGGCAGGGGTCAGAGGTCAAAGTTTTCAGTGAAACAACAGGAAGTGACTGAAGGAGGCACAGACTACATTTTGTTGTTGGTGACTGTTTGCTGTTGTGTTTTTATAACTGATACCTGTGGGTTTTTCTCCCTCCTATAAGTCTTTGGATAAAATAAGCTAATCCAGAAAGAAACTCCCCAGTGCTCCACGACACCTCTTTAGGTCATAAGACAATTTTGAGAACTTCCTTGGTAGTACCCAAGGATCTGCTCCGTCCCACCACACTGCATCCGTTTACCAGTGCCAGATGTCCACGCTTGGAGAAGCAGAGTGAATTCTAGAGTCACTGTGGGTGACTGGGAAAAAAATTGAAAAAACACACATGTGATTAGTCAAAAGAATCTCATTTGTCTAGAATCATAATCTAGGTAAATCTTACACAATTCTTAACTGATTTTATTCAGAAAAGAAAGCGAGAATTTTGAAGCACAGGGATTATTGGCTGAAGTTTTCTAGGTCTCCAGATAGACTGATAAA
The DNA here is from genome assembly GCA_964023405.1 of Apodemus agrarius. Classification (NCBI taxonomy): domain Eukaryota; kingdom Metazoa; phylum Chordata; class Mammalia; order Rodentia; family Muridae; genus Apodemus; species Apodemus agrarius. Next base: position 11,411,624 of record OZ030007.1, read on the forward strand.
CACACACAGGCGCGCGCGCGCGCGCGCGCGCGCGCACACACACACACACACACACACACACACACACACACACATTCAGGCACATGTATACAAAAGCACACCATACCAACACATACATGTGCACATACAACACATGTGCACATACAAACACATAAAGCAAACCACACAAACACATCACACACATACACAGACACACATACATATGTAAACACACACAAACAGACTCAGATGTACATAAACACACAAACATATACATCATACATACAGACATGCACACATGTACACACATGCATTCATACATGTAAATAAACACAAAGCACACAGAAATAGGCACACATGTAGACACGTGCATTCATACATGTACATAAACAGAAACATATTACACATGCATCCATATACACAGACACATGCATACACACAAACACACCACATACATACATACAAGCACAATTCAGGACTTTTCGTTTTTTTCACATTTAATTGTTATCTATTTCGTATTAGTGGTCTGTGTGTCTACAATTCCACAAGCTCCAGTTTCCTTATGACTCTGTGCCATTCATTGAAGTCCTACATGTATGTATCAGGTCTTCTGTCTAAGAGGATGCTGGTGAAGACAAAGTTCAAAGAAAACAGCTTCGCACCTCAGTCTGACAGAGAGATGGTACAAGAGGCACTGTAGCTTTCGGGCAAACAGTATTTGCTGTAACGAAACTGCTGTGTTCTTTGCGGTGGACACACCAGAACCCTGATCTCGTTCCTCCCGTGGATTCCATGCCGGAATCCTCTAAACTCCTAACGGATGCTGACCATTCCTTTCGTCCCTTGACTGTGTGGGGTGATTGTGATGGAAGCTGTAAAACTCCCTCTCACGCTAACC